>BTPG01000007.1:15763399-15880143 GCA_036245525.1 Semisulcospira habei | reverse complement strand
CTCTCTTTCTCACACAAACATGAAGGCATCTGTCTCCAGGATTAATTGATCCTCGTGCGCCCTCCAGGCACATGAGGATCTATGCCTCTTAAAGATGTTTGGAGCGCGCGCGCAAGCACGCACTAACACTCGCGTCTACGCGCTTTCAGAAGAGCATGCATGTGACCCGTGTAGGCCTACTTAGTATATCATGTAGCTAGCCGGGTAAAGGTAAACCTGCTTTCACACAAATTATAGAAAGACTGAAATAGTACCGTGAAGTTCTAGTTTTGTCGCCATTTTTGCAAGCCTATGAAGCGAAAGTAAACTCATATCACGTCAAATATAAAATTACGTAAAAACAAAAATTACGTCATCACAAATGACGTTTGACAAATCAATGACGCGTATGTCCAGCGCCCCTCATAGAACTCACTGACGCATTGGCAGATCTGCGCGACTTTTTCCAATAGGAGATAATTCAACATCAGAATCAGGTCAAAGACACTGAAAAGGTAGAGACCATTGACAGCGAGGAGAGCTCTCATATAGAAGGGACTTGTGTGGGTTATGGTTCATCCCATCTTGTTCTATTGTACAAGCGCCGTTTCACAGATCCTGCTCGGCGTTAAACCCTAATAACCAACCAACCAACCGTTTCTCAGATTTACTTTCGGTTACTCTGCAGAACAGCCGCCGACACCGAACTTGACTGAGAGAGTGGCTGGAACGGTGTGTGTGGTTGGGGGGGGGGGAAGGGAGGGGAAGGGGGGGGGGATATGGAAGAACGGGTACCATGACTGGTCATTTATCTCATTCAGTCCCGACACAGTACAGCAAGACATCGATCGAGCATTATAGCTCAAGGGTGGTGCCAGAATAGCGTGGCGCCCTTAGGCGCCAAGCTATTCTGGCACCACCCTTGAACTATCATGCTCAATCTGTCTCTAGAATTGTAAAACAGTCCTTCAGAAGGCAACTTCAACATTTGGGGATTTCGGTGATGGGGTAGATTGTGTTAATATTATATTTACATGTTTGTATGTTGATAAATAGGTTTGAAACAAACTGAAGGCCAGGGCAGAGGAAGTGGGGCTGAAGTGTGCTGGCGCCGGATAAGGCTTCTGTCGGCCCGACAAACGTTTGCCCATTGAGACTCGGCTTTCTCCAGTTTGCAAAGACTGAAAGTGATAAGTGGACTCACGAAAACGGATATCAACGTCATATCCGTTATCCCTCTGTCTGTCGGTACTGAGCGTGTTTTCTTTTCTTTTCTTTTTTTTTTTCTTGTTTTGTTTTGTTGGTTTTTTTTTTTGGTCGCGATGACTAGATTCCTAAAGAAACCATCGCGGCAAAAAACTGCTACCGACACCCAAATGGTTAATATGGTACGTAGAAAAGAACACTGCTAACCCCTTGACTGCCGGTGATCAAGAATTGCGCGCCTGACACGACTGCACACTGACCCACATTGGCGTCAGAAGGACACACATGTAATAATGACCAAATGTAAGCATAACTAACGTCTGCCAAGTGACATAAATCCTCATGAGCGCCCGCGAATGCGGGGGCTCGCGAGGGTTTATGTCTCTTGCAGCGGGGTAGTGTTCACCTTTCTCCGGCAGCTAAAGGGTTAAGGGAGTAAAACTGTATATCATAGAACATCCTGAGATATAAGCGCTAGTACTCGCACCTTTATATTTGGGTATATATCCGCTTGATAAAGTTAACCCCCCTCCATGACACGTGCACATATATACTTTTTAACAAGCAAATCAATATGCATGAACTGATTTTCTTGGTGTGCTTTCCTTCCCGAAAACACCTGCAGGCAAAGAAGACATTGGCACAATCTTGCATTTGTCAAAACGATCCGCCTGTAACGGCTGCAGAGACATCCGCCAGCATTTCTCACGAAAGCGATAACCTGAGAAAAAGACTCAATAATAATAATAATAATAATAATAATAATAATAATAATAATAATAATAATTAATAGTTCTTGTATAGCGCTGTTCTCCAGGAAAAAAAACTGGACTCACTGCGCATGCACGACAGCACAGCACTCTGAGAGAGGGTCACAATATAGTGAGACAAAATCGCACCGGGGTGACCGTCCGAATGATATGCAGTGCTGGCGTTTCACGTCTGTTGTTGTTGCGTCTAAAGACAGGGTGTATGTGATAGCGACTAGAGCCCGCATTTGAGGACGGACAAGCTTGAAATTTTAGGATACATGCATTGTCCCTAACAGAATAATCTCAAGGCAGTTTTTTTTTATTTTTTGATTAAGATGCTTATTATCGAGAAAACGGCCGTTTCACAAAAACCGGTTGATCAACACTGGAGTCCGTAATTTTTCTTATCTTTGCTTGATATTTTGAATATAGCTAGATAAAAGGAAGATATTGAATGAGTGCGTTAACCAGCATTGTACCTCTTGAACTTTTTGAGTGATAATTAAATATTTTTGAAAAAAAAATTGTGGGATTACTTTCACGAATTATTTGAGATTAATCTTAAAACAATTGAATTTTTTTTACGAAAAAAGCAATCTTCTCATTAGTAATCGCATGATTTTTTTATATAGGGTATTTACATAAGCATACAGTTACGATTAGGTCAATTGTGCCCTGTAAGCCGTAGGCGTGAAAATCAGATGTTACGTTTGTGGCTGTGTTATTCTTTTTAGGACATGTGTGTGTTAATCATTAGAAAGGATCCGGTGTTCAGTTGATTTATTGTGGATAAGAATCACGAACCTTTTTAGTATGATTCGTTTTCTTTTGTGTGAAGAATTCCGATCGCTTTTTGTTGTCTAGCTAGAACGTTGCATATTTTCGCTACATTGTTGCAAAGTCTGACCTACGTTAGACTGGAATGTTCGGGAAGGGTCGCGGCCGTTATAGTGACCTCAAATATGACGTCAAGTTGATAAGTACCCACGTTGGCTACACTTAGCAGCATTTATGAAAATGCGCCTAGATGTTAGTGGAAGACTGTAGATAGATCCAGAGTGTTCTTTTTAATGAATATTAATGAGTTTTGGTTACGTTTTCTTTTCTGATTGGTTGAGTTGCTGGAACTGATGTTCTGGAAATCTATAACAGTATAAAAGAGCGTGTTAGGAAGTATGTGTGTGGATTGTATGTGACACACAGTGTATCAGAATTGTGGATGCATTGGAGAGAGAGAGAGAGAGAGAGAGAGAGAGAGAGAGAGAGAGAGAGAGAGAGAGAGAGAGAGAGAGAGAGAGAGAGAGAGAGTACCAACGTGCGGATTCATTATTTTGTGGACGCATTGTGCTGAGAGTGCATCGTGAGAATAAAGTACTGTTGGAGCTGTTAGTCCAGTGTGGTCTGCAACCTTGTGCCACGTGTGACGGATTGCAACTCAGTGAGGTTTCTTTACTAGAACCTTACGTGAGTGCGTCTGGTGTGATTGCATCATACTACGACGACTACGACTACCTCGTAACAATACTTTTCTGCGCCACTTTTTCGGAGTTATTTTTTAAACAGTTAACATAACTTTGATATTTCTTTTACCGATAAAAACCCCAACTATCTACTCATTAAGGACTACAGTCGGAGTCAGAAAAGGCTGCTTGCTCTCACCTACTCTTTTCAACATCTTCCTGGAAAGAATCATGACAGACGCTCTAAAAGATCATGAAGGAACTGTCAGTATTGGAGGCAGAACAATCACGAACTTGCGCTTTGCGGACGACATTGATGGCCTTGAAGAAACAGAGAATGAGCTAGCTCAGCTGGTGGAAAAACTGGACAGTACAGCCATTGCGTATGGGATGGAAATCAGTGCAGAGAAGACCAAACTAATGACCAATAACATCAGTGGCATTGGCACTGACGTCATGATTGAAAGCCAAAAACTGGAAACCGTTAATAAATTCAAATACTTAAGAGCCATTGTGACAGATGAGGGATCAATACCAGAAATACTGTCCAGGATTGCGCAGACAACAGCACTGACAAGATTGAAGACCATATCAGTGGAAGGACAGAAACATCACAATCTGCTCCAAGATCAGACTGATGCGCTCCTTAGTCATCTCAGTGTTCTTGTATGCCTGCGAGTCTTGGACCCTCACAGCAGACCTTAAAAGGCGGATACAAGCCACTGAAATGAGATGTTTTCGAAGGCTGCTTGGCATTTCATACAGAGATCATATCACGAACGAGGAAGTGGGAAGCAGAATCTGGCAAGCCATCGGGCCCTATGAAGACCTATTAGCCATTGTGAAAAAAACGCAAACTGAAGTGGTATGGGCATCTCACGCGTTCAGCAGGGCTTGCCAAAACAATCCTGCAAGGCACTGTGCAAGGAGGACGAAGGAGAGGAAGACAGAGGAAAAGATGGGAGGACAATATCTCAGAGTGGACAGGACTGAAGATGGGCGTTACGCTAAAACAGAGAACAGAGAGGAATAGAGGGAGCTGGTTGCCAAGATAGCAGTGGTGCCCCAACGGTCGGCAAGACTACGGGAGATAGATAGATAGATAGATAGATAGATAGATAGATAGATAGATAGATAGATAGATAGATAGATAGATAGATAGATAGATAGATAGATAGATAGATAGATAGATAGATAGATAGATAGATAGATAGATAGATAGATAGATAGATAGATAGATAGATAGATAGATAGATAGATAGATAGATAGATAGATAGACTTTTCATAAACAGTGTTTGCATAAGCCTGCTGTTTGTCCCCCGCCGTGAGATGGCCTTGGTCGCCTGCTCGGCGTTAAACCCAAATAACTAACTAGCTGTTTGTCCCGGCTCTGGGGTAGGACATTTTGGTCAAATTGTGACCTGTAAGCGGCACTAGGTGTGAAAATCAGCAAGAAAATTGCCAAGTTTTGACCCAATAAAATCAAAGACAGTAAAAACCTATCTTCTCATTAATACCCGCATGATTTTTCATTAACAGTGTATGCATAAGCCTTGTTACGTGGTAGTCGTAGTTGTAGTATGATACAATCACACCAGACGCACGCACGTAGGGTTCTTGTAAAAAAAAAACTTCACTCAGCTGCAACTCGTCAGACGTGGCATAAGGTTGTAAACCACACTAGAGTAACAGTTCTAACAATATTTTATTGCAGCGATGCGCTCTCCGCACAATGCATCCACAAATGCACGAACACTAATACACTGTCTCCTCTACAATGCATCAACACTTTTGACACGCTGCGTCTCTCATATAATGTACACACACATTTCCTAACACGCTTTTTATACTTACTTACTTACTTACGCCTGTCACCCCTACCCGGGTGTAGGCCGTCAACGAGAGACCTCCAGCAACTCCTGTCCTGTGCTTCTCCTTCGATTCTACTCCAGGTGGTTCCCAGTCTCTTGATGTCTGCTTGGAGGTCTCGACGCCAGGAGTTTCTCGGCCTACCTCTTTTCCTCTTTCCCTGGGGGTTCCATGACAATGCGTGCCTAGTGATACTGGAAGCTGGCTTTCTCAGACTGTGACCGATCCATCCCCATCTTCTTCGTCCAATTTCATTCTCTGCTGTTATCTGCTCTGTTCTCTCCCAGAGTCTGACGTTGCTGATCTTCTCTGGCCAGTGAATTTTCAAAATTCTTCTAAGGCAACTGTTCATGAAGGTCTGTACTCTGTTGACTGTGGTTTTTGTCAATCTCCAAGTCTCTGCTCCATATAGGAGAACTGCTTTTACATTGGAGTTGAAAATCCGGACTTTGGTGTGTTGTGACAGCTCTCTGGAACTCCACACTTTTTTTCAACTGGAGAAAGGCTGCTCTGGCTTTACCGATTCGTGCTCTGACATCTGCATCAGTGCCGCCTTTTTTGTCTATGATGCTCCCGAGATAGGTGAAGGACTCCACCTCCTCCAACGGTGTGCCAGCAAGCAAGACTGGTTCTTCCCTGGTTGCGTTCAGCCTCATTGTCTTTGTTTTCTGTTTGTGGATGGTGAGGCCCACTAGGGACGAGATGTCAGCAAGCCTCGTGGTCTTGTCCTGCATTTGTTGATGAGTGTGGGACAGTAATGCCAAGTCGTCTGCAAAATCGAGGTCGTCAAGCTGTGTCCACAGTGTCCACTGTATTCCACTTCGTCTGTGCTCTGTGGTCATCTTCATGACCCAGTCTATGGCCAGTAGGAAGAGGAATGGAGACAACAGACACCCCTGCCTGACACCAGTTCTGACCTGGAGCTGCCTGGTGAACTGCCCTTCGTGGATCACGCGACATGTCATGCCATCGTAGCTGCTCTTGATCAGGCGGACGAGCTTTGTGGGTATACCGTAGTGTCGTAGGAGTTTCCACAGAGTCTCTCGGTCCACGCTGTCAAATGCTTTCTCATAATCCACAAAGTTGACGTACAGCGGTGAGCTCCACCCCAGAGACTGTTCCACGATGATGCGGAGAGTGGCGATCTGGTCTGTACATGATCGGTTCTTCCTGAATCCTGCTTGCTGGTCTCTCAGCTGGGGGTCAATGGAGCTCTTCATTCTCTCTAGGATGATCCTGTTGAAGACCTTTCCTTGTACTGACAGCAAGGTGATTCCTCTGTAGTTGGAACACTTGCTGAGGTCGCCTTTCTTGGGAAGCTTGATTAGTACCCCTCCTTCCAGTCAGCCGGCATCACCTCCTCTTCCCAGATCTTTCCAAACAGTGGGTACAGCATCTCCACCGTTGTCTCTAGGTCTGCTTTCAGAGACTTCGCTGGGATGCCATCTGGCCCTGCTGCTTTGCCGTTCTTCAAAAATGCCACTGCTCTTCTGATCTCTTCCCGGCTGGGTCTGTTACAGCTGATGGGTAGGTCAGTCTCTGCCGGCTGGATGTCTGGGGGGTCGGGTGGGCTAGGTCTGTTCAGTAACTCTTCAAAATACTCGGCCCATCTGTCGAGTTGGTCTGCTCTGTCTGCAATAGGCTTGCCTTCTTTGTCTTTTACTGGTCTTTCTGTATGGCCATACTTGCCCGACAATCTTCTGGTAATGTCGTAGAGCTGTTTTATGTTGCCGCTGCCTGCTGCCTTTTCTGCCTCTGCTGCCGGGCTGTCTGTGTAGGCCCTCTTGTCTGCCCTGATACTCCTCTTCACCTCGCGGTTGGCTTCCGAGTATTCCTCCTGTGCCCTTACTTTGACTGCTCTCGTGCGACTGTTGTTGACAATTGCTTTCTTCTGCTTCCTCACTCTATCTTCTTCAAGGTCTGTGCCGACAGTCAGTCCTTGTGATTGTGTTTCCTGAACCCTACAGTGTCTTTGCAGGTTGAGTTCAGCGCCTCTCTAACTGCCTTCCACTGCTGCTCTGTGGTGACCGCCTCCTCTTCATTTACTAGCTTCTGTAGCGCTTGAAACCGGTTGGACAGCACCAGTTTGAACTCTTCTCTAACTCCAGTTTCTCTCAGGAGGCCTACATTATAGCGCTGTCTTCTTGTTGTCTCTGTGCGGATTTTCTTTAGCTTGAGCTTCATTCTTAAGGTAAGCAGATGGTGGTTTGAGGCGACATCTGCTCCCCTCCTCACTCGAACATCTTGAAGGGATCTTCTAAATTTCTTGCTAATGCAGATATGGTCTATTTGGTTCTGTGTTGTATGGTCAGGTGAGACCCAAGTTGCTTTGTGTATTCTTCTGTGTGGGAAGATGCTGCCTCCAATGACAAGTCGGTTTAGAGCACAAAAGTCTACAAACCTCTCCCCGTTCTCACTCATCTCCGAGCCTAGTCCCTGTCTCCCCATCACCTCTTCGTATCCGGTGTTGTCCTCCCCTATTTTGGCATTAAAATCGCCCATGACGATGGTGATGTCTCGCTCCGCACATTTGTCCACGGCACTCTGGAGTCGGTCATAGAACTCTTGTTTCTCTTCCTCGTCACTGTCATTAGTGGGCGCATAACACTGGATGACGTTCAGCTTGAGCTTTTTCTTGGTTCTAAAGGCTGCTGTGATAATTCTTGGCCCAAGAGGTTCCCAGCCCATCAGCGCTCTCTGTGCCACTGGTGACAGCATGAATGCTACTCCTTCTGTATGGGGGGCATTCTCCGCTTCATGACCTGAATACAGAATCATCTCCCCACTTAACAGCCTTTTCTGGCCAGACTGCGTCCATCTGGCTTCACTGATACCTAGCAGGGAAAGGTTGTACTTTTGCATTTCCGCTGCTATCTGGGCGGCCTTGCCGCTCTGGTACATGGTCTTGACGTTCCATGTGCCCATGGTTGTGTCCCTGGATAGAGAGAGGCGGCTCGGTCCTGTGGCTTCCGAAGACTTCCGGCTTTCACCACAGGACGTCATAAGTCTTCTGGTAGAAGAACCTTCCTCCTCCAGAAAAGGAATTACTGTTAGTCTTTTCGTCGGCGTTTTTGTAGCTATTTCCTTTTTTGCAGGGTGGGGAAGCTACCCCCTCGCCCAACCCCCTTACTAGGAGGACCAGGGGTTTTCTGTCGGGGTCACCTTCCCTTAGACCATGTTGGTTCACGGCACCTTATTTCATTCGGTGCACCCCTCTCACGAGGGACCCCCTATCCACCACCCAGGGGACGCGCCTCAACGCCATATGGTCCCAGCGCGAGGGCTTTTTATACTACTATTACAGATTTCCAGAATAATCAAGCAAATTTGCACAACGCAACCAATCAGAAAAGAAAACGTAACCAAAACTTATTAATATTCATGAAAAAGAATGCTCTAGAAATAACTTCAAATTTCCACTACCATCTTAGCACCTTTGATACAATGTTACGAAATGTTGCCGACAACTTTGACGTCATATCTGAGGTCACTAGAAAGATCGCGACCCCTAATGTAGGTCATACTTTACGACATTATAGAGAAAATATGCGTCACAACAAAAATCGATCGCAATTCTCCGTGCAAAAGAAAATAAATCATACTTAAAAAGGTACGTAATTCTTATCCAAAATAACTCAAATGATTATCTGATCATTTCTATGATTAACACACACATGCTCTAAAAGAATAACACAACCACAAACGTAACAAGCCTGCAGTTTGTCTGGGGTTGGTTTCGGTCAAATTGTGACCTGTAAGCCCTAGGAGTGAAAATCAGCAAGAAAATGTACAAGTTTGATCCTATAATACGTAAAATACGTAAAATGTTAGTACTGCGATGAGTGACGTATAACATCGAGTCAGTCGTCACTATGAATACGGCGTCGTGTGACTAAAGATGCCATGACGTGAAGGTTGAAGTGAAGTCATTTCGCTGCTCGTACTCTTCTTCTTCCAATGAAAAGTCAGGGCTCTAACGAGCGTTAATGACTCTGCGGTGACGCGTTCCGGAGTGCCAGAGGGCTGTTAAAGGGCTGAAACGATTGGCTGCCGGGTGGTGTAGCAGACCAGTCGAGCTCTGATCTTCAAGCCGGGAGGGGGCAGATGTGATGGATATACTGGTAGCCTATTCCACTCCCTTAACGACCTGGGGGGAAAAGGTTGAAGAGAACGGGGTGGAAACTGAGTTCTCTCCTGGTAGAGTTGCGCTGACTAGTCATATGGTCGGCATGGTGGATGCAGTGAGTGGGGTTGATGTCGACCAACCCTGCCTGGATCTTGAACAGCATCTGCAGTCGGTTGTTGGATCCGAGTCCGTCTGCGCTGTCAGTTGTAAGCTGGGCCACTGAAGTTTCTGCAGCATGGCTGTTACGCGGCGGCTTGGTGACGTCCGTAGCCGTTAGTACTGACGTAGCGGGCTGCTCATCCGCGTTCATTTGTACTTGCTCGAGAGCCTGTTTTCTGAACTGAGGATCAGTGGGGATCCCAGCGGCAGGACTAGGCGTACTCTAAGATGGAGCGCACCATAGAAGTGTAGGTAGCAGCTCAAGTGTTGCGTTGCAGTCCCTGAAGTGGGCCGTGTTAGGAATCCGACAGTTCTGCTTGCCTTGGCTCAGCTACAGCCGCGGCCGCGTGTTTATTCCTGTCCGTCAATGGAGCGGCTGGTGGGCAGTTTTTATGGTCTGTTTCCGCCGTTTGACCTCAGTGGTGAGATACGGATTACCGCTGTGCATAGTCTCTCGGGGTTGAAGACCATTTGCCAGGACGCCTCCCACGCTGAACTAAGATCTGCCAACTGAAATCAGTCCTGCAGGGACTCGAACTAAAGGGCACCGTCCTGGTGGCCGGCTACTAGTACTGTGACGCCAGACCACACTGGACGGCTTACGCCGAATGGCGAGACTGAATCCGGCATCTCGTGCCGTGTGTCCGAGAAGAACCCAACGGAGAAAGAAACAAGCTTATAAAAGACAGCCTTAGGCACAGCCCGGGATTGCCGTGTCGGTCCGCCGTCTTGTGTGCCAATGCCGGGTGTGTGTGGATTAGAGGGTGGATTAGAGTAGACTATGTATCAGAAGGATAAGCTTGAAACTCATATGAATAACTTTGGGCGGCTGTGCTCCCATCTTTTTCAGTTCATTTTTTTTTTTTTTTTTTTTTTTTTTTTAAAGACTTCAGCCGGTGTGCACTGACTCATGGCGGGGCAAATGTGCAGCACTGAAGTGGGCGGTAGTGTTATTTATGGGATTGAAAAATTAGGGGATAACTGGGACAGGCTAAGGTTAAGGCATTTTAATAGATGGGACTGTAGGGGATGCGTATTGTGGGCTCCTGCACACGGTGACTGAGTCAGCCGATTCTAAACTTAGAACATGCTAAGCTAGCTTCAGCTTAATGTACTTCAAGGTAGCTTTGGCTTTGCGCATGGTCGATTGCTTCTTTACGCCGATGTGTGTCTGTGACCTTTTGTGCATTTTTTTTTTTCACCGATGAGTAGCAGTTTCATTTCAAATGCTGTGTGTGTTTTTGTGTACATGCACGGGTTAAGTATGTTTATGTTTTAAATACTGAGAATGTATTCTTTGTGAATAACTTGCAACGTGCACGCGGGATTGTGTCCGTGTCAGCCAATCGTATACGTTCAATCGAGCAACTTCCGGGTCCGAGTCTATGCGCGAAGTAGACATTGAAAAAAAAATGTTTACTTCCAGCTAAAGAGTTAATTATACCCGAACGTAACTATGACTTCTATTGTGACGGTTTTTAATCTTGCAAGCATCAAGAACTGTTTTCTCCATCTCAAGCAGGGACGGCCGAAGAACGAACGTACAGGGGGTCCAAAGGTTTGTTTATAGTTCAAATTGAAAGTAGATCTTTACTTTTAACTCATTCAACCCCACGCACGTAGTTCCCAAATTTTTGAGGTGTCGTCTAACGACTATGCACATGTTGCAGGAGATGGATCGACCATGATAATTCAAGTGTAGTGCCATTAGCGTGGCGCCAACAGGTGCCAAGCTAATCTGACACTACCCTTTAATTATCATGGTCGATCCATCTCCTGCTGTAGTGCGTCTGGGCTGAATGGGTTAAGAGTCAGGTTCTCGCAAACGTTGTTGACTTCACCAATCTTAAAAGGCACTTTTCTTTTTAGTTGAGTTTCATTTCTCCTAAATTGAATAAGTCATCAATATGTATGGTGCAATATATAGCGTTTAAACTTTTAATGGTGAGAAATGGTGGGATTTAAAACTAAACAGCTGGCAATTGCTCAAAAGTAGTTATGTACATACACGTGCATAATCTTTTGTAGCTTTACTTTTAAAAGTTTGAGCCCCCTTGGCCGTGCAGCCACTGGTACTGTTTACATGCATCATGCACAAGGGGGTTATCTTAAGAAATTTGAATGTTACTATATTGCATTCATGATTTAACCATTTGGCTGTCAGTAGCAGTTTTAGTTGCAATGCAATCATCGTGACTAAAAGAAAACCGCTACTGACACCCAAAGGGTTAACATAGAACCCCCCTGTAATAGTATTTAAGTTGCTGTAGACCTGTTTGTCTTTGTGTAGCTTGCTGTGTTTGAGGCAACATATGCGGACAAGTCAAAGGCGTATTTCAGCCTGTTTGGTGACACAAGCGAAGTGAAGCCAGGTGACCATGTTGTCATTAATGGATTGTATGCCGACAAGCTGGGAATCAAGGATCAAGAGCAGGTCAGATGGTTTGTCATGAGCAAAAGGACCTTAGGCTGATACTGGTTGTAACTGGCTTTCACACTGTGAATCACAGGCCAGTGTTGGCCCTGTGACCTTTTGCTTTAATATTAATATCAAGACATTG
Source organism: Semisulcospira habei (assembly GCA_036245525.1). Classification (NCBI taxonomy): domain Eukaryota; kingdom Metazoa; phylum Mollusca; class Gastropoda; family Semisulcospiridae; genus Semisulcospira; species Semisulcospira habei. The sequence continues at coordinate 15,868,030 of BTPG01000007.1, read as the reverse complement.
CAGGCTCGCCTCAGTATATATTCAACACACAGAATCCTCTTCTTCACTCATTCTAGAGTAGGGCTCCCATTGGAGCATCTGTAGGTATCCTTGATGTCCTCACGGCATGGTGGCAGAGATTAAAGATTGCAAGTTTAGCCCATTACAACCTGAGACCGACTTTTTAAAAAATTGCTAATTGGTTTATGAAGGCTGCATTATAGTTCAGGAGAAAGATCAACCATATTAGTTCAAGAACAGCTTGGCGCTGTGACCAATCATAGTCGCTTTTATTTCACAAATAGTGCATCAGAATAAAAAGGGTTAACAACTATTTGATCAACCACCTTTTCAGAGGTGCCTACCTTACGCGCTGGCTCGTAATTTTACGCATTTTCGGCTCAAGTTACGCGAATACAACTAGCTCCTCCAAAATACGCAATTTACGTTGGGGGGAGGGGGGGGGGGGGGGGGGGGGGGGGGGGGCCTTTTTTGTGGACTGAAGATCGGCCGCTTTATAGGCTCCTCAGCCTCTGGAACCAGAGACTATGTCACTGAGCTTTGGCGTGTAGTCCGCTAGACACTGACTAGCCAAGGCAGCAAGAATACTCGCACACAGCGCGCCAAGCGTGCACTTTAAACACTGAAGTCTGACTCGCGGGTAGTAACTAGCGATAGCAGGGGGCTCCTCTGCTACAAATGCATGCAACGTGTGCAGAAAGGACTTTGGTGTTGCTCACAGTGGTGAGTACAAAAGTATGATATTCAAAGACATTTGGCGTCCGCTGGGCACAAGGCCAAGGCAGTAGTACATCCCAAAGCTGACATAAAGCACTTTTTCGTTAACCCTTTCGGTCCGGCAAACCACTGTACTGGTTGGCGGTCTCGTATACCGTGCAGCCCAGAAAACCGCTTAGAGCGGTGTCCGGTGTTTTATATCGCGCAACCGGTGATACGCGAGCCTCGCCGCGCGTGTGGTGACCTTGCCCGTCGCACTGACACATCATGTTTACACTACAGGGTCCTGACAGTGCATGTGTACTTCTGTACGTGGTATGCGGTCAGCGTTGCAGCGCTAGCATAACGTATTACGGTCAAAATGGCGAGTGAATGTGTAGATATTCGGAGTGATAATATTTTGTGTTTGGAGACATGGTTTCAAAAGCAGATAGCTTTGATGTATTGGGACACGTGTGCCCACCTACCGCATGGCAGCATAACTGACCATGTGTTGGCAGTGTCAGCTGGAGCGATCGACGGTTGAGGCACTGACAACGGCAATGACGTACGGCTTGATTCTGAAGCTGAATTTGGAGGTTCTAATTGATATTCCGTTCCTCTGATGCTACACCTTGGTGCACCTGTAGGTGACTCTGTGGACACTGACACACATTGGTCACACGTGTAGTACGTGCATTGTCAGTCTTTACAACACTGGTACTTCCACCCGATCGTGTATGAGACACAACATCGTTCAATGCCGCTTATTACATGCTGTCTAGACTGTGGATGTACCGTACAGTGGCAGGTGTAAACATTGACATCAGGCGACCAGGTAGGAGACTTACAGTGTATCGCCGGCATACTGGAAATGCATGGACACTAATGTGTCGCAGTATCAGATCCCCTTTTTACTGATGCATGTTAAGTAACAGCTACCTGTCATGCACGAAAGACATTTTTGGATCACGTGCGAAGTAAAAGTGAGTATGTTCTGAGACTTTAACTTTGGCATTTTCTCGGAGAATATTGAAGCTACAGTCTTCAAACTTGGCCCAATGATACTTTGTGGCAAGACCTTTCTAAATATATATCAAAAATAGCTATTTTGGGACATGTTCTCAAATACTATTCACAACTTCAAACCCAAACTTGGTACAAAGATACCTGATGAAAAGACCTTTATTGAACACTAATTTTGTTGATCCCTCGGAAAAGTCGAGGGGTCACAAGAGCTCAAGAAATATGTCTAAAATGACCATATTTTTACCCCCCCCCCCCCCCCCCCCAAAAAAAAAAAAAAAATAAATAAATAAATAAATAAATAAATAAATAAATAAAATAAAATAAATAAATTTTTTTAAAAATTCGCACAAATACTATTCACAACTTTAAACCCAAACTTGCTACAGCGATACCTGATATTGTGTGAATAAAATAACTAACAGTATGGATAAATGTCTTTATTTTTAATTTGTTTGCTGTGGTGTATTTTTTTCGTTGTGTGTTGCGCTGAAATGATTACACAAAATACACATTTTTAAGCAGCCCATTACACAAAATGGTCTAAGAGGGGTAGGCACCTCTGCCTTTTCTTTGCAAGAAAGCGGTCTTGAAAGACCAGTACTCTGTCCAGGGAAGTTTTGAACGTTGAAGGGCAAAAAGTGTCACCTGTGATTGAAGACCATCATTTGGTGAAATAAATTTGACTATGAAAGTTCAAGGGTGGTGTCAGAATAGCTTTGGCGCCTCAGGTGTCAAGCTATTCTGGCACCACCCTTGAACTAAAATGATTGATCTATCTCCTAATTTCTGTAGTGTAATGTAGCCTTTGTAGGACAATAAGCAAATTTTTAAAAAATTCAGCCTCAGGATGTAATGGGTTAGTTAGCTACTGCCACACCACCTAAATGATGTTTAGAATGTTAATCTATGATATTTCAGTCATTGGGGTGGTCACTCTAAGAGGTTCTGCTGTATCTTAGTGCAGGTTATGCTGGGAGTGGGAATGACCTGCTACACTAGATGAGCTTTCAAATTTTAACGAAGTGGCATCCGTGGCCAGTTCTTGGGAGCTGGCCAGTTATACCCTTCATGCTACTTTTGCAACTAAACACAAATCTTTGTGGTTGCAGGTGCTTGGCACACTTGTATCCCATTGAAAGTGTTTATAAACTCTTCAAGTATACCTCATTTAGTCATTACCTGTCATGCTATTTTCTCCAACCAAGTTGAAGACCTGAACTGCTTGCGTTGGTGGGTATTTCTTGGTATGTTACCAGTCCCTGAAGGCAAATGCAGCAAGAAGCAGCCAGTAGTTGATACCACTTAGAACTGAGAAGTACAATTGGCACAGGCAGGGATACTGAATGTACATGTATGTATACATATCAAGAATTTACAGTGATGTTGTCGAATTCATTTATTTGAGTGTTTGAACATGCCCCATCTGTTCCCTTCAACATACCGCCGCCCCCCCCCCCCCCCCATCCAAGCCCTCCTTTTTCTGCCCCCCACCCCCCACCCCTCTCCCACACACACACACACACTCTAACTCATTCAAGATGTGCTGCCTCCGGATACGTGGCTTATGCCACGTATCAGGAGGTAGCACATCTCAAATGAGTTAACTCTCCTGGCTTTCTTCTTTAGCGGTAAGCCCTGCTTAAAATGGATTGTGTTTCATCATGACCAGTTTCCTTAATGCTGGTCACCCTGTTGGACAGGTGCATAACACTGAAAATACCTAATGTCAAGAACACTGCACACACACAAAATCTGCTTTGTGACTGCAGGTGCTGCTAAAACCGGTCTTCAACCTGACAACACCGGCCAAACAAGTCAGCGTGGAGCCTGTCTCTGTGGATGACTGGGAAATTCTGGTGAGTATTTTACAGGGTTTATACTGCTCACACTTCCGTGCAGTAGAACCTGTTTTGAGTAACCACCTTTTTGCACGAAAAGGTAGTCTTTAACCCTTTTAGCCCCAAGGTCCAGTTTCTCAAATTTTGGAGGCATTCCCTAACGACTAGACTATGTACCAGTTGCAGGAGATGGCTTGACCATGATAATTCAAGGGTAGTGCCAGATTAGCTTGGCGCCTTCAGGTGCCAACCTAATCTGGCACTACCCTTGAATTATCATGATCAAACCATCTCCTGCTGTAGGGGTTAAAGACAGGCACATTTTTAAGAGAAGTCTTGAAGGGCAAAAAGTATCAGACCATCATTTAGTTTAGGTGGCATTAGCCACCTAAATGATGGTCTTTAATGACAGGTGATCTCTTGTGTTGGCTGTCACTCAAAACAGGTGCTGCTGTATTCACATTTCCACCTCTGCTTTGCTGCAGTACAGTGAGCAAGAGGCATAGATCCTGATGAGCCCCCCTCATTGACTGTAGCCACCTAAATGATAATCTTTAACTTATTCAAGATGTGCCACCTCCGGATACTTGGCATAAGCCGCGTATCCAGAGGTGACACGTCTTGAATGAGTTAATGACTTCACATCTTTTGCCCTGCTCTGCAAGATTTCATTTGTTTCCTCAAAATACATTACTGATGGCATTACTATATGGCATTACTATATGGAATATACCCTTTCTTACCCGATTTCAGCCTAAGACCCTTTGTGTGTACCTACACGACAAGGGCCGTAACTCAGAGAGTTGTATCAAAGTGACCGGGTACTCTCCCCTCCCTTCATCCGGTCACATGAGCCGTGCATTCCCGCCAGTCTTACCCTTAGCTTCACCGGGAACGGTTCACCAGCTTCAGCCTCTCCGTTGTTTGGATTAATTCTTCGGCTATACATCGTTTCATGTTTTGCTAGTGGCTATGAAGATGGCGAGGTAAAGCCTTGGATTATGCCTACGAGTAAACGGACTGTTTACGGCGCCGTTGGCATATTCCGTGGAAATTTGTCCAGTTTTCAGTTCAGACTGGGCTTAGCCCTCGACCGGTGTGGTGAGTTCTGTTCACGGGGCCTTTCGTTTCTGGCCCCACGCAGTTGCTTTCAGGGCTTCTGCTTTGTGTTGCAGTGCAGTTACGCATCTGTAGGAGATGTAAGGATTCCAGTGGCTAATGGACTCGCATATGCTGTGTCTTCTCAGTTCCGGCTGCTCCTCATCCCGTACCTGCGCTAAGTGTGCTGCGTGGAAGGAGCGGAAGTGGTCCCAACTGTGGGAGTTTTATCGACGGGGACGCCCAGCGGCTACTGATGCTACGGTGCCATTGGACAGTGACGGGTCAGTGCAAGACCCTAAAGTGACTGTGACCCCGTTCCCCCCACTACTCTGCACCGCCGAGCTACCTCTGAGTTTGTGGGACCCTCTTCATGCCGGACACTGGACTCAGGCCTATTAGCCCTCTCACAGCGATGGCTGGGAAAGTCAACCCCATCTCGCATGGTCCTTCGCATATAGCGACCAAGAGACAACTGCCAGTCTCGCATGGCCCTTTGCAAGGGGCGGCCAAGAGACAGAGCACTCGGAAGACACGGACTCAGGGAAAGGTTTCCTTGCTTAGTCGCTGTCCGTCAGCCACCCCCAACGCACACAGGCCTCCTAGCACAGGTCATCATAGCTACGGAGATGGCCCGTCACCTCCGCGTTGGGTTCCCGGCTGAAGCCAGTCCCCTCGCGCTACTCGGCATTTCTCTCCTTGCAGCCGTTCTCCTAGCCCTCAGGAACGCTTTCGTGGACACGACTTATGGACTCACCGTGGCGGACTGCTAGGACTGCTCGTCGCGAGTCCCTGCCGGCTTCCCTGGACTCACGTAGGAGGCGTCTCCCTCGCTCATCGTTCGAGCAAGATCGCTGGTCAGCACTACGGTAGTACCTGGACACCGGCAGCGGTTGTGCACCGCTCGTCTTCTCCTGTCCTCGCCCTGCGCACAGGCACCCCGAGCGCTCGCCTGACAGACCCTACTGGTCGCTGCTGGACAACTTGAGCCCCCGTCGTGACATCGTTTCCGTCTCTCTCGCGCCTTCGGCGTCAGCTCTGTGCTTCCAGGATCCCCGCCACACCTTTACCATAGCTGACACTTAGTTCGCTTCCAGCTGCCAGAGAGCCGAGGCGCGGTGAGGTCAAATTCCACACTCGTGCGCTCATTCTGTGGCGACCAGTCACTCGTTCTCTCATTCCACTCTGGGGCCTCCCATGGGTGTTGCCTTGGTTGAACTCCAGTCGGTTCGAGCCTCTTCCCTTGGCCCGCCTCACGGACGTGACTAGGAAGACCGGCTTCCCCTTGGCCCGCGCCACAATGGCCGGAGTGAGCGAGCTGCATGCCCTTTCGGCGGACCCAGTCTACATGCAGTTTAGGACCAACAGATCAGTTCACCTTCTGACCAATCCTTCCTTCTTGGCCAGGAATAGACTCCACGGGTGTTAAGTCTTCACCCTTACAGGGTTCGGCCGGTCCCAGACATCACGACTGCAGGACCCGGTCCGAGCATTAAGAGTCTACCTACGCAGAGTGAAGCCCTTCAGGAGATGCCGCTCCCGCCTCTTCCTGCCCTCGGCCCCAGGCCAAACTGGCATTTCCGCCCAGATGATCATGTCCTGGTTGCGATGGACCATCCACTCCGCTTTCATTGTTCTCTCCCCACAGGGGGCCAGGAGAATGCGGATACGGGCTCACGGAGTCAGAGTGTTCGGCGCCAGCATCGCATTCGACCGCAACTGCGCAGTCAGATACATCATTGCAATGATCGGGCGGCGTGCAGAATCCACCTTCGCCCGCTTCTATCTGCGAGACCTCTCCGGCCAGCAAAAGAACCTGGCCCTCGTCGGAGACCTTTCGGCAGCACAACACTCCTTCCGAGCGCCTCTGGTGCCACAGGTATCTCTTAGCTGAAATCGTCGGGAGGTTGCCCCTCGAAGCTAAGCTTTTAGCCATGGCGGGGTTTTTGGGCGGCACCCTCCTCCTTTTCGCTATTCTTCCATATAGTAATGCCATCGGTAAACAAATGAGGAAACAAATGTATTTTTCTATAAAATGTATTTTTTCGAAAAATACTTACCGATGGCATTACTCGGAGGACCCTCCCACCTACCCCGCTTGCCACCTCTACTCTAAGTGTAAGACTGGCGGGAATGCACGGCTCACATGACCGGATGGAGGGAGGGGAGATTACCCGGTCACTTGGATACAACTCACGAGTTACGGCCCTTGTCGTGTAGGTACACACAAAGGGTCTTAGGCTGAAATCGGGTAAGTTAAAGGGTATATTCCATATAGTAATGCCATATAGTAATGCCATCGGTAATTATTTTTCGAAAAAATACATTTGAGAGAAAAATACATTTTTCGGTAGTACCTGTCATTTAACTCTCTGCCTTTAAATGGCAACCTCAACCGCCTTGAAACTGATTCCCTTACAGTACTGTCAGCGGCTAGATCCACCCAGCCAAGATTCTCTTGCAGTGCGTTCACTTGACTATTTTTAGTAATGAATGTAATAATTATAATAATAATGAGTACAATAATGAGTACTTGTATAGCGCCTAACCTCTGATTAAAGCTCTAGGCGCTTAAAAACTAATTGTACAAAAATAAGTAATTGCAAAAATGCAATTTACAAAAAATGCTACGCTTATGGACTCATACTCGCACTCACGCTCGTGTACGCACACACATCACACTACTTCTAATAGAGATAGAGATGAAATCAACATGACAGGTCTGTGACAAAAGTCATTCGTGTCATTTCATGAAAGCTGTTGTCTGGCATGAGTACCAGATCCAGAAATGAACTCTTAACAAAATTACATAATACAGCAGGCAAAGCATTAAAACCACGTGTTTCTTGCAGAAAAGGTGGTTGCGCAAATCAGGTTCTGCTGAGCATGCATCCAAACTTTACTGTATTTTACAGGAGCAGAGCGCGAGCGAGGTTGAAGAGTGTCTCCTGAACCAGGTACGAGTGGTTTGGCCTGGCCAGGTGCTGCCTGTATGGGTTCAACCTTCCATCTGCATCTTCATCAGGATTGGTCAGTTTTGCTGTCTACTTTATTTTGCACGCAAACGACATTCCTAATTCACCATCGGGTCAAAGAGCTCCTTTATAGCAAGGAAAGACAGGAAGTTGTGCCTTTTTAAATTTGTAATAATGACTAATTATAATAACGCATGGGTGACACTCTTCAGTCCTGGAGACTGAATCAGCAGTTTCTAAATCTCAGAAAGCTGAATTTCAGAGTTTTGGTTCAGACAGAGCAGTCCTTCAGCCAGCCTGTTCCATTTGCAAGATGCAGGGAATTTATGTCTTGTTGGCCATGGATGATGGAGGACAGTTAGTCATGGACAATTTTCAGTCATTTCAAGTTTTCATGCTGTCGACCACGATAGTGACTAATGGGACCAGTTTGCTGGCTCGCCACGATTGTTGCAGCATTTGTCCTTTTATTTGTATTTAAGCCGCTGTGTCTTCTTGCAATGTCTCGATGTGGCCAAAAGCCATAATTTTGTCACCAATCTAAGCAACTAATAATATGTAGTGTGTACTTTGCGTGGTGGCAATGGAGTAGATAAATAAAAAACCACACTGTTTCCCTAGTCTGCTGGCAAAGAAACTAACTGGCCCTGGCTATTGTCACTTAGTTATTTCAATATTTCATGCTGCTTTGCCTTCAGTTTAAGATCTGAGTTGTATGCATGAACGATATTGCTGACGGTATATTCGAACGCCATCGTTTGCTCACTACAAACTGGTCAAAAGTGGCCACATCTGCCGGATGTCTGTATGCTGTATTGCGTTAGTTTACAAACACACATTGGGAAGCTCGCAAGTTGTTCCAGAGATCAGTGGAGTGAATCAAGGGAAATAACCAGTGCGGGATCAATGATAGTACATGTTTCTTGCTAGATCAGTTTCAAGTCTGGGAATATGCCAAGCTGATCTGCTGCTATCCTTAACCCATTCAGCCCTGACGCATTACAGCAGGAGATGGGTCGAACATGATAATTCAAGGGTAGTGCCAGATTAGCTTGGCGCCTGTCAGCGCCAAGCTAATCTGGCACTGCCCTTGAATTATCATGGTCGATCCATCTCCTGCAACAGGTGCATAGTCAGATGACAACTCCAAAATACTTGCGCCGAGCAGAATGAGTTAATATTTCATGGTCATTCCGTCTCCAACAGCTGGCATGCATTTATTGACATCTCCAAAGTTATGGAAGTCAATATTAACCCCTTCACTGTGGAGAACAAGAAGGGCAAAGCCCATATTACTCATGTATCGACCGATTCACACGTCTGACAAAAAAAATTAATTGTCAAAATATCATATATGGCTATTTTTTACCTATTTCCTGAGCTCTTGTGACCCTTGACCTTTCCGAAGGGTCATCCAAATTAGTATGCATAGATTGGTCTTGCCATCAGGTATCTCTGTAGCATGTTTGGATTTGAAGTTGTGAATAGTATTTGCGAAAAAGCTATTTTTTATATATTTCCTGATCCGCTGTGACCTTGACCTTTGTGAGAGGTCACTGAAATTGGTATGTTTAGAAAGGTCTTGCCACAAAGTTTCCTTGGGCCAAGTTTGAAGACTGTAGCTTGAATAGTCTCCGAGAAAATGCCAATGTTAAAGTTTACAATAGACGACGGTGGATGGACGCCAGACGGACGATCACTGGCCCAGAACATACACTCACTTTTGCTTCGCACGTGAGCCAAAAACAACACGATTCGGCTGCAAGAGACATGGACCATCATGAGGTTCGGTTCCTCTGGCTGACATCGCTTTGTTTCATGTTCCTTGGACGGTTTGGTGTTGAATCAATTAACCCTTTGGCTGTCAGTAGCGGTTGTTTTTTCACGATGATTCCTGCAATCATCATGACAAAAACTGCTGTAGACAGCCTGAGGGTTCAAAAAGATTCCAGCAGCACAGTTTGTGACTAATGGTAAAGTGTGAATGAGTTTAACTCATTCAGCCCGATGCACGTATTTCCCAAATTTTGGAGGCATCATCTAATGACTATGCACCAGTTGCAGGAGATGGATCGGCCATGATAATTCAAGGGCAGTGCCAGATTAGTTTGGCGCCGACAGGCACCAAGCTAATCTGGCACTACCCTTGAATTATCATGGTCGACCCATCTCCTGCTGTAGTGCGTCAGGGTTGAATGGGTTAAAATATGTGATTGAAATATTCCTTCTATTTATAATTGATTCTTTATTTGATTTGTCTTTTCTGTGCTGCAGACTCTGTAGAGCCATGCACAACTTTTGCAATCTTGGATTCCAACACAACAGTGATTGTGGCTCCAAAATTACGCAGCCAGCAAGGGAAAATGTCGGCCAACCACCCCCCTCCTCTCAAAATGCCTGACAGACAGGATGCGTTTGACAAAACTGGCACCACTCCCACTTATTGTGGCATCTCCCCTCCAGTTCAGCCTCAGCCAGAGATAAAGAAAAAATCTCTGCCAAAGAGGAGATCTCCAGCTAAACGAGCCAAGAGGTTAGCAAGGAGTGATCCATCATTACAGAATGAAAGCGATGCGGAAAAGCCTCTGGTTCGGCGACACACGGAGAATACTCGTTCAGCCATGTTAATGGAGCTGTTGTCGAGGTTTATGGGATATCCGAGTGAGAATGGTGCATCAGTGGACGGAGTGAGCGATGATCAGCTGGAGCCCATTGAACCAGATGTAGAAGATGTGCCCCAGGATAATCTAGTCTTTCGCATCCAGCCGTCAGACCTGACTGCAGTTTACGAGATGCTGAAAACAGATCTGGCCAAAGCCAACTCAGATGCAGAGGTGGAAGGGGATCCTGAACACAGCCCGGTTGAACTCCTCCAGCCATCAACAATCTACGTCAGTTCACGAGATGTGGCTGGTAACTGGTTGGGCCGTCACTGCGATGGTGTTGGTCCACAGGTGTATTACGCAGAGCTTCGTAAGCTGTTGTCGGTTCTGGATAGAGAGAAAGCTAAACATGAAGCCAGGAACTCCACAAACAAAGGTACATGTAGCTATGTTTAGCTCTTAACCCATATCATACTGAGACTAAAAGCTTCAAATTTCTACACTGCCATATGCAAGCTACATTATAGTATTTACAGATAAGGATATAGACTAATGGCTTTAGTTCAAGGGTGGTGCCAGAATAGCTTGGCGCCTAGAGGCGCCAAGCTATTCTGGCACTACCCTTGAACTATTTTAGTCAAACTTATTTCACACACTGGTGTATTCTGAATGATAAGGGTTAAACTCCTGGAACTAAATGACTTGCGTTCTATAGAATGGAAGTCATTTAGTTCCGGGAGTTTATGAGTTAGTGAACTTTACGCACATCAGAATTCCACACGTTCCACACTGCTAGGCAACAATAACCTAGAGAGATAAACATTCCTCAGAAAAAACAGGGACAAAGCAGCTCACTAATGCAATACTAACCTCCTCTATGCCAGTGGTCCCAGATTGTGTCTCTGACATCTTTGTTGATTTAACCCTAATCATTCGGAATACACCAGTGTGTGAAACAAGTTTGACTAAAATAGTTCAAGGGTAGTGCCAGAATAGCTTGGCGCCTCTAGGCACCAAGCTATTCTGGCAACACCCTTGAACTAAAGCCATTGGTCTATATTCTTATCTGTAAGTGCTGTAATGTAGCTTGCATATGGCAGTGTGCAAATTTGAAGCTTTTAGCCTCAGTATGATTTGGGTTAAGAAACATGGATAAACAATGGGATCAGCAAGAGGCATAGATCCTCATGCACCCCCGCGTGTGTGGGGGTGCATGAGTATCTATGCCTCTTGCCGAAGGGTAGTGGACACTTTTCTCGGCAGTGAAGGGGTTTTATTGTGAACTGTTTTGTTCATGTTTCCTCACCAAAAAGTGTGGGTATTGTTTTCTTGTTATTTCTTTGCATTTTTACCCAGTCACTGATTTGGTCAGGATTCCTCATTTTTATGTTGTTATACATGTATAATGTGAAAGTTGGTTATAAATGGAGTATTTACATAGAAATACCGGTAGTGTGGTCAGGACCTCAGAAAAAAACATTGCACTTGCAGTTAGGTATACACATGTATATCTATTAGAAGGCAACAACCTTGATACAAGAATAAATTCTGCGTTCTAAGTTGCCAGACTAGTCTACCACATTCTTTGGACTTTCTTGGTTGATCTATCATTCACATGGTACAGTCTTTACAGACACCTCCAAAAGTTGCACAAGTCATCATTAGGTGTGAATAAGTTAAAGGGGACCTGAAGTTAGCTCAGCATAAGGTCTAACCCAACAGAGTCAACTAAGCTTGGGAACCAGAAGTCAACACAGAATAGGGACTTTTATTTTGTAGTCTAACTCAACAGAATCAGCTAGATGATTCTGTTGTGTCAGACTGCAAAAGAAGTCTGTATGCTGCTTTTACTTCAGGGCCCCTTTAACCAATATCATACTAAGGCTAAAATGTAAGAGCTTCAAATTTGTACATTGCCTATATGCAAGCTACATTATAGTGCTTACAGATAAGGATATAAACCAATGGCTTTAGTTCAAGGGTGGTGCCAGAATAGCTTGGCACCTAGAGGCGCCAAGCTATTCTGGCACTACCCTTGAACTATTTTAGTCAAACTTATTTTACACACTGGTGTATTCCGAATGATGTGGGTTAACCTCCTTATGTGTGCTGTCACCCATACTGTACACATGCGCATGCGGGTTAAAAAGTAAAAGTTGCCAATTAATTTTTGTTTGCAGGAGACCAACCTCAGACACCTACACCAACACCGGATGATGGTAGCCAGCTGAGATGTATCGTGCGAGTAGTCACAGTTGACCGATCGGCCGCTTTGACACACCCAGAGTGGCGACAAGCGGCGCTGGCTGTTGTCAGCAAGCAAGGGCTGACTATTGGACACGCGGTCGTGCCCACAGAGTTGCGCAGACAGCTCAAACTTGACACTACGGGCTGCATGTGGGTGAAAACTGGAAACGTCACGTTCATGCCAGCATCACCCATTTCTCTGTATCCAATCTCAGTGGTGGTGAGTTGACGCCTTAAGCCTTAAAGATCCCAAATCACAGACCCGTACACATTTTGTGCTGGTGGGTGATTTTTAACTGAACCCTTTGGCTGTAGATAGCACTCTGTGTTACAATGATTCCTGCCGGAATCTTCACAGCAAAAACTACCTATAAAAAAATATCTATATAATAACGGTATTACAGTGGAGTCCGCTTAACACAAATTTCTGGGGACACGGAAAATCACTTCATGTTAAACGTATTTCGTGTTAACCAGTATGGCCTCAAAATTGATCACGGCCCTCAAGGAGAAAGTGTGTAAGAGATGTGTGCGTTAATGAGTACGAGGTTAAAAGTGCACATTATCGTACTTTATATGAATACCTTCAGCTCGCTAGGAAAACACAAGCAAACGTGTTCAGCCAATCACAGACTAGAGTTCGCTCTGATCTGTCGTGTACTACAGCGCGAGAGCGACACGTGAATTGGTTTTCGGTGAATAGAATCTGTGTTCGTGTTAAAAAGGTGAATAATAGTGAAATTGCCCTGGTTGGGAACCGAAACCAGCTTCGTGTAAAGCGAAATTTCGTGTTAAGCATTTCGTGTTATCAGTGAAATTTTAATACAGAATAAGAAAGCCGTCGGCCGGTAACGCAAAAACGGTTCGTGTTAACCGGAAATTTGTGTAAAGCGAGTTCGTGTTAACTGGACTCCACTGTATTATTATTATTAAAGGGTGCTGATAAATATGTTTAGATTTTACAAGCCGTAAGGTCCAACACCACATACCAGCTTACGCGTTTGGTTCAAAGTTTGTTAGAAGTGACTGAATAAGTTTGCAAAGCCGTATTTGTTTAACCCTTATCATTCAGTGTGTAAAATAAGTTTGACTAAAATAGTTCAAGGGTAGTGCCAGAATAGCTTGGTGCCTCTAGGCGCCAAGCTATTCTGGCACCACCCTTGAACTAAAGCCACTGGTCTATATCCTTATCTGCTAGTACTGTAATGTAGCTTGCATATGGCAGTGGACAAATTTGAAGTTTTTAGCCTCAGTATAATATGGGTTAACAGCAGAATCTGTTTTGAGTGACCATCCTAATGAGAGATCACCTGTCCTTAACCCTTTTAGCCCCAACCCCCAAAAACAGGAAACTGATTGACCATGATAATTCAAGGGTGGTGCCAGATTAGCCCCCTGCAACTGGTACGTAGTCATTAGGTAACACCTCCAAAATTTTGGGAAATGGGACCCTGGGGTGAAGTGGGTTAAGGGCATTCATTTAGGTGGCTATAGCCACACACGTGATTGTCTTTTAACCCATATCATACTGAGGCTAAAAGCTTCAAATTTGTACACTGCCATGTGCAAGCTACATTATAGTACTTACAAATAATGATATAGACCAATGGCTTTAGTTCAAGGGTGGTGCCAGAATAGCTTGGCGCCTAGAGGCGCCAAGCTATTCTGGCACCACCCTTGAACTATTTTAGTCAAACTTGTTTCACACACTGATGTATTCCGAATGATAAGGGTTAATATATATGACAGATAACATTTTCAAGACATCTCTTGAAAGAGCATCAGTCCTTTTGTTCAAAACACGTTCTACTGTATATATTTTGTATACATACACTGTCTGGTCTTGATTTATGACAACCTGAGGATGGAAGTAATACAGTTTATATTTTGTATACATACACTGTCTGGTCTTGATGTATGACAACCTGAGGATGGAAGTAATACAGTTTATATTTTGTATACATACACTGTCTGGTCTTGATGTATGACAACCTGAGGATGGAAGTAATACAGTTTATATTTTGTATACATACACTGTCTGGTCTTGATTTATGACATCCTGAGGATGGAAGTAATACAGTTTATATTTTGTATACATACACTGTCTGGTCTTGATTTATGACATCCTGAGGATGGAAGTAATACAGTTTATACGATATCCTTTCAGGCCTTCGTCACGGTTCTGGAGACAGGTCGACCATGATTGATAGTTCAAGGGCGGTGTCAGAACGGCTTGGTGCCTAAAGGCACCAAGCTGTTCTGACACCACCCTTGAGCACCCTTTATCTGTCATCATCGATCCATGTCCTTTCATAGAGTGTGTCGGGGCTTTACAGGATAAATAACTTTACGTCAATTTTTTGGCTCACATGCGAAGCAAAAGTGAGTATGTGTTTTTGGGCCAGTGATCGTCCATGGTAAACTTTGACGTTGGCATTTTCTCGGACACTATTCAAGCCACATTCTTCAAACTTGGCCCAAGGATACTTTGTGGTAAGACTTTTCTAAACATACTAATTTGAGTGACCTCTCACAAAGGTCAGGGTCACAGGGGATCAGGAAATGTTAAAAATAGCTATATTTTGACATAATTTACTTTTTTCTCAAATACTATTCACAACTTTAAACCCAAACTTGCTACAGAGATACCTGATGGGAAGACCTTTCTATGCCCACTAATTTGGTTGATCCCTTGGAAAGGTCAAGGGTCACGAGAGCTCAGGAAATAGGTCTAAAATAGCCATATTTTGCCAAAAGATGTTTTTTTCTCAAATACTATTCATAAATTAAAACCCAAATTGGGTACAGAGATACCTGATGGTAAGACCTATCTATGCATACTAATTTAGATGACCCCTTGGAAAGGACAAGGGTCACAAGTGGCTGGCAGATGTGTGTAAAATGCTGATTTTTGATAAAATTGTAGGTATTTCCAAATTTTTGCAAATTTTTCAACCAGATTTGGTACACGGATAGCTGATGATAAGACCTTTCTATGCATAATAATTTAGTCGACTCATCACAAAGGTCAAGGGTCACGGGGGGGTTGACAGATATGTGAAAAATGCTTACATTTTCAGAAAACATATATTTTGCTGCTGCAGAAGCCAGCCCTTTTCACAAAGGTCACACATGTAGATCAGTCAAACATGTGAGCCATAAGGGCTTTGTCTTTCTTGTTTGACACATTTTTTGTTGTTGTTGTACAGACTGTTTATAACTTCTACCCCAAATCTGGTACAGAGATACCTGATGGCTTCATATGCATGCTGATTTGGACAATCTCTCAGGAAGGTCAAGGGTCACAAGAAATCAGCATAATTATGATGTGAAAAAAAAAATTCTTTTTTTGTTTTCTTTTTTGTTGTTGTTTCTTTTGTTTTAATAGGTTTGTTGTTAGAATTTGTTTTCTCAAAACACTTACCAATGGCATTACTATATGGAAAATACCCTTAGCTTACTGATTTCAGCCTAAACATTCTTTAAGTACTCCACACAACTGGGGAGGAGTCACCAGGGATCCATTCCTAGGAACCCTGAGTGGGCCTCCCCTTCCCTCCCTATCCGGTCACGTGCTGGGCAGAAGCTTGCCAGTTGTACCCTTAGCTCGACCGTGTACGGTTGTGTTTTCAGCCTCTCAGATTATTCGGCTGTGTATGGTTTTGTGACTTGGAGAGTTCACGGATTATCTTGTTGGTTCTTTTCTTTTGAATTTACTGTGGGAGTTCCTTGGTGTGGGTGCTTTCCTTTTGGACTTACTGTGGGAGTTCCTTGGTGTCGGTGCCTGTTAGCACCTAGCACCGTTTGCGAAGTTATGGCGAGGTAACACCTCGGGTAACGCCTCTTGGCCGGCGTCTTGTTGGCTGCAGCCTCACCCGAGGAGGCTCTCTACGCGAATGGTCATGAGCGCGGGGCCTCTAGCAGGAGGTGCCGGGCTCCCACAGTGGCTGTGTGTGTTTGTTGCAGTGCGCAGATGAAGACCAGCCACAGGTGCGGGGACTTTCAGTGGCCCAGCAACTCCCACGAGGTTTGCCTCCTGTGCTCGGGCTGCGCTTCCGGGCTGATGTGCGAGACCTGTGGCCCCCTGGAAGAAGGAGCATTGGTCTCAGCTATGGGAATTCTACCGGCGAGAATGGCCTTCCCGGCCCAGGTAGCCACCCCCAGCCCTCCTCCACAACAGGACCTCCGAGGCGCGGATGCAGTCTTCTCGTCGGGCTCTTACTGCTTTTGGTCATTCGGGCCTTACCGCCCTCAGGTACGATTCATCCGAGCGTGGCCAGCGAGACGTAAAAACGCTCCCTCCCCCCCCCCCTCGCGCTCTGATTCATCTGAGCGGGGCCAGTGAGCTGTAGTTACGCCCACCCACCCCCACCCCCTCCCTACTCTGATTCGTCCGAGTGGGGCCAGCGAGACTTAGGAAAGCCCCCCACTCCGAAAGATCTGAGCGGGGCCGGGAAGCCTTAGAGGCGCTCCTCCCCCCCCCCCCCCCCCCCCAACTCCAGTTCGTCCGAGCAGGGCCGGCAAGACTTAGGAAAGCCCCCCCCCCCCCCCCCCCCCCCCCCCTCTCCGACAGATCTGAGCAGCGGGGCCGGCGAGCCTTAGCAACGCTGCACCCCCCCCCCCCCCCCGCTCTGATTCATCCGAGCGGGGCCAGCGAGGCTCAGTAACGCTTCACCCCGCTCCGAAAGATCTGAGCAGCGAGCCTTGGCAATGCTCCCTCCCCCCCCCCCCCCCCCACCCCCCCCCACGGTGGCTGTGTGTGTTTCCTCAACCCACCAGTGGCGCTCACGTCAGAACTCGCCTCCCCCGCCCACCCCCCCCCCCCTCCCCGAGATGCGCCAGCGCTCCTTCCCCACCACGAACCCCTCCTGGTCCTGCAGGCCTGGGTGCAGACGGGCCCACTGACTCCCCTACCCTCTTGCCCCCACCGATGTCTGCCGGGTCTCCAGTCGGCGAGAGGCTAGGCCTTCACAGCAACGCATGGCGCTCGCTGTTTCCGGACGACCCATGGATTCTCTCGACCATCTCAGAGGGCCTCCAGATCTCGTTTCAGTCCCCTCCTCCGCTGCGGCGTTCCCCCCTCTGGACTCAAGTGCCCGGCGACCCGCTCAAGGCTGACAAACTGCGCGGGGAGATGGTCTCCCTGCTTCAGAAGGCCGCCACAGCGGTGGTCTCCCGACTCGACTCCCCGGCCTTCTACAGCCATCTGTTCGTCATCCCGAAGCCCGGCGGCAAGTGGCGTCCAGTCATAGGCCTGTCAGCGCTAAACAAGTATATTTCAGCGCTGCACTTCCGGATGGAGACAGCCAGGGTCCTCCAAGCAGCGGTTCAACCCATGGACTTTACGGTGAGCCTCGATCTGGCGGACGCGTACCTGCATGTACCCATTCACCCGGCCTCCTGTCGGTATCTGCGCTTCGCCTTTTGCGGAGTGGTGTACCAGTTCCAGGTGCTCTCCTTTGGCCTCAACATCAGCCCCTAGGTCTTCATGAGGCTAATCGACGCGGTGGTTGCCAGGTTTCGACAGAAGTCCTCGAGCCTGGCCTCCAACTACCTGTACTATCTGCTACTTCGCAACCAGGTTGCCGTGGCCCTGGAGGAGGACAGGGACGTGTTGCTCACCCTTCTCCGCCAGCTCGGGTTCCTGGTCAATCCAGGCAAGTCGGACCTCATGCCGTCGCGCAGATTCCTCCTCTTAGGCATGGAATTTCTGACTGACCTCTACCTGGTGCAGCTCCCAGAGGCGAGGAGACAGAAGATAGCAGAGCTCGCCCTACAGGTGGCGCAAGGGGAATCGTTCCAGCGAGGGTCTGGCTACAACTCCTGGGACTCCTGAGTGTGGCGGCCGATCTTTTGCCTCTCGGCACCCTATGCCCGCCCGCTGCAGTTACATCTTCTCCTCCACTGGCGCCTGTCCTTCAGCGATCTTGCAGATCTGGTCCCAGTACTTCCGCTCGTCAGACCCCACTTCCAGCGGTGGACGGACCTATCCTGGTTAGCGTCGGGGGTGCCCCTCTACTCCAATCCGCCCCGTCTGTCCATATGCACTGACGCGAGCCTTTCGGGCTGGGGAGCGCACCTGTTACTGTAGTTTGTCACAACCATGGCTCTCCGGGAACTCGCGGACAGACATATCAACTGGTTGGAGTTTAGGGCCTGGTTGGAGGTGTGTCTGCAGCATCAGGAGATCCTAGTGCTCTCCGACAATGCGACGGTAATGGCCTACATTCAGAACCAGGAAGGCACGAGCTCACCCTCGCTGTGCATCCTCCTGTACCAAGTCCAATGGTGCAGGGACCACTGCATCGCTGTCTTGAGCCCGCCACACCCCAGGCCACCTAAATGACTGTCCTCGCAGACTCCCTCTCGCGTCATGGCCAGCTCCTCCACACGGAGTGGTCCCTACACCCAGACATCTTTCGCCTGATCTGCTCGCGATGAGAGACGAATTTTATCGACCTCTTTGCCACCAGGTGGAACAGACAGCTCCCGCTCTGTCTCACCCATCCCAGACCCCCTCGCTTGGGCGGCAGATGCGCTCTCCATCCTGTGGGACGGCCTGATCACTTATGCGTACCCGCCTTCCGTCCTGGTGCCCAGAGTCTTGCAGAAGCTCAGGGGTTGCACTCGAATTTGCTGCTGGTGGCTCCCTTCAGTTGGACCAAGAGCTGGACCACCGACCTCCTGGATCTGTCCACAGAACACCACCCCCACCCACCCACCCCCCCATCCCACCCCCCACCCCCCCTTGAAGCTCCCCACTCCGCCCTCAATGCTCAAACAACCCTGGCAGAATCTCTTCCACCCGTGCCTGGAGCATCTGCTCCTACACGCTTGGAGGTTGTCTGGCATGCCCTTGCTGCTAGAGGCTTCTCGGGTGCGGCGGCGGAGGCGATCGCAGCAGCTCACAGACTTTCTACCAGGAACGTCTATGAGGGGAAATGGAGGGTCCTCCAGTCCTGGTGCGCCGCCCAGCGGCTCCCCCCCCCACGGATCTGACTACTCCCCAACTGGCCGAGTTCTTCCTGTAGCTCTTCTTCGAACAGGGATTAGCGCTGATTACCATCAGGGGGTATCGGGGCATGATTGCGGACACTTACCGCCACTTGGGTCTCCCAGACCCGGGCGCCTGCAAAGACCTCTCGGACCTGATAGCCCACTTTGAGCTCCAGCGGCCGGTCTCCCGTTCACTACTTCCTTGCTGGGACCTGGCCTGGGTGCTGACATGGCTAAACTCGGACCGCTTCGAACCTCTTCCCTTGGCTCAGTTTTCCGACCTGACCCGGAAGACGTGTTTCCGACTGGCCCTCGCCACAGCGTCATGAGTGCTGAGGATTTACCTGCGTATGACAAAGCCATGCAGACAAGGGCGCTCCTGCCTCTTCCTGCTGCTAGCCCCTGGCAGGCGTGACATATCAGCACAGACAATTTCGTCCTGGCTGTGGTGGTCATTCGGTCTGCATACAAAGACCTCTCCCCAAACAAGAGAGGACATAAGAGGCTGCAGATCAGGGCGCACGAAGTGAGAGCGGTGGCCACAAGCGTAGCGTTTGACCGCAACTGCTCAGTGAGAGACATTGTGGCGGCCGTGGGCAGGCGGGTCGAATCCGCCTTCGCCCGCTTCTACCTTCGGGACCTATCCAGCCAGCGTGAGACCCTGGCCCTGGTGGGGGACATCTCGGCAGCGCAGCACTCCATCCTAGCGCCGGTGGCGCCCTAGGTAACTCTTAGCTAAAATCGTCAGGAGTTGCTCCGCTTGGGGCCTTACCGAGCGTATTACTTGAAGGGGGTTTGGGGGTGGCACCCTCCTTCTATTCGCTATTCTTCCGTATTGTAATGCCATCGGTAAGAGTCTTGAGAAACAAATGAATTTTTCTCTAAAATGTATTTTTTTCAAAAAATACTTACCTATGGCATTACTCGGAGGACCCTCCCTCCAACCCCTCTTTAAGCCGGCTAATAGTAAAACTGGCGTGCTTCCGCCCCTGCATGTGACCGGATAGGGAGGGAAGTGGAGGCCACTCGGGGCTCCTAGGAATGGATCCCTGGTGACTCCTCCCCAGTTGTGTGGAGTACACAATGAATGCTTAGGCAGAAATCAGTAAGTTAAGGTTATCTTCCATATAGTAATGCCATCAGTAAGTTGTTTTGTTTCCTCAAAAACATTACCGATGCCATTACTACAATGGAACAACCTCTAGCTAGCGTAATTTTAGCCCAAAAACTTACGATGTGTACCTTTAGAGCCAGGGGAGGCCACCAGGGGTGCCATGACCCGGTACCCGGGTAGCCTCCCTTCCCACCCCTTATGGGTAACTGCCCGAGCAGCCAAGCCAAACCAGTTCTTTCCTTTAGCTTGCAGCGTATAGACGTGTTCGCTTAGCCCTCTGCTGTGCTATCTATGGCTGTGTATGGTTCAAGCTGTACTTGGATCTTTTCGGCAGTGGACTTCGTTCCCGGCCTGTGCTTCGCCTTGCCTTGGAACTTTCTCTGCCCTTGTGTGTACCTACGGATGTGTATGGTTCAAGGATACTTGAACTTTTCGACAGTGGACTTCGTTCCCAGCCGGTGCTTTCGCCTTGCCTTGGAACTTTTCTGCCCTTGTAGCGTACGGTTGTTTTACTAGACCTCTACTGTGCTGCCTACGGCTGTGTATGGTTCATGGAGCCCTTGGACTTTTGTTAGCCGCCTTCGTTAGGAAGCGCGGCCTGCGCTTCGCTTTGTGTGACTTTAGAAGCGAGTGTCTCTGGTGCTTCTGTGCGTCGTTTGCCGGAGACTTAGGTCCCCGGGCCGTGAGGCCGGCCTTCGCCCCTCGTCGGAGCGCTGTTCTGCACCGGTTCCGGCATTCAGAGACTTTTGCGGCTTGTGTGGTGCCTCTCGGAGCCTTCGTCCTGGCGTCCGGTGTGCTCCTGCTTCGGTCTCCCCGGTCAAGTTCGCCGGTTGGATGGCCGGGACCTTCGTCGAGGACCCAGCCTTCCTCTTCCTGGATGCTTCTGGACCTCAGCCGCGTGGGCGCTTCTTCTTCTTCTTCTTCTTCGGCTACAGGTGCTACCTTCCCCTGCCCCCTGCGAGATGACCAGGTAAGGTCTCGATGTTTGCCAGCACTGCACCTCTGTCGGCGTGCACCGGTGTCCTTTGCTATATCGTTGCTTGTTCGATATTACTCAGCACAGGTATGGTGGGGAAAGGTGAGGAGTGGTGCGCGGTTTTCGTCTCGTGGCCTTCTGCTATGACCAGTTGCTTTGTTGTTTCACTCTATGTTGCAGTGGTCAAGTCCGCACCTGCACATGATGTGGCGACTTCCAGTGGCCGAGTGACAAGCATGCGGTCTGCCTCCCCTGCGCTGGTTGTGCTTCGGGCCACACCTGTGATGTCTGCGCTCTCTGGGTAGAGGACCATGGGCCCAGCTGTGGGTTGTTATCGGCGTGACAGAGGACCGCCTCCTGCCCGCAGCCACGAGCATGCATCGGCCCCGGAACCAACAAGACGCACCTACGCTGCCGTTGGGGGACGGCATACAAGGCTTCCCCCTTGCGCACCCACTCTCTCGAGTCAGGTCCGCAGCGAGTCCGCTCGCCCCGCTCTGCGGAAAACAAACAGGCCCCAACTCTCGACGTTGGGGGACACTTTTCTCCCCCCTTGCGCACCAGCTCGCTCGAGCCAGGTCCGCAGCGAGCTAGCTCGCCCCGCCTTGGGGAACCCAAGCCTCACAAGACCACCGCCAGTAGTGGTCCCTCGGCTTCTGCGTACGACCCCCGATGTGCGGCCCCGGGTTCGCGACCGCCTGGACTCGGCCTCCCGCCCTCGGAGGTCTGCTCCCGACACAGCCCTCACCCGCGTACGCCTCCTCGTACCTCGGGGACCCGCAGCCCTTCGTCTTCCGACTCCCACCGCAAGCACTCTACGGTCTGCTTGCTCCTCGCGCCCGTCTTCGCTCGCCGCTTCAGCTTCACGGATGTCTCGCCCTCGCCCTCCTCGTCGGTCTTCTCCTCGGCCTTCTGAGGCTCCTTCTTCCAGTCGGCGCCCTTCCGGTGGGTGTTCCCTTCGGTCTTCCGTGCTGCTCCTCGTTCCCGGCCTTCGTCTTCCCCCCCCCCCTCCCCAGCGTCCCTTCCCCCGCCTTCCCCGCTCCCCCTCACCTTCGCCTCATCGACCACGCGTTCGCCGCTCTTCTTCGCGTGGACGCTCCACTCGTCGGTCTCTCCACTCCCACTCGCGCCTTCGCACCCGCTCGCCGGTCTCGCTCCTCCTCTCGGTGGCACCCGCCTCCTCAGCCCCTGGTGCTTTGGCCTCCTGCGCCGCCCGTCGATGTGGACTCCCTCAGCATCGCCCTGGAGTATTCTGCCTCGGCGCTCTTCAACCGTTCGTCCTCTCACGCTCTCTCACCATCGGCTCCCTCATCGCCTTCGTTGCAGACGACCAGGGCGGAGACCCTTGCCTCGCTCGGCGAGGCCGCGCACCTGGTTGCCTCGTGTCTTCCCCCGGACGCCTGTTCCCCGTCGCCGCCCCACAAGTGGAAGCCCCTGGCCTTCGTGGACGCTGTTCACTCCTCCAAGAGGTGTTAGTCCTTGCCGCAGCCCCGGAGGTTTCAAGGACTGCGGACGCCCGCTGACCGGCGGTCTTGGACATCGCCTTTCAGCACAGCTGGTATGCCGGTCACTCACAGACCTTGCTACTGCCCGCCCAGCGGTGGTTCCTGCCGCTCAGCAGCGACCTGGTGGACTTCACGCTTCCTGCCGTTGCTTCCCTCCCGGCCTGGAGCGGACGGCGATCCTCACCCGCAACGCCCTCACCTGTTCTAGTTTCCTCGTCCTGGCCACGCAAGCGGTCGTCTACCTCCTGGAGCGGTACTGGCTCTTTTCGCTCTCGCAGCTGTTAGAGGACCTCCTCGCTTTGGCCACGGCCGCCTGTGGAGCGGCGTACCACACTTCTGTCGACACGTTGGCCGCTGCCGCAGACTGCGACCTGCTTCGTCGGGATGCTGTGTTTGCCGCCTGCCCGTCCTCCCGCAGGACCTACGGAGACAGCTGCGACAGACCCCGCTTGGCGATCCCCTCCTCTTCAGTCCTACCTGGCAGTCGGGACGCGTTAGGACCTTGGCCTGCCCACGCCACCTTCTCCCGCTTCAGCCGCCTGCAGGCCCTGGGTCGCGCCCTGTGGACCGCCAGACCCGCCCAGCACCGCCCTCCCAGCGTCGCCGCCTTCCTCCGCACGTCTACGCCGCCCGCCGCACCTCCCCCCCCCCCCCCCCCGCCCCTAAGACGCAGCCCCGTTGGACGTCCACCCCTTCGGACAAGGCTGCTGCGCTCCGAGACGAGATCTCCGCCCGGCTGTGGAGGTACGCCATGGAGGTGGTGTCGCGTCACGACTCGCCTGCCTTCT
Source organism: Semisulcospira habei (assembly GCA_036245525.1). Lineage (NCBI taxonomy): Eukaryota > Metazoa > Mollusca > Gastropoda > Semisulcospiridae > Semisulcospira > Semisulcospira habei. Next base: position 15,844,165 of record BTPG01000007.1, on the reverse strand, counting down.
ACAGTCGCCTTTTCCTCATCCCCAAGCTGGCATCAGGTGGCGTCCTATCATCGACCTTTCGGCGCTGAACAGGTTCATCGCAGCACCGGCCTTCCACATGGAGACCGCCCGCGCCCTGCGCGCCGCGATTCTCCCATGGACTTCGCCGGCAGCCTGGTTCTAGCTACATGTGCCCGTGCATCCGGCTTCCAGACGCTATCTGCGCTGCACGTTTGACGGCGTCGTTTACCAGTTCCGCGCCCTTCCCTTCGGCCTCACCTCAGCCCCTGAGTGTTCACCCATCTCCTGGACGGCGTCTTCACCATGGCCAGGCGGACTGTGTCGAGTCCCTCCTCGAATCGATCTACCTCGACGATCTGCTCCTGCGCAACCAGTCGGCACCCGCCCTGGAGAAGGACCGAGACGCCTTGCTGGCCCTCCTCGACAGCCTCGGCTGCATAGTCAACTTGGGCAAGTCGGATCTCGCACCGTCCTGCCGCTTCGTCCACCTGGGCATGGAGTTCCTTACGGACCTTCTTCTTCTTCTTCTTCTCGAACGCCGTCACACTTGGAGTTTGGCTCTCAAAATGAAATCTGTGGTCTTCTGTAGTGCCTCCACAGGCCCGTACAGTTTCTCTTGTAGAGTGGCGGGCTTCAGCCATATCTCCTCCCTCAGCGGCTGGTGGTTCCCGCAGTCCTGGAGGATGTGCTCTGTGGTCTGCTCTGCTTCTCCACAAGGGCACAGGGGAGATGGCACGAGGTGGAAGCGTCTGTGCAGGTGGAAATTGAGTCGGCTGTGCCCGGTCCTCAGACGAAAGATGGTCACCTGCTCTTGTCTGGACAGCTGATGGTAACTGTCTATGGGCCGTTGTGGTGGTCTGTACACAGACTTAATGATGGTCTTCATCTCTGTGAAGCTGACTCCATTTTCATCTTGTTCTTTCTCTGCGCCCGCTTTTGCCATTCTGTCAGCTTCTTCATTGCCGTAGATGCCACAGTGTGAAGGGATCCACTGCAGCACCAGTCTGGTGCACTTAATGTTTTGCAGTGCCTCTTGTAGACGTGGCAGTTTGCTTGCTGTTGCTGCCTCAAGGACAGACATGGCATCAGTAAGGAAGACAATCTGGGCATCAGGGTCTGCAGTGCCACTAAGGGTGTTAGCTGCGTGGACCAGGGCTTCCACCTCAGCTCTGTAATTTGTGCAGTGAAGGCCTGTTGGTACTGCCTCTGCCTGCCATTTTCCGTTTGGGTACTGAATGTACACCCCAGCCCCTCCATCCTGAACTGCATCTGTGGCTGATCCATCGGTGTATGCCCGTATCCATGCTTCCTGGGGATACTTTTCTTCGAGCATGGCCAGTGTCAGGGCTTTCTTGCTCACAGTGCTGTGCTCATCTCTGGTGGTGATGTAGGGTACCGTGGAAGAGATGGTGATGTTTTCTGGCTTACTTTCCCAAGGTGGAAGGTCGCTAGCAGGATTCAGAGCCTCTACCTGCGCAGGCAGCTTTGCCTGGTGTTTTCTCTGCAGTGCTCTCGTCTCCTTTACAAAGCTTGATCTTTTCAGTCTCCCTGAGGTTGGTTGTTTCATCCTAGCGTTCATAGGGTGGTCTTTGGAAGACTTGATCTTTGTTGACTGTATCAAGGCTTTGCAATCTCTTCTCATGCGCAGGGGTGGGATGCCTGTTGTCTCTTCCATCTTTTCAATTGGTGTGGATCTCATTGCGCCGGTGATGATACGCAGTGCCTGGTTCTGAACTCTGTCAATGGTCTGCTGGTGTGACTGGGCTGCCGTCAACCATGCATTAGATCCGTACTCAAGGTGTGGTCTCACTGTGCCTTGATATACATTTTTGAGGATCTTTTCATTGGCTCCCCATTGTGTTCCAGCCAGTTTTCTCATGATGTGCAGCTTTCTTCTAGCTTTCGCTTCTGCATTCCAAATGTGCGGCTTCCACGTCAGCCTCTTGTCAAGGGTGACTCCCAGGTATGTCTGTTGGTCTTCATACTGCAGCGGGGTGTTGCCCAGTGTTAGGTTGCCAGCCTTTGCCTTGTTGGAGAGAGAGAAGAGTGTGGCTGATGATTTTTCTGTGTTGATGGTCACACACCAGTTGTTGGTCCAGTCTGTCAGCCTGTCCGGGCTAGCTGCATCCTATATGTAGCAGTTGTTGCATACTCTTCTGTGCACCAGAGCACCAGGTCGTCTGCGTACAGGGCTGCGTGTACTCCTTTTGGTAGCTCTGGCACAAGGTCGTTGATGAAAAGTATGATCAGGGTCGGTGACAGGACTCCCCCCTGTGGCACCCCCTGACGCAACAGCACTTTTTGGCCACAGTACCCATCCACTGTCACACGGGCTCTGCGATTGTGCAGGTATGACTTGGTCCACCGGTACATATTCCCTTGGATGCCACTGCGAAGGAGTTTCACAAGGAGACCATCCTTCCACACCTTGTTGAAAGCCTTCTGTAGGTCAATGAAGGCAGCTAATGTCACCTTCTGATCTTGAAAGGCATCTTCTATGACCTGTGCAAGGTGTGTTGTTTGGTCTTCTGTACTCTTGTAGCTTCTGAAGCCGGCTTGCTCTGGCACAATAATGCTCTCGGAGTCCAGGTACCACTGCAGGCGCTTGTTGATGATGCGCTCCATGGTCTTGCACACTCAACTTGTCAGGCTGATGGGGCGATAACTCAGGGCTTTGGATTTATTCTTCCCTTTCTTCAAAATTGGGATCATCCTGGCTTCCTTCCAGCACTGGGGTACCTGTCCTCCTCTCCAGCTGTGGTTAAAGATGTCCAGTAGCTTCATTAAGGCAGTGTTGCCAAGGTGTTGTAACATCTCGTTTGAGATGCTGTCTGGACCTGGAGATTTTTTCTTCTTCAGCTGTTTGATGGCCATCTTCAGTTCTGGAAGGGTGATGTCCTTCTTACGGACCTCAATCTGGTGCGACTCCCGGAGCCGCGGATCCAGAAGTTGGCAAACCTGGCTCGTCTAGTTTCTCAAGAGGAGGCGGTCTCTGCCAGAACCTGATTGCAGCTTTTAGGCCGGATGAGCGCGGCTGCGGATCTCCTTCCCCTGGGTTGGCTCTACTCGCGCCCGCTTCAACTTCGTCTGCTCCTTCACTGGCGTCCCTCGACCGGCGACATCGAAGCCCCCCTTCCGGTACCTCCCCCGCTCGTGCCACACCTCCTCCGCTGGGCAGACCCTGTCTGGCTCGCGACCGGAGTCCCTCTCCTTACGCCTCCCCCCCAGTTGTCCCTTTGCCTCGACACCAGCCACTCCGGCTGGGGTGCACACCTGCTGCCGACGCTTGCCACGGCTTCTGGCAGCTGGCCACCAGATCACGCGGGCAAGCACATCTACTGGTTGGAGCTACAGGCGGTGTGGCAAGCTCTCCTCGCTTGGGAACCGACTCTCGGACGCCAGGAGCTACTCGTCCTTCCGACAACCCCACTGTCGTGTCCTACATACAGAAGCAGGGAGGGACCCGCTCCCCTTCCCTCTGCATTCTCCTTTACCAGCTCTTCCGTTGGTGCGAGGATCGACGCATCTCTCTCTGAGCGAGACGCATCCCCGGCCACCTACATGTCCTCGTAGACTCCCTCTCCCGGCGTGGTCAGCTTCTCCACACCGAGTGGGCGCTTCACCCGGACATCTTCCGGATGATCTTGCGCCACGTGGGAGACCCCCCTTACCGATCGCTTCGCGACAAGGTGGAACCGTCAGCTCCCCCTCTTTGTCTCGCCGGTCCCGGACACCCTAGCCTGGGCGGTCGATGCGCTCTCCATTCCCTGGGACGGCCTCTGCGCTTATGCTTACCCTCCCTTAGTCCTTGTCCCCAAGGTACTTCTCAAGCTCAAGGGATGCAACGCAATCCTGTGGCTGGTGACGCCGTTCTGCTGGACCAAATCTTGGACCACCGACCTCCTGAACCTCGCCACGGGCCCTCCACTGCGGCTTCCCACTCCTCGCATGATGCTCAAGCAACCCCGCCAGGCGCTCTACCTTCCGTGCCCTGAGCGACTCCTGCTACACGCTTGGAGATTGTGCGGCAAGCCCTCGCCGCTAGAGGCTTCTCGAGTGAGGCAGTGGCAGCTATGGCTTCAGGCCGCAGACCCTCGACCCTGCGTGTCTACAAGGGAAAGTGGATAGTACTTGGAGCCCGGTGCGACCTCCGTCGCTTCTCCCCTACCGATCTGACTTCCCACTACTGGCCGAGTTCTTCCTCTGGCTCTTCGCCGAACAGCACTTGGCACCGATCACCATCAGGGGCTACCTCGCTGTGATCGCCGACACTTACCGGCACCTGGGCCGAGCGGACCCGGGCAAGTGCAAGGACCTCGCTGACCTTTGGCCCACTTCGGAATACAGCGACCTGCCCTCCGCTCCCTGATCTCACGCTGGGACTTACCCTGGGTACTCACCTGGCTGAACTCTAAGCGTTTCGAGCCGCTTCCCCTAGCAAGCCTGGCCGACGTTACGCGAAAGACCTGCTTTCTGCTTGCCTTAGCCACAGCCTCCAGAGTGAGTGAGCTGCATGCAGTGCAGGTCGGATGGTACCGTGCAGCTACTAATGGACCCGGCCTTCTTGGCCAAGAACCAGTCCCCGTTGACAGCCCCCCAGGTGATCACTGTTCGATCGCTGAAGCCGATCGACCCCAACAAGGAAGTCAGCCAACAGGACCCGGTGAGAGCCTTACGCATGTACCTACGCCGAACCAAGCCGCTCCGCCGGGGACGCACCCACCTTTTTCTCCCTCTGTCCCCAGGTAGACAAGATATCTCAGCCCAGACGATCTCCTCCTGGCTAAGATGGGTGATACGCTCCGCCTACCAAGACCTCCGCCCCGACGCTGCCAAGCGACTACACTTCCGGGCCCACGAGGTCAGAGCCATGGCTGCTAGCGTCGCTTGCGACCGCAACTGCGCTGTCCGAGACAGTATGCTGCCATAGGCTGGCGGACCGAGGCAACCTTCACCCGGGTCTACCTCCGAAACCTGGTCGGCCAGCGAGACAACCTGGCCCTGGTGGGGGACAACGCGGCGGCGCAACACTCCCTCCCGGCACCTTTGGTGCTGTTGGTAATCCTTTAGCTAAAATTACCGGGAGCTTGCGCCGGGGAGGACGGGTCTTGCTAGCTCAGTCACTGGGTTACGCGGCACCCTCCTCCTCTTCGCTATTCTCCATTGTAGTAATGGCATCGGTATTGTTTTTGAGGAAACAAATGAATTTTTCTCTAAAATGTATTTTTTCGAAAAATACTTACCGATGCCATTACTCGAATGGCCCTCCCACCTGCCCTGCTTGCCGCTCACTAGCTAAACGAAAGAACTGGTTTGGCTTGGCTGCTCGGGCAGTTACCCATAAGGGGTGGGAAGGGAGGCTACTCAGGTACCAGGTCACGGCACTCCTGGTGGCCTCCCCTGGCCCTAAAGGTACACATCGTAAGTTTTTGGGCTAAAATTACACTAGATAGAGGTTGTTCCATGGCATTGGTAAGTATTTTTCGAAAAAATACATTTTAGAGAAAAATTCATTTTTTTTAAATACATTTTAGAGAAAAATTCATTTTGTTTTTTGTCAGGATTTTCCAAAACTTTCCATCTAAAGTTAGCAGACACTTCTATGCATACTAATTTGGTTCAATTCTTGCAGAGGTCAAGCGTCATGGGAGGTTGATAAGAGTGACACATGTAAATTTTGAGAAAACATGGATATCATGGGTATCACGGGTACAAAACCCTACCCATACATTATGTTAGAACACTTGAACACGTGCTTATTTCAGTGATCTCTTTGAAAGGTCAAGGTCACAGAGGTCAGATCAGTTACGTGGTTCGGTCATGCATGTGAACTTTAAGGGCTTTGCCATTCTTGTTTCTGAATTATTATTTCTAAATTATTTAATTTTTCCATCACCTATGGAAAGCTGATTTTTTTTTTTTTTTTTTTTTTTTTTTTTTTGGGGGGGGGGGAGGGTGAGGTGGTAATGGTGTAAGGAGATGGGGTGCACCATTCTTCTCAGCAACTCATTAAAACTCTCTTTTCCCTCCAGCCCCGTGCCTTGGACAAAAAGATGCTGGTCACAGCTTTTAAGCAGTGGGTGGAATTGGTTGCTGATGATGACCATCCTCTTGTGATTTTCCACGGCATGCTGGTCAGGTTCCGGGTGACCATGAGTAAGTTGAATTTATTCACAAAGGGTTTCAAGGTCACACTTTTTTTTTTTTTTTTTTAAGGAAGGGAGGGAAATTGCTTCAGGCAGTATAAGGTCATGTCCTTCATTCCTTTGTCTCAGGTACCCACTTGGAAGCTCAGCTCTTGCTGGGCAGTGGCAGCGGATCCGCCATACTCCTCAGCCAGTCTAAAGTCAGCCAGACAACGGTCATTGTGCTGCAGGAGGTAATAAACAGACCGTTGCCAGACGTGCTGACCCCAATGTTGGCCTACAGGCAGGTGGATGACTTTGACTACAAACCACCCATGGAACGCCTGCACCTTCTGGGGTATGAACATTTCATCAGATGAAGAAATTTGTGGAATCATCCTAACCCAGTAAGCAAAGATCATCAGGTCCACGACAGCCAAAGTAGGCCCGCACACATTGTACACGGGCCCACTGCAGGCAAGCCATTGGGGGCCTGAAGACATTTTTTCCTACAGGGGAAGACGGTCCCTGCAGAATTCCAGGGTTTTTTTTTTAGGGGGGTGGGGGGGGGGGGGCAGATTATGAATGAGGCACATGGAATATAGCTGTTGCATCATTGATGGAAAGAAATTGAAATTGTCCAGTTGTGTTTGTTTCCTCAAAATCCATACTGATGGCATTAATATATGGAAGATACACTTAGCTTACCGATTTCAGCCCAAGAATCCGTTGTGTATCCATACACAAATGGGGAGGCGACTCTAGGGAGTGGTTACCAAGAGACCCCGAGTAGGCTCCCTTACCTCCCTATCCGGTCATGCGCACAGCGGTGCCACTCCAGTCTTTACGCTTAGCTTGGTGTAAAGGTGTGTTGTACCTTTGCTCAGCCCTCGCTTAGATATACCCTTGGAGTACTTATGTTTTTGCCTGGTTTACTTGGGGTTGGTGTTTTCCTTTCGTGCCTTCCGGCGCTTTGGACATGGCCAGGTAAGGTTTCGACTTATACTTTCGCCGCTGTTTCTGCTACACAGTCCGGCTCAACCGCGGAACCGGTCGAGTGTGTTAGCTCACGTGGCCTCACGTGCCGCCTGGCCATGTGCCATTACCTTTCATGTGTTCCGTTTTCTGTTGAAGTGCGCAGTTGCGTACGTGTCCCGGGTGCAAGGGCTTCCAGTGGCAAACGGATACCCATAAACTGTGCCTGCCCTGTTTGGGCTGCTCCTCTGCCCAGCCGTGTGAGACTTGCACCCCTTGGAAGGAGCAGCGCTGGTCTCACTTGTGGGAGTTTTACCAACGTGACCGTCCGGCTCTCTCTCGGGACCCCCCTAGGCCTACGGCGCATTCTACTATCCCCTCTTGCCGAGCCCCCCTCGTGGCCCCCAAGCCGGTGTGCCCCCCCCCCACCCCCCCCCTCACCCCCCACCCACCACACCCCCACTCCCCACCACCCACCCCCCACTCTCCCCACCACACCCCACCACCCCCCCCCCACACACCCCTTTACCCCACACCCCCCCCCACCACCCCCATCCCCTCCCCACCACCCCCACCCCTCCCAGCGCTCGGTGCTCAGGCCAGCTTGGCCTTCAGACTTCGGCCTCGCCGGCGCCTCGCCTCTCGAATCTTGCGGCGCCTTGGGCGAGGACTGTTTCGGAACCCTCCACCCTCTCGGGTGCCTGGCATTCGATAGCGACGGACCTTTTCTGCTCTTGGGAACGGCGTTCACGCATGGAGGTACGCTTGCGTAGACGCGCATGCTCTCCATCTGCCTTGGAGTCTCACCCCTCGGGTCTCAGATCTGTTGGGTCGATGACACACCTGGCTTCTTCTGCCTCCCCGCCCTGCGCTCGGCGCAGCTCGCGCCTGGAGGTACGCTTGCGTGGACGCGCATGCTCTCCGTCCGCCTCGGAATCTCGTTCCTCGGGTCTCGGATCTGTTGGGTCAATGACACGTCGATGACACATTTGGAGCCTTCTGCCTTCCCGCCCTGTGCTCGGCACAGCTCACGCACGGAGGTACGCTCACGTAGACGCGCATACTTTACGTCCGTCTCGGAGTCTCATTCCTCGGGTCTTGGATCTGTTGGGTCGTTGACATGTCCGGAGCCTCCCCCCTCCCGCGTGCTCAGCACGCGGCGGCGGGGGCTTCGCCCTGTGCTCAGCGCAGCTCTCAACAGACTGAGGTTTTCTCTTGGCTCCCTATGGTCTCCAGGCCCCCCTCAGGGTCACACCGTTTTCGGCTTCGGCGCTCTCCTTCTCGTGCGGGCTCTTCTCCTCTCACCCCCTCCCAGGGCTGCAGTCGGCCCTCTCCGGGTCGGTCCCCCTCGCTCCCGGGAACTCCCTCGGACCCCGACGGCGCGCTTAGCCTTCATCCTCGGCCCTATTTTCCCGGGACTCTCCCTTCTCGCCTTCGGGCCAGCCTTCTCCCCTCGGTCTTGGATCTGTTGGGTCGTTGACATGTCTGGAGCTTCGCCCCCCTCCTGCGTGCTCGGCACACGGTGGCGGGGGCTTCGCCCTGTGCTCAGCGCAGCTCTCAACAGACTGAGGTTTTCTCTTGGCTCCCTACGGTCTCCAGGCCCCCCTCAGGGTCACACCGTTTTCGGCTTCGGCGCTCTCCTTCTCGTGCGGGCTTGTCTCCTCTCATCCCCTCCCAGGGCCGCAGTCAGCCCTCTCTGGGTCGGTCCCCCTCGCTCCCGGGAACTCCCTCGGACCCCGATGGCGCGCTTAGCCTTCATCCTCGGCCCTCTTTCCCAGGACTCTCCTTTCTCGCCTTCGGGCCAGCCTTCTCCCCTTGGGGTGTGGCCCCATTCCGTCAGTCTCTGTTCCCCTGCCCTCTCACTCTGCTCGTCCCCTGCCTCCCACCCCCCCCCCCCCTTGGTTTGCAGGGGCTGCGGATTACCTTTCGGTCCCCGCCTCCCCTCTGCTGCTCGCCTCTCTGGACCCATGTCCCCACCGACCAGCTCAAGGCAGCCGCTCTACACCACGAGATCACCTCTTTACTTTGGAAAGCTGCCACCGAGGTGGTGATGAGGCACGACTCCCTGGCCTTCTACAGCCGTCTTTTCCTCGTGCCGAAGCCAGCCAACCGGTGGCACCCGATCATCAACCTGTCCGCTCTAAACAGGTTCATTTCCACTCCCCGTTAACGGACCTCAACCTCGTGCGGCTCCCTGAGGCATGCATCTCAAAGCTGGTGGAGCTTTCCCACCAGGTGTCCCTCGCGGATGCGGTCCCGGCTCAAGTCTGGCTGCAGCTTCTGGGTCTTATGAACGCCGTGGCGGACCTCTTGCCTCTGGGCAGGCTCTACTCCCACCCGCTCCAGTTTCATCTCCTGGCCCATTGGCGCCCGTCCTCCCGTGACTTTGCAGCCCGGGTCCCCGTCCTGGCGCTTACCCAGGCCCACCTTTGGTGGTGGGGGGATCTGGCCTTGCTGGCCTCGGGAGTACCCCTCTCCTCTCCCCCGCCTCGCCTATCTCTGCACGGATGCCAGCCATTCCGGCTGGGGCACCCACTCCTCCTGGACGTTGCCGCGGCCTCGGGCCCATGGCCCCCGGACCTCTTGGGCCAACACGGCAACTGGCCGGAGTATGGCTGGCACTTGACCATTGGGAGTCAAGTCTCCGCTGCTAGGATATTCTCAGCATGTCCGACAACGCGATACTTACTTACTTTACTTACACCTGTCACCCCTCCCAGGGTATAGGCCGTCGACGAGAGACCTCCAGCGACTCCTGTCCTGTGCTTCTCCTTCGATTTTACTCCAGGTGGTTCCCAGTCTCTTGATGTCTGCTTGGAGGTCTCGATGCCAGGTGTTTCTTGGCCTGCCTCTTTTCCTCTTTCCCTGGGGGTTCCATGACAATGCCTGCCTAGTGATACTGGAAGCTGGCTTTCTCAGACTGTGACCAATCCATCCCCATCTTCTTCGCCCAATTTCATTCTCTGCTGTTAAGTGTTATCTGCTCTGTTCTCTCCCAGAGTCTGACGTTGCTGATCTTCTCTGGCCAGTGGATTTTCAAAATTCTTCTAAGGCAACTGTTTATGAAGATCTGTACTCTGTTGACTGTGGTTTTTGTCAATCTCCAGGTCTCTGCTCCATATAGGAGAACTGCTTTTACTTTGGAGTTGAAAATCCGGACTTTGGTGTGTTGTGACAGCTCTCTGGAACTCCACACTTTTTTCAACTGGAGAAAGGCTGCTCTGGCTTTACCGATTCCTGCTCTGACATCTGCATCAGTGCCGCCTTTTTTGTCTATGATGCTCCCGAGATAGGTGAAGGACTCCACCTCCTCCAACGGGGTGCCAGCAAGCAAGACTGGTTCTTCCTTGGTTGCGTTCAGCCTCATTGTCTTTGTTTTCTGTTTGTGGATGGTGAGGCCCACTTGGGACGAGATGTCAGGAAGCCTCGTGGTCTTGTCCTGCATTTGTTGATGAGTGTGGGACAGTAAAGCCAAGTCATCTGCAAAATCGAGGTCATCAAGCTGTGTCCAGTGTCCACTGTATTCCACTTCGTCTGTGCTCTGTGGTCCTCTTCATGAACCAGTCTTTGGCCAGTAGGAAGAGGAACGGAGACGGCAAACACCCCTGCCTGACACCGGTTCTGACCTGGAGCTCCCTGGTGAACTGCCCTTCGTGGATCACACGACATGTCATGCCATCATAGCTGCTCTTGATCAGGTGGACGAGCTTTATGGGTACACCATAGTGTCGTAGGAATTTTCACAGAGTCTCTCGGTCCACGCTGTCGAATACTTTCTCGTAATCCACAAGTTGACATACAGCGGGGAGCTCCACTCCAGAGACTGTTCCACGATGATGCGGAGAGTGGCGATCTGGTCTGTACATGATCGTTTTTTCCTGAATCCTGCTTGCTGGTCTCTCAGCTGGGGGTCAACGGAGCTCTTCATTCTCTCCAGGATGATCCTGTTGAAGACCTTTCCTGATACTGACAGCAAGGTGATTCCTCTGTAGTTGGAACACTTGCTGAGGTCACCTTTCTTGGGAAGCTTGATTAGGTACCCCTCCTTCCAGTCAGCCGGCATCACCTCCTCTTCCCAGATCTTTCCAAACAGTGGGTACAGCATCTCTACTGTTGTCTCTAGGTCTGCTTTCAGAGACTCCGCTGGGATGCCATCTGGCCCTGCTGCTTTGCCGTTCTTAAAAAATGCCACTGCTCTTCTGATCTCTTCCCGGCTGGGTCTGTCACAGCTGATGGGTAGGTCGGTCTCTGCTGGCTGGATGTCTGGGGGGTCGGGTGGGCTGGGTATGTTCAGTAACTCTTCAAAATACTCGGCCCATCTGTCGAGTTGGTCTGCTCTGTCTGCAATAGGCTTGCCTTCTTTGTCTTTTACTGGTCTTTCTGTATGGCCATACTTGCCTGACAATCTTCTGGTAATGTCGTAGAGCTGTTTCATGTTGCCGCTGCCTGCTGCCTTTTCTGACTCTGCAGCCAGGCTGTCTGTGTAGGCCCTCTTGTCTGCCCTGATACTCCTCTTCACCTCGCGGTTGGCTTCCGAGTATTCCTCCTGTGCCCTTGCTTTGGCTGCTCTCGTGCAACTGTTGTTGACAACTGCTTTCTTCTGCTTCCTCACTTCTATCTTCTTCAAGGTCTGTGCCGACAGCCAGTCCTTGTGATGGTGTTTCCTGAACCCTACAGTGTCTTTGCAGGTTGAATTCAGCGCCTCTCTAACTGCCTTCCACTGCTGCTCTGTGGTGACTGCCTCCTGTTCTTTTACTAGCTCCTGTAACGCTTGAAACCGGTTGGACAGCACCAGTTTGAACTCTTCTCTCACTCCAGTCTCTCTCAGGAGGCCTACATTATAGCGCTGTCTTCTTGTTGTCTCTGTGCGGCTTTTCTTTAACTTGAGCTTTATTCTTAAGGTAACCAGATGGTGGTCTGAGGCGACATCTGCTCCCCTCCTCACTCGAACATCTTGAAGGGATCTTCTAAATTTCTTGCTAATGCAGATATGGTCTATTTGGTTCTCTGTAGTATGGTCAGGTGAGACCCAAGTTGCTTTGTGTATTCTTCTGTGTGGGAAGATGCTGCCTCCAATGACGTCTGTTTAGAGCACAAAAGTCTACGAACCTCTCCCAGTTCTCACTCATCTCCCCTAGTCCCTGTCTCCCCATCACCTCTTCATATCCGGTGTTGTCCTCCCTATTTTGACATTAAAATCACCCATGACGATGGTGATGTCTCGCTCCGCACATTTGTCCACAGCACTCTGGAGTAGGTCGTAGAACTCTTGTTTCTCTTCCTCATCACTGTCATTAGTGGGCGCATAACACTGGATGACGTTCAGCTTGATCTTTTTCTTGGTTCTAAAGGCTGCTGTAATAATTCTTGGCCCAAGAGGTTCTCAGCCCATCAGCGCTCTCTGTGCCACTGGTGACAGCATGAATGCTACTCCTTCTGTATGGGGGGCATTCTCCTCTTCATGACCTGAATACAGAATCATCTCCCCACTTGTCAGCCTTTTCTGGCCAGACTGCGTCCATCTGGCTTCACTGATACCTAGCAGGGAAAGGTTGTACTTTTGCATTTCCGCTGCTATCTGGGCGGCCTTGCCGCTCTGGTACATGGTCTTGACATTCCATGTGCCCATGATTGTGTCCCTGGATAGAGAGAGGCGGCTCGGTCCTGTGGCTTCCGAAGACTTCCGGCTTTCACCACAGGACATCATAAATCTTCTGGTAGAAGAACCTTCCTCCTCCAGGAAAGAAATTGCTGTTTGTCTTTTCGTCGCCGTTTTTTTTAGCTATTTCCTTATTTGCAGGGTGGGGAAGCTACCCCCACGCCCAACCCCCTTACTAGGAGGACCAGGGGTTTTCTGGCGGGGTCACCTTCCCTTAGACCATGTTGGTTCACGGCACCTTATTTCATTTGGTGCACCCCTCTCATGAGGGACCCCCTATCCACCACCCAGGGGACGCGCCTCAACGCCGTATGGTCCCAGCGCGAGGCGACAACGCGATGGTCGTCGCATACATCCAGAAGCAAGGGGGCACACGCTCCCCCTTTCTTTGCCTGCTGCTTTCCAGATGCTCCTCTGGTGTAGTGATCACAGCATTTCTCTCTGAGCTCACCACATACCGGGCCACCTGAACGTCCTCGCGGACTCCCTCTCTCGGAAGGGTCAGCTCCTGCACACCGAGTGGTCCCTGAGCCTGGAGATCTTCTGCCTGATCTGCGCCCACTGGGAGACGCCGATTATCGACCTGTTCATGACGCATTGAAACCCCTCTTTGTCTCCCCTTTCCCGGATCCCCTCGCATAGGCGGTGGATGCCCTCTCCGTCTTGTGGGAGGGCCTTGTGGCCTATGCGTACCCCCCCATGGTGCTGGTGCCCAAGGTCTTGCTAAAGCTCAGGGGCTGCAATGCGATCCTTCTCCTCATTGCTCCTTTCAGCGGGAGCCGGTGCTGGACGACCGATCTCCTCAGCCTCTCCTCTGATGCTGAAGCAGCCCCGGCAGCCGCTCTTTCACCCTTGCCCAGAGCAGCTCCTCTTACATGCCTGGCGGTTGTGCGGCAGGCCCTCGCCGCAAGAGGTTTCTCTAGTGCGGCAGTGGCAGCTATCGCTGTGGCCCGCAGGTCTTCCACCTGCCGGGTTACGAAGGGAAGTGGCAAGTCTTCCGGGCGTGGTGCGAGTCGAGGTGCCTCTCCCCCACAGCACTGACGTCGCCCCACCTTGCCGAGTTCTTCCAGTGGCTCTTTGGGAGAAAAACTTGGCACTGATCACCATTTGGGGGTATCTCTCTGTGGTTGCGGATACGTACCACCATCTGGGCCACTCGGACCCAGGGGCGTGCCCGGACCTCTCGGGCCTACCCGGCACCGGCCTCCACGTGGCGTGGGTGGGTAGTCCCCTCAATCCCTGACTGAGTGGGCTAGCAGACGGGTGCCATCTTTGTCCAGGATTAGGACTTGATATCAGCAGATATGTTGTTTAGTCTTTTTCACTGGTCCAGTTTTTAAGGAGCTGTGCTAACCCAGGTCTTACCATGTTGGATTGGTCCTTAAAAATACTCATGAGCTTTTGGTCCTTTGGATCCCAAGTGTTTGCCGTGCTTGGAGACCCGTGTCGGGGGAGAAGAGGATCCTGGTGGCTGAAACACTCCACTTTGGCCTTGACTTCTGCCTAAACGGGAGGCTAGTCGTACCGGCCTAGTCAATCGGCTCTTGTCACGTCGAGCCCTATCCCCCTGTTGACATGCGGGTTGTTATACGGAGCACCATGCTATAGCCTCTGATGCTGATTGGGTGCTTTACGCCAGTATTCCCCTGTATTCAACAGTGTGATAGAAGGCGGTGGCTCAAACGGTTCAATCGGGCTTACCCCCTTGAGTATATCTTTTGGGCAGTCTCCATTGTGCGTCGGCTGGAGACCCGCCGACAATTGCACTTTCCCTTGTTGGGCTCGGTGGCGGGCAGGGACCCCCGGGGGATGAATATCTATCATACTATAATATGGAAAATATCAAAAAACCAAAACTGGCACCAAAGCGGCACATAGCCACTGACATTGACCTTGAAAATGATAGCGATTCTGATTGTGGGGAAGCGACGCCTCAGGTTTCGGCCGTCTGGCCTCGCTTTCTCACTATCCACAGCAAAGTTAAAGAGAAGCCTGTTTCCAAGCTGCACCCTTTCCTGGTGGGGGAGACCCTCAGGAGCCGTGTTGGCAGGCCTGAGGCCCAGCGCCTCAGGTCTGGTGACTTGTTGGTAGAGTGCCGTACCCGGGCACACTCCAATGGGCTACTGAGGCTCTCCTCCATCGGAGACACTCCAGTGGAGGTCACTCCCCACAAAACAATGAATTCCTCTAGAGGAGTGATTAAAGATCAAGCATTGGCCGAACTGTCTGAAGATGAACTTGTACGGAACCTTAAGTCACAGGGGGTGACCTACGTCAGGCGCTTCATTTCCAAACGAGGTGGTAGGGAGATCCGTCTCCCTACCATCATCCTGACGTTTGGCACCCCCACAGCTCCTACTACCATCTGGGGAGGTTACTACTCCCTAAAAGTGAAAAAGTACGTCCCTCTCCCCCTTCGGTGCTTTAAGTGCCAAAAGTATGGCCATGGGCAGAAGACATGCCACCAGGCAGAGGCTCTATGCGCCCGTTGCACTAAGCCCGGACACTCTGCTGAGTCCTGCACAGCCATCCCCCTGTGTGTGAATTGCCAGGGGGCGCATATGGCTTCGGACAAGAAGTGCCCTCGTTGGATCTCCGAGTGCAGGATTCAGCAGGTGCGTGTGGAGAAGGGGCTGTCCTTTGCGGACGCAAAAAAACTGGTTGACGGTCCTGGTGCAGCTGAGGCGGCGCCAAACTCAAATAACAACTTTGTGTATACTTTCAGTGCTGCGGTGGCAGGCAAGCGCCCCACCAAAGACTTCTCTTGTCAAACCCCAACTTCTTGGTTGGGGGCGGAGCCTCGGATCCTCTCACCCCTGGAGAGTAATCCTCCTCCGGTGGTGACGAGGAGCCAGGGAACGCAGA
The DNA here is from genome assembly GCA_036245525.1 of Semisulcospira habei. Classification (NCBI taxonomy): domain Eukaryota; kingdom Metazoa; phylum Mollusca; class Gastropoda; family Semisulcospiridae; genus Semisulcospira; species Semisulcospira habei. The sequence goes on along the minus strand of BTPG01000007.1, from coordinate 15,828,541 downwards.
GGGCGGACGCTACCGTTTCGGTGGCACCGCCTTCTGCTGCCCCTAAGCCTCAGCCCCCACCCAAACCTGCTAGTTTGTCAACACCAAAGGTTTCTGGCTCTGGTCAGCCTTCTAAGGCCGCTAACTCTAGCGGCAGGAACGCTGCCCAGGACCAGAAGTCAAAGAAATCTATGGGACCGCCATGCGCACGGGCCCAGAAGGGGAACACTGATGTCCCCCTTCAAAACAAATATGCTGCATTGGAGGAGCAGATGGAGGGAGTGGAAGTTGTCGATGCTGCGGCAGCTCCACCCCCTTCATCTCCTAAGAACCAGAGGAGGCCCGGGAGCCGGCCCCCCTCTGTTTCTCCGACTCCTTCCAAGGCAAAGGACAAAGGGGGGAAAAACTCCGCACCCCCAGATAAGACATAATCATGGACTCTCTGCTTCAGTGGAATTGTCGTGGTTTTCAAGCTAACTTTGAGGAATTACGTCTTTTAGTCAAGTGCTATAACCCCTCAGTAATATCTCTTCAGGAGACTTACCTGAAGACTTCTGACCCTGTGTCCTTTAATGGTTTTAACACTATACATAAAGGCTCTGATTCGGAGAGGCGCTCGGGTGGAGTGGCTCTTCTCATTAGTAGCCAAATTTTATGTAGCCCCGTTAGCATCGACACCTGTCTTCAGGCTGTCGCAGCTCGGGTTACCTTGAAGAAGACCATAACTATATGCAGTATTTACCTGCCACCATCCCTGCGGGTCTGTAGTAATGATTTTTTTAATTTAGTTGATCAACTGCCCCCTCCCTTTATTCTCATGGGGGATTTTAACGGTCACGCTCACCTTTGGGGTAGTGACCACTATGATGGCAGAGGTCAGATGTTAGAAGATGTTTTTTCTCAACTTAATCTATGTGTCTTTAACGATGGTTCACCTACATACTCTAACCCAGGTTCAGGATCTAGTTCTGTTCTAGACCTCACTGTGTGTGATCCTTCTCTCATGCTGGACTTTGACTGGAAGGTTCACGATGACCTGTGTGGTAGTGACCACTTCCCAGTAGTCCTGTCATCGGTCAGCTGTGGGGAGGATCCGCCGGTGGGGCGCTGGAATCTTAAGAAAGCTAACTGGCCTCTGTTCGCCTCCCTCTGTCAGTCTCGTATTACAGAGGAGGTGGTCATGTCATCTGAAGAACCTATTTCTTCTTTTACTACTATTTTGTTGGACGTAGCGGGTGAAACCATCTCTAAAACTTCCGCATCAGTCCCTCGAAAGCCGAGAGTACCATGGTTCAACGAAGAGTGCCGCTAGGCCCAAATAGCGCGCAAATCTGCTCAGCGACGTGCTTTCCGTAATCCGTCGCAAGTAAATATTTTAACCTTTAAAAGACAGAGGGCGAAAGCCCGTTACATTTTTGAACGTGAACGCCGTGCTTCCTGGAGACGCTTCGTCTCATCTTTAACTTCTCGGACTCCATCCCAGAAAGTATGGAAGGCTGTTCGGAGAATTAGGGGCAGAGGTGGCTCGGCTTCTGTTGGCCATCTTAGAGATGGTGTCAGTTTGGTTACAGATAAAAAAGCTGTGGCCAATTTGCTTGCCTCCACCATTGCCCATAATTCTTCAACAGAGCATTATTCACCTTTCTTCCAGAGAGAGAAGGAGAAACGAGAGTCTCGTATTTGTGATTTTGAGTCCGATAACTCAGAAGACTATAATGTCCCGTTTACATTATCAGAATTGCAGCAAGCTTTGCAGAAATGTAATGACTCTGCTGCTGGCCTAGATACCGTCCACTATCAATTCCTAATGCATCTGCCTGAGAGGTCACTCCTTGTACTTCTCAAGGCCTTTAACCATATCTGGAGAACTGGTCATTTTCCGCCGTCTTGGCGCCAGGCTGTGGTTGTACCGATCCCCAAGCCGGGTAAGGATCCTTCCGACCCGGGCAACTAACGGCCTATCGCTTTGACATCATGTTTATGTAAAACTATGGAGCGCCTGGTCAACGCCCGCCTGGTGTGGCATCTTGAGTCACAGGGTCTCCTCATAGACCTCCAGTGCGGTTTCCGGCGCTTCCGTAGTACAACTGACCATTTAGTCCGCCTTGAATCATTCATTCGAGATTCTTTTGTCAACAAGCAGCATGTCTATGCAATTTTCTTCGATCTTGAGAAGGCGTATGACACTACCTGGAAGTATGGCATAATGTCTGACTTGTTGGACATGGGTTTTAAAGGGCACCTGCCCGTTTTTATTCACAATTTTTTGACTAACCGGTCGTTCCATGTCCGTGTGGGCTCCATCCTCTCCGACTCCTTTGAACAGGAGATGGGTGTCCCACAGGGCAGCATTCTATCTCCTGTTTTATTTAGTATTAAAATTAATAACATTGTAAAGGCCGTCAAGGATGATTCTGAATGCTCTTTGTTTGTTGACAACTTTGCTTTGTGCGCACGTGGTCGAGGACTTGCGTCCCTTGAGAGGCGCTTGCAGCTGTGCGTTGATCGCATCCAGCGGTGGGTGTCTCTCAATGGATTCAAGTTCTCGCCCTCCAAGACTGTTTGTGTGCATTTTACTAACCAGACGAAATTTTTTCCAGAACCTAGCCTGAGCGTTGCTGGAGTGCCAATTAAGGTGGCCGAGGAGGCAAAGTTTCTGGGGGTCATTTTTGACAAAAGACTTACCTTCCGCAACCATATTAATTACCTTAGAACCTCTTGTCAGAAGGCTCTCGACATTCTTCGTGTCGTCGGTCGTACTGACTGGGGTGCGGACCGTACTGTCTTACTTCGTCTGTACCGGGCCCTTGTTCGGTCCAAACTGGATTACGGCTCTGTGGTGTATGGCTCAGCTTCCAAGTCTGTGCTACAGCGTCTGAACACAATTCACCATCAGGGTCTGCGGATATGTCTTGGGGCCTTCAGGACGTCTCCAGTTCCTAGTCTGTATGCCGAGGCAGGGGAGCCTTCTCTCAAGCTCTGCCGCATCCGCCTCATGCTCAGCTACGTTCTGAAACTGAAGGCCCATCCAGACAATCCTGCCTATGATTGTGTTTTTAAACCATCGTTTGCAGAGATTTACGATACCCATCCGGGAGCTGTCCGTCCACTTTCTTTCCGTGTCCGACCTCATCTGCAGGCGGCCGGATTGGACCTGGACAGAGTTTCGGAATCCCTGCAACACATCACTCCACCTTGGCTCTTACCAGTTCCTGACATCTTGCTGGACTTGACTGCCCACAAGAAAGACTCTACTCCACCAGCCATATACCAACAGAGCCTCAATGAACTGCTTTCAATTTTTCCTGGCTATTGTCGCATCTATACCGATGGGTCAAAGTCTGAGGATGGGAGAGTGGCTGCGGCCGCAGTGTCCTCTCGCCATCCTAGACGCCCATTTAAGCACCGCCTCCCAGACCACTCATCTGTATTTAGTGCGGAACTGCAGGCGGTTCTGCTGGCACTCAAGCATGCTTATCGATCTAGAGAAAGGAACTTCCTGATTCTGTCTGACTCTCTTTCTGCCCTACCCCACCCGGGTCTGCCCTGGGGGACTTGGGTGGGGTTAGGTACTTTTTAGTTCCCAGGGTCACCCTGGTCAGCCCCACAGGGTGGGTTTTTCTCTCTATTCTGGGGCATGTGTTTCTGTCTACCCTTTGCCCATTCACCTGTATTTGCCTTTTAAAAACTCTCCCTACTGTCTGCACTGCCTGTAGCTCTTGATATTGGATGTGTGTTGCTAAATGGTCTTAGCTTTATTTAGCCCCATGTGTTAGGTTTATTTAACGTATTTGACCGGCTGGCGACATACATTCAATGTTCTGTTTTTTTTTTTGTTTTTTTTTTCACAAGCAGTGCAGGCACGTCCTGAGAAAGCCTTGTTGCTTTCGGGACGTTAAGCAATGTACAATCAATCAATCAATCAATCTCTTTCTGCCCTGCAGGCCCTTCAGGGCACGGGAAATGACCACCCACTGCTGGTGCAGATCAGAGAGCTCCACGCGGACTTGATGAAGGAATATTATGATATCATTTTTATTTGGGTGCCAGGGCATGTGGGCATCGAAGGCAACAGGATCGCAGATTCTGCTGCCAACGATGCCCGCAATGACCCTGTCCCTGACACACAGACCGTTTATAGTGATTTTAGACATGTGGCTAGTGCGTACATAGCCCGTGAGTGGCAGTCCGAGTGGGACAGAGAGGAAGCTAACAAGCTGCATGAAGCCCTTCCTAAGTTGTCCGACGGTCTACCTTATCGCTGCGGCAGCCGCCGTGAGGAGACTGTCCTGGCTCGGCTCCACATCGGCCACACGTATGTTACGCACTCTTATTTACTTAAACAGGAGGAGCGTCCATGGTGTTATGCCTGCGACGAGCAGTACTCTGTTCAACACTTTTTGTTGTCTTGTGCTGATCTAATCGACACAAGGTATAAACATTTCACAGCAGACTCCTTGAAGGTTTTGTTCCGGGATGTGCCCCCGGACAAGATCTTCAGTTTTCTGAGAGAGTGCCATATTTTTAATAAGATTTGAGCGTTTATAGATTATGATGTTTCTATTATTTTGACCTTTTTGAGAGTCTTCCGACGTTTTCTTTAAAGACCTGTGCGACATTTTAGCCTGACATATTTTTAAGGTATATTTACATCATGTCTTAAGACCTTTCTTTTAGTCTGGCTGACCAGATTTTTACCCTTCCCGCCGTGAGATGGCCTTAGTTGCCTGCTCGGCGTTAAACCCAAATAACTAACTAACTAACCGGACCTCTCGGACCTCATGCACCATTTCGAGCTACAGCGGCCAGTCCCTCACTCGCACGTCCCACGCTGGGACCTCCCCTGGGTCCTTACATGACTGCATTCGACTCAGTTCAAACCTCTGCTCTTGGCTGGTTTGGCGGATGTGACCGGAAGACCTGTTTCTTACTGGCCCTCACTATGGCGTCGTGGGTTAGCGAGCTGCACGCCCTCTTAGTGGACCCCGCCTGTCTACAGTTTTTTGCGGGTGGTTCCGTTCGTCTCCTCATGAACCCCGCCTTCTTGGCTACGAATCGGCTCCCCTCGGCCAGGGTCCCTGTCCTTATTCTCCGCCTCCTGCGTGGGCGTGACCAGGCCCCGGACTCCCGCTGGGAGGACCCGGCCCGGGGCGCTGTGAGTCTACCTGCGCAGGACTAAACCGTTCCAGCGTGGCCGGACTCGACTCTTCCTGCCGCTCTCTCCCGGCAGAGATGACGTCTCAGCGCAGACAATCTCCTCTTGGCTGCGGTGGGTTATCCAGTCCGCTTACAAAGATCTCACCCCAGCCGGTGCTAAGTGGCTGTGTATCTGAGCCCACGAGGTCAGGGCGGTCGCCACGAGCATCGCGTTTGACCGCAACTGCGCCGTGCGAGACATTGTGGCCACGGTCGGGTGGTGGCCAGATTCCACCTTTGCCTGCTTCTACCTCGGGGACCTCTCGGGCCAATGGGAGAACCTGACTACTCGGGCACCTTAGGTACGCTTAGCTGAAATCGTCGGGAGGTTGTTCCTGTTTGCGACCACTGACCTGTTTCTTACTGGCCCTCACTATGGCGTCGTGGGTTAGCGAGCTGCACGCCCTCTTAGTGGACCCCGCCTGTCTACAGTTTTTTGCGGGTGGTTCCGTTCGTCTCCTCATGAACCCCGCCTTCTTGGCTACGAATCGGCTCCCCTCGGCCAGGGTCCCTGTCCTTATTCTCCGCCTCCTGCGTGGGCGTGACCAGGCCCCGGACTCCCGCTGGGAGGACCCGGCCCGGGGCGCTGTGAGTCTACCTGCGCAGGACTAAACCGTTCCAGCGTGGCCGGACTCGACTCTTCCTGCCGCTCTCTCCCGGCAGAGATGACGTCTCAGCGCAGACAATCTCCTCTTGGCTGCGGTGGGTTATCCAGTCCGCTTACAAAGATCTCACCCCAGCCGGTGCTAAGTGGCTGTGTATCTGAGCCCACGAGGTCAGGGCGGTCGCCACGAGCATCGCGTTTGACCGCAACTGCGCCGTGCGAGACATTGTGGCCACGGTCGGGTGGTGGCCAGATTCCACCTTTGCCCGCTTCTACCTCGGGGACCTCTCGGGCCAATGGGAGAACCTGACTACTCGGGCACCTTAGGTACGCTTAGCTGAAATCGTCGGGAGGTTGTTCCTGTTTGCGACCACTTAGCTGCTCATCAGTATTGAAGTACAACTGTGTTGAAACTACTGTCTTTGAATGTGTTAATCTGTGCACCTTTATCATTGTTAACCCTTTTACCCCCCAAGGTCCCATTTCTCCAATTTTGGAGTTTTGCCTAATGACTATGTACCAGTTGCAGGCGAGGGATTGATCATGATAATTCAAGGGTAGTGCCAAATTGGCTTGGCGCCTAAAGGCGCTAAGCTAATCTGGCACTACCCTTGAATTATCATGGTCAATCCATCTCCTGCTGTAGTGACTCTGGGCTAAACAGGTTAATCTATCCAGGGGTGTCAGTGGGCTGACAGGCTCAGCACTGAAACACCTTGAGGCCTGTCTGGGGAGTCGGCCATTGTCACGGCAGCTGTTCAACGACCGGCCAGGGCTGAACCACGGTTTGCTGCTCCTGACTGGGCCGAAGGGTAGCGGAAAAACCAGCCTCGCACGAGCGCTGTTGCACGCCATTTCCAGTCCACCCACTCTGGCCTACACCTTCACCTTGGAGTGCAAGCCTTTGCGAGGTACAGCTTAACATTTGGTGTCATAGGGGAGGGGTCAAGGATCAAACTGTTCGTTCGTCCATTGCTGAGTGATTTACGTATACTAGTATAAGTATGAGGTTAAGATAATTTATTGCCATATGTTTTCAGTAAAAAACAATAAAAACATTGGAATTTGTCTTGATGTCAGTTACTAAGACTAAAATAATACGCGCGCACACACACACACACACACAGATTAAACTCTAAAAGATGATTTCCATGCTAAATACTAAGCAAATACTGGTATTAAACATGGCGAAAGAGCACGCCTCACTGATTCAGTGTTATAGATAAAGTGTGTATGATTTTAAATGAAAATGTTTTCTGAAACACATTTTTATGTAAAATTATACACATACATCCATCCTCGTCTCATCTTCTGTGCTAATGTGTGTGTGTGTGTAAAACTCAATGTATTTTTATCTCAATCTCAATTTGGGTTTTTTCTCTATCACTACTTATTGTCATCAGGTTGATTTTTTCTTCTTCTTCTTCTTCTTTTTTTTTTTTTTGATTTTTTTCTTTCTCTTTATATATATATATATATATAACAGCAAGTATGAAAAATGGCCCATGTGCTAATTACGTTATCCATTGGTAAATAAATAAATAAAGCTTCATTTCTTGATCTGTACCAGGTAAGAGCGTGGAAAACCTAAAGACACTGTTGGAGACAGCATTTGACGAGGCAGCGTGGCGACAACCAGCGGTTTTGTTGCTGGATGACCTGGATGTCATCGCGCCAGCCACCGACAATTTGGCCAGTGAAATGTCTGGTGAGGCGCTGTATGCTGCAAAAATTTCTGAGGGTAAGCCTGTGATTTCTTCTTTCCCACAGCACCAGATGGCCAAGCCATGACAAAGACAAGGCATCAAGTATACCACCTGTGATTATCCCTTGGGCTGTCAGTAGTGGTTTTTGTCACTGATTCCTGCAGGAATCATCACGAATGGTGAAAACCACTCCTGGCAGCCTAAAGGTTAAAGACCATCATTTAGGTGGCTATAGTCACCTAACTGGTGGTCTTTAATGACAGGTGACGTGGTTTTCCTTTCGAGACCTCTCTTGAGAGAGAGCACCTGTCATTTAGTCCATTATATCCTGAGGTCGAATTTTTTCAAATTTATGCATGGTTCTTTTTGTGCATAGCTACATTACAGTTTAGGAGACAGATCAACCATTTTAGTTCAAGGTTAGTGCCAGAATAGCTTGGTGCCTATGGGCACCAAGCTATTCTGGCGCTACCCTTGAATTATCATAGTCAAATTTAATTCATGCAATAGTGCACCAGGATGTAACAGGCTAAGATTACTTTTGCTCAGAACAGATTCAACTGTAACTTGATTGCAAGAAAAGACACACGACCATTTGGAAAATATCTGTTTCTCTTTATTTTCACCATTGACAACTTATGCATGTATATATAGCAAAATCCTGGAATCCACTTCTTCCAAAACCCTCTACGCCACCATGAACACCCTCCTAGGCACTTCTAAAGACTCTCCTCTCCCCAACACACACAGCAAAGAAGAACTCCTGTCCGCTTTTTCCACCTATTTTTCCGACAAAATTCAAACCCTGCGCAATACACTCGACACTCTGCCTTCTCCGCCTTGCCCTCCCGACACCCCCTTTGCCGGCACTCCCCTCTCGTCCTTCCGCCCCGTCTCTCAGGACGAAGTCCTCAAGACCATAAAGTCCATGCCTTTCAAAACCTGCGAACTAGACCCCCTCCCAGCTTCTCTCTACCGGGACGGCCTTCCAAAACTTCTGCCCTTCATTACCAACATCATCAACACATCTCTAGAGAACGGTTCCGTCCCTGATATCTTCAAGGCCGCCATCGTCCGTCCTCTCCTCAAAAAACACAACCTCGACCCAAACGAACTCAAAAACTATCGCCCAGTCTCCAATCTCTCTTTCCTGTCCAAGCTTCTTGAGAAGGTTGTTCTCAACCAACTCAACCTCCACCTTGCCTCCGCCTCCACATCCCCCGCACCAAACTCAGCACTTCGGCCCCCGCTCTTTCTCAGTATACGGTCATCCGCCTGGAACACTCTCCCACTCTCTCTCCGTCAGAAGCACTGTCTCTCCTCCTTCCAGTCCACCCTCAAAACTCACCTCTTTCAACGGTTCTAGCACTATACCACCACACTCCCACCCCAAGCTGACTGTCGTAATGTATTTTGTGGTACGTGAGTCGTCTAAAGCGTGTGCTTGCGTGTGCGAGCTGTGAGTGCGCGCTTAGAGTTATAATTATTATAAGATAAGCGCATTATAAATACCGTAATTATTATTATTATTATTATTATTATTATTATTATTATTATTATTATAGCAGTTTCCTTTCTGATGTTTAAGTTTATGTCTGTTTCTAGTGTTGCAAGGCCTGATCAAGTTTGAGATGCGAAACTTCAGTCGAATGGCCGTTATTGTGACCAGCCAGTCGCGTTGCACATTACATCCCAGTATTGTTGCTTCCCGCGGTCTCCATTTTGTGCAACAAATTACTGCCATCAAACCCCCAGACAAGGTAAAATGTTTGGAGAGTGTGTGCTTATCTGTGATTTTGGACCTTATGCCCAGAGCTGCATTCATTTTTAGAAACATTCCTAAGAGAATAAAAAATAAGGGGATGCCTGTTGGCGCTTATATTCCAAGATAAGGGTAAGAATTAAGGTAGGGAAAGGCTTTGGGTTATGATGTGCAGCCTGAAGGCGTCAAGCTAATCTGGCACTTCCCTTGAATTATCATGGTCAATCCACCTCCTGCAACTGGTACATAGTGGTTAAGAAACACTTCCAAACTTCAGGAAATGCACTTGTGGTGCTAAAAGGGTTAACAAAGAACACAGTCTGCGTCTGCCTGCAGTGAAGAAATTAAAGATGCCGTTATATCGTTCTTTTGAACACTATATGGACATCTTTAATCATAAAACACGTTCTTTCACCATTTCAGAGTGATTTTTGTTGTTGTTTATTTTTGGTTTTTTTTTTTTTTTTTTTTTGTTGGTTTTTTGGTGGTTTTTTTTTTTTTTTTTTTTTTTTGGGGGGGTGGGGGGGCGGGGGGGGGGGGGTGGGGATACATCCACTATGAATTTGTTACAGTAACAGTGTGTTTAATGGATTAACCCCTTCACTGTCAGTGGACGCATATTGTGTGTCTCAAATCATTGTGTATTCAATATCAAAGAACCCTAGCCATGAAAGGAACATGGACACAAAGTTGTTTCAACAAGAGGTAAAGATCTTCATGAGCCCCCGCAGCTGCGGGGGCTCATGAAGATCTTTACCTCTTGAAGATCTATACCTCTTGCAACTGGGTGGCGTTCAGTTTGCTTTGCAGTGAAGGGGTTGATTGTGATTCATTATTCGTCTTCTAGAGAGGAAGAAAGGAGCTGCTTCGCAGTATATTGGAAACTCACAGCACTGTGGCAGCCAAACCCACGCTGGAAAAAGTTGACTTGGTGTCTGTGGCGGCTCGCACAGAGGGCTTCGTTGCTCGAGATCTGCAGGCACTCGTCAACAGAGCTTTACACGCACGCTTGGCACAACAGCCGACAGGTAATAATGTGGATTGTTGTTAGTTCTTAACCCACTTGTTCATGCAGCCATTGCTACTGTTTACAGTACCAGCGGCTGCATGAATAATGGGGTTAAATATAAAGTCCGTTCAGCCTTCAGGACAGTGCAGAGTGAAGGGTTAACCCATTCATGACTTGCTGGCATCCAGACACTGTGTAATGCATAAATCTGCATATCTGAATGCAGCAGGCTCGAATGTGTGAACTCATTTAACCCATTATATCCTGAGGGTGATTTTTTTTTTAATTAGCTTATTGCCATTTGAAGGCTACATCAATCAACATTTTTTGTTCAAGGATGGTGCCAGAATAGCTTGGCGCCTAAAGCCCCTTGAACAACCATAGTCAAATTTATTTAAAGCAGAAGTGTTAAGAATGAAAGGGTTAACCCCAGGGCAATATATCCAGTATTTGGGGGATCTCGTCTAGTGACTACCAGTTGCAGGAGATAATTCTAGATTAGATTGACGCTGTCAGACACCAAGCTAATCCCAAGCACAACCCTTAAATTATCATGGTCGATTCATCTCCTGCATCAGGGCTAAATGGGTTAATTGTGCTAGTTCAAACTTGGGACCTTGGAAAAGCGTTGTAACAATTATATGATTTGTTTTTTCAAAATACATTACCGATGGCATTACTATCTGGAATACACTCTATTGCCTATAGATTTCAGCAAAAGTTGTGTGTAGCACACAACTGGGGAGGAGACACCAGGGATCCAAGCACTAGGACCCCGGGTGGCCTCCCCTTACTACCCTATCCCGGCGAGCACAGGGCGACCTCGTCAGTTTCACTCATAGCTCGACCGGGGACGGTCGAGTTTTTGCCTTTCTCCGTTCAACGGGTTTTTTTTTCGTCTTCAGTGATTTTTGACTTTGGGCTTGAATTGGAGTCTTTTGATTCAGCCCTGGACTCACTACATTCGTGGCTTTTCCTTTTGGCAATTGGACTAATTGTGAACTGTGCGCCGACCGGTTTTTACCGGCTCTGACTTTGTGAGCTTCACCCTTGACTTGGCCTTGGGGTTCGACGACGCACGTGACTTGTGCCCTGTGGTTTTGTGCACGGTTGACTTTCTTCGCCTGCATAGTTGGCCTAGGGCCTTATGGCTTCTTCTGTGTCGAAGACTTGCCTCCTTTGCGGGGACTTACAGTGGCCGGACGATGCACACGACTCTTGCTTGCCGTGTTCGGGCTGTTCTTCGGACGGAACGTGTGACGTTTGCGCCGCTTGGACGGAAGACCGGTGGGCGCGCATGTGGGACTTCTACAGGCGTGACCGGCCCCCTCACCCGCTTCTGTCTCCCCGGGATCCTCCACGGGTGGACGTACTTCCCTCGGCGCTTCGGGCTCCTCTCCGCTCCGTCGTTCGGGCTTTCCGGCCCACAGGTAAGTCCCCTTCTTGTACCGTTACCTCGCAGGTTCTCCCTCCCCTCTCCGAATCTTCGGAGCAGGGTAGGCGAGTTTCGGAGTCACGCTCCCCACGCTCTGCTTCGTTAGCGCGTGGCTTGAGCCCCATATCGTTTCCCAGCCCCCGCTCTGCTTCGGACGAGCGGTCTGGGAGAGCTGAGCGTTCGTCGGCCACCCCCGGCTCTAGGTCTCCGGAGCGGGGGCGGGTGACTGAACGCAAGCATAAGAAAGAGAGTAAACGTGATAAGAAAAGCTCTCGCTCACGCACCGAGGCTTCGGAATGTGACTCGAGACCGTTAGTAATGCTGCCTCCCCGCTCTGTGTTTTCCGCTTTCTTCCCCCCCCCCCGCCCGCCCCGTCTCGCCTGGGCGGGCCCGGGGTGCGGTTGACTCTCGCCCCCCACGCTCTGAGGCGTCGGAGCGGGGGTCGCGTGCTCATAAATTGTCCCCACCCCGCTGCGCTTCACCTGAGCGGGTTTGGCGTGACCTTAGACTGTCCCCCCCTCCCCCCGTCTCGTATCGACCAGACGGGCCCGGTGTGACTTGGACCCTCGCCCCCCTCGCTCCGAGGCTTCGGAGCTGGGGCAGCGGGCTCATAAATCGTCCCCTCCCCGCTCCGCCTTTCCTGAGCGGGCTTGGCGTGACCCTAGACTGTCCCCCCCCCTGCCTCGTATCGACCAGGCGGGCCCGGTGTGACATCATCGCGCGTCCCCCACGGTCCGAGGCATGGGACGTGGGGCCGCGTGCCCGGTATTCGTCCCCTCCCCGCTCCGCCTTTCCTGAGCGGGTTGGAGAGACACTTTGCGGTCCCCCCCCCCCCCTGCACCGGTTCTCCCGGGCGGGCCAGGGTGACCAGGCCACTTCCTCGGTATTCCGATCGCGGCTATATCACTCACATCGGCTTTCGCGTGCGGATCCCGACTTCGAGGTGGACCGTCGCTTTGCCACGGTCCCTCCGTCGCCGCGGCGCCCCTCTTTGCGTGCATCGCGGGCGGCTGCGTCTACCTCGCGCGTGGCGGTGCGGCGCTCTCGTAGCCACTCGCCCCTTTCGTCTTTTCCGCGAGAGGATCAGTTTTTGGAACCGGACGTCCTCAGCCTTCATCCGACGGACTCGGCCTCGGCGATCTTCTTGCAGGACTCGGCGGCTGGATCTCCGTCCCGCCTTTCCGCTGTCTCGTCGGCTTCCGCCTCGTCAGAATTTGCCGGCCCATCGCTCGGATCACAGACGGTCCAAGCCCTGGGTGAGGCTTCCAGGCTTATCGCCAAGTACCTACCTCCCGACTTCTGTCCGCCTTCGCCTCCTCCGAAGAGACAACTTCGGCCATGGTCGACGCGCAGAGGCAAGTCAAGCGCCGCAAGTCCCTCCCGCAGCCAGCCGGCTTCCGGGACCTCACCGATGCTTTCTCCGCCCAGCTGCGAAACGACGCTTTCGGCAACACGGGATACTTTACCGCCGCTCAATGGCCGGTGGGAATCAACTTGAGCTTCCGCCAGGCCTGGTACGCTGGACACTCCCAAGCCTTCGCCATTCCTCTTCCAGCGGTGGATGCGGCGGCCTTAGTACAGGCGGGCGGCCGCAGACTCGTCCAGAACTCGTGGCCTCGGCCTCTCGACAGGATCGCCTCCTTAGCGCGGAACTCGCTGGCGTGCTCGGGATTTTTGGAACTGGCTACCCAGGCAGCCCTGCAGTGCCTACAGGATACGTGGGTCCTGGAGGTTCAGTCCCCGCTCCGTGATGTGCAGTCCATCCTGATAGCGGCCAACCGGGCCGCCTACCATTCTTCCGCCAACGCCATGGCAGCAGCTGCCAATTGTGACCTCTGGAGGAGGGATACCCTTTTGCGCCTCTGCTCGGACCTTCCCTTGTCAGTGAAGACCCAGCTCCGTCAAGCCCCCTTAGGTGGTCCTCAGCTGTTCGGCGACACTTGGCAAACCGTTAAGGAATCTTCCAAGGACTTGTGGCCCAAGCCGGCATCTACCCCAGCCTCGACCCGCTTTCGCGCCCCCCGCCGGCCGGGGGTCGTGCCCGGCGGTCTTTCAGGCCCTCCGTTCCTCCAGTCGGATCTTCACGAGGTCGGGCCCGTCCATTCCAGGCTCCTCAGGCCGGCCCCGCCCCTCGCCCTTCTTGGCCCCGTGGTGCCCGTAATTCGGGCCGCGGTCGGGCTCATTGACTCGCCCCCGCCTCCACCCCCACCCTCAGTACTCGGGTCTCCTGTCGGCGGGCGGCTGTCGCTCTTCAACGATCTTTGGAGATCGCTGTTCCCGGACGACCCCTGGATTCTTTCCACGGTTACCTCAGGCCTGCAACTTTCGTTCCTGTCTCCTCCGCCTCTTCGCAGGTCACCCATGTGGACCCAGGAACCGCTCGACGGCACACAGGCAGACGCTGTGCGCGGGGAAGTGGCGGCCCTCCTCACCAAAGCGGCGACAGAGGTGGTTTCGCGGCAGGACTCTCCGGCGTTCTACAGCCGACTCTTTCTAGTCCCCAAACCAGGCGGCAAGTGGTGTCCAGTTATCGACTTATCAGCGCTAAACAAGCGCTAAACAAGTTCATTTTGGCCCCTCGCTTCAGGATGGAGACGGCCAGGACACTCCGTGCGGCCGTCCGGCCGATGGACTTCGCGATCAGCCTCGATCTGTCAGACGCCTATCTGCACGTCCCGATTCATCCGTCGTCTCGCCGGTACCTTCGGTTTGCCTTTGGGGGGATCGTCTACCAGTTCTGCGCCCTTCCTTTCGGCCTCAACATCAGTCCGTGGGTATTTACAAGACTGCTCGAGGCAGTGATGGCCTACTTCCGTCAGCGCTCCTTGAGCCCGGCCTCCAATTACTTGGACGACCTTCTACTGCGCAACTTGGTTTCCGCAGCACTCCAGACGGACAGAGATGCCCTGATTTCCCTTCTGCGTCGTCTCGGTTTCCTGCTCAATTTGGGGAAATCCAATCTTTCTCCCTCTCGACGGTTTCTACATCTGGGGATGGAATTCCTGACTGACCTCAACCTTGTCCGCCTGCCTCTGGCCAGGCGACAGAAGATCGTCGACTTAGCGACTTCGATGGGGATGGGATCCTCCTTCACCGCCAGAGTCTGGCTTCAACTCCTGGGCCTCCTCAGTGCGGCTGCGGACCTGCTTCCCTTGGGCAGACTTTATGCTCGGCCTCTCCAGCTACATCTCCTTCTTCACTGGCGACCCTCCTCGGGCGCTCTGTTGGATCTAGTACCAGTCACTCCTCTGGCTCGTCCTCACCTCGAGAGGTGGGCGGACCTCGCTTGGCTGGCTTCGGGGGTGCCCCTACACTCCCCGCCGCCTCGGTGGTCTTTCTGTACAGATGCGAGCCAGGCCGGCTGGGGCGCGCACCTGTTACCGGATTTTCTCTCGGCCTCGGGCGTTTGGCCTCGGGAGCTGTTAGGGAATCACATCAACTGGCTGGAGCTGAAGGCAGTTGGGTTGGCACTCGACGTTTGGCAGGAGACCTTGGCCAATCAGGAAGTCCTCGTGCTCTCCGACAACTCGACGGTGGTGGCTTACATACAGAATCAGGGGGGCACTCACTCGCCCTCCCTTTGCATTCTACTGTACCACCTTCTCCTCTGGTGCAGGGATCGGGGCATTACTCTACGTGCCCGCCACATCCCCGGCCACCTCAACGTGATTGCAGACGCCCTGTCTCGATGTGGACAGTTGCTCCACACGGAGTGGTCCCTACACCCGGATATTTTTCGCCTGATCTGCTCTCACTGGGAAACGCCGCTAGTGGATCTGTTTGCCACCATATGGAACAACCAGCTCCCGGTCTACGTCTCTCCAGTCCCGGATCCGCTCGCTTGGGCAATGGACGCGCTCGCCATCCCTTGGGACGGCCTGTTTGCTTACGCCTACCCCCCGTCAGTCCTCGTTCCGAAGGTGCTGTGGAAGCTTCTAGGATGCTCGGCGGTCCTCTTGCTGGTGGCCCCCTTCAACTGGACCAAGAGCTGGACCACGGACCTCCTCGCGCTTGCGACGGACCCTCCCCTGGAGCTTCCTACCCCTCCCACGATGCTCAAGCAGCCCCGTCAGCAGCTCTTCCATTCGTGCCCGGAACGCCTCCGCCTACACGCTTGGAGGTTGTCCGGCAAGCCCTCGCCGCTAGAGGTTTCTCGGATGCTGCAGTGGCAGCAATTGCAGCAGCCCGCAGACTCTCTACAAGGAAGGTGTACGAAAGCAAGTGGAGGGTCTTTCAGACTTGGTACGCCTCCCATGGACTCCCTCCCACTAACCTAGCCTCCCACCAACTGGCGGAGTTCTTCCTGTGGCTCTTCGACGACCAAGGCTTAGCCCAGGTCACCATCAAGGGCTACCGCGCTATGATCGCGGACACCTACCGCCACCTGAGTCTTTCGGACCCAGGCGCCTGCAAGGATCTGTCGGATTTACTGGCTCATTTTGAACTCCGACATCCGTTTTCACATTCCCTAGTACCCCGGTGGGATCTTGCCTGGGTACTGACATGGTTGAATATGGACCGGTTTGAACCCCTCCCCTTGGCTCGGTTCTCAGATTTGACCCGGAAAACCTGTTTCCTTCAGGCTCTTGCTACAGCGTCCCGAGTCAGCGAGCTTCACGCTCTCTCGATGCTCCCAGCCTGTTTGCAGCTTCGGTCCGACGGATCTGCACAGCTGCTCCCCGATCCGTCCTTCCTGGCCAGGAACCGCCGCCCCGCGGCGGCCCCTCAGATGCTAACTATACAGCCCCTCCGGGGAGCGGACCTCTCCCCTGGATCGCGGCAACAGGACCCAGTGCGGGCGCTAAGGATTTACCTGCGCCGCTCTAAGCCGCAGCGCCGGGGGCGCTCGCGCCGCTTCCTACCTTTGTCCGCAGGCAGACACGACATCTCGGCCCAGACCTTGTCATCCTGGCTGCGGTGGGTGATTAGGTCAGCCTACCAGGACCTCTCCCCACGCGGCGCTGAGCTCTTACAAATCCGGGCGCTTGAAGTGAGAGCAGTAGCCACCAGTCTAGCCCTGGACCGCAACTGCTCGGTCAAAGATATTGTGACAGCGGGTGGCTGGCGCTCAGACTCCACTTTCGCACGCTTCTACCTTAGAGACCTATCCGGCCAACGTGACTCCCTGGCACGAGTGGGCGACTTCTCCGCGGCCCAGCACTCCCTCCGAGCGCCGCTGGCGTCTTAGTTACGTCATAGCTGAAATCGTCGGGAGTTCTCTCTCGATGGGGCCGGCGGAGTGGTTGGGTTATGGTTTAGGTACGGCACCCTCCGCCTGTTCGCCATTCTTCCAGATAGTAATGCCATCGGTAATGTATTTTGAAAAAACAAATGAATTTTTTTTCTAAAATGTATTTTTTTTTTAAATACTTACCGATGGCATTACTCGGATGGCCCTCCCACCTGCCCCGCTTGCCTCTTGTGGCTAAGTGTGAAACTGACGAGGTCGCCCTGTGCTCGCCGGGATAGGGTAGTAAGGGGAGGCCACCCGGGGTCCTAGTGCTTGGATCCCCGGTGTCTCCTCCCCAGTTGTGTGCTACACACAACTTTTGCTGAAATCTATAGGCAATAGAGTGTATTCCAGATAGTAATGCCATCGGTAAGTATTTTTCAAAAAAATACATTTTAGAAAAAAAATTCATTTTCTAATATCCAATCTTGTAAGCAGTGTTTATTGTCTGTCGTAGCCTAGACTTTACTGCTGTTTTCTCTGCCGCCAGAAACTAGGAACGTGACGTTGCTGCCAGAAGATTTTGATGTCGCTTTGAAGGGATTCAAACCTCTAGCCATCAGAAATGTGCCACTGCATACCGCGGGGGATCTTGGGTGGTCGGACATCGGGGGATTGGAGGACGTGAAAGCAGCTCTGGTGGAGACGTTACAGTGGCCAAGCAAAGTGAGCCTTTTGACTCTTTATTGTCCATCTGGTACACTTAACCCATTTAGCCCCAGGACCCTGCAGCAGGAGATGGATTAATAATGACAATTCAAGGGTAGTGCCAGATGAGCTTGGCGCCTTCAGGCGCCAAGCTCATCTGACACTGCCCTTGAATTATCATGATCAGTCCATCTTTACAACTGGCACATAGTCGTTAGGCAACACTCCAAAATTTGAGAAATTAATGGGACCTTGGGGCTAAAAGGGTTAACCTCTTCGCTGCAGAATACCGTGAACAAAACCCTCATGCATAGATCCGTATGTGCCCTCGCAGATGCAGGGGTCTGTGCCTTTTGCTGGTGTCTTTCATGTCCTGTGCCTCGGGTAGATTAGATTTTGTAGCGGAGAATCCGTGTTGGTTTATGTGTACTTTTTTTTAAAACATTGCAAAGTTTGCATCTGTTCGTGTCGCAGTACCCTCAGCTGTTTGCCAACTGTCCCCTGCGGCTGCGTTCAGGTCTTTTGCTGTATGGGCCTCCAGGAACGGGCAAGACGTTGTTGGCAGGGGCTGTTGCCAAGGAGTGCTGCCTCAACTTTATCAGCATCAAGGTATTGAGACTGATTGATCACGAAAGTTTAAGGCTGGTTGCCAGAATAGCTTGGCATCTCCAGGAGGCAGACTATTCTGGCACTACGCTTGATGTACCATAGTCAGTTTGTACCTTTACAGTGTATCAAGGCTTCTCCCATTTAGCCCCGAGTCCCTACAGCAGGGGATTGATTGACCATGATAATTTAAGGGTATTGCCAGATTGCCAGATTGTGGGCAGTGGGCAGATGTTCACATCTGCACGGGACTCAGACGACCCCGCCCTCCACGAGTCCCCTGCTGCCTTGCAGGCCTGGCCGCTTGGCTGCGGAAAGGCTAAGGGAGGAAACCCCTGACATCAAAGCCCCCGTGTCTCCGGGGAAGGCTTTTGAGCCAGAGACTAGGACAAGGACAGTCTGATATAAAACCTACGACCCGAGGACCTCGATGCCATCGTCCCAGCTTGCTAGGCCATGGCAGACGAACCAAGGGTTTAAAGGGTGGGGCCAGTACTGCGCACACTGCACTCCACCAAAAAGCTCCACCGCGCAGGCTTTAGGAAACGTCCACGGACCACGACACTGACCATTCCAAGTCCTGTAGCGACGGGCGAGGGGCGAAACGGCAAGTGAAAGATGTCACTGGAAGCCGCAGTCTCAAACCTGCATGCAGGCGGTTCAGGATATTGGTCGCTTGATGTTGACCTGGGGATGACAACATCACTCGGCACACCCTGAACGACCAAGCAGCCTTCTCTAGGGACAGCACTGCTTGCTCCACACGGAGAGGGGCCTAGAAAAGGTGGCCTAACCAAAGCTCGTCCCCTCGCAACCCCAGTTGGCTAGCCGCGGTCAACGGGCATCTTCACCTGCGGTCAAAAAACAAGAAAGAATAATGGATCCACTCTCATGACGACCACGACCGGACTCAACGTAGCATGCTGGAACATCCGAACCATGCTCGACAAAGCAGACAGCGGACGCCCTGAACGTCGCTCCGCCCTCATTGCCCATGAATTGCGGAGGTTAAGCATCGACATCGCCGTGCTCAGTGAAGTACGTTTTCCAGACGAAGGCAGCTTCCAAGAACTTGGCGCTGGGTACACCCTCTACTGGTCAGGCAGGCCTGAATCAGAAAGACGGCTCTCAGGCGTGGGTTTCATGGTCAAGACCTCCATTGCGACTAAGCTGGAAAACCTACCAACGGGTCACTCAGACCGCATCATGTCCATGCGCCTCCCACTGAGACACCAGCAACACGTCACCCTTCTCAGTGTGTACTCCCCAACCCTCCTGGCAGAGCCTGCTGAAAAGGACAAGTTTTACATTGACCTGCGCAGCCTCATACAGAGCACCCCTGCAGACGACAAAGTCATCATCCTTGGCGACTTCAACGCCAGAGTGGGCCAGGACTCTGAAGCCTGGAAAGGAGTCCTCGGCAAGCATGGCGTCAGGAACTGCAATGACAATGGCCGCCTACTGTTGGAGTTCTGTGCAGAGCAGCAACTGGTCATCACCAACACTACTTTTCAGCAAAAGGACAGTCGAAAGACCACCTGGATGCATCCTCGCTCCAAACACTGGCACCTTATCGACTATGTCCTAGTGCATCAGAGGGACCGCAGTGACGTCCTCCTCACCAGAGTGATGCCCAGCGCAGAGTGCCACACTGACCACCGTCTTGTCCGCTGCAAACTCAGGCTCCACGTCAAGCCAAAACCCAAGAAATGGGGGCCCCCCAAGAAAAAGCCTGATGTTGCCAACCTTCAGCGTGACGACGTGAAAGCTGCCTTTCAGACAGATTTACAGCGCAGGCTCAAAGACATAGCGGACCCAGCAGACTCCTCCCCTGAAACACTTTGGGAACAACTGAAAACTGCTATTGCAAAATCCTCTGCAGAAGTCCTGGGTTTCGCTAGAAAGAAGAACAAAGACTGGTTTGACGAGAACGATGTAGAGATCCAGGAACACCTAGCAAAAAAAAGAGCCGCCCATCAGGCCCACCTAGCCCAGCCTTCCTGCCCTGTGAAGAAGTCTGCCTTCCGCCTCGTCTGCAGCAGTCTCCAGCGCAAGCTCAGAGATCTCCAGAATGAGTGGTGGACCAGACTTGCACAGAGGACCCAGCTTTGCGCTGACAATGGTGACTACAGGGGCTTCTGCGAAGCACTGAAAGCAGTGTATGGCCCCAGACACCTGGTACAAAGTCCCCTGCGAAGCGCGAATGGCCAGGCACTCCTCAGAGATAATACTTCCATCTTGAACCGCTGGTCAGAGTACTTTCAGAGCCTCTTCAGCGCTGAGCGCACTGTTCAAGAAGCAGTCGTCCTACAAATCCCACAACTACCAGTAATGGTTGAATTGGACGAACCGCCCACCACTGAAGAGACCCTCACAGCCATCCACCAGCTCAAGAGTGGCAAAGCAGCAGGCATTGATGGAATACCACCAGAGATCTGGAAACATGGAGGCACAGCACTGCAAAACAAGCTCCATGACCTCTTTCTCTGCTGCTGGGAGGAAGGAACACTACCAAAGGATCTCCGTGATGCTGTCGTTATCACCCTGTACAAGAACAAAGGCGAGAAGTCAGACTGTTCCAACTATCGGGGAATTACCCTGCTGTCCATTGCTGGGAAAATTCTTGCAAGGCTGCTCCTGAATCGGCTGGTACCTGCCATCGCTGAAGACCAACTCCCAGAGGGCCAGTGTGGCTTCAGAGCAAACAGGAGCACCACCGATATGGTCTTTGTGCTGAGACAGCTTCAGGAGAAGTGCCGCGAGCAGAACAAAGGGCTGTACGTAACGTTTGTCGACCTAACAAAAGCGTTCGACGCTGTGAGCAGGCAAGGCATGTGGCAGATCCTGGAGCGACTTGGCTGTCCCCCAAAGTTCCTCAGCATGATTGTCCAGCTACACGAGGACCAGCAAGGCCAGGTCAGACTCAACAATGTTCTCTCAGAACCATTCCCTATTCTCAACGGCGTAAAGCAGGGCTGCGTGCTGGCACCGACCCTCTTCACCATCTTTTTTAGCATGATGTTGAAGCAGGCCACGTAGACCTCGATGATGACGATGCAGTGTACATCAGGTATCGTCTCGATGGCAGCCTGTTCAACCTCAGATGTCTGCAGGCCCACACGAAAACCCTAGACCATCTGATTCGTGAGCTGCTTTTTGCTGATGACGCTGCCCTCGTTGCACACACAGAGAGAGCCCTGCAGCGCATCACGTCCTGCTTCGCAGGCGCTGCCCAGCTCTTTGGACTCGAGGTCAGTCTGAAAAAGACAGAGGACCTCCATCAGCCGGCACCCAAGACAGTGTATCGCCCTCCTCACATCACCATTGGCGAGTCTGAACTAAAGTCAGTGCACCAGTTTACTTACCTTGGCTGCATTATCACGTCGGACGCCAAGCTGGACAGGGAGCTTGACAGCAGGCTGGCAAAAGTGAACAGCGCTTTCGGGCGACTTTTCAAGCGGGTGTGGCACAATCAACAGCTGAAAACAGGCACCAAGATCAGCGTGTACAGAGCTGTGGTCCTGGGCCCTCTACCGCAGCCAACTACGACTCCTCGAACGTTTCCACCAGCGCTGCCTGCGCACCATCCTGGGCATTCACTGGAGTGACTATGTCACCAACGTCGAGGTCCTCGAACAGGCTGAAACTGTGAGCATCGAGGCCTTGCTGCTGCGGACACAGCTCCGCTGGGCGGGGCATGTCTCCAGGATGGAGGATCATCGCCTACCAAAGATCACCCTGTTCGGCGAGCTTGCTACTGGACACCGTGACAGAGGGGCACCAAAGAAGAGATACAAAGACTGTCTCAAGAAGTCACTTAGTGCCTGCCAAATCGACCACCACCAGTGGTCCTCGCTTGCTGTGGACTGTGACACTTGGTGCTCCACCATTTACAAGGCAGCTGTCTCCTTTGAGGACTCTCGCAGAGCTAGCATTAAGGACAAGCGGCTCAGGAGAAAAAAACAGAGATGCCGCAACTCAGAACCCTGGCCATACCTTCCCCTGCAGCCACTGCGGTCGAACCTGCCTGTCCCGGATTGGCCTCCGCAGCCACGAACAAGCCTGCAGACGTCGTGGGCAACTCCTATAAAATTTTCGTTCGCGAAGTCAAGCCAAGATTGCCAGATTAGCTTGGCGCCTTCGGGCGCCAAGTTAATCTGGCACTACCTTTGAATTATCATGGTCAATCAATCTCCTGCAACTGGTACATAGTCATTAGGCAACACCTCCAAAATTTGAGAAATGGGACCTTGGGGCTAAAAGGGTTAACATTTTACTTTTTGAAGTAACATACAGTAGAACCTCTTTTGAGCAGCCACTTCTTTTTTTTTTTTTTTTTTTTGTTGTTTGCAAGAAAAAGTGGTCAGAACAGGTGCTCTCTCAAGAGAAGTCTTGAAGAGCGAAAAGTGTCACCTGTCATTAAAGACCATCATTTAGGTGGCTGCAGCCACCTATATGATGGTCTTTAATGGCAGGTGATCTCTCATGAGGGTGGTCATTGAAGACAGGTTCCGCAATAGTGTTGAAAATTTGACGTCATAGTGATGTGCGGTGATAATTTCAGGGTCCCGAGTTGCTGAGCAAGTACATTGGTGCCAGCGAGCAGGCTGTGAGGGACCTCTTTACCAGGTATGCATATGGTGAACAAGTCACCGTCTGGACATACTGGGCCCTAATGTTGATATTTCCTAATTCAGTTCAGGAGCTCCTGACAATATTGTTTGGTGTAGAAGATGTGTCGTTATGTGTCTTTTCCACCTAGAGTTATCGTCGGTGGTAGTCAAGAGGTCAGCTACACATCGTTACTGCCAAAACGCGATCATTATTGAAGGGGTTAAAAGGTATTACCCGTTCATGATATATAGTGTGTGAAGAGAGTCATGCATCAGGACTGTGTTTGTATCATTGATTTTTCAAGGAGGGATAGTTAACCTTCAGGGGGGGGGGGGGGGGGGGGGGGGGGAAACGTGTTTTCAGAGGAAAAAAAGGTTTGTCACTAATTTTTGGAATATTCCCAAAAGATCCATTTTGATCTCTAAACTGCATGGTTCCCAAATGGTGTTAGTCTTGTCAGTCAGTTTTCAATTTTTGATGGCCATACAGAAGAACCATTTTGAGCAATCATCTTTTTGATGGCCATAAGTTACTGTATAGGCAATACAGAAGAACCATTTTGAGCAATCATCTTTTTGATGGCCATAAGTTACTGTATAGGCAATACAGAAGAACCATTTTGAGCAATCATCTTTTTGATGGCCATAAGTTACTGTATAGGCAATACAGAAGAACCATTTTGAGCAATCATCTTTTTGATGGCCATAAGTTACTGTATAGGCAATACAGAAGAACCATTTTGAGCAATCATCTTTTTGATGGCCATAAGTTACTGTATAGGCAATACAGAAGAACCATTTTGAGCAATCATCTTTTTGCAAGAAAAAAAATGGTTGTGAAAGACAGGCGCTCTCTCAGGAGAAGTCTTGAAGGGCAAAAAGTGTCACCCTTTATTAACTCATTCTACCCCAAAACCGACCTCCCCAAATTTTGCCATTGTTTTCTGAAGACTGCAGTGCAGGACACAAATTGACCTTGATAGTTCAAGGGTGATGCCAGGATAGCTTGGCGCCCATAGGCGCCAAGCTATTCTGGCATCACCCGTGAACTATCATGGTCAATCTTTATCTTGCTGTGGTGTGTCTGGGGTAGAATGAGTTAAAGACCATCATTTAGGTGGCGACAGCGACCTAAATGATGGTCTTTAATGACAGGTAATCTGCTACAACAGTTGTCACTAAAAACAAGTGCTGTTGTATTTCAAGTTGTTTTTTCTCACTGGCAGTGCCACTTCCAGAAGAATGTGTAATGTTTGCCGCAGATGTTTCTCGTCATTTGATTTTTTTCATAATTTCCAGGGCACAGAGTGCCAAGCCGTGCATTCTCTTCTTTGATGAGTTTGACTCCATAGCTCCAAAGTGAGTACATATGACCTTATTACTTATAGATTTAACCCATTTAGCCCCAACACCTCACAGCAGGAGATGGATTGACCATGATAATTCAAGGGTAGTGCCAGATGAGCTTGGTGCCTTCAGGCGCCAAGCTCATCTGGCATTACCCTTGAATTATTGTCAAGCCATCTCCTACGGCTGGTACCTTTAAGGTAGTTACCTTCAAAATTTTGGAAATGCTTCTGTGGGGTGAAATGGGTTAAGATTCTACATTGTGCACTTGTATCTGCATGTGTTTGTTTTTTGTTTTGTTTTGTTTTGTGTTCATGGTTTTATGGACGTGAGTAAATGAGCATACGATGCATTCTGCATGAACATAATACATGCAGGGTACTCAAGCTAGCAAGTGAAAGATTTACATGAGCCCCCGCATCAAGCAGTTTCTTTTCAGTCATTTCAGTGTTTCAAAATGTCGCCTGTGCATGTCCGATCCATTCCCCGCTGTGTTGACTTTGATGGTGTCTGTGTTTAATCAGTTGTACCAGTTGTGTCGATGTGTGTTTTCAGGCGAGGCCATGACAGTACTGGAGTGACAGACCGAGTTGTGAACCAGCTATTGACTCAGCTGGACGGAGTGGAGGGTCTGCAGGGTAAGACTTAGGCTGCTGATGCAAAACTCAGAACAGATATGTCAGATGTTTGTTTTTTTCAGCTTTTGTATGTGCGGGCCTGTGATGGCAAGAGACATTGCATTAATTTCTACGTCACACGACCCTCCATTTCGCTGAAACCGCATCATCTGACCTCACCAAAAACCCTTTTAGTGATTAATGGCGGACTTCCTGTAGCCCTCTTTGTGACACGTCTTGGATACCAGTTTTGTTCCATAAAAGAACACCAAAGCATTAATAAAGAGCAAAGTTGTTCACAACAGCAAACACACTACTGAGTTCTTTGCAGCACACATTTGCAACAAAGTATTGTGTAACACACCACTAAACAAACAACCTTTGCGTAATTGGAAGCGTATCAGCGTCCTATGAAACTATTTTATTGAAGAATTCTGAAGTCTTTTGAGGCAAACAGTAACTCACCTCTTCCATTGAATTACTCTGACAGTTTGTCAGATGACAAAATCACGAGATGTTATATGACGTCGTAAGTCTGTTATGTACATATGTTTGTTTTCCTCCCTTTGTCACACGACCAGTCGCCTTCGCGCAAACCGTACCATGTGACCGTGGTACAAAAACCCTTATAGCGAAAAATGGCGGACTTCTTGTAGCCCTCTTTGTGACGCATCTTGAATGTGAGTTTTGTTCTATAAAAGATCTCCAAAATGTTCTAAAGTAAAAAGTTACTTAGTGTTGTTCAAAACAACCAAATTTGTTAACTCATTCGAAACATGCCGCCTCCGGACACACGGTGATGCCGCGTATCTGGAGGGGGCATGTCTCGAATGAGTTAATGGTATTAGTGGTTTGCTACTCTTGTGGACCTGAGGGAGGACAAAAGTAACCATTGTACCCCGAAGGCCTGCAAGGGTCTGTGCAGCACCCCCCCTGCTACCAATAACTTATCTTATTGTGAAAAGCAAGAATTTTATTGTAATTTGTATTACAGTGTCTTCTGCCTTCACTGGGCAGAATACCTTTGAGATAGTGTCATGTGTGTGCTTTTGGGTTGATGGTTTGTTTTGCGGGCGTG
Organism: Semisulcospira habei; assembly: GCA_036245525.1. NCBI lineage: Eukaryota > Metazoa > Mollusca > Gastropoda > Semisulcospiridae > Semisulcospira > Semisulcospira habei. The sequence goes on along the minus strand of BTPG01000007.1, from coordinate 15,802,711 downwards.
GGAAGGAGGAGTCACTGCCAGAAAAAGTAAACACGGTCCAGCTGCAAGAGGCATAGATCCTCATGAGCCCCTGCAACTGCAGGGGCTCATGAGGATTTATGCCTCTTGCTGAAACCAATTTGTACCCTCGTTCCTTGGATAGTTTTGGCTTTTGGTCATTGAATGAACACAGATTTCAGAAACAAGAATGTCTGTACATGTAAAGGAAGTCAAGTCAGTGTTGAAATATAACACAGTTGAGCAGTTTCAAGTATTTTCTTTCAGGCATCGTCTTGCTTTTTAACCACCGTTGTGCTTCCAGCCACTGGTGGTATTCGCAGTACCAGTGGCAACGTGCAAGGAGTTTAATACATCACTGTTACTTTTTTGTCTCAAAACTGTGAACAATCACAGCCTTAATACAATTTCATCTGACCATGTAGGTGTGTATATGCTGGGTGCGACAAGTCGACCTGACCTGATCGACCCAGCCCTACTGCGACCTGGACGTCTTGACAAATGTCTGTACTGCGGCATTCCTAGCAAGGTCGGTCTCCGTTCAGTACGCCAGTACAACAGAACCTGTTGGAAGCAATAACCCATATAAGAGATCGATGGTCATGAAAGACCATCATAGAGGTGGCTGTTTAACCACCTGAATGATGGTCTTTAACTCCTGTCATTCGGAATACACCAGTGTGTGAAATAAGTTTGACTAAAATAGTTCAAGGGTAGTGCCAGAATAGTTTGGTGCCTCTAAGCGCCAATCTATTCTGGCACCACCCTTGAACTAAAGTCATTGGTCTATATCCTTATCTGTAAGTTGCATATGGCAGTGTACAAATTTAGAGCTTTTAGCCTCAGTATGATATGGGTTAATGAAAAAAAAAAAAAAACACCATGTCAGTCTCTCTGTGTTTGAAGAACTTTGAAGACAAGATATTGTTTGGGAATGGATTACTGTGTGTAATGGGGGTGGGTCAAGTGTATGTGTTTAGGCCACCATTTGGTCTCAGGTTAGGCATTATGCTGAATCAGCTGCATGGTGTGTTTGTCAGTTAACATGAGTATCTATATTCATTGTCTATTTTTGATTAACCCATTACATCCTGAGGCTGATTTTTTAAAATAATTTCCTTATTGTCCTATGACGGCGACATTAGAGTTTAGGAGATAGCTGAACCATTTTAGTTCCAGGGTGGTGCCAGAATAGCTTGGCGCCTCAGGTGCCAAACTATTCTGGCACTTGTATAGGAATGAAATGGGTTAAAGTTGATATTTGATGCAGTATAACCTGGTTTGAGCAAACACCTGCAATGAGAAGAGTGGTCATAAACTCAGGTGCTGTCTTGAAGGGCAAAAAGTGTTGCATATCAGTATAGACCATGATTTAGATAGCTACAGCTGCCTAATTGATAGTTTATAATGACAGATGACCTCCCAAGAGAGTGGTCACTCAAAACAGGTTCCACTGTAACACTCTTGCAGGAGGAACGAGCTTCTATTCTGAAGGCGATGACGCACAAGATGTGTCTGTATGACGATGTCGACTTGGATGCTGTGGCGGAGGTGTGTGAACATTTCACTGGTGCTGACTTCAAGGCTCTGCTCTACAATGCCCAGTTGCAGGTACGTTGTTGTTGATGTTGTTCGTATTGTTTTGTATTCTGTTGTGGACATGTTTAACCCAATTGTGCATGCAGCCACCGTTACTATAAACATTTAGCCCCAACACCTTACAGCAGAAGACGGATTGACCATGATAATTCAAGGGTAGTGCCAGATTAGCTTGGCGCCCGCAGGCGCCAAGCTAATCTGGCACTACCTTTGAATTATCATGGTCAATCCTTCTCCTGCAACTGCTACATGGTCGTTAGGTAACACCTCCAAAATTTGGGAAATGCGGTCGTGGGGTTAAAGGGGTTAAGCATTGTACAAGGGGCTGACTTTGAGACTCTGCTTTGGAATGTGCAGCTGAAGGTTAGTGTTTATTGGTGTTATTGGCTCGTAAATTTCAATAGATCTCGAGAGGAACGCATTTATTCCTTCAAACTTGCATTCACCTATATAATTTGTCAGTGAGAGTTGTCTAGTGTATCTGTTATTAGTTTTATGGTACACGTTATATCTTTTTGTGGGTGAGCATTTCTTGTTAGTGTGTTCATTAATTGTCATTCTTATTTTTCTTGTATATCTTGTTGCGTGAGTGTGTATGTTAGGGAATATAATATGTGTTGTAGGATGGAGGGTGTATGTATGTTAGCATGTCATTTGTACGGTGCCTAGAGCTTTTCCTACGAAAGTATAGGTGCCTTAAAAATATTATTATCTGATCTTAAGCACGATTTTGAGAGGGAAGCAAATTAGCCCCAGTGTGTCAGTTTACTTGGTGCAACTAAAATTAATCTTTTTTTTTGTTTTATTATATTTGAAAAATTGAGAAAGTTTGATTGGTAAAGCTGAGTGAAACACTCTTTACCAGTAGCTCATTATTTGTTTGGAGTTTATTTGCCCCTTTGTTAACCTTTTGCATGTCATTCGCGGTTATTGTCATGATGATTCCTACAGGAGTCATCACGACAAAAACCACTACCGACATGCAAAGGGTTAATATTTCCTGTCAGTACTTTTATTTATGAAAAGACAAATTCAGTACCTTTTTCAGGTTTCTTTGTTTCAGTGATCATTGACATTATACCTTCTCTCTGTATTCGTAGGCCATTCATGAATACTCAGATGCAGAGCACGCTCTGGGCGATGCTCTGCTGAGAATCACGGGCTGTGCGGATACGTGCGCACTCCTCACAAAGTCTGCGATCACCATCAACCCCAAGAAGAGTCCGTTTTCGTCGACAACCACCAGCCCAACCTCTAAAAAGGCACCGTGCGATGTGAAATCAGAGTCGCTGTCGCCGGTGAGAAAAATAATGATAAAACTTGTGTGTGTGTTGTGTATGGCCCTGCAGTGTTAGGTTGAAGGCTCGACCGGCATATACAAACTGTGTGCCAACCGAGTACGGCATTTGGCTGCTGCCATATGAGCATTGCACTTTCGGTGCTGCATGTTTGCTGTATGGTCGACTGTTTGTTGCTGCAGCTTAACCCCTTCCCTTCCACGATACATACACTGTATGTACGTTATTGTGTCTGAAATTTTGGTGCAAATCTTGATTTAACGACCAAAGCTGACACCGTCTAAGAAATACGGATACAAATTGGTTTCAGCAAGAGGCATAGATCCTCATGAGCCCCCACAGTCATGGGGCTCATGAGGATCTATGTCTCTTGCAGTTGGATAGTGTTTACGTTTTTTGCACAGTGAAAGGGTTAAACATCAAAGCTGAACACAGTATTCCAGTCAGGTTTACCGTGGAGTAAAACTGTGTAAGGTGGCCATAGAACGAGCAGAATAAAGTCAAGAATCGGCCTGCGTTTCTCAATCTGAATCTCAATTGTAATAAATGGCGTTTAAAAAAACAATGTTCAGTTTTACCAAAGGTTAGACTGTGAATATTGTGCATCAAAATCAAAGCTGAATGCAGAGAAGTTTTCAAATGCCAGGGAAACTGAAATCATTTGTTTCTACAGTTCACGGAAAATTCTCTGTATTTGACGGACAAATTCTCTGTATTTGACAGACAAATTTTGACATGGATTGAAAAAATGGAAAGTTGTCTGTCTCCAGGACGGACTAATCTTAAGAGAGAAAAAAAAAAGTCTTATTCCTGCTGTGTTTCAAGTACACGACAGACTGTAGACCACCTGCTGAAGATGGACCAAGATAGTGTGAGGGTGATGCCAGAACAGCTATTCTGGTACATGGTGTTCAAGGGTGTTGCCAGAATAGCTTGGCGCCCCCATCGCCCTTGAACTAGCATGCTCTTTCTGTCTGCTAACCTGAAGTCTTCACAGGTCAGCCTTGAAATTTGACAATTTTCACCGTTTGGCTCAGTGTGTTATTGAGAGCCTTGACATGCCCTACTGTTTTATCCACATAATTATTTCCTGCTACAGGATGGAAAGGTGTCAGTGATGGTGACTTGCAGTGGTGATGGTGGCAACAGGTCTTTGCCGGGTCCTGGCGGTGATGCACCAAATGCTGTGGAAGAACTCATTCATGCCTCTCGTTTACAACTGCGCTCTCCTCCACCCTCACACCTACAGGTAGAAAAATAAATGTAAAAAGATAAGGAAGGCTAACATGTACATTGAACTTTGAGTAGCACTGTGCCGAGGAAACATTTTTTCTTCACTTTTTGAGTGTTATGTCAGAAGTTTGTAATATGAGGAGTAATTTATATTTGGACCATAATATTATTTTGTTTATCTTTAGTATTTCATGAGCAGATAAACTGACATTTTTAAAAGATGTGTGGTCAGGACCCTTTCGGGCATGAAGAATAGTGTTTTATCAATTTTATTTTTTTTAAATTGACCTTGTTGTAAGCGAAGACATGTGCAAACATGCATATTGCTGTTTGCATGAAAATGGTAGTGATTCTGACATTCATAATGAAGATGGCTTGAAAGGGGGGGCGAGGGGATGCTATGTATTTCTAAGCTAGACAAGTTTGCAAACTGTTCATGTTAAACGTTCTTTGGCGTTTTGCGGAGAATGCGTCCTTTGCAGAGGGGACACAATCAGAAGCTTTAGCTTTGTGCAGTTGCGTCCCTTGATTAAGTCGGTAAGACTTTTTCAGACCATTTCAAGGAAATACCTACTGGTAATGCGATCTGCAGGAGGCAGAGATCTACATTAGCCCCCAACAGATGATCCCCCAGAGATCTACATTAGCCCCCAACAGATGCAGGGGTTCATTACGATTTATCCTTACTGGCTACATTTTTGTATGTGCTCCTTTCTCGTAGGATAATTTTTGCAGATTGTCATTGTCAGATTGACAGTAAGATTGAAGAGCAGTCCAAAGAAAAGAAAATTCACATGTAACACCAAATTCCATTTGCAAGAGGCATAGATCTTCATGAGCCCCCGCAAATGTGGGGGCTCATGAAGATCTATGCCTCTTGCTGACCCCACTTTGTTGCTGCTTCCAACAGAAATGGAGGTGTCCAAAAAGAGGAAAATTTAAATGTTGTATGTAGTACAAGCAAGAAACACAGATCCTCCGGAGCCCGTGCAGCCTGCAGGGTCTCATGAGGATCCATGCCTCTTGCCAGATACATTTTCATTTGTGTTGTTTTTTTTCTCAGTCAGACTCCACATAATTTCTTAATTCTCATTTTCAGATTGATGGAAAGTTAGGTCAGCTCAAAGGGAAGACAGTCACCTTTTTCCCCAAGCTGGAAGACGGACCCGCCATTTTGTCACCAGAGGATGAGGCACGATTTTTGTCCATGGTAAGTGCTGCAAGTTTGGTTAAATTTTGTGTTTGTTTTCTGTTGAGAAAAAGGATCTATGGATTTATGTCTATGGTAAATGCTGGTTTGATTAAACTTCAATGACTCTTTCTTTTGTCAGTATATTGTAACTACTCTGGTGAACGATATAAGGCCACAATGAAGGTGTGTGCATCCTGTCAAAATAATTTGAAATACTTTATTGCCTTGTGAAGAAATTTTTAGCCATGAGATATTTGTAACGCCTATGCAGTCTCATCCAAACCTGCCTGATCCTTTTTCCTGTCAAATTGCTTTAGGTTAATTGGCCTGTTATTGTCATAGAGCATTGTTTACGTTTTTGTCTGTCTATCCTGAGGTGGATTTTTTTTCAGATTAGTGAGTGGTTCTGTGAAGGCTACATTATGATCCTGGCCATAGACTGACCATGATAGTTCAAGGGTGGTGCCAGGACAGCTTGGCACCCATGGGCGCCAAGCTGTTCTGGCACCACCCTTGAACTATCATGGTCAAATTTATCTCGTGTTAAATCATATCAGGACTTGAAGGGTTTCGTTAATGGAGCCTGTCTTACTACCCTGTAAAATAATAACAACAACAAAATCTGACAAAAACATGGAAATTATTGGAAACTCTCCTTTCTTGTCTGTTGTCCCTGACCTTGCCAGTCTTTTGCTTGAATGCAGCTGTCCTCTGCAGCTCTTACAGGTCTCCATGGAAAATACAAACAAACAGAAATTACAGATTCAAAGAGAATTCAAAAGAAAAGAAAAGTAAACAAAGCAAAGGTGAAAAAAAAATATTTTGTCAGACAGCATCTTTTTGCGCACTATTGTTCTATTTGTTTATAATAATTTTGTGCACTATTGTTCTATTTGTTTCTCATAATTTTATGCACTATCGTTCTATTTGTTTCTAGTAATTTTGCTTTTCTTTGTCTTAAATGTGACTGTCCTCTGCAGCTCTTAGGTCTCCATGGAAAATAAAAATAAACATAAATTATAGAAACACAGATAATTCAAAAAGAAAACAGGAGTAAACAAACCAAAGGAAAAAAAATGTGGAACCCAGCGTCTTTTTGTGCACCATTGTTCTCTTTGTTTTTTCCAACTCTAATAATTTTGCTTTTCTTTGTCGTAAAATTGTTTGCTGTCTGTTCCCCTGTGTATTGCGCTGACTTCCCATCAAAACTGAAGTGTTTAAACTAATTGAGAATCACAAACTGTGTCAGTTCAGGAAGTTGTTGAGCTGTTTGCAGCAGCCTAGCGTGATAGGCAGCCGTTGTTAACTTCTTCAGGGCACACCGAATCAATAGCTGCAGAAGTGTCGTACAGCGTTGCCACAGGCAACGCTGTATGACACTTTCGCAGCTATTGATGGAGGGCACCTTGAATGAGTTAAAATCCATACAGAAGGCTACTTAACTTGACATATTGCTGCTCTGCAGTGAATAGTAGTCATTTTCAAGAGACACAGATCCTCATGTGCCCATGGAGAGAGGGGGGGGGGGGTTATCAGGGTCTTTCATTCAGTGAGGATTTTTTTTTTTTTTTAATGGAAGCTCGAAGCGATGTTTGAAAGCCCAGTCTGTTTGCAAAAGGCATAGATTGTCATGCGCACCTGCAGCCGCAGGGACTCATGAGAATCTGTGCCTCTTGCAGGCTTGTGTCTGCCCTATTTACATCCACCGACTGACTGAGCTGTTGGGCATAAGTGATTGATTTTGATGAATTAACTGGCCTCTGAGAGGGGTGTGTGAACGTGCCGAGGGACAGATGGGCAGTGTGTGAAGTGTTTGGTGGAAATACCGGCTGAGAGGTCCTCCAATGTTGCCTCGCTTTGTCACATGAACATGAATTACTTCCCTTCAGTTCTATACTGAGGATCAAAAGAAATTCAACATTTTTGGAATGCCTTTTGATGATTCCAAAAATGCAAGAAATGCAACATTTTTGGAATCATCGGAAACACTTTAGTTTTTCTGATGATTTCAAAAATGTCATTTCTTTTGCTCCTCAGTATAGTTCCTGCGTGTTGCCTCCTATTTTTTTCATGAACAAAAGACTTCAGGCTTTAAACATTGAGTGTATTGCACCCATGAAGATTTGGCATGGTAAGGTTGATGCCAGAATGGCTATTCTGGTACATGGTTTTTAAGGGTGTTGCCAGAATAGCTTGGCGCCTTTAGGCGCCAAGCTGTTCTGGCATCACCCTTGAACTAGCATGCTTTGTGGTCTATTTGTTTACAGATTCACCCACTTTGCCCACTTACTTAGTCATCAAACTTGTTGAGTAGCTTTCATTTCGAACTAGTGTAACAGTAAAAAAAATTAAGATCAGTGATGTCGTTTTCGTCGGCAAATCGGCCATTCACCGATAAAATTCCAAAATGTCCGAAAGAGTGACGTTCTGATCGGCCCGCTGTCCTAAGGTTTTATGCCTCATTCAGCCACCCTTTGTCCGTGTTTTGTTTGCTTGTCTCATGTCTGTTTCGTTATTATTGCTTCTGGCCATATTAATTTCCTATCGGATAAATAAAAGTGTTATGAGTTACGAGTTATTGTCGAGCATCGCGTATCGGAAGCGCCAAGCAGACGACAAATGCATCAGCAGAGAGAGAGAGAGAGTAACTCCCCTTGTTGCTATCGGCGTGCTTCCGGCATTACCATTTTCATTTTCGAAATGCCGCATGTAAATAATTTTTTTTTCTTCAGTGTTCTGTGTGTGGTATTAGTTGCAACATTTTTGTGAGTGAAAATGGTAGCCGAAAGATTTTCAAAATGTCCTAAAGGTTTGTGACTGAATCGGCCAATTGGCCTATGCTGAAAATTTCTAGCATCATCACTGCAAGATGGGATGAACCATAACCCACAAAGTCCCTTCTATATGAGAGCTGTCCTCGCTGTCAATGGTCTCTACCTTTTGTCTTTGACCTGATTCTGATGTTGAATTATCTCCTATTGAAAAAGTCTCGCAGATTTGCCAATGCGTAAGTGAATTCTATAAGGGGCATGCACAGGACATCTCTTGGCTTGACTTCGCGAACGAAGATTTTATAGGAGTTGCCCACGACGTCTGCAGGCTTGTTCGTGGCTGCGGAGGCCAATCCAGGACAGGCAGGTTCGACTGCAGTGGCTGCAGGGGAAGGTATAGCCAGGGTTCTGAGTTGCGGCATCTCTGTTTTTTCTCCTGAGCCGCTTGTCCTTAAGGCTAGCTCTGCGAGAGTCCTCAAAGGAGACAGCTGCCTTGTAAATGGTGGAGCGCCAGGTGTCACGGTCCACAGCAAGCGAAGACCACTGGTGGTGGTCGATTTGGCAGGCACTAAGTGACTTCTTGAGACAGTCTTTGTATCTCTTCTTTGGTGCCCCTCTGTCACGGTGTCCAGTAGCAAGCTCGCCGAACAGGGTGATCTTTGGTAGGCGATGATCCTCCATCCTGGAGACATGCCCCGCCCAGCGGAGCTGTGTCCGCAGCAGCAAAGCCTCGATGCTCACAGTTTCAGCCTGTTCAAGGACCTCGACGTTGGTGACATAGTCACTCCAGGGAATGCCCAGGATGGTGCGCAGGCAGCGCTGGTGGAAGCGTTCGAGGAGTCGTAGTTGGCTGCGATAGAGGGCCCAGGACTCGGAACCATACAGCAGGGTGGTGAGGACCACAGCTCTGTACACGCAGGACATACGCGTCATTGATTTGTCAAACGTCATTTGTCATGATGTAAGTTTTAGTTTTTACGTAATTTTATATTTTACGTGATACGAGTTTCACTTTCACTTCATAGGCTTGAGAAAATGGTGACAAAACTAGAACTTCAAAGTACAATTTCAGTTTTGCTATAATTTGTGTGAAAGCAGGTTGACTTCACCTAGCTACATGATATACTGTGTACACGGGTCACCTGCATGCTCTTCTGAAAGTACGTCAATGTGTGTGTGCGTGCATGCGCATGTGCTCCAAACATCTCCAAGAGGCATAGATCCTCATGCGCCTGGCGGGTGCATGAAGATCTATTTCTCCTGGAGATGCACACATGTTTGTGTGTGTGAGAGAAAGAGAGAGAGGCGTGTGCGAGAGAGAATGACTTCATATTTAGAGTATTATGGCAGTGTCTGCATGGTGACGGAGTTGCCTCTTTTACGTTGCCTCCCCACCCGGGTATGCCCTGGGGGACTTGGGTGGGGTTAGGTATTTTTTAGTTCCCAGGGTCACCCTGGTCAGCCCCACAGGGTGGGTTTTTCTCTCTATTCTGGGGCATGTGTTTCTGTCTACCCTTTGTCCATTCACCTGTATTTGCCTTTTTAAAACTCTCCCTACTGTCTGCACTGCCTGTAGCTCTTGATATTGGATGTGTGTTGCTAAATGGTCTTAGCTTTATTTAGGCCCCATGTGTTAGGTTTATTTAACGTATTTGACCGGCTGGCGACATACATTCAATGTTCTGTTTTTTTTTTGGTTTTTTTCACAAGCAGTGCAGGCACGTCCTGAGAAAGCCTTGTTGCTGTCGGGACGTTAAGCAATGTACAATCAATCAATCAATCAATCAATCTTTTACGTCGCCGCCACTGTCTGACTTTCTCTAGAAGTAAAGTTTTTTAGTGTTTTAATTCTTTTCTAAAAAGAATTAATTTTTACTAAAGAAGTTGAAAGGATTCAAAGCTGGCTAACGAATTCATCCAATGTCTTTCTCCAAACCAACTATATGCAAAAGTTCAAGTAAATATGACAAAAATCCGGTCTCTAATCTGGGTGAACCGACTTCCTATGAACGGTTGTTTATGTCTTCAATGAGACATTCAATTACAAAATGCTTGGAGGCTCTCTTAGCCACCCACTTAAGAAAGTATTTCACCAAGTTTCAAGCTTGTGTGTACAGAAATATCAGAGATTCTCTTGTTTACATGCATACGCACGCACACACATACATAAGCACATACGGCGCTTTGCGCCAAATGTACGTTCAGCAGCGAGGTTAGCGTAAAGGCTTTCCTACACTGAGAAACGAAATGCACAATAAACGAAACATTTTCATTGCATCGAAATGCCTCCTCCGCACACGCAGAAGCGCGGTGAAAATTCATTTCGATTGGTACAGGGGAAGTAACTCTTCACTGACACATGCTGTGGTTTGTATCGGTGGATATCGGGTCATATTTCTGACTATTGACGCTTAAAAACTAAACATATAAGACATGTGTGCCTTCACTTACACAATTAAAGTGAATTGCCGACCATATCGAATAAACGTAAGCACTTTTGAATGCGTAAACAGGGCTGGTTCAAGTGAATCGAGGATGCCGCCGTCTCGAAGCGATAGCTGCCATCTTGTAGGCGGATTCGCAGAGCAGCCGATGAAAGTGGGGTTCAGAAAACTGACCTAAAATCATATTTTGGTGGTACTTTAGTGATGATACTTGATAGATTCCATTTCGAAAACGATTTCTCTGCTTAAATCTTACAGAATCGTGCGTCACATCATGCAATTCTAGCCATAATAGACCTGTCTCCACAGCATTGCTTTACCGTTGCTATCTTCAGTGTTTGGGCTTGAATGACATCAGATTGGCAGCGGACGACGCTGATTGGGCGACGGGTAGAAATGTTTCGGCGAAATGTTTCGCGAATAGAGACAGGTTCTATTGCGTGAAATATGTCGTTTTGCATTTCGTGAAACGGTGAAATGTTGGAGAAATGTCTGAAATGCGGACATTTTGATGAAATGTTTCGTTTCGTTTCTCCGTGTGAGGAAGCCTTAACTAGACATGACGTAATTTTTATCTTGTTACTTCAATTGTTAGAGGTTTAGACTTTGACATCATGGACATGCTATTAAATTCGCCCCACCCTGACCCGTCCAAAAAAGTCCTTTCTACAAATAGAAGGGATTTAAGAATAAAAACTAAACACATCAGTTTTGAAATTATCATATTTGAATTTTTTAAACATTTATTCGCAGTTTTTAATTTTTTAATGCAGGAAAGAGAACAAACGAAATTAAATTGCAATTTTTTCTAAACATAAAGATTCATAACTTCACACTTCATTTTGCCTGATTTTTGGTGGTGTTGAATCTGAACTCCAATTCTGTGGGTTAATGTTCTAGAAGTAAAGGCGACTCTTCCCCTTGGGCACCGAGGTTTAGCACCACCCCTGATACTTCTTCAGACACAAAAGAGTTTTCTCCCCTTTCTGGGTGCACAGGTGCAGGTTTCTTTTCTGGTTTCCCAGACTGGAGAGCTCTTGAGCTGCATCGGGTCCCTTCCCCACAATGATCTTGGACAGAAGAATCCCGTACCACACAATACATCTAAATCGGAGAGCACCTTACCCTTTCACTTCTGCAAGCCAAGCAGCTCAAAAAGTAGACCACACAAAAATGCCACTTTTACTTTTCTTTCAAAGAAGATTGATCAGCAGTGATTGGTGAAGGAGAGGAGAGCCTGGTGAGCTCGACGCCAAGCAGCTCATAACTTGGAATCATTGACCAAGTGCAAACCAGTCAAAGGAAATGCACCTAACATGACAGGTCAATGATGGTATTTGATTTGTGTGAGGCCGGTGTGGCGGTCTCAGATAGGGCCAGTCTCAGATAGGGTGATCGGTGTTGTGCGCTAGTAAATGTCTTGCCGAATACATCTTCGCAAACGTACTTCATCTACGTTAGTTTTAAGTATTGTAACTGTGTGTGTATTGTTTGTATGCCAAGAGAAATTTATAATCTTATTATCAAAGATACTTTTAATTATTCAACAATACAACACAAATGAATTTTCAAGCTATGCTCTTAGTCGTCTGCTACCGCGCATGCGCACAACTCCGATCACCCTACCGCGCATGCGCACAACACCGATCACCCTATCTGAGACTGGCCCTATCTGAGACCGCCACACCGGTCATCTCCAAAAGTAAAATCATGGACCAAATATACATACCACTAAAGTCACATGAGACAGATCTACCATGATAGTTTACAGGCACCACATTAGTCAGGCACTATATTTTAGCTCATCTAAGCTAGTCAGACTGTGTCTTTGATTTTTCACAGTCTGTCCAACTTGAGTCATTAGCTGCATACTTAACCCTTTTATTCCCGGATCCCAACAGCATTAGATGGATTGGCCATGATAATTCAAGGGTAGTGCCAGATTAGCTTGGCGCCTGCAGGCGCCAAGCTAATCTGGCACTATCCTTGAATTATTATGGTCAATCCATCTCCTGCAACTGGTACATAGTCATTAGGCAACACCTCCAAAATTTGAGAAATGGGACCTTGGGGCTAAAAGGGGTTAAAGCGTTGAACCTGGCTGTCTCAGGTTGAGGACGCAAAACAGAACTCTACTGGCCTGCAGGATGTGTACACTCTCATGACGCCATGTTGTGGCAGGGGCTTTTGAGAATGTATGTCTCTTGCACAAGGAACAGAACGGCGGGTAAAATTGTCCTGCACTCAGTCTGTAGTGAATGAGGCCAGCTGTTTGCCCCAAGATGCATAGATTCTCATGTGCCCCTGCGGATGCAGGGGCACATGACAATCTATGCCTCTTGCAAATGTCATACTGACGGGGAAAAAAACTGCCCTCTGCTCAGTCTGTAGATGTAATTGAGGTCAGCTCTTTACCACAAGCTGCATAAATTCTCCTGTGCCCCTGCGGATGCAGAGGCCAATGAAGATCCATGCCTCTTGCAGATGGAACGGGATGGTTGCAGGCTAACAGAAAGAACTGCCCTGCACTCTGTGGATGTAAATAAGGCCGAAGCTTGAAAGCAAGTGGCATAAATTCTCACGAGCCCCTGCTGAGAATCTATGCCTCTCGCATGTTTAACCGGCTGACTCAGAGACTGCCCTGCAAGTTGTTTCTGGAATGAAAGGTGCAAGAGTATTATCTCCCCTATTAGCCGGAGCACATGCTTTTTATGTTTTCAAGAGCGGGGCAGACTAGGGGGGGACAATGGGGCCTATTAAGGGAGTGGAAAGGCGTGATTCTCCCTAATGGACAGACTGACCAGGGTCGTTGAAATTGATCGAAACAGCAGTAGGGTGTAGGGTTAAACTTAAGAGGGAATGGGAAGAGCTGAAGCGTCTTGTGGTGTGTTCGGGAATGAAAAAAAGAAAGAAAAATGAAAATAAGAAGAGTGGGGATTGTGTGTTAGCGAGTGGCGATGGGGGGGGGGGGGGGGGGGGGGGGTAGTGTTGGACAGTATTGATGAGCAGGGGAAGTGGGGGAATCCAGCACAGATGATTTCACCTTTAGAAGATAACACAATCATCCAGTTGTTTGACTACGCGGAACATTTTCCACCTCCTGTAACCCCTTCGTTGCTGAGAAAAATCAAGCACGGTCCAGCTGCAAGAGGCATAGATCCTCATGAGCCCCCGCGACAGAAGGGGGGGGGGGCTCATGAGGATCTGTGCCTCTTGCTGACTTCACTTTGTACCCATGTTCCTTTGATGTCTGATGATCTTCTGCGTAAAATAAACACAGATTTCTGAAACACAATCTGCGTCCACTGGCAGTGAATGGGTTAATGTTTTGATCCCGTCCAGAAAAAAAATCAAATTAATATGTTTAAAGTAAAGTTTTTGCTGTTCTTGTTTGTTTGTCACATAGGTGCAAGAGATTCAAAGGCGGCAGAGCCTGGTTTTGGGACGTGAGAGAATGGAGAAGCGTCGTGCGTCCAGCATCCTAGCCAAGCCCTCGGTGCTGGTGCCTGTGAACCAGGCGCAGCTGATGGCCGCTGCTACTACCATGAAGCCCTCGGTGTCAGCTGCTGAAAGACAACGCTATAAAGTCATGTAAGTGTTCAAATTAAACGTGTATTTGTGTGTGTGTGTGTGTGTGTGCGTGTGCGTGTGCGTGTGCGTGTGCGTGTGCGTGTGCGTGTGCGTGCGTGCGTGCGTGCGTGCGTGCGTGCGTGCATGTGTGTGTGCGTGCGTGTCCCTTTAATTTTAAAGACACACTTCCCATAAAGCCCTGGCATGCTACAACAGGATGTAGATCAATCATGTTAGTTCAAGGGTGGTGTCAGAATAGCTTGGCGCCTGTAGGCGCCAAGCTATTCTGACACCACCCTTGAATTAACATGGTCAATCTGCCTCCAGATCTGCAACATAGAACTGAAAGGATGTCTATAATGTAGATAATTTCATCCTCAGGATGAAATGAGTTAAAACGATCTTTTCCATGGCGGGCTTTGATTGCGTAAATTTGCTGATACGTTGTCTTGCCCCAGCTAAGATTTGTCCTCCCTTCTTTTCACAGTCTATATGCATAGGCACACGTACCAACGGTTTTCTACTGCCATTTGAGCGTAATGGAAGGAACTCTCCTGTGCATAAACGAGAAGAAGAGCAGAAAAGTCTTACATTTTACAACTTTCAGACGTAGTCATTTGAGTTAGCTCATTTGTCTATCATTATTTTGAGAAATACTAAGAACATTTATAAAGGAGACATTGTGATCTATCAACCCTTCACTGCAAGGAGTAAGACCCTTTCAGCGCTTGTCCAGCATGTATAGTGCACATACAGACTCAGAATCGTAGCCATTAGCTCGAAAGCATCCCAGTTTGCACAAGGTCATCGAGCCGAGGCGCTGGCCGCCGTTGGCCCACACACAAATGTGCGTGGGCCAACACCGGCCAGCGTCGACCCGATGACCTTGTGGGCAGTGGGATAAGGCTCAGCACCGCTTCTGTGCCCAACAGTCGACCACAGGATTTGGAGGTTTTTACACCAAATTTCTCATTGTTCCCTCAAATTCCACTTAATTGTACCTTAATGTGCCCACACCTTGATAACACAGTCAAATGCAAACACCAGCTAGGGGTGGTCAGGTGCCCCATGGGTGCAATTTGCTCAGCTCAAAGACTCGGGTGAAAAAGACACTGGCGATGAAGAAAGGGTGGGGTCAGGTTTGAGTGCAAGCCCTGTTGAAATCCCCATAACCAGCTCAGTCCGAAGGCAAGAGGCATAGATTCTCATGAGCCCCTGCAGCCGCAGGGGCTCACGAGAATCTATGCCTCTTGCTGGCAAAGCATCCGTTTGTTGTGTTGGCTGGAAAGACTCATAAGATTATATGCCTCCAGTTTGCAAAAATGTGGCTATGGCAACTGTTTCGGGAACATGAGAATTTGTGCATCTTGCTGCCTAGGGGTCTGTGCATGTTGTTTACAAAGGCAGACTTAAAGACGGAGGCTTTAAAGGTTTTATTACAGATTGCAGAGCGCTGATATTGAGACCTGTGTTCTGAGGATATATCCTTTAAAATTTGTTTTTGTTTGTGTGTTTATTTGTTTGTTTGTTTTGCTTGTTTATTTGTGTTTGCTTATTTGTGTTTGCTCATTACAAATTGTGTTCGTTTGTTTGCTTGCATGTTGTTTATTTGTGTTCGTTTGCTCCTTCATTTAATTAATTGTCTATCCATCCATCTATTCACCCAGCCATTTATTTATTTATTTATTTATTTATTAGAGGTAGGGTATTTTACTAAAAGTGCAGAGAGAAAGAGAGAGAGCAGGAAGATAAATGTCTCCGACGCAGATTCTGCACCCTGTTTAGAGGAGGTTGTTAGAGGCATGTGTGTTAAACTATGTCGTACACCTGCTTGTTGAAAGGGGCCCGCTGTTTTGCTTTCATTAGTGTCACTGTCCCCCGCTTAGCACCTCAGGCAAAGGGAGATTAGCGAGCAAGGGGAAGAGTTGTCGTTCGCTTGTCGTCTGCCGTGACCTGCCTGCGGTTTGGTTTGTGAAGCTTTTGTCGTAAACGTCAGTAAATTCCAATGATTGAGGAGCGGGGATGGAAATGGATGGAAGAGGTTGATAGCCCAAGAGGCGCAGATTCTCATGAGCGCCAGCAGTCGTAGGGGCTCATGAGAATCCCACTATGCCTCTTGGAGATGAAAAAAAAACAACAACTGCATGTCTAGTTGTAAACCGCTAAAAGAATTCCTTCGCCTGAGATGCAGAGATTCTCATTAGCCGCAGCAGTGGCAGGGGCTCATGAAAATCTGTGGCTCTTTCAGATGGGATGAGCTGCAGCCTTCTGTTTATCGTTTATCAGAGTTTCGTTTGTAAAGAATGTAAGCTAAGTATTTTAACCCACATTTGTCTCTAAGGCAGTAAAAGCACTTGTTAAACTTCGAATCAGTGGACAAATTTCGCTGTTAAAAACTGTCTGGGAAACGAATGCCTCCGTCAGTAAGTTGCTGAGACTGATCTTGAACTGATGTACATGGAGGGCACAGATTAACAAGTCGGCGTTTGGTTGTTTCTGCGTTGGGCTTTCTGTTTTTTATTTGTTTCGTTGCTTGTTTTTTTCTTCATCAGACAGCTGTCGTGATAACTTTTAGCGATGCTGAAACTGAATTATTTAGTTCTGCGCAATTTAGTGAGAGAATATAATACGAAGCCCATGACTCGTCGGGAATTTCCGTTTGTGTCATTGATCAGCCAAGTATCGCAGCTTCATTGCGAGGCTAGGGGTAAGCTAATAATAGACAGGTCCTTGAACTTTGTTCAACAGACTATTTCCGACTGTGTTGCGGCAGTAGAAAAACACTGAACTGAGTTAAAACGTCAACTGTTTTACTTTCATGATTGTAAAGTGCATATGAATTCCATGACAAAAATGAACACTGACTACAGTTTGAAACGCCTGACGATTTACGTCGAGAAAACAGTTAGCGTATGTAAGAAAGAGAAAATATATAAATGTGCTAAATAAGAACCATCAAAAAATATACTGAGAAAGCGAGGGGGGATATATTATGAATAGTCCCTTACACTTACCTATAGGAAGGTCCGTTGGATGATGGGTTATCTAACCGGAGACGATTCAGACTTTCCACATCCAGATATAGACTTGTCCTATTTTTATTTTTGCTGTATATTTAATAATCTTAACCCCTTGTGCATGCAGCCACCGGTGCTGTTCGCCGGTGGCTCCACGCACAAAGGAGTTACAAAAATTAAATTTTATTTTTTGTTTTTTAAATAATTGTTTTTTCAGGCGCCAAGCTAATCTGGCACTACCCTTGAATTATCATGGTTAAGCCACTTCCTGCAACTCACATAGGCGTTAGGCAACACCTCCAAAATTTGAGAAATTGAACCTTGGGGCTAAAAGGGTTAAACTACGCCCATGGTAGACTTTACGATAGTACATGTATTGTGTGTCTGTGTGTGTTTCAGTCGCATTTATCAAGCGAGCAACAGCAGTTACTGAAGACGAGGTTGGTCAGCCAGAGACATAGATTCTCATGAGCCCCTGCGACTGCTGGGGTTTATGTGAGTCCATGTCGCGTGCAGACGCGACATGTTTTTCTGCAAGTGTTGTTGGAAACCTGTGGGGAAAAAAAACCGTAGTTAATATATTTGTCTTATCCGACCTCGTTATGTCGTTTTTGAGCTCTGGAGGTGAAATTCGGAAAATGTGGAGTTGTCCTTTGAAACCTACGTTTAATTTTGAGATTTAAATCGGCCATGATAGTTTAAGGGTGGCGCCAGAACAGCTTGGCGCCTAGAGGCGCCAAGCTGTTCTGGCGCCACCCTTAAACTATCATGGCTGATCGATATCTTCATTGTCTTGTGTGTCGGGGCTGAATAGGTTGAACTAAGTTTACCGCACAAGAAAATTAAAGTAGAGCCTTTTTTATCGCCGGGTTTTAGCCACTACTTATGATCTATCATGGTCAGTCTTAACAAGGACAAAGCAGTTTACAAAATAATGTTGTTGTTTTTTAAAGTGTACAAGCAGTATAGACAGAGCGACACTTTCTTCATTGTGAAGGTAACGTGCATCTCTTGGTGCTGAATCCAGACCGAAAAGGTGCCTGCCAAGCGTGTGAAATGCAAAGCCAATTCAAACAAAGTAAGAAACACGCTGAGAAAGGACAAGTACAACGCAATTTCGATACCTCAGAGCCACAACCGAATATCTCTAACACATATTTTTTCGGTGATACCATCACCAACTTATATCGTGCAACAACAGTTTTTAAAGTATATCTCTGAAATGAAAAACAGCTTCGTAACAGGGCTTTGGCTTTAAGTTGGTGATGGTATCACCTAAATATTATGTGAAAATAAATAATTTTTAGAGATATTCGGTTGTGGCTCTGAGGTATCGATTTATTAACTGTGTTGTGGATGTTCTTTTTAAGCTTGTTTCTTTGTTGGGGTTTTATTTGGGGGTTGGGGGGGGGGGGGTTGTTAGCCCACTGTGAAATGTCATTTTTACATGAAAATACAGGAAACTGCCTACACTTGCTATTTCAAAGCGTGTTTCTTTCGTTGTCGAGAAATAACCGAAAAAAGAAATAAACACGCTTTGAAAGGACGAACTGTTTTGCGCTCGTTGTTTTCACAGCGTGTTTCTTTCAGTGTTGGTTATTTTTTTGCATCCCAAGACGCAATGCGTCTTCGGGCTCACAACGGCCGCAGTGGGCCCGAGGACCTTTGCATACGGGGATTTTTACGAGTATTCTAATTGGCAGTCGCCTTTGTTTGTTTTTTTGGGGTTTTTTTTTTTAATTTATTTATTTATTTATTTATTTTTTATTTATTTATTTTTTTTTTTTTTTTTTTTTTTATTTTATTTTTTTTTTTTTTTTTGGGGGGGGAGTGGGGTTGGTAGCTACCTGGTGGCTATTTCCTAACTAACTAAGTGTTAAGTTTAACGTCCTTTGGCACAGAGTGTGGTCGAGGACGGTTTTGTACATTTTTGTACATTGAACTTTAGTTGGGGGATGGGGGAGAGAGAAGAAAAAAACCCAATCAATTTAATATTTCCTGGCAGTATAATGCTGTTGTGAAGCGGTTAAGGCAACTAATACTGTTTACTTTTTGCGCAGTGTTGTGCGATTTATTTTGTGTCGTCCCACCCACTTTTGATGATCTCCAGTTTATGGTCCTGTAGGCGTCATCTTGTAACATTTCACTTATGTATAAACTTGTGTAAAACCTGTCAGATATTGCTACAGTTGCAGGCGGTCTGCTGGGCGGTTGCCATAATCACACTTTGCGTGTCGGTAACGGTTTTAGTCGCGATCTACAGGAATCATCGCGACTAAAACCGCTACCGGCAGCCAAAGGGCTCAGATGTGAGAAGTGTTGTGAATTGACACCATCGTACAGTACATATCAATACACGTTATCCCATTACACTCTGAGGCTGATTTTGTAAAATTTGCTTATTGTCCTATGAAGGCTGCGCTACACATTAGGAGATAGATCAATTGTTTGAGTTCAAGGGTGCTGCCAGAATAGCTTGGCACCTGAGGCGCCAAGCTATTCTGGCAGTACCCTTGAACTAATCAGTCAAATTTATTTCAAGCAATGCGTGTATCAGAAGGATAGGGGTTAAGGCGTGTGACTCATTGCGGTTTTGCACGAGTGCCCATTAAATTGGCACATAATAGTTCTACGCCGTTTACAATTCTGTTCAATGAATTAAGTCAGTGGCCTGTAGTAAAGCTGAAGGGAAAATTAATTATGAACGTTCTGTACAGTTTGTATATCAGCTGGCCAAATTCTGTAAAGAATAGCACATTTCTGCCCAAAACGGACAAGAATGATATTTACGAATTGAGAGCCATTATAAGAAGTTCATAAAAATGGTTGGGTATGTATAGGAAAGAATGTTGTTATCTGTCGAGGGAGGTCCGTTGGTTGAGGGATATCTTACTCGGGAACGGTTTACGTGGTCCAACAGTTCACGAACTGGTGTGACACCCTATGGCCGGCATAGACTTTCTTCTTTTTTTTTTTTTTTTTTATTTGTACATTTGACCCGAAGAAACACCCAGCTGAAGAGCAGCTGGAGCCCATCTCGGTCAGCAAGAGGCATAGATTCTCATGAGCCCCTGCGGCTGCAGCTCATGAGAATCTATGCCTCTTGCTGATGGAAGAAACTGGATGAGTTGTTTTTTTAATTTTATTTTGTTTGCCGATTTTATTTCGTTTCGAAATTTTAAAATTTGGAAAGACAATGTGTTTGAGTATAAATCTCATCGTTATCCGCACACAATGTGTCTTCTGTTAATTTCCAAACGTGTCAAAAATGTCAAGATGTGTCCAAATCTTTAAAGTTTTGAACATTTTCAAAGGGTTATGGGAGCTCTGTCATGCGACCTCCGGCACGGTTTTACTGAAATATAAAATTCCCAACTTTTAGGCCTGCATCCTTTTGTCGTGGGGTGGAGATGTAGTAATCCGGATTTAACCCCTTTGGCTATTAGATACCCACCCTGTTGCGTGTGCCTACTCACATGGATTGTGAAAAGAAGGGTAGAAAAGTCTTAGTTGAGGCGAGAGAGTTATATCGGCGAATATTAGCAATGAAGGTCGGCCATGGAGCAGTTTCCTTTATCCCTTATCATTCAGTGTGTGAAATAAGTTCTACTAAAATAGTTCAAGGGTAGTGCCAGCATAGCTTGGCGCCTCTAGGCGCCAAGCTATTCTGGCACCACCCTTGAACTAAAGCCATTGGTCTACATCCTTATTCGTAAGTACTATAATGTAGCTTGCGTATGGCAGTGTACAAATTTGAAGCCTTTAGCCTCAGTATGATATGGGTTAAAGGAGATTAGGATTGACATCCCACGGTACTGTCCCACGGTATGGTCATGTTGAAGAGTTAAGGTGGGATTGTTAAGGCTCGTTCCGTGTTCATACTGTGCACGCACACGACGGTTAGACAGACACAGTAACCTAATTTGGATTTGATGGAATTTTTTTTTTTTTTCATCGTTCAAAGGACGAGTGCAAAACAGTATACACTAAAAGGATTCAGCCCTTTCTTCAATGACTAATAAGCAAGGGCAGTGCGCTACTTACCTTCTGAACGCCCATAAAAAGATACTTGTGTGTTTTGGCAGTTTGTCAAATTTGAAGAAGGGGTTTTAACCCCGTGACTGCTACTGACAATACCGTTTGGCGGAAAAGACGCGTAGTTACGTGGTTAGGTCATGGCGTAGTTACGCGTCTTTTCCGCCGAACGGTATCGTCAGTAGCAATCAAGCGGTTAACCTGACAGTTTAGTAAATGGTCATTATCGGCCATGTGTCTAGGTGGCCACTAGTTTAGCATAACGGACCGTAGTAGTTTTTATATAATAGCTTAAGGCCGTACATTATAGCTTAAACGTTTAGGGCTTAACTCATTCGAGACGTGCCGCCTACGAATACGCGGCGGTTCGCCGCGCATCCGTAGGCGGCACGTCTCGAATGAGTTAATGTCTTTTGTCCACCACGAAGGTGATTCCAAACATTGGGTCATTACAATTTTTTACCCACGCTGTATAATAGATGAGGCAACCATTGATGGATTCACTAAACATACCGTGTATTGGACGGGAAGTTGTCGGTCTTGTTTTGTCTTTGGCTCGGGCTAAAGATAATCCAGAATTGACCACACACAAGAAATGTACAACGCGAAGAAAATAACCAAGAAAGATATAGAAAGACGCTTCAGAACAACTGACAAGGGTAAAACAGTTAGCTTGCTTGGCTTTAACCCCCCTTGTGCGTGCAGACACGAGTACTGTTTACAGTAGCGGTGACCGCATGCACAAGGGGGTTACACACCAATATGAACTAACTCGGGTAAAAACGAACAAGCAAGGACAGTATGATACTTCTATATATCTTCTTTGTGAAGAAAAACACAAATGCTTTGTTTGTAAGCGTTGGGGGGGGGGGGGGGGGGGAGGGGGGCACCAAATTGTTACGCCAGTGATTATTACTTATTACGTGCACCATAATTGCCGACATGGGATAGAAGCCAGTCTGGTCTCCGGCTGCCTGCCAAGTAGCAAAGACCCTCGGGCCGACATCAGCTTTGGCTGACGTCGGCCCGATCTCGGATCTTTTCTATGCAGACTCCCCCCCCCCCCCCCCCCCCCCACCCCTCTCCCCCTCCGCCTTCGCAGGCCTATTCAGCACCACGAGTAACGTACAACAAACCAAGGGGAATTACTCAGCGCTGGACAACAGTTAGATCCCCTGCCCCCGCGGGGGCAGGGGATCTAACTGTTGTCCAGCGCTGAGTAATTCCCCTTGGTTTGTTGTACAATTCTGCCAGCGCTAGCCTCACCTATCTGGTTTGTGAGTATCACGAGAAGTCAGCATGAAGCCACTCTACCATGCAGATTATCTCTACGTGACTCGTTCCGATTTTGCCCGCTAATGTCACCGGTAAACTTACGCCACTATTAGCGTATCGAACAGATTTTATCAGTCGAACAGATCTGGTCCACAGCCAACGAAAACTTAAGGCCGAAAACGCTGAAGACACACGCAAAACTGTTGACTTTTTGACAGTTTAAACAGTAAACATTCATTTTTCATTTCACGACAATTGAACATTTCTTGCACTGATTTGTACGGTGTGATCCAAAATAAATTTAAAATGACACACTTCCATCAAAAGTGAAACAAATGATATTTTCGACTAGAGTACCATTATGCCACGTTTACAGGAGTGTTGGGGCTTATATCGGAACTATATTCTAAGTTTAGCGCTAAGGGAGGTCCGTGGCACGTGGGTTATCCACTCGTAGCTGCTTGGTTAGACCAGTTTACTTTCTTGTGTGTTTTATGTATTACACTGGTCCGTCCCACGGGCTGACTTAGACCTTCTTTTTCATTTCGGTCTTACTATTCTAATACGAGGAGCAGCTGCAGCCTATCTTTGTCAGAAAGAGACATCGGTATAACAGGAAAACTACGTATCTGACACAGAGATGTATGTCAGCTAAAGGAGGTTTACCTGTTACACTGACAGTATGATATTGTCATGCACAGCCGACGTCCACCCGAGCACCTTTGCTTTTTGGATGTGCATTTTGGAAGATGAAGTCAGTGGTCGTGTATTCTTTTAATGACTTTTCTTTGTAACAGGCTTTTTGTTCCTTGTCAACCGATAGTTAGTTTACTTTCAGTTTCATTATTTTAATGTTTATTTATCGTCCGCCAGCTGTTTATTTATTTACTTTTTATTATTTATTTATTTATTTATTTATCTATTTATTTATCTATTTATTTTGTTTCGTGGGTGGGTTTGCAGGCCGGCCGTTTAGCTCAGTCAGTCAGTTGACTAGTTAGTCAGTTTCAGTTTGCATTGTTGCTACAGTACTGACATTAGTTCGTCGACATCAGTCTCACAGCGTTCACAGACCTATCATTTCAATCGCAGAGATATTTTTAATGTGCAGTTGTTGTTTTTTTTTTAGTTATATGAGCACATAGGCCAAATAGGCACCATAAAGTTAACACGTCAGTTTGACTCGTTGGAAAACGTGTTAACTCATTCTACCCCAACACCGAAATCCCCAAATTTTGCCGTTGTCCTCTAAAGACTGCGTTGCAGTGCAGGACACAGATCGACCATGATAGTTCAAGGGTGATGCCAGAAAAGCTTGGCGCCCATAGGCGCCAAGCTATTCTGGCATCACCCTTGAACTATCATGTTCGATCATTATCTTGCTGTGGTGTGTCTGGGGTAGAATGAGTTAAGTCCATACCCCATTCCATTGTTTGAGATTGCATAGATCGGCAGTGTCGGCCCGATGTTTTAACCCCCTATAGCCACCTTTCATGGCCGGATGATGGCTGCACGCACAAGGGGGTTAACCGTCACTTTATACAAGCCACGAAGCGAAAATACCGATACAGTCGATAATATTGATGCACAGTGATCGAAAGAAACATCTCCATTGGCTGTCGGTAGCGGGTTTTTTTTTTTTTTTTTTTTTTTTTTTTTTTTTGTCGTGATGAAGGATCATCGCGATAAAAACCGCTATCGGCGACAGCCAAAGGGCTAATGTATGTCTCATTCTGGGCTTTCCCGTTTAGACCACTTTGTATACACACGATGTCACCGATAAGCTGGAATCCACTCAGTACACCAATGCCGAGCTATCTTTAGGCAGCTTACTAGATATCCGCCATGGCCTGATCTGTGGATATTTGTTGTAAAAAGTTGCTAAAAATTTAATTATTTCACATTTGAGGCTCTAAACATCCATTTTATGCAGGGGTGAACCAGGTTGGGGGGGGGGGGGGGGTCCGGGGGTCCATACCCCACCCCCTTCATCCCCCCCCCCCCACCCCGACCGCAAATTTGTTAAAATGCTATAAGAAAGTCCTTTTGGGGGGTGTTTCCCCCCCCCCCCTCCTGCTCCCCACCCGTCGTATGATATTTTGGGGAACGGCAAAGTTGTAGTCCCAGGAAGCAAGGACTAGTACCTTTCGTTCCTCATCCCCTCATAGATTGATTTTTCGGCGCCTGGAAGCAAGCAAACTCCGTCGCCAACCCCCCCCCCCCCCCCCCCCCCCCTCCCCACTGTTTGATGTTTTGGCGCCTGGAAGCAAGTAAGCACCCTCCCCCCCCCCCCACCCCCCACCCTCTATTTGATTTTTCGGCGCCTGGAAGTAAGCAAGCTCCGACGCCAACCCTCCCCCCTCCCCCCCCCCCCCCCCCCCCCCCCCCCCCCCCACTGTTTAATTTTTCTGCCCTCGCGGAAACATGATCTAGCGTGGTGGAGGCCTTTTATATCAGGTTAAAGGTCCCAAACAAGAAGTTGGACCCTCCCCCATGGAGCTAAGTGATCCGGCCCTGTTATGGTCCACTAAAATTATGAACATTGTGTACAGTTTAACAAGCTATTGTTCATGTTTCGTGAACATCAGCGAATTGCAGATAAAAATGAAAAGAATGATATGTATTTTTTTTTTTTAAGACCATGAAGGCAATACACACTGACATGGCTAGGTTTATGTATGAAACGATGCGTACTGTAGGTGTGAGAGGTCCGTTGTTTGTGGTTTATCTTTACCGGAGACGCTACAGAAGGTTCCAGGGCAAATTTGTGTTTATAGGCGCACCTGGGCCACTACATCCAATTTAGACTTCTCACTTCTGTTTTAGTCTTTTCCCGTATAAGAATAATAAGAATAAGAGTACTTTATTATCTCGAAAAGAGAAATTCGTCTCGCCACCTCAGGAGCAACTCGCAATCACACACACTCACACAACAGTTTACAAACAAATGGACAATAACATAGCTACACAATGGACAATGACTCGGGACAGGTGAAGCCCGTCGCCAAGTCATCTAAAGGCCGGCGCCAGTGGCCTCATCCCGACCCGAACCTCCCTGACAAAAACAGAATACCAAGACAACCCTATGTCTCCTGAACACACTGTTATATGTTATTTCGTAAAGTTCCTACTTGACTAAAGCTAGTACATGAAATACAAATTAACAACAGAAACAAAATACCGTCGACAGAGAAATGATCTCAGATCTAAGCTACATAAAAACAGCAGTCAAAGCTGCACCTGGGGGCCCGTCGCCATAGTACAGCGCCGGTATTTAGAGAGCACCGCTCCGACAAAGTCCGTCAACACTATGAGTTATATTATAAATATGAGAAATGCGCCGTATTAATACTAGGTATTATTATTATTATTATTATTATTATTATTATTATTATTATTATTATTATTATTATTATTATTTAAAACATATAAATATCATTCTGGTATCCGCCCTGAGTCGTTATAATAAAATACCCACACACAGTCCTGTTCACTTCACTGGCACACCGTGTGTAATAGATAAATAGAAGTTGTTGAGAAATCAGAGTTAGGTGAAAATTGTGGTCAAAACTGCACGAAAACAGTGGATTAAAAGCGCGGACAAACATGCGATATCGCCCGTTTGTCCCTGCTTTTAATCCACTGTTTTCGTCGAAACACGTTTAGATTTGTCGTATTTCTGAAAGACGTCGTCGCGTGTGTATTGTGTGTCTGTGTGTCCCCCCCCCCCCACCCCCCACCCCTTTCCCCCCGTTCCAGTCTAGACTTCCCAGCATTGTTCTGTGTATTTTCACGCTTATATAATATATATAAATGATATATTTTATATATATATATATATATATATATATATATATATATATATATATATATATATATATATATATATATATATATATATCAGTGTGTGTGTGTGCTGATCTGTGATTTTGGACCTTACGGCTCTCGAGCCGTAAGGTCCAAAATCACAGATCAGCACACCTTTAATCATGGACATAATAATTTGTGTTTATTGTTAGTAGTGGCATTAGTAGGAGTGGTAGTAGTATCATTGTTAGTATTATTTTTACTAATAGTAGTATTTGTAGTATCTTCATTATTATTATTATTATTATTATTATTATTATTATTATTATTATTATTATTATTATTATTATTATTATTAAAGTCTGCGTCGCTTATAACAAGGTCGGATATAACACAAGTCGGATATAACACACTTTTTCAGGGGTCCCGACAGCGCTCTTTTTATTTTAATGACTTCGTTTATAACAAACTTTGGGTATAACAATGCGAAAAGTGGGGTCTCCTGGCGATTCGTTATATCCGAAGTTTACTGTCTTATAAATATTTGAGTCGGTGTCTACGCCGAGGTAATGTGGCCCTACCCTCAAACTATAATGGATGTTCCATTTTACGCCGGGGTATCTCATAAGGATTAACTCATCAGCCCCGACACACCACAGCAAGACATGGATCGAGCATGATAGTTCAAGGGTGGTGCCGGAATAGCTTGGCGCCTATGGGCGCCAAGCTATTCTGGCACCACCCTTGAACTATCATGCTCGATCTATCTCTAGAATTGTAATACAGTCCTTCAGAGGGCAACTTTAAAATTCGGGGATTTCGGTCCTGGGGAAGAATGTGTTTATGGCATATATAATTATAGCAGGTTATCAAAATAAGTAGCGCGAAGTCTATAATTATGATCTGTGATTTCCCGTTGAAGATCACTGTACACAGCATAGTAGGGTATTTGATGTCACTGATACGCCTGTTTGCATTTATGACTAGACCTGTACGAACTATGTTCGCTGAAAAGCTACTAATTTCACTAAAAGTTAAATATTCTCTGTTTAGAACTGTCCACCCCCCCTTTTATATTTAGCGACAATCGGGTACTAGGTGTGCAGTGTAAAACTGTGTTATTCAAATTTCCTAAAGAATAGTATATTTCGTTTAAACATGTAAAAAGTTACATTTAAATATGGAGACCCAGTATGCAAGGTGCATTGACTTGGTGTGGTGATAAAGGACAGAAATGTTACGTAGTGTTGGGAGGTCCGGTGGCTGTGGGTTATTATCGGAGACGATAAACTTTGGTCTCACCAGGTCGATGTGTTTCTGTTCTGGTGGGGCGCCCCATGGCCGTCTTAGACTTCTTTTCTTTTTTTTTTTTTTTTTTTTTTTTTTTTTTTTCTTTTTTTTTTCTTTTTTTTTTTTTTCCCGATGACTTTGGGCCAAAATCAGAAAGCAACACTAACACAGTGAAAATTAACCCTTCACTGCCAGTGGATACAGACCGTGTTTCAGAAGTCATTGTTAATTCAACGTCAAAGTATCTCCAGCCGGCAAAAGCGCATGGATACAAAATTGCTTCTGCAAGAGGCATAGATCCTCATGAGCCAACGCAACTGCGGGGACTCATGAAGGTCTGTGCCTCTTGCAGTTTGGCGGTGTACACTTTTTCTCTCTCGCACAACAGGCAAGAAATCAAAGGTCAACTCATTCGAGACTTGCCGCCTCCGGATACGCGGCTTACGCCGCGTATCCGGAGGCGGCACGTCTCAAATGAGTTAAAAATTTATGTTCATGTGCCATTGTCTACGGTAGCGGTTGCTCTATTGCAAGGGATGTGCCCTATTCCAGTTGAGCTCGTCAGTTTTAACTTTGACTTATTCTGAATACACTACAGATTTTGGTTGCTGACGTTGTTGTTGTTGTTTAACTTAGCTACCGTAGGGGTTCAGTCCTCTTTCCGCTACATCTCTTGACCTGTCTCTTAGTGTCAGGGCCACTGTCAGACGGTTGTTTGAAGGAGCAGATAATCGAAGCGTTGATAGACAATATAATTATGTACATTCCAGGGGATGGTACCGGACCGGCCCATTGGTGCCACCCGGAAGGTATACAGGGATGTCATTGTCTGTGTCCAGTGTGAAGTGATTTCGCTTTGTATTTTAACTACACAAATCTGAGATAATCTCCAGTTTCTGAGTCCCGCATCGTTTTGACATTTGTTTATGGGCCACGTGTTGATAGATGGATGGATGGATGGATGGATGGATGGATGGATGGATGGATGGATGGATTAATGGATGGATTGGATTGGATTGGGTTCATTCATTCATTCATTCATTCATTCATTCATTCATTCATTCATTCATTCATTTTTTTTTTTTTTTCTATTTTTATTGTTCACACAGTATGGTATCTCACAGCATTAACGGGCCAATTCATTTGAATCGTGGCGATATTTGCAATGCTCACTTTTTATGCCTTTGACTGCCTTATGCACGAAGTCGAAACAAGTGCCATAAAACCATCACGTCAGTTTGACTCGCCGAAGGAGGTAAGTCCAACCCGCACCCATTCAAGTGTTTGAGATTGTGCTACTGCCAAAGATACCGGCCGATGTGTTGACCCCCTTGTGCATGCAGCCATCGGTACTGCAAGCATTACCGGTAGATGCAAGCACGATGGGGTTAATAGTCATTTCATGCGAGATGCGAAGCGAAAATACAGATGCAATCGGTGCACGGTGATGGAGCGAACAGTACCTGAGTATCTACTTCTGCCCTGCTATTAATATATATGGCTCATTCTGGGCTTTCCCGTTAAGACTATTTATAGACATGATAGCTCCGGTTGTCAGCGGTTCTGCTTAACTCATTCGAAACCTGCCGCTGAAGCCGCGTATCCAGAAGCGTCACATCTGGAATGAGTTAATCCTTTTGCTGTCGGCAGCGGTTTTTGTAGCGATGATTCCTGCAGGAATCATCGCGACACTAAAAACTGCTACCGACAGCCAAAGGGGTGATGTATTTCTCCGTCTGGACATTCCAGTTTAAACCACTTTGAATACATTATGTCACGGATAAGCCTGAGTCCTGTTTATTACACTCATGGCGAGCTATTTGTGGGTTGTTTACGAGACATCCGAGTTGGTCTGATTTGTGCATGATTGTTCGAGAGAAAACGGTTAAACATTTCACGCCTAATGCTACAAAGCTCTGTTATATTGTTCACCTCTGTTTTATTTTTCACTACAATTATCAACTTGGTGTTCAGTTTAACAATCTGCTGTTCAAGTTACACGAACAGGAGCAAATTTATGGTAAAAGTGAAAAGAAGGATATCTACTTATTGAGAACCACCAGAAATCATGCGTTGATGTGGGTAGGTTTATAAATGAAAACAACGTAGTGTTAACATAAGGGAGGTCCGTTGGTTGTGGGTTATCTTACCGGAGACGCTACAGAAGTTCCAGGGCAACCTGGACTAAACCACAGCTGGTATTGACTTCCTGTCGTCGTTTTTGCTTTTTATGTGTATAAGCATAAAACTGCGCGTGTGTCTGTATGCATACCCCGTTCTGTTTCCAGCATTGTTTTCTTTATTTTCACGCTTATAAGAGTACAGGTCTGGGATTTTGGACCTTACGGCTTGGGAACCGTTAGGTCCAGAAGTACAGACCAGCACAGCTTTAATCAAGGACGTATAATAATAAAAGGAGCTTGACAGCAGGCTGGCAAAAGCGAACAGCGCTTTTGGGCGACTTTTCAAGCGGGTATGGCACAATCAACAGCTGAAAACGGGCACCAAGATCAGTGTGTACAGAGCTGTCGTCCTCACCACCCTGCTGTACGGTTCCGAGTCCTGGGCCCTCTACCGCAACCAACTACGACTCCTCGAACGCTTTCACCAGCGCTGCCTGCGTACCATCCTGGGCATTCACTGGAGTGACTATGTCACCAACGTCGAGGTCCTTGAACAGGCAGAAACTATGAGCATCGAGGCTTTGTTGCTGCGGACACAGCTTCGCTGGGCGGGGCACGTCTCCAGGATGGAGGATCATCGCCTACCCAAGATCACTCTGTTCGGCGAGCTTGCTACTGGACACCGTGACAGAGGGGCACCAAAGAAGAGATACAAAGACGGTCTCAAGAAGTCACTTAGTGCCTGCCAAATCGACCACCGCCAGTGGTCTTCGCTTGCTGCGGACCGTGACACCTGGCGCTCCACCATCTACAAGGCAGCCGTCTCCTTTGAGGACTCTCGCAGAGCTAACCTTAAGGACAAACGGCTCAGGAGAAAAAACCGAGTTGCCGTAACTCAGAACCCTGACCAGACCTTCCCCTGCAGCCACTGCGGTCGAACCTGCCTGTCCCGGATTGGCCTCCGCAGCCACGAAAATGCCTGCAGACGACGTGGGCAAGCCCTATAGAATCTTCGTTCGCGAAGTCAAGCCAAGATAATAATAAAAATAATGGACATGTAATAGTAAGCGTGGACATAATACTACTAATAATAATAGTAGTATAAAGGCAGTTTTTTAAAACAATCAATAACAAAACAAAAACATAATATATTAGGAGCAAAAACTAAACTTGCAACTTTAAAACGAGCTAACCATAGATAAACACACACACACACACACACACACACATACACACACACCAAGCCTGAGTCCTGTTTACACTCATGACGAGCTATTTGTGGGTTGTTTACGAGATATCCGAGTTAGTCTGATTTGTGCATAATTGTTAGAGAGAAAACGGTTAAATATTTCACGTTTAATGCTACAAACCTATATTATATTTTTCACCTATATTTTATTTTTCACTACAATTATGAACTTGGTTTTCAGTTTAACAATCTGCTGTTCAAGTTACACAAACAGGAGCTAATTCCTGGTAAAAGTGAAAAGAAGGATAGCTACGTATTGAGAACCACCAGAAATGATGCGTTGATGTGGGTAGGTTTATCAATGAAAACAACGCAGTGTTTACTTAAGGGAGGTCCGTGGTTGTGGGTTATCTTACCGGAGACGCTACAGAAGTTCCAGGGCAACCTGGACTAAACCACAGCTGGTATTGACTTCCTGTCGTCGCTTTTGCCTTTTCTATGTATAAGCATAAAACTGCGCGTGTGTGTGTATGCATACCACGTTCTGTTTCCAGCATTGTTTACTTTATTTTCACGCTTATAAGAGTGCAGGTCAGAGATTTTCGACCTTACTGCTCGGAAATCGTGAGGTCCAAAATCACAGACCAGCAGATCTTTAATCGTAGACATACAATAATATTAACAATAATAATAATCGTGGACATATAATAGTAATCATGGACATAATAATAATAATAATAATAATAATAATAATAATAATAATAATAATAATAATAATATAAAGGCAATTTTTTAAATAATCGATAATGAAACAAGATGGGATGAACCATAACCCACAAAGTCCCTTCTATATGAAAGCTGTCTTCGCTGTCAAGGGTCTCTCTCTACCTTTTGTCTTTGATTTGATTCTGATGTTGAAATATCTCTGTTTGAAAAAGACTCTCAGATGTGCCAATGCGTCATAGTGAACTCTATAAGGGCGCGCACAGTGCATACGCGTCATTGATTTGTCAAACGTCATTTGGTCATGACGTATTTTGTTTTTACGTAATTTTGCATTCAACGTGATATGAGTTTTGTTTCGCTTTATTGCAAAAATCCTCGCGCTGGGACCATACGGCGTTGAGGCGCGTCCCCTGGGTGGTGGATAGGGGGTCCCTCGTGAGAGGGGTGCACCGAATGAAATAAGGTGCCGTGAACCAACATGGTCTAAGGGAAGGTGACCCCGACAGAAAACCCCTGGTCCTCCTAGTAAGGGGGTTGGGCGTGGGGGTAGCTTCCCCACCCTGCAAAAAAGGAAATAGCTACAAAAACGCCGACGAAAAGATTAACAGTAATTCCTTTCCTGGAGGAGGAAGGTTCTTCTACTAGAAGACTTATGACGTCCTGTGGTGAAAGCCGGAAGTCTTCGGAAGCCACAGGACCGAGCCGCCTCTCTCTATCCAGGGATACAACCATGGGCACATGGAACGTCAAGACCATGTACCAGAGCGGCAAGGCCGCCCAGATAGCAGCGGAAATGCAAACGTACAACCTTTCCCTGCTAGGCATCAGTGAAGCCAGATGGACGCAGTCTGGCCAGAAAAGGCTGTTAAGTGGGGAGATGATTCTGTATTCAGGTCATGAAGAGGAGAATGCCCCCCATACAGAAGGAGTAGCACTCATGCTGTCACCAGTGGCACAGAGAGCGCTGATTGGCTGGGAACCTCTTGGGCCAAGAATTATAACAGCAGCCTTTAGAACTAAGAAAAAGCTCAAGCTGAACGTCATCCAGTGTTATGCGCCCACCAATGACAGTGACGAGGAAGAGAAACAAGAGTTCTACGACCGACTCCAGAGTGCCGTGGACAAATGTGCGGAGCGAGACATCACCATAGGTAAGAGAGAGACGCGCGCTAGAGAGAATTACGTCATATTTAGAGTATTAGAGTATGTTTGCTTGGTGACGGAATTGCTTCTTTTACGTCACCGCCACTGTCTGACTTTCTCCAGATGTCAAGGCTTTTTACTGTTTTAATTATGTTCTGAAAAGAATTAATTTTTACTGAAAATGTTGGAAAGGGTACAAAGCTGGCTAACGAACTCATCCAATGCCTTTCTCCAAACTAGCTATATCTGGCCACCTGAATGCTCTTCTCATGAAAGCGCGACGGTGTGTGTGTGTGTGCGTGTGTGTGTGTGTGTGTGTGTGTGTGTGTGTGTGTGTGCAAACATCAAGAGACATAGATCCTCATGCACTCTCCGGGTGCATGAGGACCTATGCCTCTTGGAGATGCACGCGTGTCTGTGAGAGGGAGAGAGAGAGACACACACACACACGCACATGTGGAACAGACACAGATAAGTCTCAAGTATATGCAATACAGAAAATGGTGAAAACTGTGAAAGTATCATAGCCGGTTATCAAAGTGACTAGTCAGTATGAGCTGTGATTTCCCGTTGAAGGTCACGTGACCACACAGATTTTGTCTCTTGTCACCGACCTGCGTAGGCCCTTGTACGCTTACGACTGAGAGTTATCTTAAGTCTACAAACTTCGCTAGCCTAACCAGTGAGAAAATCTAACCGAACGATTTCAAAAAAAGGTTAAATATTTCGCGTGGTGAACCGGCTGTCAACCCTATGTTGCTTTTGACTACAATGAAGAACCTTACGTACGGTTTCACAATGTATTGTTCCAATTTCATGAAGAATGACGTACTTTTATTAACCCCTTGGCTGCCACTGCACGTACATTGTACGGCTGAAATCTGCGTCAGTTCAACGCGAAAGAGCTCCAGCCCTCCCACGAAAAGTGGTGTGCCGCGGCAAGAGGTAAAGATCCTCATGAGCCCCCGCAATTGCGGGGGCTCATGAGGATCTATACCTCTTGCAGTAGCCCGCCGCCGTGAGATAGCCTTAAGTGGTGTTCACATGGCCGATTTCTTAACGATTTTTGTCTGGCGATTATTGGCCAACAAGACGTTGCCCATGTGAACGCTCACCAATTTTGCGACGACTTTCCAGCGACGCGCCACCAACTTTAGCTATTTCGTGCTGTTCCGTCGACACTCGGCACAACTCGGTCAAAGGGGCATCATCACCCCATGAACACGACAACAGGTTGACTGAAGATTGAAAACAAAATCATATTTGATTGGCTAGTTCTAACCAATCGTCGATCAGGAAACAACCCGCTTGCTTGGAGTTGGTGGGAAATCGGTGGAAAGTTGAGCATTGCTCTACTCGCTGCCAACACCCCAACGACATCTGGCAATTGTCGGCCAACTCCAAAACTACGACAAAAGACGCCCATGTGAACAGGTGGAAACTTTCGTCGGCCAATTGTTGCCAGACAAAAATCGTTGAGAAATCGGCCATGTGAACACCACTTTAGTCGCCTGCTCGGCGTTAAACCCCAATAACTAACTAACTCTTGCAGTAGCGTGGTGTCCACATTTTCTCGGCAGTGAAGGGGTTAAATGTGAAAAGTTTTGTATTTACTTATTGAGACCCATTTTGGAAAGTGCATCGAAGTGGAAGGGTTCATATGTTATGTTTGACTGGACTGCACAGAGGCGAAAGAGTCATCGTACAACCAACACGGCAATGTGACTCGATGGAAATAAGTCAGTCCATATGGTCCGCTTGAAGTAAATGACGTTTAAAGTAAATGAAATAAACACGCGTGGAAAGCTTTGCTTTCCACGCGCGTTTATTTCATTTACTTGTGAACACGACTTATTTCGGGACAATTATTAATATTTTGTCTCCATTCAAGGTTTTTTACTGTTTTAATTTGTTTTCCGAAAAGAATTAATTTTTACTGAAGAAGTTGAAAGGGTACAACGCGAGCTGTTAGCTAATACTTTCTCCAAACTAGATATATCCCAAAATTTCAAGTAAATATGACAAAAATTACGGATTCTAATCTGGGTCAACCGACTTTCCGACTTTCTATAATCAGTCTTTTATGTCCTCAATGAGACCCAATTATATGCTCGGAGGCTCTCGTAGCCACCCCTTGAATAAAGTATTTCGCCAAGTTTCAAGCTTGTGCGTACAGCAATATCGGCGATTCTCTTGTTTACACACACACACACACACACACACACACACACACACACACACACACACACACACACACACACCATCACACACACACACACACCATCACACACACATACACACACACATACATGCACAAATGTACGTTCAGCAGCGAGGTTAGGGTAACCAGACAGGACGTAATTTTAATCTTGCTACTTCAGTTGTCAGAGGTTTAGCCTGCCCGCCTTAGACATAATGGACATCCTATTAAATTCGCCCCACCGCTACCCATCCTAAAAAGTCCCTTCTATAAATAGAACGGACGTAAAAACGAACTAACGATAGAAAACATGCGTACACGCGCACGCACGCACACACACACACACACACACACACACACACACACACACACACACACACACACACTGACACACACACAGTCGCACACTCACACATACACAAACACGCAAATGAGGAACAGACAGACTTGCAGACGTAGAGATGAGTAGGTCTGAAGTACGTGCAGCATAGAAAAGGGGCAAGGTATATATATATATATATATAATTTATAGCCGGTTATCAAAGTGACTAGTGCGAAGTCTGTATGATCTGTGATTTCCCGTTTGAGGTCACCACACACAGTCCTTGTCTCTGATGTCACCGCCATGCCTAGGCCCTCTCTGTAATACTGGATAAAGTTCGCTGTCTAACCAGTGAGAAAATCAAACCGAACGATTTCACTACAAAGTTAAATATTTTCACGTATAGAGTTGTCAACCTCCATTTTGCTT
This sequence comes from Semisulcospira habei, assembly GCA_036245525.1. NCBI lineage: Eukaryota > Metazoa > Mollusca > Gastropoda > Semisulcospiridae > Semisulcospira > Semisulcospira habei. Next base: position 15,767,051 of record BTPG01000007.1, on the reverse strand, counting down.
TTCACTACAATTAAGAACCTCGTGTAAAGTTTCATATTGTATTGTTCCGATTTCCTACAGAATAACATACTTTTGTTAAAAAGTGAAAAGTTTTGTATGTACATGTTGAAACCCATTGTGGAAAGTGTATTGACATGGTAGGGTTTATAAAGAACAATAGGCTTGTATTAGTTAAGGGAGGTCCGGTGGTAGTGGATCATCATTTGTCGGAGACGGCTTATACTGGTCCACCGGACATTTGTGATTATTGCGTCTGGTGGACTACCACACTGACTTAGACTTCCCGCCATCGTTTTGTGTTTTTTTGTTTGTTTTTTTTCATCGTATTGGCATTTTCCTGTCGTTGTTGACTTACGGACCTTACAATACAAGAAATCAAAGGCAAATAAAATGTGTTCACCCATTTAGCCCCACGGCTGCGTTTCCAAACTTTTGGAGGTGTCACCTGACAGCTTCATATGCCATTTGCAGGAGATGGATAGACCATGATAATTCAAGGGTAGTGCCAGATTAGCTTGGCGCCTGTAGGCGCCAAGCTAATCTGGCACTACCCTTGAATTATCATGGCTAATTCATCTTCTGCTCTAGGCCGTCGGGGCTAAATGGGTTGATGCATACGCGGTCTACTGTTTAACAGCCACCGCTACTGTAAAAAGTGCTGCACCTAAGTGCAAAGCGGGTACGCTTTTTCATGATAAGCAGGCGTGTGTGTGTGCGTGCGCGCGTGCGTACGTGCTTGCGTTTAGTATGATCCTATGGCCCTATCATGATCAATGTCGGACGGTCATCTGTGTAGCACCTGCATAAGATTAAAATACCAAAGAATAGATCAGTGATGAAAGCGTTCGTAGGTAATATAATTATATGAGCCAGTAGGAAGATAAAGGGATCTAATTGTCTCTGTGTGTCCAGCGCTGAGTCATTCCCCCTTGAATGCTAACGACACGCGTGAGAGTGTGATCTCCAGTTTCTGATCCAGGGTCGGATCTGGGGAGAGGGGGGGGGGGTCGTTACAGGGGTTCCGGATCCCCCCGCCCCCGACCCAAAATGTTTTTAAATGCTATAACAAAATCCCTTTTTGGGGTGTTTGGAACCACCTCCCCCTCCCCCCTCCCGTTGTTTGATATTTTGGTGAATGGTGAGAGTCTTAACACGCACGTGCCTTCTCTCTGTCGACGCACCCCACCCCCCCCCCCCCCCCCACCCCCGCCTGCTGCCCCGCTTTTCGATATTTCGGCCCCTGGAAGCATGCAAGGTCTAGCGTCAGAGAGGCCTTTTGTATCAGGTTAAAGGTCCCAAACAAATAGGTAACTGATCCGCCCATGTGATCCCACATCATTCTGATACGTATTTATGGGCCGCCAGTTTATTTATTTATTTATTTATTTATTTATTTATTTATTTATTTATTTATTTTGGGGGTTTTTATTTATGTGTGTGTGTGTGTGTGTGTGTGTGTGTGTGTGTGTGTGTGTGTGTGTGTGTGTGTGTGTGTGTGTGTGTGTGTGTGTTTCTACTTACATTGTTGATGCAGTATTCACGTTAATGGAGTCATTTGGCTTCTCGCGGCACCAACGGACCAGTTCATATAAATTTTGAATCGTCAGTACAGATGACATTTTCAGTTGAATGCTCGATTGTTATGTTTGATTGGACTGCACACCCCCCACCCGGGTCTGCCCTGGGGGATTTGGGTGGGGTTAACTACTTTTTAGTTCCCAGGGTCACCCTGGTCAGCTCCACAGGGTGGGTTTTCCTCTCTATTCTGGGGCATGTGTTTCTGTCTACCCTTGATCCATTCACCTCTATTTGTCTTTTTCAAACTCTCCCTACTGTCTGCGCTGCCTGTAGCTCTCCATATTGGATGTCTGTTGCTAAATGGTCTTAGCTTTATTTAGGCCCCATGTCTTAGGTTTATTTAACGTATATTGGACCGGCTGGCGACATACATTCAATGTTCTGTTTAGTTGGGGGGGGGGGGGAGGGGGGTTCACAAGCAGTGCAGGTACGTCCTGAGGAAGTCTTGTTGCTATCGGGACGTTAAGCAATGTACAATAAATCAATCGATGGACTGCACAGAGTCGAAAGAGTCATCGTACAACCAACACGTCCATTTGACTCGATGGAAATAAGTCTGTCCGTATGGTCCGCTTGAAGTAAATGAAGTTTAAAGTAAATGAAATAAACACGCGTGGAAAGCTTTGCTTTCCACGCGCGTTTATTTCATTTACTTGTGAACTCGACTTATTTCAGGACAGCACTAAGAACAAAAAGTGATCAGTTATTTTGTCGTTAATTTGTTTTAAAATTCTGCAGGCCTAAAACCCAACGATTTAGCAACTACACTCTGGAAATCATTCAGATTGCCTCAATTGCAATATTTTCATGCCTCAGTGACCGCTGACCTGCAACACTAACGCTGAAACTATGCAAGTTACGCACAGATCAGACGCCTTGCAAGACCAGGCTACAAAACATTCAACATAGAGAGAGCGATGTTTACAGAAATACTGAAATGTCAGTGGTTTTGAGTGGCGCTCAATCAGGGTGTATTTTAGTAGGTTTGATTAGGTCATGTTCAAGATTTCCCTTGGGCAGCGCCGCCTAAACCATTGATTGTGAGTACTGAAGAAAAATTGAAATAGATTAGGACCAAGGTTGGTGATCATCTTTTCTTCTTGGAGTTGTTTTGAAATCATCAGCGTTCGAAAGTTACGTGGAAAAACACGCGGCAAACTTTGCTTAAACTGACTACTCAATGTTTTAGATTGCGCAGACTGTGCGGCCGACCGATTTGCAAGCAGAATCGCTGGGTGCACGCAGTAGGGGATTAATAGTCTTTTCTTGCGAGCCACGAAGCGAAAATACCCATACAACCAATGTACGGTGATCAAAAATGAAAGCGGAAGATCTCTTGCTGTCCTTTCCGGGTTTTCCCGTTTGAGACCACTTGGTCTACACAAGACGTTACTGACATGGGCATAAGCCCGAAGTACATTCATGACTATAGCTATTTTAGGCTGTATACAAGATACCGTGGCTTGCCTCAAAATAAAACCCCCAAAAAAAAATTCTTTTAAAATTCAATATTCCACGTTTGGAGCTGTACACCTCCATTTGATTTTTTTACTACAATTATGAACTTGTTGTACAGTTTGAGATTGTATCGTTCAAAATTCACAAAAGATAACGCATTTCTGGTAAAAGTGAAAAATATTATATTTACTTATTGAGAACCATTTTAAATTTTGCGTTGGCATTTGCTAGGTTTAAATATGAAAACTTTGCAGTAATAAGGTAAGGGAGGTCCGGTGGTTGTGGGTTATCTTAACCGGAGACGATTCAGACCGGGCCGGAGGCAAAATTGATGTTTAAATGCGCCAATGGTCCAACCACAACTGACTTAGACTTCCCGCGTCCTTTTCATCCGCTGTTGTTTTGTGGTGAACATCAAAATCTATTTTTGTGTCTTTATGTGCATATGAAGGCCGCCCCTCGACCGGTGCACACATCCCAACGTGATTGTTTTTTTTTTTTTGTTGTTGTTGTTGTTTTTACGCGTAACGGATGGTCTGTGATTTTGGACGGCTCTTAACCGTTCAGCGCCAGATGACGCACACTGTGTCTCTGCACTCTTTGTTAATTCAACACC
>BTPG01000007.1:15728399-15758399 GCA_036245525.1 Semisulcospira habei | reverse complement strand
TCCTATGGCCCTATCATGATCAGTGTCGGACGGTCATCTGTGTAGCACCTGCGTGAGATTAAAATACCAAACTATAGATGATGAAAGCGTTCGTAGGTAATATAATTGTACGAGCCAGTAGGATGAATAAAGGGATCTAATTGTCTCTGTGTGTCCACCGTTGAGTCATTCCCCCTTGAATGCTAACCACACGCGTGAGAATGTGATTTTCAGTTTCTGATCCAGGGTCGGATCTGGGTGGGGGGGGGGGTGGTTACAGGGGTTCCGGATCCCCCCGCCCCCGACCCAAAATGTTTTTAAATGCTATAACAAAGTCTCTTTTGGGGGTGTTTGGAACCACCTCCCCCCTCCCGTTGTTCCGTTGTTTGATATTTTGGCGAATAGTGAGAGTTTTAACACGCACGCGCCTTCTCAGTCTCTCTCGACCCACCCACTCACCGCCTTCGGCCCCGCTTTTCGATATTTCGGCCCCTGGGAGCATGCAAGGTCTAGCGTCAGAGAGGCCTTTTGTAACAGGTTGAAGGTCCCAAACAAAAAGGTAACTGATCCGCCCCTGTGATCCCACATCATTCTGATACGTATTTATGGGCCGCCAGTTTGTTTATGTATGTATTTATTTATTTATTTATTTATTAAGTTTTGGGATATATATATATATATATATGTGTGTGTGTGTGTGTGTGTGTGTGTGTGTGTGTGTGTGTGTGTGTGTTTCTACTTACATTGTTGATGCAGTATTCACGTTAATGGAGTCATTTGGCTTCTCACGGCACCAACGGACCAGTTCATATGAATTTTGAATCGTCAGTACAGATGACATTTTCAGTTCAATGCCCGATTGTTATGTTTGACTGGACTGCACAGAGGCGAAAGAGTCATCGTACAACCAACACGTCAATTTGACTCGATGGAAATAAGTCTGCCCGTATGGTCCGCTTGAAGTAAATGAAGTTTAAAGTAAATGAAATAAACACGCGTGGATAGCTTTGCTTTCCACGCGCGTTTATTTCATTTACTTGTGAACTCGACTTATTTCAGGACAGCACTAAGAACAAAAAGTGATCAGTTATTTTGTCGTTAATTTGTTTTAAAATTTAGCAGGCCTAAAACCCAACGATTTAGCAACTACACTCTGGAAATCATTCAGATTGCCTCAATTGCAATATTTTCAGACCTCGGTGACCGCTGACCTGCGTCACTGACGCTGAAACTATGCAAGTTACGCACAGATCAGACGCCTTGCAAGACCAAGCTATTGAACATTCAACATAGAGAGAGCGATGTTTACAGAAATACTGAAATGTCAGTGGTTTTGAGTGGCGCTCAATCAGGGTGTATTTTAGTAGGTTTGATTAGGTCATGTTCAAGATTTCCCTTGGGCAGCGCCGGCTAAACCATTATTGTGAGTACTGAAGAAAAATTGAAATAGATTAGGACCAAGGTTGGTGATCATCTTTTCTTCTTGGAGTTGTCTTGAAATCATCAGCGTTCGAAAGTTACGTGGAAAAACACGCGGCAAACTTTGCTTAAACTGACTACTCAATGTTTTAGATTGCGCAGACTGTGCGGCCGACCGATTTGCAAGCAGAATCGCTGGGTGCACGCACTAGGGGGTTAATAGTCTTTTCTTGCGAGCCACGAAGCGAAAATACCCATACAACCAATGTACGGTGATCAAAAATGAAAGCGGAAGATCTCTTGCTGTCCTTTCCGGGTTTTCCCGTTTGAGACCACTTGGTCTACACAAGACGTTACCGACATGGGCATAAGCCCGAAGTACATTCATGACTATAGCTATTTTAGGCTGTATACAAGATACCGTGGCTTGCCTCAAAATAAAACCCCCCAAAAAAAATTCTTTTAAAATTCAATATTCCACGTTTGGAGCTGTACACCTCCATTTGATTTTTTTACTACAATTATGAACTTGTTGTACAGTTTGAGATTGTATCGTTCAAAATTCACAAACGATAACGCATTTCTGGTAAAAGTGAAAAATATTATATTTACTTATTGAGAACCATTTTAAATTTTGCGTTGGCATTTGCTAGGTTTAAATATGAAAACTTTGCAGTAATAAGGTAAGGGAGGTCCGGTGGTTGTGGGTTATCTTAACCGGAGACGATTCAGACCGGACCAGAGGCAAAATTGATGTTTAAATGCGCCAATGGTCCAACCACAACTGACTTAGACTTCCCGCGTCCTTTTCATCCGCTGTTGTTTTGTGGTGAACATCAAAATCTATTTTTATGTGCATATGAAGGCCGCCCCTCGACCGGTGCACACATCCCAACGTGATTGTTTTTTTTTTGTTGTTGTTGTTGTTTTTACGCGTAACGGATGGTCTGTGATTTTGGACGGCTCTTTAACCGTTCAGCGTCAGATGACGCACACTGTGCCTCTGCACTCTTCGTTAATTCAACACCCCAAAAATCTCTAGACGTCCCAGGAGCAAAACCGTTACTCTGAGTGGTGTCAACAAGAGACATAGATCCTCATGAGCCCCCGCAACTGCGGGGGCTCATGAGGATCTATACCTCTTGCAGTTGGGTGGCGTTCACGTCTTTTCGGCACTGAACAGGTGAACTTACTCCGAGACAGATTAACACCTTCACTGCCAGCGGTCGCGAATTTTGCGTCACAAACCACCGCACACTGACCGACATTCTCGTGAAGAACACATATATAAATGTGACCTCAAAAATAGACGTAAAGAAGCAAGGACTGACAAGAGATATAAATCCTCGTGAGCCCCCACGACTGCGGGGGGCTCATGAGGGTTTATGTCTCTTGCAGATGGAATAGCGTTTGCCTTGCCTCGGCAGTGAAGGGGTTAAGAGTGTTGATATGAATGTGGAGCGCCTTGTAGCTTGTTTAGATGCAACCCCCAGCCCCTCCTGCCCACCTGTTGATTCCTTCTGCATGCAGTACAACAACAACAAAGTTAAACTCGGAAGACTGATGCCTCACTCTGAAGTTCTCGCTTGTACGCTGTGAAGGACTGAAGGTATGTTCTCACACATGTGCCGATGCATTACGGCAAGTAAACCTGCTGTTCGATGCATTGTGTGTTGCGTGGTGACCACTTTCTTCGTTTTTACTACAGGTTTTGTGATACATGTTTGATATGTGTGTTGTGTAAAATGATGTTCGTTGTGCGTGTATTCCGTGTACGTGCGCGCTCTATCTCAAGTTGTTCAGGATTGTCGACCTTTACATGATAGTAACCTACCGCGTGTTCGCCAACATAGATGCATGGTGATTAAAAAAACTCTCTCTCTCTCTCTCTCTCTCTCTCTCTCTCTCTCTCTCTCTCTCTCTCTCTCTCTCTCTCTCTCTCTCTCTCTCTCTCTCTGAGCGTAAATTCTTAGGAATACATGTTGATGAACAACTGTGCTGGGAGACCCATATAAATGCTGTTTCTAAGACCATTGCTAAAATCACTTTCTTATTGTCCCAGCTTAGACATGTCATCATCATCATCATCATCATCATCAGTCCCTTGCCCGAACTGGGCGTTGGGGGGACTGAAAGGCAGCAGCAACAGACAGTGCTCTCCACTGAGTTCTATTTTGGGCGGTGGCAAGCAAGTCTGGCATCTCGAGTTCGGTCCATTCTTTTATGTTTGCGACCCAACTCTTTCTCTGACGACCTCGCCGACGACTTCCTTCGAGAGTGCCTTGGAGGATAGTCTTGGACAAGGTGTTGTGTCGGGTCACGTGGCCAAACCAAGCAAGCTTGCGCCGTTTCACGGTTGCCAGAAGGGGTTCATGTGGGCCCACCAGGGAAGTGACGATGCTCCGTACATATTCGTTGGTCTTGTGCTCGCGGTACGAGATGCGGAGCAACTTCCTCAGGCACTTGTTCTCAAAGGCCTGGATTTTCTTTTCTGAGTCTGCAAGCAGTGTCCAAGTCTCACAGCCGTAGAGTAGAATAGACACTACGAGGGACTTGTAAAGCCTGTACTTGATGGTGAAGCTGATGGAGTTACTTCGCCATATCCTGTCCAGCCTGGCCATTGCGGATGTTGCTGTACCTATCCTGATACGGATCTCTGCTTAGACATGTAACGGATACAAATACCCGTAAATTGTTTTTTCATGCTCATATAAAGTCCCACGTTGATTATGTCTCCACAGTGTGGGACGGCTGCAGTGATGTCCACATGAAGAGGTTAAACTCCATATACAAAAGAGCTGTAAAAATGATAGATAGACGCCCCATCCCTACCACAGACAAATTTAGACATTTAAACATTCTCGGTCTGCGTCATCAACTTACTTTAAACAAATGCGTCTTTATGAATAAGATACTGAATAATATGACACCCCAGTATCTAATCACTACATTTATATTTCACCAAGAACGTGAACGGGCTTCAAGAAATAATACCTTACCCTTACCACTGCCAAGAATCGACCTTTTTAAAACTAGTATGTCATTCTCTGGTCCGTTTGCTTGGAATTCAATCCCTGCACATTTGAAAACTATTACCTCACCAGGAAGTTTTAAAACAAAACTTTCTGATTACCTGATGGGTCAGACTTAGTACTTCTCAGGTACTGTAATATTTCCTTACCTCATGTATTTCATAAGATGTTGTTGGTTTTGTGTGTGTGTGTGTGTGTGTGTGTGTGTGTGTGTGTGTGTGTGTGTGTGTGTGTGTGTGTGTGTGTGTGTGTGTGTGTGTGTGTGTTTGGTGTATGTGTGAGCGGCGCGCGCGCGTGCGTGCGTGTGTGCGTGTGTTTGTGATGAGTGTTATTTTTTTTTTCTCTGTATATAATGATGCTTTTGGGTTTTGTATGTAAATATATTTTTATAGTTTCCCCTTTATGCTGTAGATGTTAGCAACGGCAAGTTTGTAAAATGACGATTTGTTTTCTGTCAAAACTTATAACCGTTGAAAAATAAAGTTTCATCATCATCATCATCATCCCTCTCTCTCTCTCTCTCTCTCTCTCTCTCTCTCTCTCTCTCTCTCTCTCTCTCTCTCTCTCTCTCTCTCTCTCTCTCTCTCTCGCACGCACGCACGCACGCGCACGCACGCACGCACGCACGCACGCACGCACGCACGCACGCACGCACACACGCACGCACACACACACACACACACACACACACACACACACACACACACACACACACACACACACACACACACACACACACAAATGTACGTTCAGCAGCGAGGTTAGGGTAACCAGACAGGACGTAATTTTAATCTTGTTACTTCAGTTGTTAGAGGTTTAGCCTGCCCGCCTTTGACATCATGGACATCCTATTAAATTCGCCCCACCGCGACCCCGCATCCTAAAATGTTCCTTCTATAAATAGAAGGAACGTAAAAACGAACTAACGATAGAAAACATGCGTACACGCGCACGCACACACACACACACTGACACACACACACACACATTGACACACACACACACACTGACACACACACACAGTCGGACACACACACATACACAAACACGCCGCAAATGAGGAACAGACAGACTTAGAGACGTAGAGATGAGTAGGTCTCACTGAAGTACGTGCAGCATAGAAAAGGGGGAAGGTATATATAGCCGGTTATCAAAGTGATTAGTGCGAAGTCAGTATGATCTGTGATTTCCCGTTTGAGGTCACCACACACAGTCCTTGTCTCTGATGTCACCGCCATGCCTAGACCCTCTCTGTGCGCTTAACACTGGATAAAGTTCACTGGTCTAACCAGTGAAAAAAATCTAACCGAACGATTTCACTACAAAGTTAAATATTTTTACGTATAGAGTTGTCAACCTCCATTTTGCTTTTCACTACAATTAAGAACCTCATGTAAAGTTTCATATTGTATTGTTCCGATTTCCTACAGAATAACATACTTTGTTTAAAAAGTGAAAAGTTTTGTATGTACATATTGAAACCCATTGTGCAAAGTGTATTGACATGGTAGGGTTTATAAAGGACAGAAGGCTTGTATTAGTTAAGGGAGGTCCGGTGGTCGTGGATCATTGTCGGAGACGGCTTATACTGGTTCACCCTCTGGTGGACTACCACACTGACTTAGACTTCCCGCCATCGTTTTGTTGTTGTTTTCATCGTATTGGCATTTTCCTGTCGTTGTTGGCTGTACGGACCTTACAATACAAGAAATCAAAGGCAAATAAAATGTGTTAACCCATTCAGCCCCACGACTGCGTTTCCAAACTTTTGGAGGTGTCACCTGACTTCATATGGCATGCCATTTGCCGGAGTTGGATAGACCATGATAATTCAAGGGCAGTGCCAGATTAGCTTGGCGCCTGAAGGCGCCTAGCTAATCTGGCACTACCCTTGAATTATTATGGTTAATTCATCTCCTGCTCTAGGCCGTCGGGGCTAAATGGGTTGACGCATACGCGGTCCACTTTTCAGTAACAGCCACCGCTACTGTAAAAAGTGCTCCACCTAAGTGCAAGGTGGGTATGCTTTTTCATTATTTTGAGCTCGTCCAATTCAATTTCTTGTGCGATGATAAGCAGGCGTGTGTGTGTGTGTGTGTGTGTGTGTGTGTGTGTGTGTGTGTGTGTGTGTGTGTGTGTGTGTGTGTGTGTGTGTGTAATAATAATAATAATAATAAATTTATTTCAGTTTTTGCAGGCCATCAGGCCCATATGAACAATGAGTACAATTTACACAGAACAAAAAACGATCGAATGAACCGACGCGGAAACCGACGTCATTCACGACAGTTCAGTATATCATGACTGATTCAGTCAATTTAATAGTCACTCGTGTACGGGCTTCAGCGTGTAGTCCGACAGTCACGCAGCGACACTGTGCAGTGTTATCCAAGGAGATGTCGCACCAAAGTCGCCAGGAGATGTAGGTCTGTCTCCATGATGTCGAAGTCATCACGGTGTGTCTGTCTGTCCACAGACCCACCTTGACGTAACCTGTCCAAATAGTAACGTTCTGTCTGTGTTGTTTTTGCGTGCTTGATGAACCAGTTCAACACGCTATGCTTGTGACAGTCATACACAATGATAATGTCATCACTCTCTCCCAGCAGTAACTGCTGAGCTTGTGAGGGTCCACTGTCAAACACAATATTCTTGAACTTTATGTTTCTGGTTGGTTTTCGTAGCAGTTTTTGTGTCAGCCTCTCTGTGATTCCGGCCACATACAGTTTAGTAGTGTGTACGTCGTAACCAGCTGCTTCTCCTTCTTTTTCGATGTCAAACACATCATCATGTTGAGATGCTGGAGTGGAAAAACTGAAATAGTCCACAGTCCTGTCCAGGTTTTCAACGTTTGATACATCTGTAGCACACGCCCCCTGCACAACATTCCACTGTGTCAGGTCATTGTCAATACCGTGAACAGCACGTGGGGTGCGTGATGTGTCCTCTGTTGCCTCTGTGACTGTGTTGGAATGTAGGTCAGTATTTGGTGTTGACACAAATAAACTGAAGTGTTTGTCATTGTCACTTGCCTTTGTTTCTGTGTTGTTGTTGTTGTCATCATTCTGTGATTCTTGTGTACCTTGGGCTTGGGTGTTGTTGTTGTTCAGTCTCGCCCGATGTTGCTCGGCCCTCCTCTTGTCACGCCGCACCTGGCTTGGGGGTTTACGTCGCCACTGCCCATTGCGTGTAGTGATGGCGGTCCCGGTCTGCTCTGCTGCCGTACACAGCCTGAGCACAAAAGTCATGTCCTCACCTTCCCCGGCGATTTTCCACGATTTAATGGAATGGTCAGCTAGCAGGATGTTTAGCAATCCCTCAACAGCGTTGGGAAGCCCGACGACTGGCATTTTCAGGATATTTCTCGAAAAATTCCGAGACCTAACAAACGGGTACTGCTAGCTTGTCCAAGGGGAGGCCACTCCTCTGTGTGTGTGTGTGTGTGTGTGTGTGTGTGTGTGTGTGTGTGTGTGTGTGTGTGTGTGTGTGTGTGTGTGTGTGTGTGCGTGCGTACGTGCTTGCGTTTAGTATGATCCTATGGCCCTATCATGATCAGTGTCGGACGGTCATCTGTGTAGCACCTGCGTGAGATTAAAATACCAAACTATAGATGATGAAAGCGTTCGTAGGTAATATAATTGTACGAGCCAGTAGGATGAATAAAGGGATCTAATTGTCTCTGTGTGTCCACCGTTGAGTCATTCCCCCTTGAATGCTAACCACACGCGTGAGAATGTGATTTTCAGTTTCTGATCTAGGGTCGGATCTGGGTGGGGGGGTGGGGGGGGGGGTGGTTACAGGGGTTCCGGATCCCCCCGCCCCCGACCCAAAATGTTTTTAAATGCTATAACAAAGTCTCTTTTGGGGGTGTTTGGAACCACCTCCCCCCTCCCGTTGTTCCGTTGTTTGATATTTTGGCGAATAGTGAGAGTCTTAACACGCACGCGCCTTCTCAGTCTCTCTCGACCCACCCACTCACCGCCTTCGGCCCCGCTTTTCGATATTTCGGCCCCTGGGAGCATGCAAGGTCTAGCGTCAGAGAGGCCTTTTGTAACAGGTTGAAGGTCCCAAACAAAAAGGTAACTGATCCGCCCCTGTGATCCCACATCATTCTGATAGTATTTATGGGCCGCCAGTTTGTTTATGTATTTATTTATTTATTTATTTATTAAGTTTTGGGATATGTATATGTGTGTGTGTGTGTGTGTGTGTGTGTGTGTGTGTGTGTGTGTGTGTGTGTGTGTGTGTGTGTGTGTTTCTACTTACATTGTTGATGCAGTATTCACGTTAATGGAGTCATTTGGCTTTTCACGGCACCAACGGACCAGTTCATATGAATTTTGAATCGTCAGTACAGATGACATTTTCAGTTCAATGCCCGATTGTTATGTTTGACTGGACTGCACAGAGGCGAAAGAGTCATCGTACAACCAACACGTCAATTTGACTCGATGGAAATAAGTCTGTCCGTATGGTCCGCTTGAAGTAAATGAAGTTTAAAGTAAATGAAATAAACACGCGTGGAAAGCTTTGCTTTCGACGCGCGTTTATTTCATTTACTTGTGAACTCGACTTATTTCAGGACAGCACGAAGAACAAAAAGTGATCAGTTATTTTGTCGTTAATTTGTTTTAAAATTCTGCAGGCCTAAAACCCAACGATTTAGCAACTACACTCTGGAAATCATTCAGATTGCCTCAATTGCAATATTTTCATACCTCGGTGACCGCTGACCTGCGTCACTGACGCTGAAACTATGCAAGTTACGCACAGATCAGACGCCTTGCAAGAGCAAGCTATTGAACATTCAACATAGTGAGAGCGATGTTTACAGAAATACTGAAATGTCAGTGGTTTTGAGTGGCGCTCGATCAGGGTGTATTTTAGTAGGTGTGATTAGGTCATGTTCAAGATTTCCCTTGGGCAGCGCCGGCTAAACCATTATTGTGAGTACTGAAGGAAAATTGAAATAAATTAGGACCAAGGTTGGTGATCATCTTTTCTTCTTGGAGTTGTCTTGAAATCATCAGCGTTCGATAGTTACGTGGAAAAACACGCGGCAAACTTTGCTTAAACTGACTACTCAATGTTTTAGATTGCGCAGACTGTGCGGCCGACCGATTTGCAAGCAGTACCGCTGGGTGCACGCACTAGGGGATTAATAGTCTTTTCTTGCGAGCCACGAAGCGAAAATACCCATACAACCAGTGTACGGTGATCAAAAATGAAAGCGGAAGATCTCTTGCTGTCCTTTCCGGGTTTTCCCGTTTGAGACCACTTGGTCTACTACACAAGACGTTACCGACATGGGCATAAGCCCGAAGTACATTCATGACTATAGCTATTTTAGGCTGTATACAAGATACCGTGGCTTTCCTGAAATAAAACAAAAAAAAAAAATTCTTTTAAAATTCAATATTCCACGTTTGGAGCTGTACACCTACCTCCATTTGATTTTTTTTTACTACAATTATGAACTTCTTGTACAGTTTGAGATTGTATCGTTCAAAATTCATGAACGATAACGCATTTCTGGTAAAAGTCAAAAATATTGTATTTACTTATTGATAACCACTTTAAATTTTGCGTTGGCATTTGCTAGGTTTAAATATGAAAACTTTGCAGTATAAGGTAAGGGAGGTCCGGTGGTTGTGGGTTATCTTAACCGGAAACGATTAAGACCGGACCATATGCACCAATGGTCCAACCACAACTGACTTCCCGCTACTTTTTTTTTTTTTTTTTTTTTTTTTTTCTTCCATCCGCTGTTGTTTTGTGGTGAACATCAAAATTTATTTTTGTGTCTTTTTGTGCACATGAAGACCGCCCCTAGCCCCTCGACCGATGCACACATCCCAACGGGATTTTTTTCTTTTCTTCTTTTTTACGCTTAACTGATGGTCTGTGATTTTGGACGGCTCTTTAACCGTTCAGTGTCAGATGACGCACACTGTGCCTCTGCACTCTTCGTTTTTACTACAGGTTTTGTGATACATGTTTGATATGTGTGTTGTGTAAAATGATCAATCCAGACCAAAAAGGTGACTGCCAAGTGTGTAAAATGCAAAGAAGTACCCAACGGAGAAAGAAACACGCTTGGAAAAGACGGGTACAACACAATTTATTAATATTTCGGGTAAATACCCTTTGTCAAACTAGACAAACAAACAGAGAGATTAGCCGCTACTTATCTTCATTGGCAGAAGGAATGTGGCAAGTTGCCACATTCCTTCTGCCAATGAAGATAAGTAGCGGCTAATCTCTCTGTTTGTTTGTCTAGTTTGACAAAGGGTATTTACCCGAAATATTAATAAATTGTGTTGTACCCGTCTTTTCCAAGCGTGTTTCTTTCTCCGTTGGGTACTTCTTTTCTGTGTAAAATGATGTTCGTTGTGCGTGTGCGTGCGCGCTCTATTTTGTTCAGGATTGTCGACCTTTACATGATAGTAACCGCGGCGTACTGAACAGACCTAGCCCACCCGACCCCCCAGACATCCAGCCGGCAGAGACCGACCTACCCATCAGCTGTGACAGACCCAGCCGGGAAGAGATCAGAAGAGCAGTGGCATTCTTGAAGAACGGCAAAGCAGCAGGCCCAGATGGCATCCCAGCGGAGTCTCTGAAAGCAGACCTAGAGACAACAGTGGAGATGCTGTACCCACTGTTTGGAAAGATCTGGGAAGAGGAGGTGATGCCGGCTGACTGGAAGGAGGGGTACCTAATCAAGCTTCCCAAGAAAGGCGACCTCAGCAAGTGTTCCAACTACAGAGGAATCACCTTGCTGTCAGTACCAGGAAAGGTCTTCAACAGGATCATCCTGGAGAGAATGAAGAGCTCCGTTGACCCCCAGCTGAGAGACCAGCAAGCAGGATTCAGGAAGAACCGATCATGTACAGACCAGATCGCCACTCTCCGCATCATCGTGGAACAATCTCTGGAGTGGAGCTCCCCGCTGTACGTCAACTTTGTGGATTATGAGAAAGCATTTGACAGTGTGGACCGAGAGACTCTGTGGAAACTCCTACGACACTACGGTGTACCCACAAAGCTCGTCCGCCTGATCAAGAGCAGCTACGATGGCATGACATGTCGCGTGATCCACGAAGGGCAGTTCACCAGGGAGCTCCAGGTCAGAATCGGTGTCAGGCAGGGGTGTCTGCTGTCTCCGTTCCTCTTCCTACTGGCCATAGACTGGGTCATGAAGACGACCACAGAGCACAGACGAAGTGGAATACAGTGGACACTGTGGACACAGCTTGACGACCTCGATTTTGCAGACGACTTGGCATTACTGTCCCACACTCGTCAACAAATGCAGGACAAGACCACGAGGCTTGCTGACATCTCGTCCCAAGTGGGCCTCACCATTCACAAACAGAAAACAAAGACAATGAGGCTGAACGCAACCAGGGAAGAACCAGTCTTGCTTGCTGGCACCCCGTTGGAGGAGGTGGAGTCCTTCACCTATCTCGGGAGCATCATAGACAAAAAAGGCGGCACTGATGCAGATGTCAGAGCACGAATCGGTAAAGCCAGAGCAGCCTTTCTCCAGTTAAAAAAAAGTGTGGAGCTCCAGAGAGCTGTCACAACACACCAAAGTCCGGATTTTCAACTCCAATGTAAAAGCAGTTCTCTTATATGGAGCAGAGACTTGGAGATTGACAAAAACCACAGTCAACAGAGTACAGACCTTCATGAACAGTTGCCTTAGAAGAATTTTGAAAATCCACTGGCCAGAGAAGATCAGCAACGTCAGACTCTGGGAGAGAACAGAGCAGATAACAGCAGAGAATGAAATTGGGCGAAGAAGATGGGGATGGATCGGTCACAGTCTGAGAAAGCCAGCTTCCAGTATCACTAGGCAGGCATTGTCATGGAACCCCCAGGGAAAGAGGAAAAGAGGTAGGCCGAGAAACTCCTGGCGTCGAGACCTCCAAGCAGACATCAAGAGACTGGGAACCACCTGGAGTAGAATCGAAGGAGAAGCACAGGACAGGAGTTACTGGATGTCTCTCGTCGACGGCCTATACCCGGGTAGGGGTGACAGGCGTAAGTAAGTAAGTAACCGCGGCGTGTTCGCTAACATAGATGCATGATGATTAAATAACTAACTCTCTCTCTCTCTCTCTCTCTCTCTCTCTCTCTCTCTCTCTCTCTCTCTCTCTCTCTCTCTCTCTCTCTCTCTCTCTCTCTCTCTCTCTCTCTCTCTCTCTCTCTCTCACACACACACACACACACACACACACACACACACACACACACACACACACACACACGATTTTGTCATCCAGGTACTTGACCCTTTGTACTCAATGACGTAATTCCTAATTTGCTTACTTGTCCGCTTAAAATTGTATTACAATTAAGACGACAAGTCGATCATGATATTTCAATGGTGGTGCCAGAAGAGCTTGGCGCCTGTGAGCGCCCAGCTATTCTGGCACCACCATTGAAATATCATGGGCGAGCTATATCTTGTGTCGTTCCGAGGCTGTCCCGGGGCTGAACGAGTTGGTCAGTGTCTGTGTCGTCATCTTGGAACTTTGCATAACTTGAACTGACTACACACCATCAGTTTCAATGTTTGAAATTGCGCAGACGGTGCCGACCGATGTTTAACCCCCTTGTGCATGCAACCACCGACACTGCAAGCAGTACCGATGACAGTACTCACAGTGGGGTTAATAGTCTTTTCTTGCGAGCCACGAAGCGAAAATACCCATATAACCAATGCACGGCGATCAAACGGAAGATCTCTTGTTGTCCTTTCCGGGTTTTCCCGTTTGAGACCACTTGGTCTATGCACGCTCTTTGAGGCCGTATGCCGCGAGATAGCGTCCGGCGTTTGCCTAACATAAAACCAAGAATTATTTTACTTTTAAAATTCAACATTCCACGTTTGGAGCTATACACCTCCATTTTATTTTTTACTACAATTATGAACTTGATGTACAGTTTCAGATTCTATCGTTCAAAATTCACAAACGATAACACATTTCTGGTAAAAGTGAAAAACATTATATTTACTTATCGAGTACCACTTTTAACTGTGCGTTGACATTTGCTAGGGTTATATATGAAAACTTTGCAGTAAAAGGTAAGGGAGGTCCGGTGGTTGTGGGTTATCTTAACCGTAGACGATTCAGACGAACCGGAGGCAAAATTGATGTTTAAATGCGCCAATGGTCCAACCACAACTGACTTAGACTTCCCGCTTTCTCTTTTGTGGTGAACATGACTGTAAATCTTTTTCTGTCTTTTTTTCTTTTCTTCTTTTTTTTTATGTGCATATGAAGACCACCCCTCAACCGGTGCACAGTTCCCAACGTGATTGTTTTTTTGGTTTTTTTTCGCGTAACTCATGGTCTGTGATTTTGGACGGCTCTTTAACCGTTCAGTGCCAGTCAGATGACGCACACTGTGTCTCTACACTCTTCGTTAATTCAACGCCCCCCAGAAAATCCCTAGACGTCCCAAGAGCATGGACTCTGAGTGGTGTCAACAAGAGGCATAGATCCTCATGAGCTCCCGCAACTGCGGGAGCTCATGAGGATCTATACCTCTTGCAGTTGGGTGGCGTTCACGTCTTTTCGGCACTGAACAGGTTTACTTACTCATAGATTAACACCTTCCCTGCCTGCGGTCGCGAATTTTGCGTCACAAACCACCGCACACTGAGCGACATTCTCGTGAAGAACACAGATATAAATGTGACCTCAAAAATGGACGTAAAGAAGCAAGGTCTGACAGGAGATATGAATCCACATGAGCCCCCGCGACCTCTTCGTCCATTATGCATTGACGTGATAGGGTATAAAGGCCCCGCTACACGAGCCCGGTTTTGAGGCCGATTCCCGATCAGTTTTCGAATCGGGCCGGACTAAAAAACGTGTGCACTGCCATACTGACATTTCCCGACTTGTTTAGCCGACCGGTTTGAACCGAAGATCAAAGTCGTACCTGTTCTGCAAAATGACTGCTAGTTTTGACAGTGATGATGATGTGCTTGCATTATCAGCAGTTTTGCATCATATTCGGGAAGAGGCGTGCGAAACATCAGCGGCAACGGCGGTGGTACTGATCACAACAGGCGTGTTCGGCCATTTGCAAACCGTGCTGAAACGACATGCTTTGCGAGACGCGCTCTGATTGGTTGAAGCTTACGATCGGGACCGATTCGGATCGGGAAAATAGAGCAGGTTCTAGACACCCGATTCCCAGCCGATTGGGATCGGATAATTGACGTCATCCGATCGCAATCGGATCGGAATCGGCTTCAAAATCGGGGCACAACCGGCCCGTGTGGCGGGGCCTTAACAGAAACAGGCTTGTTGCTTGAAGTAAGGGAGGTCCGTTGGTTGTTGGTTATCTTGACTCATTCAGCCCCGACACACCACAGCCAAACATGGATCGAGTATGATAGTTCAAGGGTGGTGCCAGAATAGCTTGGCGCCCTTAGGCGCCAAGCTATTCTGGCACCACCCTTGAACTGTCATGCTCGATCCGTCTCTAGAATTGTGATACAGTCCTTCAGAGGGAAACTTGAGAATGTGGGGATTTCGGTTATAGGGCAGAATGCTAAAACCGGAGACGATTCAGACGGACCAAGGACAATCTTGATCGAAATGCAGTGACAACTTCTTTTTTTTTTTTTTTTTTTTTTTTTTTTTTTTTTTTTTTTTTTTTGTCCTGTGTGCGGTAAGCATAGAAATCTTTTTCTTTTCTTTTCTTTTTTATTCATCTTTTATCTTTTTCTCCCTCTCTCTCTCTCTCTCTCTCTCTCTCTCTCTCTCTCTCTCTCTCTCTCTCTCTCTCTCTCTCTCTCTCTCTCTCTCTCTCTCTCTCTCTCTCTCTCTCTCTCTCTCGTTTATATCCATATACGGACAACCCGTCCTTCGGTGCAGAATTCCCAACATCGTTTTACTCTCTCGCTTAAGTGCTGGTCTTTGCTTTTGGACCTTACTGCTCTAGCGCCGTAAGGTCCAAAGTCCTAGAGCCGTATGTACCAAAATCACAGGCCACCACACCTTTAACTTATTGAGTGTGTGTGTTTGTCTATCTGGACTACCCTATAGCCTGTTCATACGTCCCCAACTCTCCTCCCAACCACTGCGGCTACTACTACTGCTACTACTACCACTACTAGTACTACTACTAAAATAATAATGATGATGATAATAAGAATAATGTCAACCCTTTTAACCCCAAGGTCCCATTCCTCAACTTGTGGAGGTGTGTTGCTTAACGGCTATGTACCAGTTGCAGGGGATGGCTTGACCGTGATAATTCAAGGGTAGTGCCAGATGAGCGTGGCGCCTTCAGGCGCCACGCTTATCTGGCACTACCCTTGAATTACGATCATGGTCAAGCCATCTCCTGCTGTAGAGATCCGGGACTAAAAGGTTTAATAATGGTATTAAGGTCGACTTCGCCTGTAAACATGGTGGGATTGAACGTCACAGTTTCAATGTAAATTAATCCTGTTGTAATAAACTTCGGTTATAATATAACAGCACCACTGGCGGTTTGTTATATCCCGAATTTACTCTAGTATTATTATTATTATTTAGTGTTTCGCGCCACGCTAACATGGCACTACCCTTGAACTGCTATGGTTTTGGTCCGCCCCCCAGCTGTGGTCTCTTAAAAGGGTGACGGACTAGTGTTGATAGCCGTGGATGAAAATGCCGGGTGCCAACGCTGTGCACCAGAACCAGTTCAGCGCAATCTGCCCCAGGACCGAAATTCCCAAATTTTGAAGTTGCCCTCTGAAGGGCTGTATTACAATTCTAGAGACAGATTGCGCGTGATAGTTCAAGGGTGGTGCCAGAATAGCTTGGCGCCCATGTTTTCTGGCACCACCCTTGAACTATCACGCTCGATCGATGTCTTGCTGGGGCGTGTCGGGGCTGAATGAGTTAAGCGACCCCCCCCCCCCCCCCCCTGTGAAAGATTACCTGTCATTAAAGACCACCATTTCGGTGGCTTTAAACTTCTGTCTTGAAAAAGCTGCTATCTTTTAAACCATTCAGTGCCAGCTAACGCAGACTGCTTCTGTAAGTTTCGTTGACACACACACACTCCACCACCACCACCACCACCACCACCACCCCGAAAAAAATTTTTTTTTAAATATAAATATAAATAATTTTTTTTAATTTAATTAAAAATAAAATAAAATATTTTAAAAATAGGTTCCAGGGACATGGATTCAAAGTGGTGTCGGCAATAGGTATAGAACTGCGGGGGCTATTGAAGATCTATACCTCTCGCCGTTGGGTGGTGTTCAATTTTTCTCCGCACAGAACGGGTTACGGTCCCTGAACGAACGAGGTTCTTCTCTGTTCTTCATGTCGATAATAATTATTCGAGGTAAGTGACACAGCGTATCTCTGTATATGGCTCGCTCCCCTTTTGGCGTTACGAAAGGCCTAAGCCGCGAGCGTGCCTATGAATAGACCTCTTTGGACTCCATTATCGGGGTGATCCCATTTCAAAGATCAGTAGACTATAATAATTAATCGACTTAAAGACTAAATGCTTCCACTCACGGCTGGAACCTTGCAGTTCCCACAACACGACAATAATCAACTTCCCGAACAGGATCTTGACTGTCGTTCAGATAAAGGAAATCTCGTGTCTGTTGAAGAATAAAAGGAAGTGTTATGCATGTAGTTTGTGAATACCATCGTGAAAAGTGCACACAGAATAGTGGTGGATATATAACATACGGCTGTTGTGATCGGCAAGGAAGGTCCGGTGGCTCGTGGGTTATCTATCCGGTGACGCTTCAGATTGGTGCACGCGAGTGTGCCTCTACCTACGGCTGACTTTGACTTTCCGTTTTGCCCCGCACAGAGGCATAGATTCTCATGAGCACGGGCAACCATCTGCAAGAGACATATATTCTCATGAGCCCCTGCTATCGCAGGGGCTCATGAGAATCTATGCCTCTTGCTTG
Source organism: Semisulcospira habei (assembly GCA_036245525.1). NCBI lineage: Eukaryota > Metazoa > Mollusca > Gastropoda > Semisulcospiridae > Semisulcospira > Semisulcospira habei. Next base: position 15,741,008 of record BTPG01000007.1, on the reverse strand, counting down.
AAAAGTGTGACTCGCTTGTACATCTTCCCAGGAGGTGTTTCGTGCTGAAGGCTACAAGTCAGTGCCAAGAAAATCTTAGCAACACCCAACTGCAAGAGGTATAGATCCTCATGAGCAGTCGCGGGGGCTCATGAGGATTAAAACCTCTCGCTGACACTCCTTTGTTCTTGGACCCCCATTCAGGGCTGCCCTGGGGGACTTGGGTGAGGTTAACTACTTTTTAGTTCCCAGGGTCACCCTGGTCAGCCCCACAGGGTGGGTTTGCCCCTCTATTCTGGGGCATGTGTTTATGTCTACCCTTGGTCCATTTACCTGTTTTTGCCTTTTTCAATCTCTCCCTACTGTCTGCGCTGCCTGTAGCTCTTGATGTGTGTTGCTAAATGGTCTTAGGATTGTTTAGCGTATTACACCGGCTGGCGACATACATTCAATATTCTGTTTAGTTGTTTTCACAAGCAGTGCAGGCACGTCCTGAGAAAGTCTTGTTGCTGTCGGGACGTTAAGCAATGTACAACCAACCAACCCTTTGTTCTTGGGACAGCTAGGGTGTTTGTTTTTGTCGCGGAATCAACGAAGACTGCAGAAGCACACTCTGACACTGAAGGGGTTAGTGATCAGGTATGTTGTACCTCGGCATCAGCAGGAGGTGTAGGTTCTCATGAGCCTCTGCCTTGGACGTGAAAGGTGCAACGACATTCCCAACGAAGAGAGTAATAGGCTTAGAAAGGGCAAGCACACCACGCATTAAACAGATGAAGGGGAAAAACTTCGATGGAGATATTTTTTTTTGTAATCAAAGATTTTGCTACGTGCCTCTCATTATCATAATCGTTGCAACAGAATCATTAGGCGTTTACTTTCCGATGTTTGTGTTGGTTGAATCGTTATTTGCTTTGGTTTGGTTTCTTTTCTCTTCTTTTCTTTTCTTTTCTTTTATTTCCTTTATTTATTTATTGCTTTGTTGTGTTGTTAGTTTATTTTTTTGTTTGTTTGTTGTTGGTTTTTGTTGTTGTTGAGTTTTTGGGTTTATTTATTTATTATTTTTATTTTATTTTTTTATGTTTTTGTTTTGTTTTGTTTCCTTATTTGTGGTTTGTTTGTTGTTGTTGTTTTTTTGTTTGTTTTTTTTTTGTTTGTTTGTTTTTTTTTTGCTTCTTTTGTTTGTTTGTTTTTGTTTGTTTTTTTTTTTTGGGGGGGGGAGGGAGGAATGGGCTTTCTTTTTGTCTTCTTTTTTCTTGTCTCGATCCTCTATTGACCTTTCCATACCCAGTGTGACCACCCCTTGCCCGGTACAGACACCTCGCCTACCGCAGCCCCTCAGCAAGGATCCGCCACATTCTTCGGGATGATGAAAGCTCCAGAACCTTGTCTGGCCTTCAATGGGACAACACTGCTCATTTGTTCGACACCCACCCGGTTAACAGGACACGATTTACCTGACATTGATTCTCATGAGCTCGGGTAGCCATCTGCAAGAGGCATAGATTCTCATGAGCCCCTGCAGTCGCAGGGGCTCATGAGAATGTATGCCTCTTGTTTGAAACAACAACAAAAAATCGTTTCTCATATATAATTATCTTCGTAGGAGGGCGATTCGCGGCTGAGTCTTTTATGAGCAAGTCTAGTGTACCTTAAAATCGGCAGAGGCATAGATTCGTATGAACCTCTGCATTTGCAGGGGCTCATGACAATCTGCGCCTCTTTCGGCGAGTGGGATCGCGTCATTGATCCTCGGACGTTTGTCCTCAGCTAAACACGTCCATTGCCCATCGGGTGGAAGCTATAATGAGGACTTCTCTATTCTGTCCAGGTTCGGCGCTTTGCAAACTCCCAGCTAGTACAGACCGTCGGCAAGAGGCGCAGATTCTCATGAACCCCTGCAGCTGCAGGGCCTCGTGAGAATCTACGCCCCTTGCTGAGGCAATTCGGCTCTAGTAGTCCCTTCAAATAAAAGGTACGTGCATTAGTCTGGGTGATGCGCTCAAATGTTCAGGTGCTCTCCACTCGTGTTTGTGCACTTGGTGTCTCGCGCTGGTCTGTTGCACCGGTGTTTGAGAGGGTAAGGGTTAAGCCCCTATTGTGGACGAAACAAATGAAAGATTAACCTCAGACTGCTTTGCGTTGCATTGTAACCCCTTCCCTGCCAGCGGACACGGATCGTGTTTTTGGAAATCGTGCAGTCAACGCAAATGAACCTTATCCGTCAAAGGAACATGGATCGATACACAGTGGGGGGGTTTTGTGTGCAAAAGGCATAGATTATCATGGGCCCCCGCAGTTGCGGGGGCCCATGAGAATCTGTGCCTTTTACCGTTGGGTGGTGTTCAGTTTTTTTCCTCGTCAGTGAAGGGGTTAATTCTTTCGCTTCCAGGGCGATCTTGATTACTACGTGGCTCAGGGATAGTGTGCGTTTCGTTGGAAAGATTGCGTGCGTGTTGGGTTCAGTTCGCGGCGCTGTCAGCCGGATTCACAGAATTGGGTAAAGCGCCTATATAATAACCGGTATTAGTAGTAGTAGTAGTAGTAGTATTGCACATAGAGCGTCTGTTTATTGTTTATCTGTAGAGGCACGAACGAAGAAAGCGCCACTGACGTACAGATTCATCTGTCTGTTTGGACAAAGGGTTTTAACCCGAAAATTGAGTAAATAAAGAAACAGTCTTGTACGTACTTGTCCTTTATAAGCGCGTTTCTTTCTCTGGTGGGTATTTCTAGTCTCCGTCATATATCATTGTCTGCACTTTACTGCATTTATTTTATTTTATTTTATTTTTTAGATTAGAAAGTTGAATGTAAAGCCCTCTGAGTCTTTTGTGGGGATACTGAGCTACGTAGGAGTCATTATTATTATTATTAGTATTATCTTATTATCATTAGTAGTAGTATCAGTAGTAGGCCTATATTATTATTATCATTGTTATTACCACCATCATCATTTTTTTTTAAATTGTTATGTGTGTGTTGTGCACAGGTGAATTGAGGCCGACGGCTGCCCGTGGACGTTTAGCTTACGGGGTCAGCACCACACTGGTGGTCTCCCTCAAATTGCTGTCGCAGCAGTAGCGAATCATGGGAGGCAACCAGTGTGGCGAGGCTGCTGGCATCTCGTCTACAGTAACAAAACGAACGATTCCTCCTATTCGAGTTTGTTTTTGTTTCTTTTATTTTTGTGTGTCCTGTGTGCTCCGCAGTAAAAGTACGCAAATGACACCGGGCGGACGTCGGCCGCAGTGTGCCCGCGCACGGCCGTGCGCGGGCCCACTGCGGCCGATGTCGGCCCGATAGTCTTTGCCTCACTGTGAAAGGACGCGCACCGCGGTCGACCTTTGGCGAGCAGACGACAGTCTGTGACGGACAGTTTAATTAAACTGATGTTTGCTTGGAGCTACATTGTACTTTTGTCCTGTTCTACCGCGTTCCTTTCAAGGCAGAGCGCCGAGGCAGAGCGAGAATTGAAGGCTGCTGAATTGGCGAACAAGCGGCAGGTTTAGGGGACCACCGAGGTTTATAATGACTAGCTCTGTGGTGGCATGCTCCTGTGGTCTTTTTTCCTTTTTAACTCATTCGCGGCCAGCCGCATCCGGATGCGGCTGATCGCGAACGAGTTAGTGTCCGATTCAGTTCCCGTGAAACGAGATGGGTAGAGGGGTGGCACTTTGTCAGAAGGAAGGGGCAGAGAACTATTTTTGAACATCGATACACGTAGATTACTTTTCCATTACGCATGAATCTGAGACTCATTTCAGCACCAATGGTGTTTGTTATTATGCCTTGTCGACGCACCTAATGAACTTTAACAGCAGTTTGGACACGCAGCAAAAATCACACGCGTAATCACACTTATTTATTCTGAGCTGCCGTTAGCGTGTCAGTCTATTTTTTAGCTATTTCTCGCTTTTTGCAGTGATGTATTTCTAGAACGGAGTGGAGTCATTGTCGGGTTACTTGATATAAAGACGTGTGCTAAACTGGATTCTCCTGTGTCTAAATGAAACCATAGCTAGACCTGTATGTAGCGTTTCGTAACCATCTGTTACAGAAGGGTATCTTTGAACAGTTACGGCGGTAGTGGGCCTTTAATGGCATTTTGGTTGTGTTGAAATCGGACATTCTTTCAATGTTCTTCGATCACGTACCCACCCCCATCCCCCAGAAAAATGAATCAATGGATGAATGAATGAACGAACGAACGAATGAACGATAAAACTAGTACAGGTTTGGTAGGTACTCTTCATAGCGGCTGCGTTAGTATCAGGCAGTAGTTAAGTTCTTAGATGCACAGGCTGGTTAAATTATTAGTTGCTGGAATTTAACCCTTATCATTCGGAACACACCAGTGAGTGAAATAAGTGTGACTGAAATACTTCAAGGGTAGTGCCAGAATAGCTTGGCGCCTCTGGGCGCCAAGCTATTCTGGCACCACCCTTGAACTAAAGCCATGGATCTATACCCTTATCTGTAATTACTATAATGTAGCTTGCATATGGCAGTGTACAAATTTGAAGCTTTTAGCCACAGTACGATATGGGTTAACGAGATTTAGCAGACTGTTAAACCCGTGTGTGCACGCAGCCATTGATACTGTGAACTGTACCGGTGGCAGCGTGCACCAGAGGGTTAATGACCAGTACGTTTGGCTGCGTGCACCAGGAGATTAACCCCCTTTTGCTGCCGAGAGCAACTCACACGATCCAACTGCAAGAGGCATAGATCCTCATGAGCCCCCGCAGTCGCGGGGGCTCATGAGGATCTATGCCTCTGGCTGACACCACTTCGTATCCATGGACGGCTTGGGTCTCTTTTTCCCAGGGTCACCCTGGTCAGCCCCACAGTGTGGGGTTTTCCCCTCTATTCTGGGGCACGTGTTTCTGTCTACCCTTGGTCCATTCACCTGTATTTTCCTTTTTTTGAACTCTCCCTACTGTCTGCCCCACCCGGGTCTGCCCTGGGGGACTTGGGTGGGGTTAGGTGTTTTTTAGTTCCCAGGGTCACCCTGGTCAGCCCCACAGGGTGAGTTTTTCTCTCTATTCTGGGGCATGTGTTTCTGTCTACCCTTTGTCCATTCACCTGTATTTGCCTTTTTAAAACTCTCCCTCCTGTCTGCACTGCCTGTAGCTCTTGATATTGGATGTGTGTTGCTAAATGGTCTTAGCTTTATTTAGGCCCCATGTGTTAGGGTTATTTAATGTATTTGACCGGCTGGCGACATACATTCAATGTTCTGTTTAGTTTTTTTTTTTTTCACAAGCAGTGCAGGCACGTCCTGAGAAAGCCTTGTTGCTGTCGGGACGTTAAGCAATGTACAATCAATCAATCTCCCTACTGTCTGCGCGGCCTGTAGCTTTTGATATTGGATGTGTGTTGCTAAATGTTCTTAGTTTTATTTAGTGTATTAGACCGGCTGGCGACGTACGTTCAATATTCTGTTTAGTTTTCTATCCATAAGCAGTGCAGGCACGTCCTGCGAAAGTCTTGTTGCTGTCGGGACGTATAATTATTTTAAGCAATGTACAACTTGAACTTGGGTCTCTTTTGGCTTGTGAATTAGCACACACGATGTCAAGAGCGAAATGTGCCATCACTGGCGGTGAAAGGGTTAAAGCCATCTGACGGCGGCCGGTGCAGAAGTGTGGGGGAGTGACATGCAAGGTGTCGAACAGCACGGAGATGTCTGGTTAACATTCTGCCCACATGAGCGGCCGGCTTAGCGACCGCAAAGTGGTGTAGGAAACCTCTCCCCTCTCCACCCCCCACCCCCCCCAAGGACTTTCTTTCCAAACACGCCCTACCACAGTTCTTTAGCGGCCAAGCACCGGCCAACCGCCCCCGCGCGCGCGCACACACACACACACACGCACACACACACACACACACACACACACACACACACACACACACACACACACACACACACACACACACACACACACACACACACACACACACACACACACACACACACACACACACGCGCGCGGGACTCGTTAACCCTCTTCACTGCCGAGGAAAAAGTGAAGATTGATTCAGCTACAAGAGACATAGATCCTCATGAGCCCCCGCGACTGCAGGGGGCTCATGAGGATCTGTGCCTCTTGCTGAGACCAGTTTGCATCCACGTTTCTTGGACGGTGTTGGCTGTTGGTCGTTGAACGAACCAACTAGAGATTTCTTAAACAATGATGAAAGTCGTCTGGGATGAACTATCGAATCGTGTAATGACATTCATTATATTCTGACATTTTTTGAACCCTGTTTCCGATGGTTCCAAAAATGTCGCGTTTCTTTTGCTCGACAGTGTACGGCTGTCGTCCGTCTTGGTTGTCTTTCGTGGCACATTTTATTGGTAGCATTTAGTCAGAGGTTTTGTTTGTTTGTTTGTTTGTTCGTTCGTTGGTTCGTTCGTTCGTTCGTTTGTTCGTTCGTTGGTGCACGCGTGCGTGCGTGCGTGCGTACGTACATGCTTTGTTTGTTTGTGTGTTCGTTCGTTCGTTGGTGCACGCGTGCGTGCGTGCGTACGCACATGCTTTGTTTGTGTGTGTACAATTAAGGATTGTGTGTTTAGATGTCATGTTTCACGCTTGCCGGGTTTTTTTTCTGTTCCAGATACGACAATTTTGTGTCCGGACGACAAGGGGACTTCAGCACCGGAAACTCCCAGACAGGCCCGGGCATGCGCTCAACGCTCGCCTGACGTCACTTCCGCCAAGGATGAGCACTGACGGTTTTCTTGCCTAACGTCTTTTCCACACGCGTGGAAAATTTTACGACTTTAATTAATAGCAACAACATTTGGGTTGTTTTTGCCAGTGATCATGTGATATCTTTTTAGCTTTTCTATCATCTCTTGTTTGAAAATGTGTGTGTGTAAGTGTGTGTGTCTGTGTGTGTGTGTGTGTGTGTGTGTGTGTGTGTGTGTGATGGTCTGTGGTTTTGAAAGCCTAGATCCGTAAGATCCAAAATCACAGACCAGCGCATCTAGTTAGGTGTGCTTAACTCATTCTGCCCGCGACACACCACAGCAAGATATGGCTGGACCACGATAGTTCACGGGTGGCGGCAGAATAGCTTGGCGCCTGTAGGCGCCAAGCTATTCTGCCACCACCCTTGAACTATCATGGTCGATCTGTCTCCTGAACTGTAATGCAGTCCTCAGAGGATGACTCCAAAATGTGGGTATTTCGCACCTCGGGCGCGATGAGTTGATTAAAACGCAACAAAACAAGTGTAGATCCGACGTTTCGAAATCCCCGCCGTCCAGCGAACATGGATAGAAAATAAGGCACGCAAGAGGCATGGAACCTCATGAGCCCCCGCGACTTCGGGAGCTCATGAGGTTCCTGCCTCTTGCAGTTGGGTGGTTCTGGCTGTGTCCCGAAAGTCAAGGGGTTAAAACTTGGAAAAAAAAGAAGATAGAATTGATCCAACGCGGTCGCGTTTTTTAGCGTGTTTAATTGTAGAGTCAGGCGTCTCTCCCTATTGTGTGAAATAGGTTTGGCTAAAATAGTTCAAGGGTAGTGCCAGAATAGCTTATACGCCTACAGGCACCAAGCTATTCTGGCACCACCCTTGAACTAAAGCCATTGGTCTATATCCTTATCTGTAAGCATTATAATGTAGCTTGCATATGGCAGTGTACAGATTTGAAGCTTTTAGCCTCAGTGTGATATGGTTTAATTATTGTTTTTCTCACTTACCTGAAACATACCCCAAAAAAATTATGCAGGCATACATTAATGCGTCGGTTATATTTATAATCATGATTAATCCGTTAATCTACCTCAACATTATCGTATTCTTCTCGTATTCATTGTGACCTCACACAGAATCAAGAATCAAATTGTTTCTGGCAAGTGAAAATGCTACGTGAAGGGAGACAGTCGTGCGTCTATGTTACGCCCCAAGTTGTGGCACGCCCCATCTCGTGCACAAATGGTCTTCCGGTCTCGAATTCATCACGTGACCAGTGCAAATACGTGCAGAATATTTTTAAAACATATGGTGCAGATTTGACCGTTTTAAAGTTTCAGTTTGTTTGAAATAAGCAGAAAAGTGCCACGTAATGTTTTGTCGTTGCGAAGTCATTTCGGACTATCAGAAGATGTGCCTTTGCGGATTTTTCACGGCTCACCGCTAAATTGAGACAGCTTTCTGTATCTAAGATCCATTAAAACGTCATTTAATTTTCCAGATCTAGATCAAGATCAGTACAAGTAAGTTTGTGACTGACGCCGTCCCAAATGATCAACCAATCACCAAGTTCATGCCTCCATTACGAGACTACTCGAGACCGGAAAGGTTCGTGTGCACGGTCTGGGTATAGATCTAGTTGTCCTGGGCACGAATGAGATCACAAGAAGAGGGAAAAGAGTACTAAGTAAGTGAGTTTGTTTTAAAACAAAAAAAAAAAAAAAAAAAAAAAGTGAATTATTTCCGAAATGGGGAAGGGGAGGCTGGCTGGGGGGAGGCTATCTCGCGATTGCTGGATTCCAGCCCACGATACATGGAAATCTAGATCTATGTCCCCGTAGTTAACCCGTTCATCCCTGACGCACTACAGCAGGAGATGGGTCGACCATGATAATTCAAGGGAAGTGCCAGATCCCGCTGGCGCTGTCGGCGCAAGCAATCTGTACTACCTGATTATCGGTCATCCACCTGCAGGTGCATGTCATAGTGACCCTCCAAATATGGAATACGCCGTCGGGCTGAATGAGTTAATTGTTTGTCAGCAAAATACCGTCGACTGTGCATGTAACAAGGTCACATGTTACCAAAGTCGGATGTAAGAAGATTTTTTTCTGAGGTCCATGCAGCCCTCTTTTCTGTGTGAAGTATTTTCGCTTTTAAGCCACGTTTCCGGAGGCGGCACGTCTCGAATGAGTTAACAAACTTCAGAAACGAGCAAAAAAGGTCCCCTGGCGATTTTTTACGTCCGATGTTTACTGTATCTACTTAAATACACACAGGTTGTCTCCCTCGATTCACTGCGCAGCGAATCGAGGGAGACAACCAGTGTGCTGCAAGTAACGTGGAGAGAGGAAAAAAATCATATTTATTTCAATTAGTGTTCACTAACATAAAAGAATTACGTGAACTTGGCTAATCAGGGTGATTACTGTGCTTATTCAATTCATGTTCCCACTGAACACACTCTGCCCCAGGAGCGAAATCCCCAAATTTTGAAGTTGCCCTCTGAAGGACTGCATTACAATTCTAGAGACGGATCAAGCATGATAGTTCAAGGGTGGTGCCAGAATAGCTTGGCGCCCATGGGCGCCAAGCTATTCTGGCACCACCCTTGAACTATCATGCTCGAGCCATGTCTTGGTGTGCTGTGTCCGGGCTGAATGAGTTAACTTTTGCTGATGGCACCATGTTCATAACAAATTATAAATTATCCTAACTACCGTTCGGGATGTTTCACTTTTATTTGACAGTTTTGACAATACTGAATTCTGTGATCCCTCCCAAGACATTTTCGTGCTCTGTCGACGTTACTGTACTTGTGACCAGTTAAGCTTGCGCACTGCTCTGTGATTTTGAGCTCCTTATATGTGTGCTGGACGGTGATTTCGGACCTTTACTGCTCATAGCCGTAAGGTCCGAAATCACAGACCAGCACACAGATGTGGACGCGTTTCGTCTCCAGGGGTCAATATCTATTTTCATCTCACATTTTGTCTCCAGCGACATATCTCATCTGTTCGCACGTACCCGGCTGTACTTTAATATGTATGATGTACGTATGGCGTGCATCTGTGTGTATTTACCCATTTAACCCCGAATTTTAGAGATGTTGTGACAACTATGTACCAGTTCCACCAAAAGATGGATCGCCCATGATAATTCAAAAGTAGTGCCAGATTAGCTTGGCGCCGTCAGGCGCCAAGCTAATCTGGCACTACCCTTGAATTATCATGGGCGACTCGTCTCTTAGCTGCTGTAATGCGCCTGGGCTAAATGGGATTTTTGTATTGCAATTGTGCACAAAATAATTTGTAAGAGTATTAATTCCCTCGCCAGTTGATGATGATGATGATATTAAAAAGGGACATGGACTTCCAGCTCTCGCTGATTTCGTCCAGGGGGGGGGGGGGGGCCAGGGGGGGTTGGGGGGTGGGGGTCTGTCCTGACTGTTCGTCGCTGATGCACTCGCATCACTTTTTTACTTTTTTTTTTTTTTTTTCTCATCATGTCTGCCCGCGCCCCAGGGGGCTGGGTCGTTGGGGAGAGCACGTGCTCTCGTGGACGCTTGGGTCTTGCTTGGGTCCTCCGTCTTGCTTGGTTGGTGGTGTGCTCTTCCTTCTCTCCCTTGTTGATAGTCACAGTCCAAGGCCCGGTTCTCTTTGGCCCCGCCCGCTATGCACCCTCTTGTTTGAGGGGGGTTGATTTTTACTAACCCCCCTATACGTGTTTCTGTATTTCACTGGAGGGGGGTGATGTACCCTCCGTCCCTCGCCAGTCTTTTTGTCCCTTCTATTTATAGAAGGGACTTTTTAGGACGGGTCGCGGTGGGACGAATTTAATAGCATGTCCATGATGTCAGAGGCGGGCAGGCCTAAACCTCACACAACTGAAGTAACAAGATAAAAATTACGTCATGCCTAATTAGTCTAACCTCGCTGCTAAACGTACATTTGGCGCGAAGCGCCGTATGTGCGTACGTATGTAAACAAGAGAATCTCCGATATTTCTGCACACACAAGCTTGACACTTGGCGAAATACTTTTTTAAAAGGGTGACTAAGAGAGCCTCCGAGCATGTTGTCATTGAATGTCTCATTTAAGACATAAACAACCGTTTATAGGAAGTCGGTTGACCCAGATTAGAATCCGTAATTTTTGTTATATTTACTTGCACTTTTGGATATAGCTAGTTTGGATAAAGACATTGGTTGAGTTCGTTAGCCAGCTTTGTATCCTTTTAACTTCTTTAGTAAAAATTAATTCTTTTCAGAAAAGAATTAAAACAGTAAAATCCTTGACTTCTAGAGAAAGTCAGACAGTGGCGTAAAAGAGGCAACTCCGTCACCACGCAGACATTGACATAATACTCTAAATATGACGCAATTCTCTCTAGCGCGCGCCGAAGTCTCTCTCTCTCTCTCTCTCTCTCTCTCTCTCTCTCTCTCTCTCTCTCTCTCTCTCTCTCTCTCTCTCTCTCTCTCTCTCTCTCTCTCTCTCACAGACATGCGCGCATCTCCAAGAGGCATAGATCCTCATGCCCCCCCCACCCCCCCCCGGAGAGCGCATGAGGATTCATGTCTCTTGGAGATGTTTGGAGCGCGCGCGCATGCACGCACTAACACACACACACACACACACACACACACACACACACACACACACATCGTCGCGTTTTTAGAAGAGCATGCAGGTGACTCAATATGGCTAGTTTGGAGAAAGACATTGGATAAGTTCGTAAGCCAGCTTTGTACCCTTCTAAATTCTACAGTAAAAAATCAATTCTTTTCAGAAAAAAACAATTAAAACAGTAAAAAACCTTGACATCTGGAGAAAGTCAGACAGTGCCGGTGACGTAAAAGAAGCAACTCGTCACCATGCAGACATACTCTGAAATTGACGTAATTCTCTCTCTCTCTCTCGCTCGCTGTCTCTCACACATGCGCGCATCTCCAAGAGGCATAGATCTTCATATGCCCGAAGGGCTCATGAACATCTATGCCTCTTGAGGATGTTTGGAGCGCGCGCATGCACGCACGCACACGCATACACACACATTGACGCACTTTCAGAAGAGCATGCAGGTATACTTAGTTTAGCTAGGTAAAGTCAACCTGATTTCACACAAATTATAGCAAGACTAAAATTGTACCGTGAAATTCTAGTATTGTCACCATTTTCGCAAGTCTTGAAGCAAAACTCATATCACGTTAAATATAAAATTACGTAAAAAAAAATAAATTAAATTTTTTTTTTAAAATATGTCATGACAAATGACGTTTGACAAACCAATGACGCGTATGCACTGCGCGTGCCCCATATAGAGTTCACAATGACGTATTGGCACATCTGCTTTTCAAGAGGAGATATTTCAACATCAGAATCAAGTCAAAGACAAAAGGTAGAGACCCTTGACAGCGAAGACAGCTTTCATATAGAAGGGACTTTGTGGGTTGTGGTTCATCCCATCTTGTTTAACAAGTTGTGTGCTAGCATTTATTTGATTTTGTGACCATTGATGGTTCGCTGAATAACCTTTGTAGACCTCTTAACCCCCTTGTGCATGCAGACACCGGTACTGGTTAACACTGCCGGTGGTTTCATACATACCGGGTTAATAGTAGTGATAATACGTTTTCGTCAGTATTGCATGCGTGCGTGCGTGAGTGAGTGAGTGAGTGAGTGAGCATGATCATGAATACTGCCAGTCTTTGATTTATCAAACTGCTAATTAAACACACAATCACTCACCGTAAGTGTTTGTTCTTTTTGTTGTTGTTATCGTTAATGTTGCTGTTGGTCAGAACGAGAAAAACGATACAAGTTTTGTCTCATAGGAAAAGGCTGCTGTGATTATTTTACTTTGCTCATTCTACCCCAGGCACACTACAGCAAGATCTGGATCGACCATGATAGCTCAAGGGTG
>BTPG01000007.1:15633399-15723399 GCA_036245525.1 Semisulcospira habei | reverse complement strand
GTTATCCTGACAGCAACACGGTAGTCTTTACCGTTGTGTGAACAAACTTTTGTGCCCATGCTGAATGCGAGTCAGATGTGTAGGAAATTGTTCAGTCTAATTTGCCACTCGTTCTCTCCTTTCCGCCCATCGCCTGCACCCAAACACCCTTCCACCTGCAAGAGGCATAGATGCTCATGACCCCCTGCAAAGCAGGGGCTGATGAGCATCTATACCTCTTGCATAAACACATCATCCCCACTTCTACACGCTCGGAGAGACGCCATCAGATTTAGGTCTGTGTCTGTCTCCGCTTTCGTCTTTACTTCTTTCTTTTTTTAATCTTTAAGTTCTGAGAGCAGGAGTAAGTTCAGTTTTGTCAGCGTGATTTCTCTGGCCCGCAACCGTGTTGACTCTTTAAGCTGAAGTTGTATTTCTTGTCAGAGTAAGCAGTTGTTTGAATCATGCGCAAAAAAGGGCTCAGAGCGCTTGGGGAACTGACTAGTAAACGATGTTTTTTTGCGCTCTTCTCTTCTGTTCTGGATGGTATTATACTGCTTGTTACCTCAGCACCCGATGACTGTCCCTCGCTTTGAGGAGCACAGATTAACTGAGTCCAGCAAAAGATCAAGAATGAGTCGCCAACGGGTTGGGGACGCAAGAGGCATAGATCCTAATGAGCTCATAATTTCAGGAAATGAAAATCAAGTTCAGCCAGCGGAGCGCATACATTCTCACTGACACAGCTTTCAAGCACAGCAATATTAATGTCGATACGGAATTTTATATCTTGAATTTAGTTTGTTTTTTTTTAAAAGAGAATATAAAAAATGAACAAGTACAGGATATCGTTAGTTAGTGAGTTATTTGGGTTTAACGCCGAGCAGGCTTAGTACAGGATATCGTCGCTGTAACTGTATCTGTTAGTTACGAGGTTTACCAGTTACACCGACAAAAGACGGTTTGGCAGTGTCTAGTAAGAAAATGATGCTTCCCGCAACCGCGTTAATGCGCATGAGCTTCTGCGCCTCTTGCAGGGGACTGGCATTCGCTGATGGAACTTAGAAGGGGGCTGGAAAACATTGAGGTTTCTTTTAAAGAGTTCACCTGTTGAAATGACGAGCCGTCCGCGAGTGCACGATCGCAACCAAACACCGTCCAAAATACTCCCTCGTTTGGACCAATCAACCAGCACGAGACATAGACTCACATGAGCCCGTGCATTCGCACGGGCTCATGTGAATCTAAGTCTCTTGCTGAGGCACAATCAGCCCAAAAGTCCCTCAAACGGAAGTTGTTATTCCTGGTTGAGTGTGCGCCTCTGAAATGGACACCATATGAGGCGGTGACGTACTAACACAGGTGCCCCTGGGTTCCAAATTCCCCTGGGCCTGTTTATCCAAAATATTATTTGTTTGAAAAGAAGAAGAATTTAGCGGTTTGTGTAGGAGACAGTGCGGGTATAGAAGCCAGAGATTGTTTCAGAGCGCCTTGTTCAGTACTGCACGTGCGGGGAACAGAGAGCAAAATGGCTGCCAGAAATGGGTCCAGTCCGATCCGCGTACTTTTAGTTCTTGCCGGAAACAGGGGACTGAACTCTTCGTAGTTTGTTTTGTTGGGGGTTGTGTGTGTGTGTGTGTGTGTGTGTGTGTGTGTGTGTGTGTGTGTGTGTGTGTGTGTGTGTGTGTGTGTGTGTGTGTGTGTGTGTTTGGGTTTTTTGTTGTTGTTGTTGTTTTGTTTTGTTTTTTTCTCTCTCTCTCTTCGACGCAACTGGTGCATTCTGCTGATTTAAATTTTCTAAAACTCATTTCAAATTACCTCATTTTTTAAAAAAATATTTTTGGTGTCTTTACCTGCCTTTCTGCCATCCAGGTACATTAGTAATTGCGCAGACATTAACGTTTTGGGAGGCGGTTGCGGTTTTAATACTAAATAATAATAAAGGCAATTTGTACAGCGCCTAATCACCAAGGTGCCGTCTAGGCGCTTTACAATCACAATAATTAAACACACCGCAAAATACAATAACAAACACACAACAACAACAAAACAACAAACATACATTGATTTACAAGGAGCAGAAAACTAAGCTTATAGCTAAAAACAAGCTGACACTAAAAAAAACATCGCACGCACACACACACACACACACACACACACATGATGAGCCGGCAGAAAAAAATGGTCTCTAAGTATATGCAACAGAGAAAAGGTGCGTTTAACTCATTCGAGACGTGCCGCCTCCCAATACGGGGCTTATGCCGCGTATCCGGAGGCGGCACGTCTCGAATGAGTTATGCCTGGATTTAAAAATGGAGAGAGATGATGAGTGACGCACGTCAGCTGGGAGAGCATTCCATCGTAATGGGACCAAAATGTCTGCAGGAATCGTCGAGACTAAAACCGCTATCGACACCCGAAGGGTTTTCGCGGCAACGGGACTGAGTTTTGTAGACTGAGGTACTCCTCCTCTCCTCCCTGATATTTCAGAGTCAGTCTGAAAGTTCATCTTTTCATGGACACGTTTTCCTCTGGTCTAGTGGTGCACCTCGGCACGACTGATAAGTGGTGTGCAATGTACTTTCGTACGTACGCCATGTGCACATTTACACTCAGGACAGGGCGACCCAGTATGCATAAAACTAACAGGCCGAGTCATGGCATGGGCGGTGCGCTTTACTGTTTCTGTTCTCGTGCGTTTTCTGCGTTTGTGTGTGCTACTGTGTGGAGATCATGTTTTCCCGTGTCTTTTATGCGTCTGTGGTGCACTTTATTTCTTATTATAAAGATTTGCTTTAATTCAACGACCAAAAGCCACAACCGTCCAAGAAACGTGGATACAAATTGGTCTCTGTAAGAGGCATAGATCCTCATGAGCCCCCGCAGTCGCGGGGGCTCATGAGGATCTATGTCTCTTGCAGTCGGATCGTGCTGTTCAGTTTTTTCGGCAGTAAAGGGGTTACGCGGTGTAAAATGATCTCTTGCGTTTTGTTTTTCTCTCCCGTCTGTCTTGCTGCCCTTTGCTTTGGTCTATTCTGCTAACCCTTGTACAGCCATATTTCATTGCTTTGATCGATTTATTTATTTATTTATTTATTATTTATTTATTATTTATTTATTTATTTATATTTTATTTATTTATTTATTTATTGTATTATTTATTTATTTTTTATTATTTATTTATTTATTGTATTATTTATTATTTATTTGTTTATTGTTTTGTTTTTACTTATATATAATTATTTTTAATTTATTATGTATTCACTCACTTATTTATTCGTTCATTCACTCATTCATTCATTTGTTCATTCATTCATCCGTTCATTCACTCATTCATTTCATTCATTCGTTCATTCATTCATTTCATTTCATTCATTTCATTCATTCATTCATTCACGATTTGTTTGTTTGCGTCGTTCATTCATTCATTCATTCACGATTTGTTTGTTTGTTTCATTATTTCATATTTCATATTTTTTTTCGTGTGAACTAAAAGTATTTTCATTGTGCCTCAGGTTGTTTAGTATTGTTCATCTGTCCCTTCCTCTACTTTATTGTTTAGTCTTTTTTCGTGGCCTGATCGTTAAATACCCGAAAGGTGGCCTTTCTGTGAGCCTGGCAATACTTTTATTAGCGAAACCATGACACGCATTTATCAACCTGTTTCCCACCTATTGTGACACAACACGGGAGGGCCACGCATTCAGCCATTGAAATTATATATGGTTCAAATGTTATTAGATGCCCCACAGCAGCATCTGACACGGCTGTTCCACATCGTTTATCTACCTTCTTCCATCTGCAAGAGGCATAGATTCTCATGAGCCCCTGCAGGATGCAGGGGCTCATGAGAATCTATACCTCTTGCTGCGATATGTCGGTCTCATTTGCATCCTTGCAAAACGGACGATGTTTAAGCTGTGCCAAGTTTGTCCACACAAATGTCCAATTTACTTTCATAATATGGAGATTGTGAACAGATTTCTGACCAGCAACGACCTCAAAAGCCGTGACATCCATCGAATCCAACTCTATTGACGCTATGGATTTTGACATTGTTAACGAGTATGGGTGTATTGGTTTTGGCGGCGAAGGCCACAAACCAGCATGAGCCATAGATCCTCATGAGTTCCGAAAAAAGCAGGTGGCTCAAGAAGACCCTGTGTCATTTGTTGTCTTATTTCAGTCTGTGTTTTCCTGAGGAAGAAAGAGGTGTCCATCTTTCAGTCGACGACATTGAATGGTATATATTACAGGTAAATCAGTCTTGCATAGAACTGCATCACATCTGAAAGAGGTACAGATCTTCATGAGACCTTGCAGGCTTCAGGAGCTGAAGAGGAACCATGTCTCATGCTGGTCTAATTGTCCTGTGTTATCACTTCATCTACCTTTCCGTCTATGTGCGTTGTTGTAGGCTGATACAGATCTGACAAATTGTAGTACGCAGCACCGAAGATCTGATGTTTTGATAAAGTCGATTGGCAGGCGTCATTGTTAACACACGGGGAGCCGTGGTATACCACATTTTTTAAACACGGGGAGCCGTAGTATAACACTGCGTCACCTTTTGGCGTCAGTCTTTCACTGTTATTAAAACTCCTGACTGCGAACACTCGCGTCTTGATGGGCCTCTGTCATTTGGATATTCAAAGCTGTAAACTACTTCACACTGATTTTGACAAGATCATGTCCGCCAATCAAAGCCGTCTGTCGCTAGCTGTCCCGGACCAGCTGTCACGTGAGCCGAGCCGAAACTAGCGGCACCGCCGCAGAATATGGTACCAGTCTCTAATCTCACTCTATCATCTGCAAGAGACATAGATTCACATGCGCCCTTGCTGTCGCAGGGGCTCATGTGAATCTATGCCTCTTGCTGAACATGATCGGGGCCAGCTGTTCCTCATATTGAGCGTGTTATATAAGCTGATGTATGATTGATATGCCCACGGGGTTATCGTAGTATCGCCAGTGCGGCAGTGGGAGGCAATGGTACTTTATGAGATTTATAACCTATAATCTTTCCATGGACAAGCTTTGGTGTTCTGAACTGTTTATAGTACGTTAACTGATACTGTACGGGTGTTTGCTTTGGGTAGAATTCGTACTGAAACTCGCTGCTGAAATAACGGTCAATAGCATTCCAACGATTTCCGTCTTTATGAGATTAATTTCACAAGATTAAGAAATAAATGCCTCTAATTTTTTCATTTTTTCCTTTGATATTTTATTTTTGTTCATAGCTATTAAAACCACTAAACGATCTGTTACTTTGCACATTCAGATAGACACTTATTTTAGAATTTTATTAGTAAAATCCATGGAACTTTTTCAGGAGGAAGCATACAACTTATGAGGCAAATGGTGTTTACTGGTTTGTTTGTTGTTGTTGTTTTTTGGGGGGTTGTTGTTGTTTTGTTGTTGTTTCGTGTGTGTGTGCGTGCGTGCGTGCGTGCGTGCGTGCGTGCGTGCGTGAGTGCGTGCGTGCGTGTGTTGTTGTTGTTAGTTTTTTTCAGTCTCTGGAGAAGGGGGCAGCCGTGAAAAGACGCTTGTCAAGATGTCACCAGAATTAACCGGGTGGTTTTTTATTTCTCCCTCAAATGTATTGTCCCTTTAGGGGAAAATTTAGGCTGCCTTCCCAAGGGAAAGCGTGTCGCCGCAGGAGCAGCACCACTCA
The DNA here is from genome assembly GCA_036245525.1 of Semisulcospira habei. NCBI lineage: Eukaryota > Metazoa > Mollusca > Gastropoda > Semisulcospiridae > Semisulcospira > Semisulcospira habei. Next base: position 15,717,743 of record BTPG01000007.1, on the reverse strand, counting down.
ACCTACCTCATAACAGGCTTCTTTTAACTTTTCCAGCTTTTCCCCTCCCACTTGAGTTTGCCTTCTGCCTCGTCTGATTTCTAATGATAGTGGTCTGATTAGCACGATTTCACATCACGGCGCTGGTGTCGATCCACACTGGTTACCTCCATACCTCCATCGATCCGCTACGCACAGCGGATCGAGGGAGGCACCCAGTGTGGTGCCGACCTCACCATGTTGTCAGTAATTATGCCAAATTGGGGCGCGAGGGGAGGTAATCTGTGACTGTCCCCCTGTGTAATTTTGCCTTGCGGGCCCTATTTGCATGGTAACTCTTGCAAACCTTAAAACTGACTTTTGACTCGGATGACCGAGCACAAGTAGTAGGAGATGGACCGACAATGTTAGTTCAAGGGTGGATCCAGAGTAGCTTGGATTGAGTCTGGCGTCACCCTTAAACTATCAGTTGTTCCGAGCTGTTTATTAAAACTCTCTCTCTCTCTCTCTCTCTCTCTCTCTCTCTCTCTCTCTCTCTCTCTCTCTCTCTCTCTCTCTCTCTCTCTCTCTCTCTCTCTCTCTCTCTCTCTCTCTGTGTAAAGTACAGGCCAATCAATCAATGAATGAATGAATCAATCAGTCAATCAATCATTCGATCAATCCATCCATTCATCCATCCATCCATTTATCCAAACATCTACCCGCACACCCAAACACCCACACACCCATCCATCCATCCATCCATCCATCCATAAACATATAGGACTACCAGCAGTACTGCTACTCAACACACATGTGCTCAGCTACTGTTGTTGTTGTTTCTTGATTTTTAACGACTCTTGCCACAACGAGGTGATTGGAGACAGGTAGATTATTATGATTATAGGATAAAATATAGTTAATAATTATAATATAATATAATTTAATTAATTTAATTAATTTTTGTTCAGCTACGATGAAAGATGTCTATATAGCTTGACTGATCTCTATCGTTTCAAAGGTTCCGATGTAGCAAACGAAAAGGACACGGCGACATGACGAATTTCGGCGGTGCTTTCCAAAGAAAGCGAGGAATTTAGCTGTGACTAAAAAGGTCTTTTCATTCAGAGTGAATAGTTCTAGGAAAACTCATCCCCATTCGGCATCAAACCAAGCTATCTGCAATAGGCGCAGATTCTCATGGGCCCCTGCAGCCTACCAACACCTATTCTACTCAGACATGGGGAGTCCACTGGTGTAGAATCGTGCCTGTGACCATCTTAGTGTTACGGTAATGTGGCCACATTGACCAGAAAAGTCCTTTTTGTTCCGGGTAAAAGATGGGCTTGTTGTCTTCCCAAGAAGATTTCGCTAGGATACCCGGGGTTTTACGGGTATCTTTTGGTACCCGACGTAGAAGGCACTCCTGTGACAAGGGTATGGGGAAAGGAAAGGAGGAGAGGGGGGAGGGGCAGTATGACAGCCAACACCCTTCCATCTGTAGTAAGTATAGGTTTTCATGAGTCCTTACATGATTCATTTTTTCTTGAGAGAGTCGTCTGCTCAAAGCATAGATTGTCATGAGCGGCTGCAAGAGCTATGTTAAAGAGGGGAGGTACCTGCAAGAGGCATAGATTCTCATGGGCCCCTGCTGTCGCAGGGGCCCATGCGAATCTATGCCTCTTGCCAATGATTATGACTTAGTCAGTTCTGCAATCCGCGAAACTCGTATTTTTCTGCTAGAGATCAACTCCTGCATCTATTAAAGTCTGCTTTCCAAGCACGAAGGAAGCCGCGAAATTGAAGTTCGTTTTACTGGCGCACCACAAAAGCACACGGCAAGACTACCCGGTGTGGCGCTAAAGCCTATGATAATTTCATTTACCCGCTCAATGCCGCCTAGCCCGCTTAAATTGCACGTCTTTATTCGGCCCCAACAAAGGAGAGAACGTTTGGGGGCTGACAGGGGACAAAAGGCGCTTCAGACTCTGTTGTCCACCCGGCTAATCTCTCGTGTTTACCGGGTACGAGATGGTAACCTCTCGCTGTTTTATGTTCCCGGGTGGCTGCCTTGTCTTGCCGGCGTGGTTTGTGCTGTTAAACCGTTCTTGGTCTGTCTTGCCGGCGTGAGTTTTGCTGTTAATGCGTTTTGGGGCGTGTCTTGCCAGCGTGATTTCTGATGTCGGGTCGTTTTTCAGTCGGCGGGATTCCTGAAGGGATCGCGTGGACCTGAAACAGCCCGACAGTCTTTTATTCCGGGTGGATCAGCCTAGTATTGTGGGCACAATGGCAAAACAGTCAAGCACGACCTGCTCTGAGTTGCAGGTTAAAAAGAAATAGCTTGCTACGTTGGTGCAGAGGAGATGTACATATTGCGAACCCGGCCGACCACACACACCGGCAAATGAGATTAAACTATCAAGAGGGCATATATTCTCATGAGCCCCTGCAGGATGCAGGGTCATGAGAATCTATGTCTCTTGCAGACGCAAGGGGATGCCCCGTGTGATTTTCATAAGATCCCTTCTCTGTCTCGCTCTGTCGCGGATACAAAGACGAACAGTCAGGTTTCCACTCTGATGGCAAATTCACGCAGAGAGGAACACTAGTCTGAATGTGGAAGGTTTGAGAGGCTAATGTGTCTTTAGCACAATAGTGCGGACTCTTTTCTCTTCCCCCTCCCCCTTTCCCCACTCCCACCCGCAACCCATTTCAATATCTGCAAGAGGCACAGATCCTCATGAGCCCCCGCAGAATGCAGGGGGGCATGAGGATCTATGCATCTTGCTGCAACAAAAAAAATTACGCCTAGATACCTCAGGTCCTCTGACAGTGGACAGCACGAATCATAAGTGGTTTTGGCGAGGGAGCGGTAATGCTATACGAGATGTAATGGTTTTTGAAGCGCGCGCACACACACACACACACACACACACACACACACACACACACACACACACACACATACATACACACACACACACACACTCACACACACACACACACACACACACACACACACACACACACACACACACACACACCTTGAAACAGCGTACTTAGTCTAGTGTATCCGTTTTCACTGCGGGCATTGTCAAGTGGTGTGATCCCACGGACTTGACAAAGTAGCTTGTGGCGTTAGTGGTTTTCTTGAAAGCTCGCCATTCTTCTCGAGTTTTGCTTTGAACACAGGCGCTCGCAAGGTAAGGGTAACTCATTGGAGACGTGCCGTATACAGACCAGCGTCTATTCGCCGCGTATCCGCCTACGACACCTCTCCAATGAGTTAACCCCCTTGTGCATGTAGCCACCGGTACAGTACAAGAGGTTTTTGTAATTGTTTTAACTCATTCAGCCCGACGCACTTATTTCGCAAATGTTGGAGGCGTCATCTAACGACTATGCACCTGTTGCAGGAGATTTATCGACCATGATAATTCAAGCGTAGTGCCAGATTAGCTTGGCGCCGACAGGCGCCAAGCTAATCTGGCACTACCCTTGAATTATCATGGTCGATAAATCTCCTGCTGTAGTGCGTCAGGGCTGAATGGGTTAAATTTAGGCATGGAAAGGCGCTAAAATCGAGGCGAGAGAGCTGTGTACAGACCTGTTATAACTAGTGTTTAGTCAGATCTCTACTTTTGGCCGTACCATAGCTTCAAGCGCAAGCTTAGTCATCTCGAAAGCGCACACAGTTGTAACAGAAACTAGCACTCAGGCACGCACACAAAATGACCCACTCACAGACGCGCACATACGCGCGCACACACACACACACACACACACACACACACACACACACACACACACACACACACACACACACACACACATGGAGACAAAAGCCTCAGAGTGGGTTACCTACCATTTTTTGTGAGAATGGGTTCCCATATTCCTATTTATTCTAGGGCTCTGGAATTGATGCGAATGTTTAGGACTCACCTTATAACTAAGCTCCATAACTTAAAATAAAATAGACATTTTCTAGAAACAGAGCCACTGGATGGAGAAAAAAATGGGTTTCTACCAATAAAGTGGGTGCCTCTCACACAAAAACTGGCATTACAGTGAAAATGGGTGTCGCTTCAAATCAGTCATTTAAGCATGGAGTTGTATGTATGCATTAACATTTTTAACATTTTATTGTGCAAAATTGAATGAACACTGGCCCCTAACCATTAGATTATGATTTTCACAGAGGAAATCTTTTAATCATTCCCACGTTTTGTCCCTCTGAAGCAAAACAGTTTATGGCATTTATGTGAGGATGTATTCTGGAACTTAAGGGACATTTTTTATGTGCTCTGGAGTTGAGACAAACAGCAACAGAGCATTTTGAATATTAACCCTTATCATTCGGAATACACCAGTGTGTGAAACAAGTGTGACTAAAATAACTAAAGCCATTGGTCTATGTCCTTATCTGTAAGTACTGTAATGTAGCTTGCATATGGCAGTGTACAAATTTCAGCTTTTATCCTCAGTATGATACGTGTTAAAAAGTGTGGAAAAATACGAAAGATAGGAAACTAACACTTAAAATGACAAAACAGAACACTGACATTAATTAATTAACTGACAACATAAGAAATCACTTGAAACTTAAGCCTTTATTAATCACATCAATGGTGCATACATATAAAAACACAGTAATTGTTTGTAAACAACAATCAAGAGCAGTCAAACCTTTCCCTCGCAACTTTGTGATGAGCAAAACTAGTTCTTGCCTTCGGGACGTAAAGGGTTTCAGCGACTTCTGTGCCTCTATTCATAAAATGGAGAAATATACCGAGTTCTAGCAAGGGCGACAATATAAGTTATTGGTCGCAGGGGTCCGTGCAGCAAGCACCTGCTACCAATAACGTATTTGTTTTCATTCCTCCACTATTTTCGTAAAATAAATCAAGAAGACATCTTCCGACCTGGATCACGCCAGACGTGACTGACGTCAAAGGAATAGACTTATGACGTAATTTAAAATATATCATGACGTTGCCGTCTCCAGTACTGAGTGTGCTTGTTGTTTCGAACAACACTAAGTAACTTTTTACTTCAGAAGGTTTTGGTGATCTTTAATATAACAAAACTCGCATCCAAGATGCATCACGAAGAGGGCTACAAGAAGTCCGCAATTTGACGCTACAAGGGTTTTTGTATCACGGTCACATGGTACGTTTTGCGCTAAAGTGACTGGTCCTGTGACGTAGGGATGAAAATAATAAAGTTTAGCTGAGTTGGTATAGCTTGCCCTGGGCCTAGGTTAAACGCACCAGCGGCGCCACTGTTGCTATTTTTGCACGTGTGCACCAGATCGGTTTAGAGCGTGTGCTTTCTGCACCTGTTACTGCGGGGGGCCCATGACAATCTATGTCTCTTGCTGACACCACTTTGTGTCCACATTCCTGGAGCCTGCTGTGACTGTGTAGCGTCGAACTGACGAAGACTGCAGAAACGCAAAATCCGCGCCCACTGGCAGTGAAGGGGTCTATACCCAAAGGCCCAAAAGTACGTTGGCTGGTTTTTGAAATGGACCTCACGGCTTACAACCGTAACGCCCACGGACCGAGCACACACAAAATACAGTCGCCAGTGAAACATGGGAAACCTGTGGTATGAAATCAGCATTCTATATAATAATGTCATCAAAAGGTTCATGAATAATTCATCAGGCTAACTTACGCCTCAGTGGATCTTTTCTCTCTGGCAGAATCCACTCTCATTCGCTGACTTTAACTCCCCAAACATCCCCGGTCCGAGGGACCGCTGAAGCGAGAGTTTGGCAACAAGAGGCATAGAGTTTCATGCGCCCCTCACTCCGGCTTCAGGGGCTCATAGAAATCAATATTTCTCGCAGAGGAGAATGCCTTGACTCCATAGCGCCAAAAAGCCACCGCCATCCCAGGAACATGGATTCAAAGTGGTGTCAGCAAGAGACATAGATCCTCATGAACCCCCGCAACTGCGGGGGCTCATGAGGATCTATGTCTCTTGCAGAGTGACTGTTTTTCATTTTTAATTTAGCAGTCATGGGGTTAATAAACCGTAGCAATGGACTAGTCCACGTATATACGTGTTCTGGGCGGGAGGGAGGGGGGGGAGAACTAGTTCTGCAACATGTGCGTTAAAAAAAAAAAAATGTTTCTGGTACAACAAAGTGACACGGACAGTTTGCAATGCGCCTAACTGATCAGTGCGCAGGTCGTGCGCCATAGGTGACAGGGGTCCTTGCCCAACAGAAATACCTGCCCGTTTGGCCCTGTCCATAATGTGACCTCTCTTGTGGCGCAGACGAGAAAAAATCCAGCTGCCATCCAACTACAAGAGGTATAGATCTTCATGCGCCTCCGTGTCTGCGGGGGCTCATGAGGATCCATGCCTTTTGCTGAAACCACTTTGGATAGTTGGTCGTTCAGTGAACACAGATTTCAGAAACATGAAATGTAGGTACGGTGGCAGGGAAGTGGTTAAAACCCCAACCAACCAACCTCTTACAAATGACAGGGCTGGAGCAGGGACCATGCTCTTTTTTCGTGAAAATCTACGCCGCTTGCAGACGACAAGGTTTGGTGAGAGACTTCACTCTTTTCAGTCATGTGGCTATTGCCTTTTGTTCCGCACAATAGGTAATCGCCGGCACCAAAGCCAAGCGTATACAACCAATTGATCACGCCATGTCTAATTTCCGCTGGCTACAAAAGTCTTTACGGTGGTACGCAGGAGCCGGGTTTCGCCGCTTGTTCTGTCGGTTCAGCGACGCGGAAAATCTGCTCAGTGTTTGTCTCAAGCCCGTGACAAACTCGCAGTCTTCAATCGCACTAATTTCCTCCGTCTGACGCAAAATTGTGATTTAAAACATCTAATGTCGTAACGCAAGAGGCATAGATTCTCATAAGCCCCTGCATTCGCGGGGGCTCATGAGAATCCATGCCTCTTGCAGATTGAAGAAACCGGCCGCGGCAAGCCTGGCACTGCATAATGGAAGCACCGCCATTTGTGTGTGACAGCAAAGGGACACTACTCTTCCGAATTAGGTGGTTATGGGTCGGTTCCGGTTGAAATTAGTGTCAAAGAATATTATAGGCATACATTGATACAGTGTTTATCTGGAGAGGGGGGCAGGGAGTAGAAGTGCCCCCCCCCCCCCCCCCCCCCCCCATAAATTCATGGTTCGTACAAAATTTAATGTGCTTGATGCGGCCTGACTGCTTATGAGGTCTGTTACGAGACTAATGCACCGACTAATTCCACAGAAATTATCATTGTGACAATAGTAAATCTACATGCATGCTTGTTTACTGGATTGATTTCTCCCTTGCTTGCTTTGTCTGCATCAGCAACAATACGACATGATCATCAACGACAAATGGCGATGTGCACAATTGCGGGTTTTGGAAACTGTAACGACAGGTCCAAAAACAATAATTAACTCTCTATCTCTCTATTTTATTCTTGGGATATAAATTTTCATTTAATCGTGATCTCTCTCTCTCTCTCTCTCTCTCTCTCTCTCTCTCTCTCTCTCTCTCTCTCTCTCTCTCTCTCTCTCTCTCTCTCTCTCTCTCTCTCTCTCTCTCTCTCTCTCTCTTGGCAGTTACAAATTCTCCATTGCGTTTTTTTTTCCCGTAGTTTTTCTTCCTCTTCTTCTTCTTCTTCTTCTTATTATTATTATTGTTAGTATTTGCATGCTCTGTTTATTTTCCTGTTATGTTGTTTGTTTACAGGACAGCTTGTAAGACAGGCATTGAGTTGCCTAATAGCTTTATCCTGAATAAATAAAGATTCATCATCATCATCTCTCTCTCTCTCTCTCTCTCTCTCTCTCTCTCTCTCTCTCTCTCTCTCTCTCTCTCTCTCTCTCTCTCTCTCTCTCTCTCTCTCTCTCTCTCTCTCTCTCTCTCTCTCTCTCTCTCTCTCTCTCTCTCTCTCTCTCTCTGGCAAAACAACGACGGACATTAGCCATAGTTTACAATGCAGTCTCAATGAGGTATCTGACTGGTGTAGACAGAACCATATGGTTCTTCACCCATAGTTTACAATGCAGTCTCAATGAGGTATCTGACTGGTGTAGACAGAACCATATGGTTCTTCACCCAGCAAAAACAAAGAGTATCTTAATCGCCACGCGGCAAAAACATCAACGCCGACTACAGCCATTACAATTACAATTAAACGCTGAACCTGTCGAACAAGTCACTGAGCGTAAATTCTTAGGAATACATGTTGATGATCAACTGTGCTGGGAGACCCATATAAATGCTGTTTGTAAGACCATTGCTAAAAACACTTTCTTATTGTCCCAGTTTAGACATGTAACGGATACAAATACCCGTAAATTGTTTTTTTCATGCTCATATAAAGTCCCATGTTGATTATGTCTCCACAGTGTGGGACGGCTGCAGTGATGTCCACATGAAGAGATTAAACTCCATATACAAAAGAGCTGTAAAAATGATAGATAGACGCCCCATCCCTACCACAGACAAATTTAGATATTTAAACATTCTCGGTCTACGTCAGCAACTTACATTAAACAAATGCGTCTTTATGAATAAGATACTGAATAATATGACACCCCAGTATCTAATCACTAAATTTATATCTCACCAAGAACGTGAACAGACCTCAAGAAACAATACCTTACCCCTACCACTGCCAAGAATTGACCTTTTTAAAACTAGTATGTCATTCTCTGGTCCGTTTGCTTGGAATTCTATCCCTGCACATTTGAAAACTATTACCTCACCAGGAAGTTTTAAAACAAAACTTTTTGATTACCTGATGAGTCAGACTTAGTACGTTTCTCAGGTACTGTAATATTTCCTGTACCTCACGTATTTCATACAGATGGTTTTTATATGTGTGTGCGCGCGTGTGTGTGTGCTCGTGTTTGTTTGTGCGTGTGGGTGTATGTGTGAGCGGCGCGCGTGCGTGCGTGTGTGCATGTGTGTGTGATGAGTATTATTATTTTTTCTGTATATAATGATGCTATTGGGTTTTGTATGTACATATATATTTTATAGTTTCCCTTCTTTTTTATCCTGTAGATGTTAGCAACGGCAAGTTTGTAAAATGACGATTTGTTTTCTGTCAAAACTTTTTACCGTTGAAAAATAAAGTTTCATCATCATCATCATCATCTCTCTCTCTCTCTCTCTCCCGAAGTGTCTGGAATGCAATCAATTTGTTTACAAAGAAGAGGAGTTCCATCAATGCTGCTACCTCTCCAGGCATAACTCCAGACGACTTCAATTCCCACTTTTTAAATATTGTTGAGTCCCTTGTACAGTCTTTTTCCAGTGGCACTGATAGTTACAGTTGTTCTGATAAACTGCGCACACACTGTGAGTCTGCAACAGGTGCGTCATTCTCCATACCTCTTATGACAGTGTTTGAAGTAGGTAAATATATTTCTACTCTAACAAGTAAATCGTGTGGCCTGGATGGAATAAACAACATGGTACTAAAATTGTCCCTTCCATACACAGCTGACACCTTGACATTTATATTCAACCTTTCTATCAAGCAAGGTATTTTTCCAGATGCCATGAAAGATGCTAAAGTTGTCCCCATTCCCAAATGTACAGATCCCAAAAGTCCAAACGATTTCCGTCCTATTTCAGTGTTATCACTATTATCGAAGCCACTAGAAAGACACGTTCATAAGCACCTACTCCAATTCTTGGAGAATCACCGCCTCCTCGTATCTCTTCAGTCCGGTTTTAGACCTAAACACTCATGTCATACTGCCCTCGTTCACATTGTTGACTCTTGGCTCTCATCAATCAACAATTCCAAATTAAATGGTGCAGTTTTTCTGGACCTAACCAAAGCATTTGATTTAGTCGATCACAACATTCTTTTACAGAAACTTTCAGTATATAAGCTTGATTCGAACTCTATAGCTTTTTTCTCCTCCTACCTCAGTAACCGCCGACAGAAGGTGTACTCAAACGGAAGGTATTCGAAAGAAGGTATAGTGAGGCACGGAGTCCCCCAAGAATCTATCCTAGGGCCTCTTTTATTTTCTTTATTCATCAATGACCTACCTCTTTCCATCTCAAATCCTGAGGTTAAATGCGAACTCTTTGCTGACGATTCAACGCTGCATACATCTGACAAACGTGAAACGACGCTAAATTGTATCCTCCAGCAAAGTCTCGATGAAGTGTCGGATTGGTGTACGCAAAATCGCATGCTAATCAGTACTTCTAAAACCAAAAGCATGTTGATAACAACCCGCCAAAAGCGTCAGCTACATCCTGCCCCTCTGAAACTGTCACTTGGCAATAAACCTGTCCAACAAGTCTCCAGGCACCGCCTACTGGGAGTTGTAATTGACGACCAGCTGAACTGGTCGCCGCATATCGACAGTTTGTGCAAAACCTTGTCCAGGAATGTATTTCTGCTATCTAAGCTTAGACATATTCTTAGTACAAAGTGCTGTACATTGTTCTTTCACGCACACATTAAAAGCCACTGTGACTATGCGTCCTCTTTGGGGGACGAATGCAGTGAACTTCATTTTAAAAAACTAAACTCGCTGTATCGTCGTTCAGTTAAGTTAATTATTCCTAACCCTACTTCCACGGACGAGAAAATAAAATCCCTTGGCCTGCTTACACTGAAGGAACAACTCAAATTTAACAAATGCGTCCTCATGCACAAAATATTTCATTATCAAGCCCCGGAATATCTGCGCATGATATTTAACTTCAGCCCTCGGCATCAACTACATACGAGGAATGACTTGCTTCACTTACCCCGCCCACGGATAGATCTCTACAAGTCAAGCCTTCTATTTTCTGGTAGTTCTGTCTGGAACTCATTGCCATTAACCATTAAATCATTTTCTGATAAAACCCATTTTAAACGTGCATTGCACACTCACTTCCAAACAGCGTGACTTCACAGTTTGCCATATAAGAATAATACTGCTGATAACACGTAAACGTCAATTATTTTTTTCTTTCTCCTTACATTTGCTAACTGATCATCTATTGTCTTGTCGGTGTCTCTATACGCTATTGATGCTGCTGATTCTATGACACTGTCTTAGATGAGTATAATATTAATGCTGTGCACGCGTTTCGTTCTCTTGATTTTTGCATCGGAGGCAGTTACAAATTCTCCATTGTCATTTTTCCCCCTCCTTTCGATGATTCCCCTATTGTGTTTTTTCCCCGTAGTTTTGCGTCCTCATCTTATTATTATTATTATTATTATTATTATTATTATTATTATTATTATTATTATTATTATTATTATTGTTCTTTGCATGCTATGTTTCTTTTCCTGTTGTGTTCTCTTTTGTTTACAGGACAGCTTGTAAGACAGGCATTGAGTTGCCTAATGGCTTTATCCTGAATAAAAAAAGATTCAGTCATCATCATCTCTCTCTCATTAGGAGCAGCAACAGCGAAGTTAATAGCCTGCAGATAACTCTCCATCCTTTCCAAATTCTGAAGTCCCCACAATTTAATAGGACACCCTCTTCTGGTCGCGCTTCCTTGGGTCAGACACCATCGTAGATTGACCTCTGGAAGTCCCCATTGAGGCCAGCAAGAGGCGTAGATCTACATGAGCCCCCGCATTCGCGGGGGCTCATGTAGATCTATGCATCTTGCATCTGTGTGATCTTCTCTGTGCCGCCTCTTGCAGTCTGGTCATTGCTCGCTGTGATGCTGAAATGGAGGTGGTCAATAGGCAGACTCTCAGCGTGTTTATGATCCCCATAGACTCCGCTAGAATGCATCGGCTGCTGTAACCTTTGCCCCTCCTCCAAGACACTTCAGTTCAGCTTGGGCCAGGTGAAGTGGCTGGCTTGTCCTGTATATAGATGTCTGTTGAAAGGCTCTGGTAGCCGGAACTGATCAGTGTTCAGGTAGTACTCCATAGGCGGCTACTACCTTTGAACTTTCAACTCTTCCATCGGAGATCCATCTCCCACAACCGATGGGTATTCGTCAGTGGCCACCTCACATTTCTATTAAGGGGCACAAGGCTAAAAATAGCTCTCGACCTTACAGTCCTGCTCTCTCGGTTCAAGTCTAGGAGGAACCCCCCTTCTGTTCTGTGCGGCTGAATTGCAGCTATATACAACAGAACCTGTTTTGAGCGAGCAACCTCACGAGAGTTCACCTTTCATTAAAGACCATCCCCCCACACTTCGGTACCGGTCTCAGGCCACTTTACAAATTTCAAATACAAGCGATCAAAAATCTCTGTAACTTCAGTAGCTGACTGGCCCTTCGTTTGTCTTGTACTGTGTTTGTACTGTGTTTGTCTTAAATGGCGTAAATCCGTGTCTGTTTCGTGAGCGTGTGTGTTGGGTTTCAGGCGCGGCGCTTTGAGTCGATTTCCCCAAAATTGAGAAAAAGCGCCTATATAATAACGGTATTATTATTATTATTATTTAGGCGGCTGAGGCCACCTAAATGATGGTCTTTATTGACAGGTGACACTTTTTGCCTTTCAAGACTTCTCGGGAGAGAGCACATATTCTTTTTTTGTTTGTTTGTTTAACATCAATTATTTTTGCAAAAAAGGTAGATGTTCAAGTCGGATTCTATCGTACAAATACACTGATTCTCATGAGCCCTTATTTTCTTTAAGTGATGGCAAAAATCTTTTCTTTTTTTTTTTTTTTTTGCTCGCATGGCTGGGTTACATTGCAGTCTGTGCTGTCCAGATCAAGTAGGTCACACGTATCAGCTTTGGATTTTGCCTTCGATTGCTCTCCCAAAAATATAATCAAGATTAGATACAAATACAAGACTGCGAACAGACAAGAGGTTTGAAGTCTACTCCTGCAGACCTCATTGCGGTCTGCGTTCCTGAGACGCAGTAAGCTATTTCCCAGCTTTGGAATTCACCTACGACTGTCTCCGAAAGAGACCATTAAATTTGGGGGCAAGGCGGCGAACAGACAGAGATATTGAAGTTTACTTCTGATGAGCTCGTTAGTCTTTGAAGACGGGGCAGCTAAGTTCGACAATCAAAGACGGGGCACGTCTGCTATTTGACTTGGGACCAGCATCGGTCCGCGCAGGGGCGTATGATTGCCTTAGTTAAGACAGCCAGAGTGGTCAGACTTGTAGTGGTTTAAGGCCCTTGACTCCGATCCGGTCGTCGGCGGTTCTTGAAGAATCTGCTGCCTGTCTGCAAGAGGCATAGATCCTCATGAGCCCCCGCGTTCGCGGGGGCTCATGAGGATCTATGCCTCTTGTGAGGTCAATGTATGACCATTTTTTTTTTTCACGATGTTACTCTGACCTGATCGTCGTCGATTTTTGTGTAGAAGACATTCCTCTACACACACCCACCCTCTTCTGCAAGAGGCATACATTTTAATAGGCTCCAGCATTTGTGGGGACCCATGAGGAACGACATTCGACTTGCCTGTTTAAGTTACATCCATGTTTTCTCTAGTAAATGGGTGGTGTTACAAGACCTTCGATCTACGATGGGTCCTTACCTTCTCTCGCGTGGCGACTTGACTTGAGCGTAAAACACCGTTCCAAGATGCTACGCAGTTTTATTGCATGAACTAATTTGACTCAACTTTCATTTTATAAATACTCTATCACCCTCACGACGAACTCTAGATTATTTTAGCAAGTGCAATGTGACGGTCTGCAAGTGAGTTTGGACATGAACAGTATGCAATTAAAGGCCCTCGTGCCCACGACAGCCGCAATGGGCCCGCGCACAGCTGTGCGCGGGCCCACTGCGGCTCGTCGTGGGCCCGAAAACATTTTGCTACTGGAGTACAGATAGCTGGTCTGTGAACTCAAGGCTTTCCCGTAACATCCAATATCACGGATGCTGATACCGCAATACCATTCACACTGATTTATTTCCCTGATTTGAGGGAGACAACCTGTGAGAATACCAACATAATTGTTTAATTATGCTCGAGAATTAAAAAACACATGAACGCAAACACTCGGAGGTCGGGTCGGGACGTCTCCCCTGGGAAAGGCAGCCCAAGTGTTTCATTTCCTTCGAGGGACAATTTAAAATTAAAAAATAATAATAATAATAGTAAAAGATACTAATGCTTTGTCCACTTTGTCATTTTAAGGGTTTTGAATGGGCAATGCCGGGGCGGATGGGGTGGGGGTGGGGGGTGAGGACAAATCTGCGTTCCCGAAAATAACTTTGAATTGTCTGTATACCGGTATCTGCTATCTATTAATTAATATTATTGAACCAAACCCACTTGCCACAATACCATGCGACCAATAGTAGATATATATTTTATAAAACTTTCATATGTGCTGGATATGTACTTCGCTTTAAAATATTCAGTCACTTTTGTTTCAGAATATTCAATGGATATTATTGTGTAAGAATAAGAATGTTTAATTCGTATATGAATGTAGATCAAGCTTGGTGTGACCAGTTTAAAAGTTTCAAAACAAAATATTTTTATTCACGACAGACGCCTACTCTGACTGTGCTTTACCTCTAGCCACTGAGGCACCTCCGTGAGGATCTAGACCGGACAAGGGTCCCGATAAGTAACAGATCCTCGGACCTAGGTCCGCCGTTGCGCGGGCCAACGACAGTGCGCGGGCCAACGGCGGCCGACCCCGGCCCGAGGACCACCTGCTCATCGGCAGAAGAGCATCAATCGAAAACTCACCCAGTCAGAAGGAGAAGGCTCAAGTCCCGTCCCTTCCCGCGCGCCTGTCTCGCGCCCGAGATCCCGCGCGCGCCTAATGAGAAAGAATAACTAATTACCCGAGTCAAACCGGGCACAATGAGGCAAGCACGAGAGTCCGGGGGTCGCCCAGGCAGAAAAAGGTCCAATTTAGAGTGGCGAGGTGCAAACTCGATTTGAAAACCAACAAACAGCCAGCTCGCCCGCAGGGCTAAATCCGTTTAGGTCGGCGGCCCATACAAGGGGTGGCGGTCACGAAGGGGTAAGCTGTGGGATTCCTTGATTCGATTTCTATCGCCATGCAATCTTCCATTACCCGCCCATAGTTTCGTATTCCGGGGGAGTTCAAAGGAAGAGAACTGCAGCGAGGCCCGAGAGTGAAGTCCCCTTCTGACAAGTGACAAAACCCGAAAGGTTCTGTCGCATCTAAATAATCAACTTTGGCCCGGATCGCGTTCTGTCCGCACGCACCGTCTCAGACCCACTTAAAAGGCCCTTCTAGAAATTTTCCATCCAAACACCTTCCTACCTGCAAGAGGCGCAGATTTTCATGAGCCAATGCTGAAAGCAGGAGCTCTTAAGAATCTACGCCTCTTGCAAGAGCTTCTCGAGTCCATGTTTTAACAACAATCTACGCTCCTACGAAGAAAGTTTTTTTTTAACCATCTTTTCAGCCTGTCCCTGAGCCCAAGTAAAAACCTACAATTCCACTGTGCTCGGCCCCGAAATCGCATTGAGTGTAATTACTGTTTTGCTGGGGGATAATACCTTCATCTGAACCGGCTAATTGGAGAAATTGAATTCGGATAACAGCGATACAGAAAGCGCGTGAAAGCCCTCTGAAAGCCGCCATTAGGCGACAGAGGATGTGCAGACGAGAGCCACCGGATTAAGCTTCCACAACTTACTCAATCTGAGGGGGAAAATGCTTAATTTTTGTAAGTAATCACTGCTGGTCGATACCGTAAGAATGATAGATCCTTATGAACCCCTGCGACAGGAGGGTGTTAATCTGACTCCACCTCTCTTGGAGACAAAAAGATTTCCAGTGTCAATGATGTATGGACAAGAGTCATAATACTAAACTTCCATAACTTACTCTACCTAAGGGGAAAAATATGTACTTTTTGTGAGTACGAGCATCGCCGGTTCTTACCACAAGGGGTGTAGAGTCAGCAGGGGCTCATGAGAATCTACGCCTCTTGAACTTAAAAAGGTTTCACACCAAAAGGATGCGCTACGCGGAGAGAGGGAAGACGCTACGGCTCTTCTACATCCGGGCTTTTGTGCGGCAACAAAGCGCCCTCTCGCGATCACACGGCGCACTAATACACGGCCTATTCACCGCCTTAGTACACTGTCACGATCCGCCATCCGGCGGAAGAGAGTTATTGTTGTCCTTGGAGACGGCCCTCGCAACCGGTGTGAGGAGCTCCGTGAACGGTGCTGTGGAGTTTGGGTCCCTCCAGAAAACATCACCAGGACAAAAAATTCAAAAGCAGGCAGACAACGAAAAAAAAACAACCACCCAACCAAACCAATTAAACCACGCACCAAACCCAACGCTATACAACCCAACCCAACCCAACCCAACACAGCATATCACAGCACAGCATAGCACAGCACAGCACAACCGCATGGTGACAACACAACACAGCCCAACACAGCGCAACGCAACGCAACGCAACACAACACAACACAACGTAACACGACAATACACAACGCAACACAACACAAAGCAACGCAACGCAACCCAACCCAACCCAAGCCAACACAACAACGCAACGCAACACAACACAACGTAACACGACACAACACAACACAACACAACGCAACGCAACGCAATCCAACACAACACAACGCAACACAACCCAACACAACACAACAACACAACGCAGCACTATCCCAATCCAACCTTCTATGATACTGCGGCGACAAATGTCTTCTCTCATGTGAAAGCTTTTTATTAAAGGTAAGATTTTCTGTAATGAAAGGAAAAGGACTGTAAGTCGATTTTTGTGAAAAGCGAGATTTTTATTGTAAATACAACGAAAGTCTCGCTTTTCACAAAAATGGACTTGCTATCTTTTGCCTCCACGTGGCAGTATTGGTCATGATGCCAGATTTTTCAGCTTAGTGCATGTGGAGGCGCTACAGAAGACCACGGATTTCATTTTGAGAGCCAAACTCCAAGTGTGACGGCGTTCGAGAAGAAGAAGAAGATAGGAACAGGGCATCAGCCGGACATACAAACTTAAATCCTGCGCAAGCCACTGAGCAAGGTGCTCCGCTACAGCGGAGCACCTTGCGTAGTGGCGTGCGCAGGTTTGAGCTCACTCCTGCAACTGGCCAGGGATTTTTAGTTGAAGGTGTTTACTGGCTTAAACTCTCACAGCAGACCCAACTCCCAAGCCCGGTGCACAGGCCACTGGTCGCAGAATGGATCCAGTTGGCCAAGTCCCACATTCCACATGTAACGACACTGACTGTGCGACGTCATTTGCATTCAATCAATTTGTGCACACAATCTGACAGGAGTTGCAGTCAAAACGAAAGCATAACACCAACAAACCCACAAACATGAAATATTTGTAAGGTGAAATATTTGTAAAGTGAGCGCCATAGAACCCCATCCATCAAGGGAAACGCATCTAAAAATAGGTTAACCCCTTCCTTGCCACTGTACGTACACTGCACGTACATTTTTGTTCCTGAACTGTTGGTTCATTCAACGACCCAAAGCCAACACCGTCCTAGAAACGTGGATACAAATTGATCTCAGCAAGAGGCATAGATCCTCGTGAGCCCCTGCGACTGCGGGGGCTCATGAGGATCTATGCCTCTTGCAGTTAATCGTGTTCGGTTTTTTTCTCGGCAGAGAGGGGTTAAACACAGTGGTAGGTTCATTTCCTTAAGCACCGGTAAAGGTCGATTGCAAAGCACGTGGAACGCGAACAAAATGGGCGACAACGAGGAGGGAGTATTGCAAAAGCCTTTCCCTCACCCGTCTGCGTGTGGCATAGATCCTGATTAAGCCCTGCAGGTTGCAAGGGCTCGTGGAGATCAGCGTTTCTTGCAAACAGCAGCTAGGGCCACTTTACATCGGTGTTTCACAAGGAAGGCACGTACCGGGTTTTTTTCCACTGACCAGCTTTCAGTTCTGAGACTATCGCAGAGGGGTAGGAACCGTTGGCGGGGAGGGGAGAGGCGTACGCCCCTCCCCCCTCCCCCCCCCCCCCTACCCATTCCCCTGCCTCACACCCATTGTTAATATTTTGGAGGACGCATATTTTGGAGAAAAATCATAGGACTTTGATTTTTCATTTGCTGTTTGGAGAAAAAAAAACCCACTAATCATTAGATTTTGATTTTTATGTTTCGTGTTTCAGAGGCTGAAATGTTCCTTGCAACCCCCCCCACCCCCCGGCCCACCCCCTTCCTCCCCCTCCCCTCCTCCTCCTTCCTCTTCCCCTTCCTCCCCCCCCCCCCAATCCCCCACCCCCACCCCACCCCTCGCGCAATTATTTGACGTTTACGAAGGCTAGAAAGTAACGTTAAGCAAGCTGCCCTCACCACCCTCACCCCAACACACACACACACACACACACACACACACACACACACACACACACACACACACACACACACACACACATACACACACACACACACACACACACACACACACACACACACATCAGCCCCACTGTAAAACATATCTTTCTATGCTATTGAGCCGTAGACTGACCTGACTGTACATCTTGAGAATTCAAATGCCAGTCAAGGCATCAAGAGGCTTAGATCCTCATGTGGATCTAAACCTCTAGCAGCTAGGTAAGTTAAGGGCTGAAGAAGCTTAAGAGGATCTATGCTTTTTGCAGTATGGGATCAATTGGAGCAGACGTGTTTGCACGTTAGCAGTGTTATTCATCAATCATGATACTTTCAGATGAGAACGTCAAAGACGACTTCCTTTTTTTTAACCGACGATTGGAAGATCAAATGCGTGGTAATTGTGACCCATGCAAATTATCTTTAAAGAAAACAAAGGCGAATGACCCGAAATTGATCAGCGTTCAAGTTGTACTCCATAAGCAATTAGCTGTCCGAGTCCCCCAAAACTCGCCTCTTAGGTTCGTCCGATTTTTTAAACCATTTAGCCCCAGCGCCCTACAGCAGAGATGTATTGACCATGATAATTCAAGGTTAGTGCAAGGTAAGCTAATCTGGCACTAACCTTCAATTATCACGGTCAGTCCGTTTTAAGAACAAACAAAAAGCGAACAGCAAAGCTTAACCTTCTATGTTGCCTTCACCTTTCTGGTGTTTCTGTTTGGTTTTGTTGTTGTTGTTTTTAACTCGATTTTCAATTTCGTATCTCTTACCACTCTTCCCACTTCAAGAAAGGTCGCAGGAAATGAACATTGCGATAATTATTTTGCCCCGTTAACCCCTGTACTTCTAGACACGAAAATGGATCAGGCATGAAAGGGCGTGCTGTGGCCCGTGATCAAGATTGGAACAAGACACAGGTCAATCACCATAGCTTTAGCGTAGTGTTTGATTTGCTTGATGCCTGGGAAAGCGGGCTCACACTGGACGCGGTGCCGGAATGTCTAGAGATGTTTCGACTGATGGAGCCAGGCTAAACAGGCAATGTCCTTGAGCTGTAATTTCAGTAGCTGAACTGGCCCTTCGTCTGTCTTGTCCTGTGTTTGTCTTAAATGGCGTAAATACGTGTCTGTTACGTGAGTGTGCGTGTTGGGTTTCAGTTCGCGGCGCTTTGAGTCGATTCGCCCAAAAATTGAGAAAAAGCGCCTATATAATAATGGTATTATTATTATTATTATTAGCTGTCTTCAGGCGCTTTGCTAATCAGGATGAACTTCCCGTGAGCTGTTGTGGCCCTCCAATTTCGGAAAGGCGCCAAGCCTACACGTCAACACCCCTTGACCCGTTCAGCCCTGACGCACGACAGCAGGAGATGGGTCGACCATGATAATTCAAGGGTAGTGTCAGATTAGCTTGGCGCCTGTCGGCGCCAAGCTAATCTGGCACTACCCTTGCATTATCATGGTCGATCCATCTCCTGAAACAGGTACATAGTCGTTAGATGACGCCTCCCAAATTTGGAAAAATACGGCCGTCGGACCGGCTGAATGAGATAAACCCCTCCACTGTCAGTGAACGCAGATTACTTCCTCAACGACAAAGAGCCTCAGTCGTCAAAGGTACATGGATGTAAAATGGTGTCAGCAAGAGACATAGATCCTCATGAGCCCCCGCAACCACGGAGGCTCATAAGGATCTATGCCTCTTGCAGTTGGATTCTGTTCACTTTTTCTCGGCAGTGAAGGGGTTAAGCTATACCAGGTTCATCGGGCACGACACGAGCTGTCTCACGGAGCTGGAGGCGAAAGAGGTAAGGAACAGCCATTACCAGTGAGCCTTCGTGACCGACACGTCCACAACTGGCGCTGCGCGGCGAAGAGGAAAGATGTAGTCTTTGGGAAATGAAATCGTTATAATGTTGACCTTTATGACACCTGCAGGTTATTGAATGAGACCGGTAGTCACGTGCTGTCTCGTGAGTAGCTTCCCTTGCACGATTTCTGGTTTCATCACAGTTTGTTAGGAAGTCGAGATGTGTGTGTGTGTGTGTGTGTGTGTGTGTGTGTGTGTGTGTGTGTGTGTGTGTGTGTGTGTGTGTGTGTGTGTGTGTGTGTGTGTGTGTGTGTGTGTGTGTGTGTGAGTGAGTGTACACAAAAGCCCTAAAATGGGTGACTGTCTTTACCATCCTTATGGAAAATGGGTGTGTGTAAAATTCTGGGTGCCCAAGTCAGACACCCATTTTTTCTGAGGGTTGTTTCTGCATTGTCTTGCTTTAAGAAGTTATAAAAAGTAAAAAATCAGTTTTTCCCATTTCAAGGTTTTTACACGCACTTTTGTGCTTAAAAGACACTCTGCTAGTGTGTTTGAACTTGTCACAGCAGTGTGTGTGTGTGTGTGTGTGTGTGTGTGTGTGTGTGTGTGTGTGTGTGTGTGTGTGTGTGTGTGTGTGTGTGTGTGTGTGTGTGTGTGTGTGCACAAAACCGCTAAAATGGGTGTGTGTGCGACATCTCCCTTCTCAGATACCTGATTGGTCGACTGCGTCGGTGTGCCAAAGTGAGAAGGAGAGATACGAAAGGGGTGGGGTGGGGGGTGGGGAGGGGTGGTATTGTATTTGTGTGAGGGAGTAAATTGTTTATGTT
Source organism: Semisulcospira habei (assembly GCA_036245525.1). Taxonomy (NCBI): domain Eukaryota; kingdom Metazoa; phylum Mollusca; class Gastropoda; family Semisulcospiridae; genus Semisulcospira; species Semisulcospira habei. Next base: position 15,696,869 of record BTPG01000007.1, on the reverse strand, counting down.
GCTGCAAAATGAGGTTTGATATTTGAGGGTGTGGTTGTTTGTTAAAAAAGTGTTGAGTTGTGTTGTGCTTCCGGGGTGATGTGGTGGGAGGTCATATCTAGTGACAAATTTGAGAGCCATGTATTCGTGCGCCAGTGACTTAGCCTATGTATTCGTGCGCCGGTTGATATGAAGTGAAGCGATTGTATGAGTGCGCAGTGTGAGAGAGGACGTATAGACTTTGGGTGAGGCTGCTGTTGTCTTGTGTCCTGCCCGACCTTTTGGTTCAACCTGTTGCTTTGTTTGTGGGTTTGTTGGTGTTATGCTTTCGTTTTGACTGCAACTCCTGTCAGATTGTATGCACAACTTGATTGAATGCAAATGACGTCACACAGTCAGAGTCGTTACATGTGGAATGATGTGGAACTTGGCCAACTGGATCCATCTGGTGCACTCCAAATGTGTATTTGTGAGTGGTTTGACGTGCAACTCGGTGCACGCCTCTGAAATGACCTACCGATTCCAGGGATAATGAAAATCTTTCATTCATAAGAGAGCATTTAGCAGCTATATAAAACCAAAAGTGATGACCCCCCCCCCCACCCACCCCCCACCCCCTCCCCCCACAACCCCACCCAAACATTCATAAGAAAATCAACCAGAGGTATGTTTAGTGAGGTATTTGTTCACTGTGTGTTGTGTCATTGTGCTTGACATTTTTAATGCAGGAAAAAGAAGGAATACACATTAAGTAGAAAAAAGAATGACAATCAAATAAATGTGGAAAAGAAGCATCAAATATTCCGTGAACTTTACCTTATTACAGACACCTAATTTTCTTGAGATAGTCCATGCTAAAATGAATGATTTGACGAGGACACCCATTTTCACTGTAATGCCAGTTTTTGTGTGAGAGGCACCCACTTTATTGGTAGAAACCCATTTTTTTTATCCATCCAGTGGCTCTGTTTCTAGAAAATGTCTATTTTATTTTAAGATGTAGAGCTTAGTTATAAGGTGAGTTCTAAACATTCGCATCAACTCCAGAGCCCTAGAATAAATAGAAATATGGGAACCCATTTTCACATAAAATGGTAGGTAACCCACTCTGAGGTTTTTGTCTCCATGTGTGTGTGTATGTGTGTGTATGTGTATGTGTGTGGGTGTGTGTGTGTGTGTGTGTGTGTGTGTGTGTGTGTGTGTGTGTGTGTGTGAGAGAGAGAGAGAGAGAGAGAGAGAGAGAGAGAGAGAGAGAGAGAGAGAGAGAGAGAGAGAGAGAGAGAGAACAAAATAAAACAGCATGTACAAAGGAAGAAAAAGGTATACACAGCAGTCGTAGCAACATTTTTTTTTATTAAACACACATATGCACGCACGCACGCACGCACACATAACACACACACACACACACAAACACACACGCTTTCTATTGACTAAAATAGTTTATTTGACACATTCGTTCTAATTTAATTAAGTGAAAAAATGTGTGAAACTGTGACTCATTTTGAAACAAAAGTAACAACATTCAAGAGACCTGTATTCGAACAGAAAACACGTTTCAAACTTTAAACAGTTAGAGAAATCTGTTAGAGAAAGCGATAGTTTTAGGTGGATTTTTTTTTTATCGAGAACACTTTTGAATATGATACAATCATCGCAAATTCTGTGAACCAGGTTACTTTGTTGCACTATGTACCCAATTATTCGTTGAAAGCGCACTTGTTCATTCAGATCCCAGTACACATCACTTCAATATTGTGGCAATCGTTTGTTAAAAGAGTAGTTCTGTGTTCTGTAATGGTCGTGCATAGAATCGTTAAAAGCTGTCTGATTCTTTTCACGATTTCTAAAGCGTGACAATTGTTTGTTAACCGATACATTTCCAAGGATCTACATTATAATCCTGCGTCCAGCTATTGAAAGTTTTGAGATTTAGTTCACAACTCTTGAAACATTCATCGTCATGTACTTATTCCCTCCCTTTAAGCGCTCTCCAGCACTAAATGGACTTTTCTATCAGCAAGAGGCATAGATCATCAAGTGCCCTGCAGGATGCAAGGGCTCTTGCGGATCTTTGCCTCTAGCCCACAAATTAATGCGCATTTTTATTTATGTTGCCGTGCAGAAGAACGCTGATTTTTTCCCCAGTGACTAATTGCCAAGTTCTCAAACCATTTGCTTTAATCTGAAAGAGGCATTGATTCTTATACGCCCGTAGTAAAGGTGCTTCTGTGTCTGTAGAGAATCAGTAAATTTACGTCTCTCTTTCTCATTAGAAGGAGGTCATACGCGTCTGAACATAAAACCGATTGCGATATTCACCCAACACTGAGTAACTATTTACCAGTCAAAGACCTCACCCAGACGATGTCCTTAAGCCTGATGACACAAATGGATCCAAACGCTTCCAGTAGGAACAGTTGACTCTAACGGGCTCCTGAAGCCTGCGGGAGCTCATGAGAATCTACGCCTCTTGCAGATGGATCTGGACTGGGTGGGTGAATAAACTATTTACCGAAAACCGTCCCCAGTGTTTGTAGAATTGATTTTGTCTTGTCCAACACATCTAACTCCCTTTATCTCCACGGCCAAGTTTCCATAGTCTGGAATCGCCGTTTGCTGGACTTTGGGCTAGATAAAAACGCCGCAGAGTACACTGCGATCATCCATGCAAGCCCCAAGGGTAGTGCCAGATTAGCTTGGCGCCTTAAGGCGCCAAGCTAATCTAGCGCTACCCTTGGGCTGTGATATGTCCTTTGCAATCGTACTTTCTTTGGTTCAACCGCCAAATAAGCTATATTCTACGATAGTCTGCTTAACAATGGTTCAAGAAAGTTAACTTATTCGAAACGTGCCGCATCAGGATGCCTGCCTGCACAACTCTGGTCCATCATATCTACAAGCTACACGCCATCTCGTTCATTCCGCTCATCATCACAGTCACGCCTCAGTCTTTCAGGCACAGATCTTCTTCTTCTTCGTCTCGAACGCCGTCACACTTGGAGTTTGGCTCTCAAAATGAAATCTGTGGTCTTCTGCTGTAGCACCTCCAGGGGCCCGTACAGTTTTTCTTGTAGGGTGGCGGGCTTCGGCCATATCTCCTCCCTCAGCAGCTGGTGGTTCCCACAGTCCTGGAGGATGTGCTCTGTGGTCTGCTCTGCTTCTCCACAAGGGCACAGGGGGAGATGGCACGAGGTGGAAGCGTCTGTGCAGGTAGAAATTGAGTCGGTTGTGCCCGGTCCTCAGACGGAAGATGGTCACCTGCTCTTGTCTGGACAGCTGATGGTAACTGTCTAGGGGCCGTTGTGGTGGTCTGTACACAAACTTAATGATGGTCTTCATCTCTGTGAAGCTGACTCCATTTTCGTCTTAGGCACAGATTATATAAGCGAAAAGAAGTATGGAGCAATGTCCACTCATTCTGCTACAACGCTATGGAATGTCTTGCCTGACTACACTGAGGGAGGCTGAGAACCGCAGTGACTTCCGAAGGCAGCTGAGGGACCACTTCGTCAGCTGCCCTTCGTGACAGACTCTGAGATAGACACCCTCCTCTTCGGTTTTTCGTCCTATTTTTATCTTTTTTTTTTTTTTCTCATGGATCTTTTCAGACATTCTTCTTGTCAAAACGCTTGCGAAGCTCTTCGCGCAGACTTGTTATGGCTGGACAAAAGCGCTATGTAAATGGACATCATCATCATCATCATCATCACCACCACCAGTGGTGGTCACCACTAACACCACTATCATCATTATCAGTTGCTGCTGCAATCCAGTAAGTAAAAGTCCACTGCGGCCGACTTGGGCCTGAGGACCTTTGTGATCTAGGCACTGACGATACAGTTAAGCGGACAAAACGCGTAACTACGCATCTTTTTTTTCTCCGTCAAACGATATCATCAAGCGAAGTCAAGGGATTAAAACTTATTTGCATCTCGCGAAAAAATAGGGTCTATCTCCGATCAATTTTAGATCTCTCTCCCTACAAAATTCGACCTTTTTCTCAATGAAACATGTCCAAACTTTGTGTCTCCACCAGTTGGTGCTGGAGGTGGAAGTGTCCGTCTGAAAGGGAGCCTTCATTAGAACATGTTCTACAGCAAGTGTATTAATTAAAAATTGATTTTCACGCGCCCAGGCCATAATAGAGCGATTAGAGCCAGGCGCGTGCGATGCGCGTGCTAATCTCCGTTGCAGACACACCCCGCGTGCTTGTCTTGTCGTCTGCTCGTCGTCTGGCCCTCTGCGCATTGCGCCGGAAGTATCGTCCCGCCATTTGCACTCAGTAGTCAAGACGGGCCGAGAGTTATCTCAACACCACGCGAGAAAGACAGCGAGACGAGATTGTTATGATTCGAAGACACTATGTCGGACTACGTTTGAAAACCATAGAGGTAAACGAATTTCAGTCAAGAAACATTGAATCTAATGAGTCCGGGTATCTGAAGAACTTCAGTTCGAAAATCCGTGCGCACATAATAAATACAAGAGTATGATAAAGAAAAAAATTAATAAATAAATAAAAATAAAAATTTAAGTTAGTTTTGTCGGGTCGATCTCATTCTTGATAAGACTATTCAGTATCTCAGTGCTGGTCTGTGCTTTTTGACCTTACGGCTGGATGCCGTAAGGTCCAAAATCACATATCAGCGCACAATATCATCACTAGCTTGTCTGCTGTCTGCTAGGGGCTTCTGAACATCTATTTCCCTCGCAGATAGCTAAAGAAGGGGTCGGGGGAGGGGCCGGTAGACTGCTATATACATTCTTTGACAAGCAACACGACGTTAGCACTGAGACACCGAGAGTTTGTATTCTCAGGTTTTTTTTCCCGCGCGCGGTCGGTCTCCGCTGTCCATCGCATTTTTGTTCAAACACTGGCCCGGCGCTTTGGACGCCTGCGAGGATACACTGGCCGCTTTCTGCAAATGGACTGTTTCCACAGACTGATTGCTGGGGAAATTACATTTTGATTTGAATGCGATGCCGCTAGTGGCAATAGAGGGCCCGCTGATCTGGCCCGCGCTTCTTAGCCCAGAACACTTTTCCAGCCAGTTTCTGGGGCAGATTCTCGTGAGCCACGGCGGCACAGAGTTAGGATCAAGTTTCTTGCGTGTGCAAGAGGCGTAGATTCTCATGAGCCCCTGCTGACGCAGGGGCTCATGAGAATCTGCGCCTCTTGAAGGCCATCGAGGCTTGGATCACAATGTGGCATCTCTGTTTTGCGCCGATTTTGACTCGCACCGCTTCGCAAAGGAAATCAATCGGTCTGTGAGCACAAGGAGGAAACGAGGCGTTAACCCGAGACATATCGCGAAACGTCCCTAACTTTGAACACAAGGGGGTGGGGTGGGGTGGAGTGGGGTGGGGTGGGGTGGGGTGGGGGAATGGAAGGAGGGTGTGGATAAGGGTGCTGTGGATAAGGGTGTTGGCAGGGGCGCAGTTGCGGTAGCTATGATGGTGGCCAAAGGTTAACCCATATAACACTGAGGCTAAAAGCGTCAAATTTGTACACTGCCATATGCAAGCTACATTATAGTACTTACAGATAGGGATATAGACCGATGGCTTTAGTTCAAGAGTGGTGCCAGAATAGCTTGGGGCCTAGAGGCGCCAAGCTATTCTGGCACTACCCTTGAACTATTTTAGTCAAACTTATTTCACACACTGGTGTATTCAGAACGAAAAAGGTTAAAGGACATGTCCTGACACTTCATCACTAAACGTTGAGCGTATCGGTGGTGGTGGATTGTGATGGTGATGATGGTGGTGGTTGTGGTGGTGGTGGTATTTCGGAGGGGTTGATGGGTGATACCTCTCAACTCATGAACACCTAATAATGGCTTAGAAAACCTAGGGCGTCAGTTGTAACACACAGCGCTGTACCTCAAGTGGGACATCCATGAGCGAGACTGAGAAAGGATATGAACGACATTCAAATGCTTCAAGACGTTGCTTGGAAAAAAAACAAGTACAATACCGCTCATTAATTTTTTTAATTTTATAACTTTTTCAAACTCGACACACACACAGAAATACAATGGACTTCTTATGTTTCGCACGTGAGAAGTGTTTAAAAAAATTATTAAAAAAAACTGAAGAAAAAACAGAGGACATCACACAAAAAAAAACCTTCTGAAATGTAATAAAAAAAATAACAGGAGGCACAGATCCACATGAGCCCCCGCGCCTGCAGGGTGCGGGGGCCCATGTAGATCTATGCCTCTTGCAGACACAAGGCGTTTGCTCTATACCCTCTACAAAGTCTGCAGTCTAGTATGTTGTTACCTGCGCTTAGTGTCCAATTACCGTTCGACTGACACAACGTCATCCGGTCTTTGCTCAAAATATTAAGGTCGCTTTTATCTGGGTTTATCTTGGGGATACGGTTTCCTCTTATCTACCCCGGGTGCATTGTTCGCCCGCCACCTTTTATTCTTTCCCGGGCCAAAAAGGAAACAATGCTTGGTGTAAACGCTGTTTGCTGGTGGATTGGGTTGCGAGTGTTGAGGGTTCTTGATGAAGTTTACTGAGACAAGCTTGGACAATGGGGGCCATTTGCTTTTCTCACTGGCTGTCGGGCCTTGTAGTATCAACACACTTTTGTGTCACGGTTATGGCCGCATGCAGAAATTAAGAGGACACCGCCACAGGCGAAGGTTGACGCAAGCATAATTTTTTTTTAATTCACTCCATCTCTTAACCCCTTGGTCCTAACGGATGGGTCTCTGGGTTGGTGGGTGGATGGATATATGCATGGATGGACACGTGCATGGGTGGGTGGATGATAATCGTATCAGCGTAATAATAAAATTCTCAACACAAAAGTGACAGCGCGTCTGCGCTTATGCCTCACACAATGTTGACGTCGTGCTCGGATGTGAGTCGGCATCGGGACCGTGACGGCGTGATTTTGTATATCTGTCTTTTATTCATAGTTTAGTCCCCGATCACCTCGGTGCCAGGGGGGACAATAAACCGGAGAAGAGTCCGAAATAGCTCAGGCGGCTAAACGTCGGAGCAGGAGAGCGAAAAGAATCGCCGGGTCGTGGGTTCGAATCCCGGCCCGGCCCCGGTAGCTGGACTCACAATCCAGGGGGAAAAAAACGGATTTGTTCAATAGCCTTCGTGAATATGACGTCAGTCAATCCCAAAACTCCTTGCGCGACGCCATGACGGCAAGGTGAGAAACTGAAAGTACTACACTGTCGAGTCGTTTATAATCGTCGAATCTGCCATCGAAAATGCCTGAGAAAGGTGCGCGTTGCTGCGTTAAAGATTGTTTTATGAGTTCACATAACACAGTTGGAGCCAGAATCAATGAAAATGTTAAGTTTTTTTGCATTCCTAAAGTTAAAACAAACCAAGGATCGCAAATGAAAGATTTGACAAGTAGGAGAAGGTTGGCTTGGGTATCCGCTATCAACTTGGAGAGGATCACTTTCTCGCATTCTTCAGAAGGATGTCGTGTTTGCTCAAGACATTTTCACGCTGGTAACGCTCATTTCAACTTACTTTTATTCATTATTTCTGTTATCTGTCAGTTTTATTAAGAGTTTTCCAAAAGACTTCTCTTTTCCCTACACAGACGTGGGCTGAAAACATTGACGATTTCGTCGTTTTCTTCTTGTCATTTGTGCATTTGTTATTTTTGGCAGATGATAAAAAGAGCACTGAATTCGGAAATAATTTGTATAAAAGCCTTAGTAGTTTTGTTTGTGTGTTATACATTTTGTCATGTGCTCAGAGGTGACTAGTTTATTGATCATTCCTTGTTTCGTATTGTTTTGTTTGTTCCCATCCATCCGTAAACTGCATATGAGCCTCCAAACTTTTGTAAGATCTGAACTGTTCAAGAGTGTAGGCACTAATGCCACACACCAGATAGCTTGTGAGACTTGGAAAATCCAAAGGAGGAATTGCACTGTAGTCCTCTGTCCAGGCGGAGTCTGTGCAGTCGTAGGGGTCAAAACCATTCAAAAATTGAATTTTTTCTTCGTACCGAACCCTATGTTCACTGTCCAGTCGATCAATATATTTTCTAGTATCCCTTCCATTCACTTTTTCCATTTTTTAAAACAGAAAAACACGCTCTGTTTACTCTCTCTGCTGTAAAAGGAAGTACGTCAACCTTTGCAACATGGCGGACGCATTGACAATGATCACGTGACGCACGAAGCCTATAGCATGTCCGTTGAAAGGTCCTGGTAAATCAAAGTGGCACAGTTGGAGTGCGCCTGAGTTGATCAGTGTTCAGGTCGTACTCCATAGGCAATAGATTTCCCTGTCCCCCATAACCCGCCCGTCAGGGCCGTCCATGATCACCTCGGTGCTGTGGACGTGAAACCCGAATTAACCAACCAACCAATAAACTGGAATAAGTAGTAGTTTTATTCATACACCGCAGTACATTGAATTAAAATTTTAAACTCATTGGAGACTCGTGATTCGCCGCGTATCCGAATGCGGCACGTCTCCAATCAGTTAACTCATTCTACCCCAACACCGAAATCCTTAAATTTTGCCGTTGTCCTCAGAAGACTGCGTTGCAGTGCAGGACACAGATCGACCAAGCTATTCTGGCATCACCCTTGAACTATCATGGTCGACCCTTATTTTGCTGTGGTGTGTCTGGGGTAGTATGAGTTAAATTGTTATTGCTGTTTACCGCAATGGAAATGGAAAATGCAAATATACGCAAAACAAATCACCCCTGCATTCATTTTTGTTACCAACACTGGACCTTGCTGTCAGATAATCTTTTCTACTTTAACCCTGTTAGCCCCAAGGTCCCATTTCTCAATTTTGGAGGTGCTGCCTAACGACTATGTACCCGTTGCAGGAAATGGCTTGACCATGATAATTGGGGCGATCCGTGGCGCAGTGGTTAAGGCGCCTGCCACCAAAGTTAAAGGTGCGAGGTTCGATTACGGGTTACGGCGTCGGACATTTCTCCTCTAGTGTCACCGTTAATTCGGGCGGACCGTCGGGGGCTCTTCCTACCCCTCCCTTATGGTACCGGTTTCAGGCTACTTTATAAAATTTCAATTACAAGCGATCAAAATTTCCGAAACCTCAGTAGCTGAGCTGACCCTTCGCACCACGTGAATGTCCTGTGTTTGTCTTGTACTGTGTTTGTCTTAAGCGTGTGTATGTGTGTGTGTGTGTGTGTGTGTGTGTGTGTGTGTGTGTGTGTGTGTGTGTGTGTGTGTGTGTGTGTGTGTGACACGTGAGCGTGCGTGTTGGGTTTCAGTTCGCGGCGCTTTGAGCCGATTCGCAGAATTGGGAAAAGCGCCTATATAATAACAGGTATTATTATTATTCAAGGTTCGTGCCATATTAGCTTGGCGCCTTCAGGCGCCAAGCTAATCTGGCACTACCCTTGAATTGTCATGGTCAAGCCATCTCCTGCTGTAGGGATCCGGGAATAAAAGGGTTAACAACATTAAACGAGTTAGTTAGTTATTTGGGTTTAACGCCGAACAGGTGACTACGGCCATCTCACACGGCGGCAACATTAAATCGAAACGACCAACTCTGACCCGAGGTACCCCACACGAATCGACCATCCAGGTAGTTACTGTAGTTTAACGCCAAGCAGGCTACTGAGGCCATCTCGCGGCGGGTCAAGCCTCCACGAAAAGCAGCCTGCTCCGAGGTAGGGTCACATCTCATCGACCACTGGCTATTCCCAGCATTGTGTTGGGAAGAAAAGACCCTGTCCACTCCACGCCAGTCTTGTCACGTCTGCGGTCACTCTCGTGTTGTCCATCCCCACTTTCAACACTTGCACGTCACGAACAGCCAATATGGCTTCCATCTGCAAGAGGCATAGATTCTCATGAGCCCCTGCTTTGCAGGGGCTCATGAGAATCTATGCTTCTTGCTGACAGGCACCAAATTCATACACATTCGACTTCGCTTATAACGAAGTCGGCATTAACAAAAGTCTAATATAACAACACCTTTTTGGAAGTCCCGACTACATTTTTCCCTCATTTTGTTTTATACTTTTACTTTCATTACTTCTATAGTACCGAAATTCGAATGGTACACCGACAACATCAAAATGTGGATCCACTAGCAGTTTGCTATGTCCTAAATTCAGCGGGCATGTCTTTGCACCTCAGAATGAGGAAGGCATTAGAGATTGCAAGCTGAGACTGATCACGATCAACCAACAGAAATTCAAGAAAGCGACAGAAAAGAGAGAGAAGTCTAGAATACGCTGGTCAGTTGATCCCTCTTACTCCCCTCAGAGTCTGAGGCCAACAGATGTAAATGCGGTTTATTTCCGCCAACTGGAAACTGGTTTTCGCATATGCCATTGCAGAAAGCATGAAAAAACAACTTATTACAAAAGCTGTCTTCGAAATAAAATAGTTCACAAAAATTGCTAATTGTTTGAAATTGACGAACAGACAACGAGCTACTTATATTCCTAATAATTAGTGATTACATATTTTTGCAGAGAAAAATCCCAACAAAGAATGAAACTCGCTTAGAAAGTAAAAGTACACCTCAATTTATCACATTTTCGGGTTAACCGATTTAGCTTCAATGCACTAGAGCAGGAGATGGATCGACCATGATAATTCAAGGATAGCGCCAGATAAGCTTGGTGCCTGATGGCGCCAAGCTAATCTGGCACTATCCTTGAATTATCACGGTCGATCCATCTTATTCAAGGATAGCGCCAGATAAGCTTGGCGTCTAATGACGCCAAGCTAATCTGGCACTATCCTTGAATTATCACGGTCGATCCACCTCCTGCAATTGCAAAATAGTCGTTAGATGACACATCCAAAAGGTGGGAAATGCGGCCGTCAGGTGAAATGGGACATACCAGACAAAAATAAAATACACAGTTTACCTTCTTAGGCGAGAGGTGTTACTCTACAAATATTTTTTTTTTCACTTTTGTAGGTTTTGCAGAAAACACAGGCTGATGATAGTCTGTGCCTTTTGCAGAAACACGTTTAGCTGACAGACCTCACAGACAGCGAGAGAAAAGGGACGTCACTCTCTGGACACAGCCTTAGTTATCACCCTTGTTCATCATGGACGGCATTTCGTCAGGAACCGACTATTCTGGGATGGTCCTAAGGTCATTCAGAGCGTGGCGTGTGGCGAGTTTTCAAAAAAGAAATACGTGCTTTTACAAACTCGGTTTACCACATGGCGACAAAGCAGGAACTGTTTCACAAGGCACTGTCATGTCCAAGGTCTTTCTTTGTCACCATGGGACACTTCATGGTCAGTACAGGCTTTGCCTTGTGACGTTCAGCCTATTTCGCGTAACAACAGTGGGTGAACAGCGAACTAAATGACCTCGGACACACGTAAAACGCACTAAAGCTATACATGAACGTGACCACAGATATTCTTGTACGTGTTTTCCTTTTTATATCTCATTGTGCCTGAGGTACGAAATGCCCACATTTTGGAGTTATCCTCTGAGGACCGCATTACATTTCAGGAGACAGATCAACCATGATAGTTCAAGGGTGGTGGCAGAATAGCTTGGCGCCTATAGACGCCAAGCTATTCTGCCACCACCCTTGAATTATCATGATCGAGCCATATCTTGCTGTGGTGTGTCGCGGGCAGAATGAGATACTGTATCCTCTGTTCCTCCCCCATACTGATACCACAACTGTGACGTGTGAAGACAAAAGACGGCAAGTACATTCATGTGAAAAGCGAGATATTTTAAAATTGTATTACAAAGTAAGAGACGTTTTCTGTCTCTGTCTCTCTCTGATCTCTCTCTGTCTCTCTGTCTGTCTGTCTCACCCCCTCTCTCTCTCTCTCTCCGCCGTGAGATGGCCTTAGTCGCCTGCTCGGCGTTAAACCCAAATAACCAATCTCTCTCTCTCTCTCTCTCTCTCTCTCTCTCTCTCTCTCTCTCTCTCTCTCTCTCTCTCTCTCTCTCTCTCTCTCTCTCTCTCTCCCCTCTCCCCTCCTTCTCCTCCTCTCTCGCCCCCCTCAATATACAAACTTCAACACCTTCCAGTTTTGGCCTTTGAGAATAAATCAGTGCAACTAATTAGCAAGGAAAGGCGAATACTCAGAAACTACGAACATGGAGTGCAGCACCCGCAAGGCATGACGGACAGGGTCTATCTCTTTTCCGTCACTTCCTGTCAATTCATATGCCTGCAGGCAAGGCGCCGGTTTTCAAACCGGCGCCTTACCTGCAGGCATATGAATTGACTTTGTATGTGGGACTAGAGTCTATTCATACGCCTTGCGGCTAGTCTGTATCGTGTGTTGGTTCTTCCGGCGAAAGTCACACATCTGCACGTGACACAGAGCCTCATGACCCGGCACTTCGATGATGTTGTATGCTGATCTGTCATCTGTCAGCAGACATATGCTGTAAATCTATAGTCATACGGTCCAAATTCATACACCAGCTCGCATTTAAACATCCGACGTACATATAGGACCAGAAAGCAGATATATGCGTTTGCTTCGGCCATTTCCCTTTACTGAATATCCGCCTCGCCATCCCCAACCACCCCCCCCCCCCCCTTTTTATTTTTTTAATCATTACTACAAATATATTTTGATACTTTTCCATCAAGTCTCTTAACACCCAGTACGGCGGGGAAGTTACATAACCCCTTCCTAACCGCCCCCCCCCCCTCACCCCCACCCCCACCCCAACTCCCCCTCACTCAATCAACGCCCAAACAAGAAAATATATACGATATTTTATTTGACATTTTTGAGCGCGTTAGTTGTTTCTTGTCTCGGCGCTTTACGTTTGGATGAATTGTCACACAAATAAAACTACCCCTTAAATACGGTATTTATAATGCGCTTATCTTATAATAATTATAACTCTAAGCTCGCACTCACAACTCGCACACGCATGCGCACGCTTTAGACAATGACTCACGTAACACAAATAGTGAAAATACATTACGACGGTCAGCTTGGGGTGGGGAGTGTGGTGATATAGTGCTAGAACTGTTGAAAGAGGTGAGTCTTGAGGGCGGACTGGAAGGAGCAGAGCGAGTGTTTCTGACGGAGAGAGAGTGGGAGAGTGTTCCAGGTGGATGGGCCGTATACTGAGAAGGAGCGGGGGCCGAAAGTGCTGAGTTTGGTGCGGGGGATGAGGAGGCGGAGAGGGTCGGAGGCGGAGCGGAGGGAGCGGGGAGGAGTGTAGGGGTGAAGTAAGCTGGAGAGATAGGCAGGAGCGTAGTTGTTCAGGGATTTGTAGCAGAGAGACAGAATCTTGTATCCCCCCACCCCCCTTCCCCCCCACCCCCCTTCCCCCCCCCCACCCCTTCCCCTCCCCCTCCCCCCCCCCCGCGACATTGACATGTTAACCCCTAGTCATACGTATACATTAACCCGTTCAGTGCCAGTTGACTCAAATCAAGTTGTGTTTCTGCAAGCTTCGTTAATTCAACCCCCCAAAACCCTATGGCTATCCCCGGAACATGGATTCAAAGCGGTGTCAGCGAGAGGCATAGATCCTCACGGGTCCCCGCAATTGCGGGGGCCCATGAGGATCTATACCTCTCGCAGTTGGGTGGTGTTCATTTGTTGTTTCTTGGCACTGAACAGGTTAAAGAAGGGGATGTTAAAGTCCGGCCCATTAAGCCGCTGCTGTCAAAAGCCCATGCCTGCAAGTAAGACGCCGGTCTGCGTGGTGAACAAAACAAAACAGCCTCCGGGTGTTTTCCTCCTAGAAATCGAACTCACTGTCCAAGACAGCCTGCTTATCTTCTGCGTCCTCGGTAGGGCTATTGTTCCCCCCCCCCCCCCGCCCCCTCCCCCCCCCCCTGCCCTGCCACAGTACGTACAGTGTTGTTTTCTGAAGGCTTTCTTCATTCAACCACCAAAAGCCAAAACCAGAAGCATGGATACAAACAGGTCTCTTGCAGTGGGGTTGTTTTGAATTTTTCTCGCCAGTGAAAAGGATAACGCCTATCAGTTCCGAATTTCTCGACGTTTCAGCTTAGAAATCATGTATCACCCGGTGTCGCAAACTGCATTTATAAAATGTTGGTTTCTTTCGTGCGACAAATTTGTCGCTCCCGGAGAACTCTCAACTGATTTGCCTACAAGACACACGGATTGGAGCAAAAGCAAACAGCCTTGGGGTGTTTGTCTCCCCTACAAAAACCAACTCGCTGTCCAAATCAGCTTGCATCTAGACCTATCTAGATTATCAATGGTACAATTATTACCCCCCTTGAGCAAGTAAACACCGGTACTCTTTGCCTGTTAACCACCGTGTGCATGCATTCACCGGTTCTGCCAACAGTACTTCAGTGTGGCAGCATGCACAATGGGGTAACAAAAAAAAAAAATAACACCCCGAGGGTGCCCGCCTCCCAACATTTCTCTAAAATTGTTTACAACAGACGATGTTGACAGTGCACGTGTCAGCATGATGTTTGACATCTTAGAGGCATGTCAATACCACTTTTCAAAAACTGTTTTTAAAAAACAAAGTTCTTGTTACAAAGGCGATCAAACTGTGTTACTATAACACCCTGGGTACCATTGTCAAAAGATTCATGCGTTTTGTGAACCGGCCTAAAACCCCTCTGGATATTAGCTCGGTTTCGTTTGAAACATCGACTCCGAACCAAGCGGACGCGAGCGGAATCACAGCTGACGACCAGAGTATGCAGTAAGCGTAGACAACTCTCCAAACATCTCCAAGAGGCAAAGACCTGTGCCTCTTGGAGATGTTTGGAGTGTTGTCTATGTTTATGAGACAATCTGGTTATCCAGCGTGATTTCCCTCTCGTTCGTTGTTGGGAGTCGTTCTTTGCAAACGAAACCTTACTAAATAGAAGAACCCAGCGAAGAATCCCTCTGGGTATTGTCTTTATCACCTCTCGGTTCAGTTCACGAATTCCAATTATTTTTAGAAAATCGTTTCACACGGGGCAATTGTCAGATGAATTGGTATTATGACAAGGAGAATCACTTAACTCCTTCTACCCCAACACCGAAATCCCCAAATTTTGCCGTTGTCCTCTGAAGACTGCACTCTAGCGCAGGACACAGATCGACCGTGATAGTTCAAGGGTGATGCCAGAATAGCTTGGCGCCCATAGGCGCCAAGCTATTCTGGCATCACCCTTGAACTATCATGGTCGATCCACATCTTGCTGTGGTGTGTCTGGGGTAGAATGAGTTAACGCTAAAGAAACAAAACACACACACACACACACACACACACACACACACACACACACACACACACACACACACACAAACACACAAGAAACACGATTAAAAGGACAGTTACAACACAATTCTGAAAATTTTCTGGATTTCAACCTGCACACTCAGACAAGAAGACAATGCACTGCTTATTTGTGTAGACAGCTGAGGATGTCAAAAAGACACGAACAAGCGCTCTTTATTTTTATTTTTCTGATTACAGTGTCAACACCTAAATTGTTAACCCCTTCACTGTCAGTGATCACGAACTGTGCGTCAGAAACGACTGCACACTGACTGACGTTGGCCTTGGTTAATTCGGGGTTTAACGTCCACGGCACTGAAGTGATAATGGACGGCCCTGACGGGCGGGTTTATGGGGGACAGGGAAATCTATTACCTATGGAGTACGACATGAACACTGATCAATTCAGGCGCACTGCAACTGTGCCACTTGGATTTACCAGGACCTTTCAACGGACATGCTATGGAACAAGCCCGTCTTCCCCTCCCCCCCACCCCCCCTGAATTGGCGAGTCCAGCTATCGGGGCCGGGATGGGGACGTTAGCCTGAAGAACACAGATGTGAACGGGACAAAATTAGGCATAAAGAACACAGGACCAACAAGAGACATAAATCCTCATGAGCCCTCGCGACTGCGGGGGCTCATGAGGGTTTATGTCTCTTGCAGATGGGTGACGTTCGCCTTTCCTCGGCAGTGAAGCGGTTAACCCCTTCAATCCCGGATTATGACGGCGATTTAGTTTTGCCAGGATGCATGAGGACCTATTGAATGGAGAATTTTGTCTGATGAAATAAATATCACAGTGGCTGAGTTCTCTCTGTGTGTGCGAGGACTTCTTGTAATTGAAAACTCGTGAGGACCTAGACCTGGGTTTGTTTTGTTTTTTTATGGAGATGTTAGTTCGGGGTTCACCTCTTTCAACAGTTCTAGCACTATATCACCACACTCCCCACCCCAAGCTGACCGTCGTAATGTATTTTCCCTATTTGTGGTACGTGATTCATTGTCTAAAGCGTGCGCATGCGTGTGCGAG
This sequence comes from Semisulcospira habei, assembly GCA_036245525.1. Classification (NCBI taxonomy): domain Eukaryota; kingdom Metazoa; phylum Mollusca; class Gastropoda; family Semisulcospiridae; genus Semisulcospira; species Semisulcospira habei. The sequence goes on along the minus strand of BTPG01000007.1, from coordinate 15,680,633 downwards.
TTGTGAGTGCGCGCTTAGAGTTATAATTATTATAAGATAAGCGCATTATAAATACCGTAATTATTATTATTATTATAACGTTCACGGCCGGCACAGGGATGATAATGAACTGCTCTCAGGCTAGAGCGCGCGTTATGGGGGACAGCCGGGGACACTTCTTGCCTGTGGAGTACGACCTGAACGCTACTCAGTTCGGCCGCACTACAACTGTGCCACTTTGATTTACCAGGACCTTAACCCCTTTCCCTGCCAATGCACGTTCGCTGTACGTACACGTTGGTTTCTGAAATCTAATTGGTTCATTTAACGACCAAAAGCCAACACCGTCCATTGGTCTCAGCAAGAGGAATAGATCCTCATGAGCCCCCGCGGTCGCGGGGGCTCATGAGGATCTATGTCTCTTGCAGTTGGACCGCGTTCATTTTTTTTTCGGCGGCATTGAAAGGGGTTAATATAACGGACAATCCAGGACCTTATAATAACGGACATGCTATCTGAACGAACCTGTCGTTTTGCCTGGACTTACGATGGAGAGTTTCGGCTGTTGGAATAAGTATGACAGTGGGCAGCGTCCTCTCTGTGTGCGGGGACGCGTCAGGCTCTATGCCCTCCTGCCGCTGTAGAGCAGGTTGTTTAGTGTTCCAGCGTGACAGTGACTGGAACCTTCTCAGTCGCTGTAGGCCAAGGCTGCTGCGCTGAGCGCCTTGAGGCTCTCTCGGACAGCCATACAATGGCTCGACCAATTAGCACCAATTTCACGTCTATTACCGGACGCAGCTCTGTCTGGCAGGACGCAGGAATACAAATGACGCCGAATCTCCATATTATGGCTTTTTGCCTCCCCTTTCTCCTGGCGAGACGTAAAAATTCAATAAAATTCAATAGCTCCCAGTGTCAGGCAAGGAGCTCGCAATGCTCCGAGACAAATTCTGGCTTTCAGGGAGTGGAGAGGCCCTCTACTGAAACAGTCACGGGGTCCACACGCTTCATCTCGTGAGAGGCGCAGATGTTCAAAAGTCCTTGCATCGATGCAGGGACCCGTGAGAATACGAACCTCTTCCTGGCATAGATTGGCATCGTCTGCATCTTCAAATAATGAGGAGGTCATACAAGTTGAGTCTTCCAGTGTGTCGCCGGAAATGTTAAGCTATAACTTGATTTATTCGGGATGAGAAGACAAAGATGTAAGTTGTACCAGCAAGAGGTGTAGATTCTCATGAGCCCCTGCTTACGCAGGGGATCATGAGAATCTACGCCTCGTGCGCAAAGAAGGAAGAGCCTCGGTTAGAGACAGGGGAGCGAATTCGCCTCCTTAACACGCAAGATAAACAGGGTGAAGACAGAGAGGACTGACAATAGTCTCCTTCCGCCTCGCCCGTAAGGAAAAACCGACAGTTTCCAATAGAATTAATTTAAATCCTACTCTTCACCCTCACCCCCACCCTCCGTCCCTCCTTCGATCCTCCTTCCCCTCCCCCCTCCCCATTTCGCCAACCCCCCACCAGTCCTCCTACCTCTCCAGATTGTTTCTCGCCCTAGAAGGTTGCGGGCTATTTCTGTCGGTTTGAAATGATTGCTACTCTAACTAATTAGGACTCAGTGCCTAAGGTGGTACGATTCATTAGAAGACGCATCAGCGACGAAAACGGCCGCTCAATTGAATTAGAGCTCCAGAGAGCTTTATTTCACCGGTTTGAGCTATTGAGTTTCGCTGTGCGTTTATTTGTTTTATCAATTGTATAATCGCTGCTTGATAGCCCCTAGACCAGCGCCCTCATTCGATTACGGAGGTGGCGGTCGCAGGATGCGCGGTGAATGCTGCTGATGACAGACACGTGACCAGCCTGGCCAATGGCATTGTTTTTCACTTGGGTGGTTCTCGCCCATAGAGTTATCGCGCTTGTCTTGTGAGAGTTGTTTCCCTTTTCTTGGTTCGACGGCGCGCCCCAAACCCGGCCTCAACGAATTCCTTTGTTTGAGGGAGAAACCAAACAAAAGACGTAAAACTTCTAGAAGATTGCCTTACCACAAGAGGCATAGATTCTCATGACCCCCTGCGAATGCAGCGGTTCATGAGAATCTATGCCTCTTGCAGACGACAGACAGACCCGTCCCGCCTGTCGTGTAAGGAGTTGTCTCGCTTGTCTTGTAATGGTTGTGTCCCTTGTCTTGCAGAGTGCGCAGCTGTTTGGCGCTGGTCTTGTGCTCCAATTTTCCCTGTTTAACCGACTGAGTGGTCCTGTTGATTGAATTGTTGTGTTGATGAATTGGGAAGCGAGGCCCTTTAGCCAAGGACTCGACTCGCACGAAATCGCGTCCTGAACGAGCACAAGGTGCAAGGGCCGACATCGGCCGTAGTTGGCTTGCCCGCTGGCGCGAGCGAGCCAACTTTGACCGACGCCGGGACGGCTACGAGGACCTTTTGGTCACTAGTGGTCGCGTTCCACACGGAATAAGGACTCTCTCTCTCTCTCTCTCTCTCTCTCTCTCTCTCTCTCTCTCTCTCTCTCTCTCTCTCTCTCTCTCTCTCTCTCTCTCTCTCTCTCTCTCTCTCTCTCTCTCTCTCTCGTTTAGTCGCCTTCTACAGCTGTCTGCAAGACACATCAAATTCAAACGGTCTTTTGCCGTCGCAAGGAGGTAGAGTTTATGCCTTTCTTTAGTGCAGACCAAGTTTGGCGTCAGCTGTTGCGCTGATGGTTGGTTGGTTAGTTCGCGGAATAACGTCCACATTACAAAACTGGCGGGTGATGGGGAACAAGGAAACTTGCTTGTAGAGTACGACCTGAACACTAATCAATGCATGCGCACTGTTGGTTAGTTCGCGGTATTACGTCCACATTACAAAAAAATGGCGGATGATGGGGGACAGGGAAACTTGCTTATGGTCTACGACCTGAACACTAATCAATGCACGCACCCTGCAACCGCGCCACTTTGACTACAGAGACGCTTAAGACTAAGCCCGTCTCTCTCCGTTGATTTAATATAGCTCCCATTGTCAGGCAGGGAGCTACCTAAGCGATGCCTCATCTTGAACGTTTTAATTCGGGGTAAAATCATACAGTCTGTCGTCTATGTCTGTCTGCAAGGACAGATTCACATTAGCTCATTCGAGACTCATTCGCGGCTTATGCCGCGTATCCGGAGGCGGCACATCTCGAATGAGTTAGCCCTTGCAACCCCATGAACGCAGTTGAACATATGCCCTCCCGCTGGCCAGGTTTGACGTCAGCTGGGTCCCAAATTGAGGAGGCCATTCCAGTTAAGGTTATGCGTAGGGTGTCGAAAACTAAGCCGCGTATCCGGAGGCGGCACGTCTCGAATGAGTTAACCCGTTCAATGCCAGACGACGCAGACTGCGGTGTTTCTGTAATCTTCGTTAATTGAAGACCTAGAGACACTGACTGTCCCTGGAACATGGGTTAACTAGTGGTGTCAGCTAGAGGCATGGGTTCTCATGAGCCCCCCCCCCCCTCAACTGCAGGGGGCGCATGAGGATCTATACCTCTTGTATAGCGTTCGAATTTTCTCGCCACTGAACACGTTCATCTCTTCCTCCTTTTTGGCCAAGGACAGGCGCCAGCAAGCGAGGACGTCCATCTCAACGCGTAAACTCATTCGAAAGTTTCGCATACGGATACGCGGCGAACAGCCGCGTATCCGTGTGCCACACGTCTCGAATGAGTTAAACTCCCAGAACCATTTGAGAGAACCTTTGACCGAAAGAACATTTTCAGCCTTAGTTTCGTACGCTGCTGGTCAGCGGTAGTGAATCGAGGGAAACAGCCAATGAGTGCGTTAATCCTTTTTGCCTGTCGGTAGCGGTTTTTGTCGAGGTGAATCCTGCAAGAATCACCTCGACAAAAAGCACTACCGACAGTCAGAGGGTTAATACACTTTACTGTACCCCGTGGAACCGTAAGTTCCACACTGGCACACCAGAACATCATTATTACATCTCCTTCAGAGGAGGCGGGCATCGTGATTTCTGCTGCAGCCTGCGAGTTCCAAATGTCGTGACCGCTCCGAGCCACGTCGCTGACCACAATGACTTGAAGGACAGGCCAAGAACCTGGGACAATGGGTGGGCGTTCTGAGTCCATTCTTCGGCGAGTCGATCTCCTCAATCCTAAAAACTTCCTCTGTTTGAGGAACGGAGATGTGGTTGAACAATGCTGAATTTCCGATCTAAACAACATGAGATGTACTCAGAAAGGGTATTTTTCATGAAATTATAGTAATTTTTGTCGTTTTGTCTTTTGCCTTTCTAAAGCGTGTTCCGATACGTCGTCTTTCTTTTTTCTGCTTACAAAAGAAGCGGGATATATTACCAGGCGCCCGGCAGAGCCAAGGGCTAGGCACGACGCAAGAAATCGCCGCCTTAGCAGAGATGTGGAGAAAAGTATTGACTGGATATTAGAGATCCATAGTAAACCAGACCAATATCGGTACGATATCCAAAGAAACTCTAAAAAGACTTTTGATGGATTGACTGGATTTCGCATGGGCCTTTCCAAACACACAAATCTCATTTTGACTGAACTGAACTGTGTGCAAGAGGCATGTATTCTCAAGAGCCCCTCAGTGCAGTTGCAGGAGCTCATGGGAAGCTATGCCTCTTGCAGACGAGGGCATATGCCCGGAAATGTTCCAGGTCCATTCTCTCTTCCCAATGACTCTGTTTTCTTCGCCACAATGGGCCCGCTCATTTACCAACTGTTGCCACTCGTTTTCGGTGTCCCTCAAGCTAACCTGTCAAACACAGGCCTTGACAACACTGCAGGGAACATCTTGGCCCTCCTGCAAGAGGCATAGACCCTCATGACCCTAATTGTAGCTAAGATGTTATCTATAGCCTAGTACTTTGACTCTAGTTCCTAGTATCTTTGGTCGTAGCGAATAAATCTGAGTGATGTTCTGTATAGTGAGTGAATAATCAGTCTTGTCAGAGGCATAGACGTTCATAAATCCAGCTTCTCAAGGATAGTGCCAGATTAGCTTAGTTCCTGCGGCGCCAAACTACTCTGGCACTACCCTTGAGCAATCAATGACGACCCACCTTCCGCGGCTGGTGCTGAACGCGAAAGGGTGAAGAGGGCCCTCAGTGTGAGGTGACAACAACATTGTGTGTAAAAAGAAATGGCGCCTTATTCTCTCGGTTAGAACTCTTTAATTTATTTCACCGAAGGCCAAATCGCGACTCTCGGCAGCTTTTGTGTTGTCAACCCGACACCGAAACCCAAGTCTCCTGTCCCGTCTGCACTGGGCACAGAGTCTCGTGTGTCAGTTGTGGCTTGTCACATGGACTTTAGAGGACGTAATTGTTATGTTATGTTATGTTATGCTATGTTATGACTTTGTTATGATGTTATGTTATGTTATGTTATATGTTATATGGTATATGTTATATGTTATATGTTATGTTATGTCATGTTTTTATTTATTTTTTTGTGTTATGTTTTGTTTTGTTATGTTTTGTTTTGTTATGTTATGTTTTGTTTTGTTATGTTTTGTTTTGTTATGTTTTGTTTTGTTATGTTTTGTTACCTTTTGTTTTGTTATGTTTGTTACCTTTTGTTTTGTTTCTTTTTTACAGTCTACTTCGCTTATAACAAGGTCGGATATAGCAAAAGTCGGATATAACGAGACTTTTTCAGAGGTCCTGACAGCACTCTTTCTGTGTAAATTACGTTGCTTAAAACAAACTTCGGTTATAACAAAAATTAGAAAAAATGGGTCCTTTGGCGGTTTGTTATATGTGGAGTTCATTGTTCACTGTTTTGTTTATTTTATAGAATGGAAAGAGCCTCAACAAATTGGTTAATTTAAATGATACTAAAAGAAAGAAAGCTAGATAGGACGGATGGCGCTGTTCTGTAGCGACACTCTTTTCAAGTAAAAGGTAGCGCATTCTTCCCCTCGTGTGAGAATAAAGTTGTAAACGTGTTGTTTTTGTTGTGTTGTTTAAACGTCACAAAAATTAAGACGCATTGGTGACAAAAAGACTTGTCAAGGTCTGATACATTTACCTCTGTGTCCCTCAGTTGAGGGGAGGGGAGGGGAAGCGGTGTGACTGTAGGTGTCGTCAGATCGTGTGCTTTTGTTTGGAGGCGAAAAGGGGCGAGACTTTTGCGCGCCTTGTTCCATTGTGCCCAAGTCTTCGCTCAGAAAACCGACTCCCATCTCACGAAACGCGCCTCCCACACCTTCCAGCCTCCCAGAGGCACGGATTCTCATGGGCCCCTGCAGCCGTAAGGCTGCAGGGACTCATGAGAACCCGTGCCTCTTGTGGGACGAACCTACAGCATCTAATTACATCCCTTGCTTTCTTAATTTGGCGACCTCAAAGAGACTGAAGAGGTTTAGCTGTGTGACTGTTCCACTATGGGAGAAGGTAATCTGTATTTGTTGCTGTCCGTAACACAAAGACTCGGAGCAGCTCGCTCTGTCAGCCCCCAACAAAAGGGGGACAATGGCGGAGGAAGGGGCGTGTAATTCGAGCCGACCTACGTCGGTGTTGAGGGTGACCTCCCCTTCAGGAAGGCGCGAATCCGCCATTGTTGGTTTGTAGTGGCGTGGCGTTTTCGGATCAGGTGGGGGCTGCCCTTTTGAAACAGAGACCACTATCGCAGCCAAACTCCAGTCCGCAAACGGCACAGAGTTTCATGTATGTCTGTTGCTGTTAGATGTCAGATATCAGCTGGCTTCATTTTGCATCTTTCTTACCGTTAGACGTCTGAATACGGCTGTAGCATGAAGTAACGGATTAGGTTTCACTAGATGTTTCCAAGTTAGGGCGAAGTGATATCCAAGATTTGGCAAGCCTTGTTCTTGTTGCATGTTCGGCTCAATTTATTTGTTCATTGTTGGTGTACTTTGTACACAATCTCCACGTTGAATATTACTAATTTAAGTTTATTGTCCCGCTGTCACTAGAGTGATGACTAATATTCTGGCTTAATTTCTTTTTTTTAAAAAAAACCAAACTTATAATGTACTTTAGTTCAGTATAGAAGCTGCCATACCGTGCGTTTGGTTAATTTTAAAATTTCCATGGTCTCAACCAACAACGGTTATTTCTAATAAGAAGGTTTATTTATTTATTATATCAATGTTATATAATAATATTATTAAAATCAAGGTTAAAATTCAGGACCATCAATGTAAAAACAAGTTAAAAGGTTATACATTTATGATGATAAGAGATACTACTACTGAGTCCTTATTTCAATTTGATTTCTTTATTTAACTCATTCTACCCCAACACCGAAATCCCCAAATGTTTGCCGTTGTCCTCTGAAGACTGCATTGCAGTGCAGGACACAGATCGACCATGATAGTTCAAGGGTGATGCCAGAATAGCTTGGCGCCCGTAGGCGCCAAGCTATTCTGGCATCACCCTTGACCTATCATGGTCGATCAGTATCTTGCTGTGGTGTGTCTGGGGTAGAATGAGTTAATTAATACTTTATCCTTGTAACCACGTTGAATGAGGGAGAAAAACAAGAAGCATTTTTATGTGACTCGGTGGCCAAGGTTTCCGATGACCTGACGATTATTATGCTGAACGCTGGCCCTTCCCAGTGAGCAAAGGTTCTCGGGCCCACAACGGCCGCAGTGGCCAGGAGATATTTTTCTACCGGGGTTAGTGATACATGTACCTGCCTGACTACACGCCCGTAGGAGATATTCCTATATCAGAATCATGCTGAAAACATCGAAGCCGATGATGTCGTCACTGTGCATGACTTCTATTTGTGGGTGCGGGTGTGGCTGGCCAAGCCAATCCTAGAGCCACACCTGCGAGGGCAATGGGGGCACTGGAACGTAGCTGTAGGGAGAGTCGACGCGGTCTTTCTGCGAGCTCTGGCACTGGTGATCCGTTCGCGCCGATTTTGTTCAAAGAGCGTGCAGGCTTTCCTGGTGGCGGCACGCCAGCCGGATCTGTCTTGTGCTTGTGCTTCAAGTTCCTTTACCGGGAAGACGCAGTACTTGAGGCTGTCTTTTATGCAGTCTTTGAAGCGTTTCTTTGGCCGTCCTTGCTTCCTGTGGCCTTTTGAGAGTGCACCATACAGGAGTTGGCGTGGCATGCGATAATCATCCATGCGTATGACATGACCTGTCCAGCGAAATTGTGTCTTTAGGATCAAGGCTTCAACACTCACTAAGCCAGGATTATCCAGGACTTCCAGGTTTGTCACCTTGTCTTGCCATTTGATGCCCATGAGTGAGGGTAGGGATCTCATGTGGAAACTTTCAAGCTGCTTGAGGTGCTTTCTGTACAGCGTCCATGACTCACAGCCATAGAGGAGGCTGGGGAGGACTACTGCCTTGTAGACTTTGATCTTGGTGGAGAGCTTGACGTTTTTGTTATTCAACACACGAGTGCGCAGACGACGCAGGGCTTGGCTGGCTTTGCTGATGCGAGCTGCGATTTCCTTGTCGCTAGTACCGTCAGAAGAGATGATGCTCCCCAGGTACCTGAACTGGTCGACAGTCTTCAGCTCGGTGCCTTCGATATACACTTTGGGTGGGGGGAGGGGGGGGGGGCTCTTGTGCCTGGGGCTGGTTGGTGCAGGACCTCGGTCTTGTTGAGACTGATGGTGAGGCCACACAATCGAGAGGCTTCCGAGAACCTGTTGACGATGGTCTGGAGGTCAGACTCCGTGTTCGCCATCAGCGCACAGTCATCGGCAAACAGCGCCTCAAGGATCAGTCTCTCGATGGTCTTGGTCCTGGCGTTCAGTCGACGGAGGTCGAAGAGAGAGCCGTCTAGTCTGTACTTCAGGTACACTCCCTTCTCAAGGTCGCGTACTGCATGGGTCAGGACACACGTGAAGAACAGGTTGAACATCACGGGGGCAAGAACACAACCTCACTGACTATTATATATTTAACGTACTACGGCACTATGTGTGATCAAGGACGAAATGGTTGAGACAGTAGGTTGAGCCCCATTATAGTGAGGAAAGACAGAGTTGCATCCCTTCAGCTCCAAAGAGCTCCGGCCGTCCTGGGAACATAGATTCAAAGCGGTGTCAGCAAGAGGCGTAGATCCTCATGAGCCCATTCAACTGTGATATGTCTCTATAAACTGGATAGTGTTAATTTTTCTCGACAACCAATGGGGATAAATTTGGGAAATGCGGCCGCGGGATAAAAATCTTAACCTTAATCCACCTCTACCCAGATACTCCACGATACTGTTCCACCATTATAGTTCCAGGGTGCTGCCAGAATGGCTTGACCAGCAACAGCAATCAACTTCAACAAAGGCGCCAATTAAGCTATGTAGCCGCTACTCTTGAACTATCACGGTCAATCTATCTCCTGATCATTTTAAGCGGTCTGAAAGGGCAGTCCTCAATTTTTCGGGGGATTGGGACCTTATGACTCAATAAACTGAAAATATTTCGGTATGGTCATCATAAAAATCAACTTTAAAAATAATGTGGAAAAAAAATCAACAGCTACAAAAATGTTGGACGTTTATGAAGAAATGTAGAAGTTTCATGATCATGGTGATCTATCACACGCGTTCGTGACTGCCGGTGACCTTTCGTGACTGTGACGTAAAAATGACAGTATCAATCCCGTCAGTGCTAGTTGTGGCAGATTATTTTTTTTTCTGAAATCTTTATTAATTCAACGCGAAAAGACCCATGGGTGCAAAGTGGGGGTCAGCAAGAGGCATCGATCCTACATGAGCCCCCCCCCCCCCCCCCCCGCGACTGCGGGGGGCTCATGAGGATCTATGCCTCTTGCAGCTGGGCTATCGTGCACATTCGCATTTTTGGGTTAAGGTCAAAGATTATGAAAACCTAAGTTTAATATCCGCGCGGACACATCACGTTTGGTAGCGGTACTGAAATTCGATACGTACTTCCTGTTTCTAGTTCAATTTTGAGGGTTTTTTTTTTTTTATTAAATTTTGCTATTTTAACCCCTTTGCTATCGGTGATCACGAATTTCGCATCTAAAACGGTCGGACGCACACTGACATACATTGGCGTGATGAGCAGAAATGAAGTGGGACCAGGGGCGAGGACAAGGAACACTGGCAGGATTAACAAGAGACATAAATCCTCATGAGCCCCCGCTATCGCGGGGGCTCATGAGGATTTATGTCTCTTGCAGATGGGTGGAGTTCGTGTTGCCCAGGCAGTTAAAGGTTAACAAGTCTTAGAGGTTGATATTCTGATTCTAGTTCATGAGTGGGGGGGAACTGACTTCTTTACGAGTGAGTGCACTCACAGGCACGTCCAGCAATGTCCGTCGTAATTCTAACGCGGTGGCCTTCAAAAACAGACAGAAGCTGTCATAATGAAACTATGACACAGGCACAGATCGCTCGATCGCACCCCTGGTTGCACGCACTAGAATGCGTTTTAATCCTTCACAATCTGACCTGACTTTTGTTCGTTCGTTCCTTCGTTCGTTCATTCATTTGCTCGTTCGTTCGTTCGTTTGTTCGTTCGTTCATTCATTTATTCATTCATTCGTTCGTTCGTTCGTTCGTTTGTTCGTTCGTTCGTTTGTTCGTTCGTTCGTTTGTTCGTTTGTTTGTTTGTTCGTTTGTTCGTTTGTTCATTCATTCATTCATTCATTCATTCGTTCGTTCGTTTGTTCGTTAATTTTTCGTTCGTTCATTAGTTCGTTCGTTCGTTCATTCATTCATTCATACATACATTCACTCCAGTCACTCATCCATCCATCCCTCCGTCCGTCCGTCCGTCCGTCCGTCCGTCCAACCGTCCGTCCAACCGTCCATCCGTCCCTCCCTCCCTCGCGCCCTCCCTCCCTCCCTCCCTCCCTCCCTCCATTTATTTATTTATTTATTTATTTATTTATTTATTTATTTTTGAAGGGAGACTGCCATACCCGGGGTACACGCGTCGTGGAAGGGCAGCGCCACAACATTTTTAAACACTCGGTATTGCCTATTTGCCAGTACGATGTTCTATTAGGTGTCGTGAGTGGGTGTCATTTCGTTGAAACTCGAGTTTTCTGACCTCCCCAGATCACATTCCCTCATTGACGTGCGGGTGTTCTAAAGTCTTCAAATGACAAAACACCTGTTAAACCGCGTGTTTTCTCTCAGCCAGCCGTCGACTTAACACCTGCAAACCGTAACTCATTCTGCCCGCGACACACCACAGCAAAATATGGCTCGACCATGATAGTTCAAGGGCGGTGGCAGAATAGCTTGGCGCCTATAGGCGCCAAGCTATTCTGCCACCACCCTTAAACTATCATGGTCGATCTGTCTCCTGAACGGTAATGCAGTCGTCAGAGGATAACTCCAAAATGTGGGTATTTCGTACCTCGGGCGCAATGAGTTAAAAGTTGCAACTGAGTCGGCTGAGGTGTCTGTTGCATGAGTGAGCGTAGTCCTGCGTAAGCCACTAAGCAAGGCGCTCCGCTGTAGCGGAGCACCTTGCTTAGTGGCTTACGCAGGACTGAGCTCAGTGATGCAGCCGGCCCCAGTGCTGGTTTACCAGTATGAGGTATAGATTCTCATGAGCCCCTGCAAGTGTATGGCTCTTATTTAGATCTATGCCAAAAGTGATCAGAACTGTACTACAGCCAAGCCCGTGAATGGGACCACCCAACGCACTACCAAAAAGTGGTCGCTTTCTCCTCACAATGGGTCAAGTCAGTGACAGAAAAGAAAAAAAAAAAAGACTCCATGCGGTACGAAACATGTGTGGTCTGCTCTAACAGGTGGTCGCATTACACAGCTGATCGCCTTACTACAGGTGGTCGCCTATGGCAGGTTTGCCGGTATCTCTGTTCTCAGTCATACGCAGGTTTAAACCTGGACTATTTCCTCAATGCGAGATTATAAAAGTCTCATTGTCTTCCAGCAAAAGGCATATATACATTTTTTTGAACCCACATTGTTACATGGGGCTTGTGACAAGCTACGCCTCTTGATAGCACAGTGTAGAATAGGGCTTTGCCGAGTCACTCAAGTGTGAGCAAGAAGATAAACTTTCAGTGACGGGAACTAGAAGGGCTTTCTGCAATTATGTCGTAAATCGTCAGTTTATCTCTCTAATTAAGGTGTATTCCGTGGGTGTGCATTACGCGGTACAGTGTACAATTTCAAATGACAAAATAGCACCGCACCTTGTACATCTCCCACGCACGTAGGTGAAATACTTGAAATGCTCACGGGGTGGTATTATTTGCGTGCGGTAGAAAGGTTGGATACGGCATTGTAGAACATATTGTTTAACGCATTCTACCCCAGACACACCACAGCAAGATAAGGATCGACCATGATAGTTCAAGGGTGATGCCAGAATACCTTGGCGCCTATAGGCGCCAAGCTATTCTGGCATCACCCTTGAACTATCATGGTCGATCTGTGTCCTGCACTGCAATGCAGTTTTCAGAGGACAACAGCAAAATTTTGGGATTTCGGTGTTGGGGTAGAATGAGTTAAATTAACCACTTCACTGTCGTAGCACAAACCTGACAACCCAAACGCAAGAGGCATAGATCCTCATGAGCCCCCGCAGTTGCGGGGGCTCATGAGGATCTATGCCTCTTGCTGAGACCACGGTTATTGGGCGGATGCTGTTCTATGGCGACGAGTTCACGAATATTTCGGAAGCACAATCTAAGACCACTTTGGGTTCAGTGAAGATGGGATATCGGCGCTCGGAAACGCCCATACATGCTCCAAGCCACCCTTTAGAAGTCCTCCTTCAGAGTTCCTTTCGATATCGTACCAGTGTGGGTTTGGTTTACTATGGATCTCTCACGTGCTTTCAAGTCTGTCTTTTTCTCCCCACCTCTGTTCTGGAGGCGATCGACTGTGTGGTGTCCTTGGCTCTGTTCTCAGGTTTCTCACCACGTCCGATCTACCCATCCGTAGTCCCTGTGTGACGCCTGCCTTGCCAGCGAGGGTGTCCGTTCTATCATTGCCCTGGACTCTTGCATGTCCTGGGCGGCAGACCCGTCAAAGTCTTCAGGATTGTAATTTGGTCATTGCCCGGTTCCAGTCTGTCTTTCCGTTCATGCGTCCATTGTTTTGCAGCAGAGAAGTACCCAACGGAGAAAGAAACACGCTTAGAAAAGAGTTACAAAACAACAAAATATATATTGTGTTGTAACTGTCTTTTCTAAGCGTGTTTTTTTTTTTTCTCCGTTGGGTTCTTCTTTACATTTTACACGCTTGGCAGTTACCGTTTTGGTCTGGATTGTTTTGCAGCAGGTATTTTGAGTCTGTAGGAATGATGGTGTGACTGATTTGGCTGTCATCCAGCGTAGCAATCCATTTCAGAGCTTGGTTCACTGCCTCAACCTCCATCGTTAAAGCTTGAGGTCTTGGCTGTGTCGGCTGCACTGTCTTCGTATATGATGCTGCCTTTTTTAAATTTTGGGGCGATTGTGAAGCCCAAGCCTAACTGGCTGTCGGTGACTGTACCGTCTGAGTATATGATCAGATCTTGGGGCTTGCTATTCTCTTCTAACAGCATGCTGACTTCTACTTCTGTCTTGCCGATGGGTTGGTTAGTTCGGGGTTTAACGTCCACGGGACCGAAGTGATAATGGACGGCCCTGACGGGCGGGTTTATGGGGGACACGAAAAATCTATTTCCTATGGAGTACGACCTGAACACTGATCAATTCAGGCGCACTGCAACTGTGGCACTTTGATTTACCAGGACCTTTCAACGGACATGCTGTGGGACAAGCCCGTCCTTTTTCCCTGGATCTGTCTTGCCGAGTGGCAAGGAAAGGGTTATAAGCGGTGACGTGACCAAAAGTTTAGTTTTCATTTTTCATTCTTAGGGCTAATGTACAAAATATTTCATGTTTTCTTGAGAGGTTTTTTTTTTTTTTTTTTAGAATGAAAGTCTCGCTTTTCTCAGTCAAAACAGTGACTTACTGTCGTTTGTTCTTCTACTGCAGATGTGCCTACATATCCTTTTTGGTCTCAGCAAGAGACATAGATCCTCATGAGCCCCCGCGAATGCGGGGGCTCATGAGGATCTATGTCTCTTGCACATGGATCAAATTTGACTGCCAAGCGTATAAATAAACGATGACAGGAACGCGCTTAGAAAAGATAGTTACAACACAATTTCTTAGCTTCTTCAAACTGACAGTTTTTGAAACCCCGAAATATTATTAAATTGTGTTGAAACTGTCTTTTCCAAGTGTGTTTCTTTCTTCTTTGGATTGTTCACTGTTAATATATTTCCTGACCCATTCGAGCAACAAGTTGGGGTGGGGTGGGGTGGGGTGGGGGTGGGGGACACGGCGGCACGAGTAAGTCACCATAAGTAAGTTGCTGGATATCACCTTTACTGCGTCAACAACAACAACACACACACACACACACACACACACACACACACACACACACACACACACACACACACACACAAACCGGCTAAATCAACAAACGGGGACTCTGCTGCTGTTGTGATGCGCCTATCCCGAGAATCATGGCAACCCAAATTGCCTTTTATGGTACAATTGCGTAATAATAATAATAATAATAATAATAATAATAATAATAATAATAATAATAATAATATAATTTTTAACACCATAAAAATAAGATTGCCATCAACAAAGTCAGTCGACTTCCTGCGTGATATCTGGCCAAGGGAGAGAAATGCGGAAGAAGTCACCAGGGATCGCTCCTGCCTGTTAGCGGGTAAAATGGCGGGCGGAGACGGGCGATACAGCTCTTTGAATGCGCCTGTTTGTTGTGACAAAGCGCTGTGCGCCGTTTAGAGCCGGGTAAAAACAAACTCCGGAGCCTGTGGCTAAGCCCCCAAACCTGCCCCTCTTTTAAACGCAGAGATATAAGTAGAGGAAAACTGACTCTTCGGCCGCGTGCCAAGGGCTGATGTGAAGAAATGATTACTCCTCAGTGATACAATGAGCGGAAAGAAACGGAGGCTAAGGAATTGTGTGTGGAGTCGTGGGGAAGCAGAGGTAAAAGGTCAAGTATCGGCCTGTCTGCATGACTCGAAGAGGTATAGATTCTCACGATCCCCTGCTTTGCAGGGGATCGTGAGAATCTATGCCTCTTGCACAGAGACTGAAAGAAGTGGTTCGGCTGAGGCCTCCCAAATACAGCTGCAGGGGCTCATGAGAATCTATGCTTCTTCAGTGCACAGTTATGCCGGACGGAAGCTTTAGATACTGCGCAACTCAGTGCGGCTGTGTTAGGTTTTGCTGTGGCCCATGGCTTGCAAATGGTGTGCGTTCCGTATGTTATCCTGCTGCTGATTGGGCGCTTCTGGCTGCCACGTGTTGCACGATTGCCGAAGGAGGTTAGTTATTCCATTGATGTTTCACGATCTTAATTAAACCAATGATGACGTAAATGTTATTTTTCAAAATTTATCAGCAGAACTGGGCGCGTATTTCAGTACTTCGGCTCCAACTTGAGATTTTGATTTGCTGCCCAGCAATCAGTATAAAAGAAAGACTTTGATATAGACACAGTTGTGAGAATTAAAATGTAAAGCCGCCATCTCCTCAGGCTTTATTCATTCTGTTAACTCATTCATGGCGACCCGCATCTGCGTATAGCTTTCATAGAGGCAGCGCTGTACAAAACGTCTGCAGCTATTGATGCGGGGCGGATTGAATGAGGTAATCTTCTTTTGCGGAAACGGTAACGGTGGCAGGCTAGGGGAGCGCTTCTTTTTTGTATGGCAGATGCCAAGTAGGCCTGTGTTTTGGCTCTAACTGCTGTAAGATAATAGGAACTAATTTAAACAGAGCCTGAGTGAATATGGGCCAGATGACACCCCCACCCTCACCACTACCACCACCACCCCTCACCAACACGCACGCTCACGTGAAACACACGCATTTACTCTGAAAATGAACACAGTACAAAACAAACACAGGACATTCACGTGATGCGGGAGGGTCAGCCCAGCTACTGAAATTTCTGAAAATTCTGACTGCTTTTGTTTTAAATGTATGAAGTGGCCTGTCAGGGGGAGGAAGAGCCGGAGTACCTGGAGACGCTGGCCCAGTAGCAAGACGTCTTCGGGCTCACGACGGCCGCAGTGGGCCCGCAGACCTTTTGCTTACTGGTGAATGAACCCTGAATTTACGGCGACACTTACAAAAGGAAAAATCTCCAATGCCGCCGGAACCGGGAATCGAACCTCGAACCTTACGCATCATTGGCAGGCGCTGTACGGCTGCGCCACGGAACGCCAGCGCCGGTGACGGCGGGTCTGACTTGATGTCTCCCAGGTACCGCGATAAAAATGAGGCTGACCTGTTGAAAACTCTTCGCAGTCCCGGGCCAAATAACTGGCAAGCTAGCACGCCATCAAAGACCTAAGTGAATGGCGAATGATAACACATCTGGTCGCCGTTTTATCCCCGATTAGCGTCCTTCCTTTCTCGCCCAGCTCGCCCGACAAGCCCTTTTAGTCTGCTCGAGACACAGATCCTCAGGGACCTGAATCTTCGTTCAGCATCCTTGCCACTAGGGGTCTACGAATACAACATCCGGCGTCAGGGAGCCTACACAAGCCGGTTAGTCCCGTGAGACCGGCTCGACTTGATTTATAAGATACGTACTGTATTCGAGTTCAGAGTCATTCTCATGGTACTTACTAAAATTGAGGCATGGATTCAACTCGTTCGAGACGCCCCGCATCAATAACTGCGGAAGCGTCGTATGGCGTTTCCCGCGGCAACGCTATACTACGTTTCCGCAGCTAATGATGCGGCCGGGTGCATTGAGTGAGTTCACGATAAAGAGTCTAAAGCGAGAGGATTACCACAGGCTTAGGGAGAGGTTAATGAGGACAGGCCCCTGACAGTAACACTTCTGTCGGACTACTTAGGCCGGAAAAAAAAAACCACAGAAAAAAATATGGGGTGCCCATTTCTTGTGACAGGCCTACTGTTCCAGCAAAAACAGTCCTTTTTAGTCCTTACTATAAAAGACGCGTCCTACTGTCTTTAACAAAGAGGCTCAGGGCAATCAGATTTTGATCACGACTGAGGAATTAATTCGAAATACTCAACGACAATCTCTGCATCGCACGCGAAGGAAGTCATCAGGTTTTACAACAGCGAGTGACCGGTTCCACTTGCCGCCTGTTGCACGTGCGGAACTTATGCGCGCGTGCACCCAATGCCCCACGTGCTCGACACATTTGGTGCCCATTGGCTGTCTCGAATTTGAAGGGCCGTGCCATGTGGTATAGGGTGGGATGACTGGAACGCATACCCCTCGAGAACAACAGCTGAGAAAGTAGGAGTGCTGTTTATTCTCTTCGGAGGATTTGAAGCCGTTGGCAAGAGGCACAGAGGTATATGAGTCCTCCAATGAATACGCCGATTTGGAATGATCAGCAAAGGGCATAGATCTACATGAGTTCGCCAATGAATAAGACTGAAATGATCAGAGAAGGACATAGATGTACATTGGTTATTCGGTAAATAAGACTGAAATGATCAGAGAAGGACATAGATGTACATTGGTTATTCGGTAAAATAAGACTGCAATGCTCAGCAAAGGATATAAATATACTAAACATAGGTCTTCATGATTTTCTGCGATTTCTCTTAATTTAGTGATTCAGTCGCATAGAACTTATTAACGAGGCACAGCGGATTGTCTGTCAGCAATATGCAATTGCATCTGCAAGAGGCATTGATCTTCATGAGCTCCCCCCCCCCCCCCCCCCACTCCTCCTCGCGGCTAGCCGCGGGATCTATGCCTCTTGGAAACATATCATCGTCTCTGGTAGGACCCAATTTACATCTGTGTTCCTGAGGCAGAAATTTCGACAGCGTGGGCGTACGATCATCAATACTGATTAATTGTTTCTCGTAGGGAGTGCAGATGAGAGGAAAAAGTAATTAGAGAGTTTTGAAACGATTTTTTTTTTTTTTTTTTTTTACGAATGAGCGAGAGAGAGAGAGAGAGAGAGAGAATTTGTGCGGGGGAGGCAATTTTAACTCATTCTACCCCAGACACACCACAGCAAGATATGGATCGACCATGATAGTTCAAGGGTGATACCAGAATAGCTTGGCGCCTATGGGCGCCAAGCTATTCTGTCATCACCCTTGAACTATCATGGTCGATTTGTGTCCTGCACTGCAAAGCAATCTTCAGAGGACAACGGCAAAATGTGGGGACTTCAGTCCTGGGGTACAATGAGTTCAGCGCATTTTGTCCTGATTATGCATTTTCACTCCGGGACATTAACCCCTCAACTGCCAGGGAAAGTCGAAGGATATCCATCTGCAAGAGACATAAACCCTCATGAGCCCCCGCAGTCGCGAGGGCTCATGAGGATTTATGTCTCTTGTTAGACTAGCCCTGTGTTCTTCACGCCTATTTTTGTGGTCCCCGTCACACTGTGTTCTTCACGCGAATGCCGGTCGGTCAGCGCGCGGTGAGTTCAGACGCGCATTTCGCGTCCGCTGGAAGCAAGGGGTTAACGGGAAGAGTACAGGACGAACAAACATTGTCTAGGTTAATAACTGGCCAAAGAACGAAATCATCAACACTTTACTCACAAACCAGATAGGTGAGGCTACTTACTTCTTACTTACGCCTGTCACCCCTATCCGGGTATAGGCCGTCGACGAGAGACCTCCAGCAACTCCTGTCCTGTGCTTCTCCTTCGATTCTACTCCAGGTGGTTCCCAGTCTCTTGATGTCTGCTTGGAGGTCTCGACGCCAGGAGTTTCTCGGCCTACCTCTTTTCCTCTTTCCCTGGGGGTTCCATGACAATGCCTGCCTAGTGATACTGGAAGCTGGCTTTCTCAGACTGTGACCGATCCATCCCCATCTTCTTCGCCCAATTTCATTCTCTGCTGTTATCTGCTCTGTTCTCTCCCAGAGTCTGACGTTGCTGATCTTCTCTGGCCAGTGGATTTGCAAAATTCTTCTAAGGCAACTGTTCATGAAGGTCTGTACTCTGTTGACTGTGGTTTTTGTCAATCTCCAAGTCTCTGCTCCATATAGGAGAACTGCTTTTACATTGGAGTTGAAAATCCGGACTTTGGTGTGTTGTGACAGCTCTCTGGAACTCCACACTTTTTTCAACTGGAGAAAGGCTGCTCTGGCTTTACCGATTCGTGCTCTGACATCTGCATCAGTGCCGCCTTTTTTGTCTATGATGCTCCCGAGATAGGTGAAGGACTCCACCTCCTCCAACGGGGTGCCAGCAAGCAAGACTGGTTCCTCCCTGGTTGCGTTCAGCCTCATTGTCTTTGTTTTCTGTTTGTGAATGGTGAGGCCCACTTGGGACGAGATGTCAGCAAGCCTCGTGGTCTTGTCCTGCATTTGTTGATGAGTGTGGGACAGTAATGCAAAGTCGTCTGCAAAATCGAGGTCGTCAAGCTGTGTCCACAGTGTCCACTGTATTCCACTTCGTCTGTGCTCTGTGGTCATCTTCATGACCCAGTCTATGGCCAGTAGGAAGAGGAACGGAGACAGCAGACACCCCTGCCTGACACCAGTTCTGACCTGGAGCTCTCTGGTGAACTGCCCTTCGTGGATCACGCGACATGTCATGCCATCATAGCTGCTCTTGATCAGGCGGACGAGCTTTGTGGGTACACCGTAGTGTCGTAGGAGTTTCCACAGAGTCTCTCGGTCCACGCTGTCAAATGCTTTCTCATAATCCACAAAGTTGACGTACAGCGGGGAGCTCCACTCCAGAGACTGTTCCACGATGATGCGGAGAGTGGCGATCTGGTCTGTACATGATCGGTTCTTCCTGAATCCTGCTTGCTGGTCTCTCAGCTGGGGGTCAACGGAGCTCTTCATTCTCTCTAGGATGATCCTGTTGAAGACCTTTCCTGGTACTGACAGCAAGGTGATTCCTCTGTAGTTGGAACACTTGCTGAGGTCGCCTTTCTTGGGAAGCTTGATTAGGTACCCCTCCTTCCAGTCAGCTGGCATCACCTCCTCTTCCCAGATCTTTCCAAACAGTGGGTACAGCATCTCAACTGTTGTCTCTAGGTCTGCTTTCAGAGACTCCGCTGGGATGCCATCTGGCCCTGCTGCTTTGCCATTCTTCAAAAATGCCACTGCTTTTCTGATCTCTTCCCGGCTGGGTCTGTCACAGCTGATGGGTAGGTCGGTCTCTGCCGGCTGGATGTCGGGGGGGTCGGGTGGGCTAGGTCTGTTCAGTAAATAGGTGAGGCTAGCGCTGGCAGAATTGTATGCAAACCAAGGGGAATCACAGCGCTGGACAGACAACAGTTAGATCCCCTGCCCCCGCCTATCAGGCACCCAATCGCCAGCCCACAGAGAAATACGCAGGTATAGAATAAGACGATCATTTCCATCCTCAAACGAATGGATCAGGTCTCTTATATAACCCATGTCTTTCTCCGGAACTTAGGAAGTGGGCAGGAGAAACATACATACACAAACATGAAGGTGCTCTACTATAATTATGTGGTCGGGTAAATACCCTGATTTCCCACAGTAGATGCACAGAACATTACACAACAATGTAACGATACAAATTTGCCTCGAATTATAGATACTCACAAACCAGATAGGTGAGGCTAGCGCTGGCAGAATTGTATGCAAATGGACATTATCCGGAATTCCGATGCTACTCTCTAACCCCATGATTTCGAGAGTTAACTCCCCTGTTACAGGGAACGCACAATGCCATTTTTAACAAAATGCCTTCAGTCAAACGTTGCGCTTGGGGAGAATGCAAAACAGACAGCAGATATCCTGAACGCTGCATTGGAGTAAAATTCCATATATCACATGAACACGTGCATGTACTTATTTAAATTGCGCAACAAAACAGACAGTACTTACTAAGAGCACAAAAAGTACTCAGAATTGGTAGGCACGGAAACCGTTGCCATGGGTCCGGTGACCCTCATTAAGATTTAACATGAGGGTAAAAGGTTTTTAAAATAAATACCATACAATACTGTGATACATGTATAGATTTTACCAGCACGATCAATACCATCTTCAATCTACACAACATACTACTAGGTTCTACCTCTAGTGTAGAATAGCAAGACCCATCATTTTTGGTTATTTTCTGCCACGATCCGATTTAACACAAACGAACAAGTGAAACAAAAAAAAAATTAAAAGTAACGGACCGGTTGCTTGCATAGACTAGTATCCGTAAAAATACACTACATAAATTATTTTAAAAAATAATTGACTCACCCCCCCTTGCAGGTGCAAAATGCAGATAAAATGCAGCTTCTCGCGTCAACATCCACTTTTGTCAGGATAGACCATGTAAAATAAAATGGGGCTTTGGTAACTCAGGATCCCTGTCTCTTGTCCTTGGTTTGACTGAGGCCTTCACTGCGAAATAGCCATCAGTCATTTGGATTGTTTCCAAGCTGTTCACATAACCATCTTTGTAGTCCCTTATGGCTGATAAGTTCATGTTCTGATTTAGTAAATATGTACAGATGTCGAATATAGAGAACTCTGGCAAAATATTCAGGTCTGTAGTCCCAGATAACAAAGCAGGGTTCGACAGTTCGATGTTCCCATCTTTGAGCTTTGCACCGATCACTTCTACCCGATCTTCAGCACAGCACTCGGGATCAACGGGTAGTCCAATGTCAAGAGCCTTTTGTACGAGATCAAAAAGCTCTGCTTTTCTGCTTTGACCAACACAAACTCCTCTTTCTTGCAAAAACCTTTGTAGCTCGCTCAATCGCCATGCTTTCTTCTCCACCATTTTGATCCCAGTAACATGGGAGTTAACTCTCTAAATCATGTGGTTAGAGAGTAGGCGCGGAATTCCGAAGTAGGTCTATTGGGTGCCTGATAGGCGGGGGCAGGGGATTTAACTGTTGTCTGTCCAGCGCTGTGATTCCCCTTGGTTTGCATACAATTCTGCCAGCGCTAGCCTCACCTATCTGGTTTGTATCTATAACTCGAGGCAAATTTGTATCGTTACATTGTTGTGTAATGTTCTGTGCATCTGCTGTGGGAAATCAGGGTATTTACCCGACAACATATAGTAGCGCACCTTCATGTTTGTGTATGTATGTTTCTCCTGCCCACTTCCTAAGTTCCGGAGAAAAACATGGGTTATGTAAGAGACCTGATCCATTAGTTTGAGGATGGAAATGATCGTCTTATTCTATACCTGCGTATTTCTCTGTGGGCTGGCGATTGGGTGCCTGATAGGCGGGGGCAGGGGATCTAACTGTTGTCTGTCCAGCGCTGTGATTCCCCTTGGTTTGCATACAATCAACACTTTACAACACAGCAACAAGTGTTTGTTATCTTTGTTGTTTGTTTGCTTGGTTGCTTGCTTGCTTGCTTGCTTGCTTGTTTGTTTGTTTGTTTGTTTACGTTGCCATGAACATCACATGTTTGATTGTTTGATTGTTTGTTTGCTGTTTGGTTTTTGGGGGGTGTTTGTTTCTTTGGTTGTTTTTGTTGGTGTTTGTTTCTTTCTTTCTTTCTGCTTTTGTTTCTTTTGATTATGCGAGGTATGTTCAGAAAGTAATGATAGTTGGACCGCCATTTGTAAACTACTAAAGTCACACAAATACAATTAGTATCAAAACAAATTTCAGCCGTTGCCCTTTATTCGTGCACACTATGGAACTGGTATCTCTAGCCATGCAGCTTTGTGACGTCATTGAAAAAGTGATGTATACAGTTGGTGTTGAAAACAGTGGACTCTCTAAGATAATACTTGTATTTATACATTTGTAAAAGAGTGAAACTTTAAGACAGCCCTGTCAAAATCCAAACAAATCTGAAAGTTGTTTGATATGCTACTTGCGTCTTGTCTGGCACTGACTGCAACTGTGCAAGTGGATTGTGCAATTCAACTAAAGAGTGGACTTTGAAGGCAAGTCTGTCAATTTTCAGCCGGGAACGAGCCAACTTTGCTTTCTAAATACATACTGATAGGAAAAAACGCATCTATTTTATCTTGAGAAATATCTTAAACTAACGATTCTTCTTTTGGAACAGTTCAAAGGATAGTGCACGATGACCTTGACCTCCAAAAACTATTTGCAATAAGGATACCCATTAAATTTCTTGACAGAGTCTCAGATGCAACAGAAAGCTGATCACTTAGATTAGATCACTGTGATTAAAAACTCAAAACGTTTAGCATTACTGAATGGCCTCTAAAGACCGTGTGATGTCATCACTGAAGGCGATACTTGCTTGTCCTGTAACTGCATCCCCAGCAAACAAGCCAATCCGGACAGAGTGGTTGTCCTCTGATGAGAAGAGACTCGGGGCACTTTTTTTCAGATTTTCAGAATAATTTTTTAAAAAATAGAGAAAGTGTTGCCGTCAATTATTGACGGCAACATTTTCTCTATTTTTTTTTTAACTTACAGGTTCATGTTATTGTTCATATTTGCCCAGTGGAGCGCGCAGGAAAATCAAGATATCATGTAAGAAATTCTTTTTTCAAAAGTGTTGAAGTCTGTTCATGAGCAGCGGCCAACTCTCAGCGGTCAGAACATCTTGTTTTTTCTTGAAAATGCCAGTGTCCACAAAAAGCCAAAGCCACTGTGTCCTACACAGAGAAGCAAAACATTCCTGTCCTTCCTCAACCATCATACAGTCCTTGACACGACCAGTGCCAATTTTGGTTCTTCCCTAAACTGAAGAGGCCGTCAGGACGGAGATTTCCTCCATCCAGGGCCTAGCAAAAGCCGTAAATTCACAAGCCCGACCCTGACTGTCACCAGAATACCCCCATCACATGTGAATCTTGCCTGAAGTAGCTGTAATTTTGCATGAACAGCGGAGGATAATGATATTACAAAATGTGAAAATATGAAGTAAATTGGGCCCACGGGTTTGACTTTACGGCACATCTATCATTACTCTTTGATCATATTACTTATATTGGTGTTGTCATTCTACTTCTAAATCAATCTGCCATTTAGAATACGATGCTTTTTTTGTTGTTGTTGTTGTTGTTTTATAACAACAATACAGGGTTGGGTAGAGTTGAAAGAATCACTTGTATAAGTGCAGCTTTGCACAACTTTTGTCGGTATTTCTCATATTTATGTATTCAGCCCCCGCTGACACATTATGTGTGATACATAAGTGCCGACAACATTATTGTCACGTAGGTTTTCATAAACACGATAAACCTTATAAAGTGCACCTGCGAAAAACACCTTACCTGTTTGTCAACTTTTCAATAGGGAACCGCAGTTCCGATCTGTTAGGTGTGACTAGTACAGCCGCGCTTTCAGCCAAGCCCGCACCTCAAATTGAGGCACAGCTGGTTGAGTATGAATTGTCAATAGGCATAGATTCTCATGAGCCCCTGCGGCAGCAGGGGCTCATGAGGATCTATGCCCGTTGCATTTTGTGGAAACCGTTCTGCAAAGGACGGTCAACTGCACATAAATAAGCCCGCACTGCCGAACAAGCATAGAAGGAAATGAACAGAAGACATAAGCCCGCAATGTGTAAGCGAACAAAAGACGCAACAAGAAGCCTTATTATACGGGGAAAATTGGCGCATTCAAAGCTGCGAAAATGGTCTCATAATTAGAGGATTAAAAGCGCTTAAGATCCCCTTCACGGCTAGCGGTGGCCGATTCTGTCTGTGACGATTTCCTTAGTTCAGCTAACGCCAGCCAGTTGAAGGCAAATGAACACGAAGCGGCGCCGGCAAGAGGCATAGATCCTCATGGGCCCCCGCAGTTGCGGGGGCCCATGAGGATCTATGCCTCTTGTGGTTGGTTCGTGCTCGCTTGGCCTCGGCAGTGAGAGGGTTAAGCCTGGAACCTAATTGGGTGCTGTTACCAATGACAAACTTTACCTCCCATTGACTTGCCCATTGAAATCTGTCAAGCTTTATCCACGTCAGCAACGAAAAGACCTTTACAGCTAAGCCACATTGATCTAAAGTCGACTCAATAAGGAAATATTGAGTCTGCAAGGGCCGTAGATCATCATGAGCCTCCGCTTGAAGAGGGGGCTCATGACGATCTGTGTCTCTTGCTGGGCGAATTGACGTCAGTGTTTTCTAGACGCGATTAGACACAGGCGTGAAACGCTTCCATGGTGAAATCGCCCGCGGGCTAAGAAGACG
This sequence comes from Semisulcospira habei, assembly GCA_036245525.1. Lineage (NCBI taxonomy): Eukaryota > Metazoa > Mollusca > Gastropoda > Semisulcospiridae > Semisulcospira > Semisulcospira habei. The sequence goes on along the minus strand of BTPG01000007.1, from coordinate 15,655,560 downwards.
CCTGGAGAAAAAAAATTAAATTGAGTTGTCTCAAGAACACTGTTAACAATGACACATATATCTGCTGGTTTCATCCACACTTCAGGGATTTTGAACATCTGTGTCTCTTTGAGATCGACGAATTTTGCTGGGAGACTGACAGGGGCTTTCAGATGGCGTCAAAGGCGCTTGATAATATTACGTTATTCTCCTTGCTTGTTTGTTTGAGTGGAATTGTTGCTTTCCAAACCAGTAGCAGAAAGCCGCGGGTGATTGCTATTTATTTTTCCAGAGCTTTCATTCCGCAGGGTGCCATTCAGGTGTTGCTAAAGAGCAACAAAAGAACCATTCAGACGTCGCTATTACCTTTTCTGAAATTCACGGCCCATTCTACGTAATTCCGGCACAATGCGGTCTAAAGTTGGCCGGTGCAGATCTTTTTTTGTGCCGCATTTGGCTCAGAAGACGGAAATCCACACCTACTTCCTTGACCGCGAGACGTTGCAGATCTAAATTTTAAAAATCTTTACGAGCAAGAGGCGCAGATTCTCATGAGCCCCTGCGGATGCAGGGGATCATGAGAATCTACGCCTCTTGTGGATAATCCGAGCGCAGGTGAGGCGTACGTTTTTGCGCGGTATTTAATGTAACCGCTTTTCATGGCTGTCACCTCTACGTGTATGATTGATTGCCGCGCGGGCAAAGGGCGACATCGTGAAATTTCTTCTCTGCTCAGTGCATGTGCGTGCTGGCCTGTGATTTTCGGATCTTACGGCTCCAGGCCGTATGGTCTAAAGTCACAGACCACCACACGTGATCTCAGTTGTCCTTTCTGGATCGCAGTCTGAACGCCGGTTGACCTCTGCCGTCAGAGGCAGAACGCAGATGTTTATTTTGCCTCAATAATAGACAGTCCTCACCAAATAGCAAAACGTTAGAGTCCGAAATAGCTCAGGCGGTTAAGCGTCGGAGCAGGAGAGGGAAGGGAATTACCGGGTCGTGGGTTCGAATCCCCGTCCCGGCCCCGGTAGCTGGACTCGCAAACCAGGGGGAAAAGACGGGCATGTTCAATAGCATGTCCGTTGAAAGGTCCTGGTAAATCAATGTGGCACAGTTGGAGTAAGCCTGAGTTGATCAGTGTTCAGGTCGTACTCCATAGGCAATAGATTTCCCTGTTCCCCATAACCCGCCCGTCAGGGCCGTCCATGATCACCTCGGTGCCCTGGACGTTAAACCCCGAACTAACCTGAAACCAATAGCAAAACGTCTGCGGGCCCGCGACAACCCACCGCGGCCGTTGTGGGCCCGAGGACCTTTGTTTACTGAGTCTTCATGGATCTCTGATGGTATTATCGAGTCCATTGCTCATCAACATCAGTATTCGTTTCGCGCGGTCTCAGTGTAGGCAGAATGTTTCTGTTATCGTGAATGTGGCACAGGTGTTTCGTTGTTTCTTGGTTAGTTGGTTGCTTGCTTGTTTCTTGGTTGGTTGCTTGCTCGATGACTGGCTTGATTCCTTGCTTGTTTTGGCCGTTTTGTTCGTTTGCTCCCCCAACTCGCTTCCTCGTTCGTTCCTTTTGTTTGTTTGTTTGTTTGTTCGTTCGTTCGTTCGTTTGTCCGTTCGTTCGCTCGCTCGTTTGCTCGCTCGCTCGCTCCTTCGTTTCTTTCGTTCGTTAGTTATTTCGTTTGTTTGTTTGAAATGACATGCAGTTTCCAACAACAACAACAACAAAAATTAAAAGAAAAGGGGAGACTGCCAGTGCTAATATTTTAGGAAGACTACAAAGTAAAGTAGGTAAAAGGGGAGAGAATTGTGCAGTATCGACCAATGATCATAGATCGAGTTTGATCGAAGCACACACACACAAAAAAGATAGGAAAGAAGGGTACGCTAAATAAGTGACTGGAAGTAGTGAATATGGAAGCCGCCCCGAAGGGGGGCGTATCGCATATTGACTAGATTTCCAGCCCCTTGATGCATGGAAATTTTGATCTAGGTCCCCCAAAAAGGGGGGGGGGGGGGGGGAGGAGGGTCCAGATTGTTTAGCCGGCGACATGAAGTTTATGTTGCCGTTGACCCATTCAGCCCTGACGTACTACAGCAGGAGATGGGTCGATCATGATAATTCACGGGTAGTGCCAGATTAGCTTGGCGCCTGTCGGCAACAAGCTAATCTGGCACTGCCCTTGAATTATCATGATCGATCCATCCCCTGTGTGCATTGTCGTTAGATGACGCCTCCAAAATTTGGGAAATACGTGCGTCGGGCTGAATAAGTTAATATAACATCGTTTGTTTGTTTGTTACATGAAGTTTCCGTTGCCGTGAACATAACATGTTTTTAGGTTTGTTTGTTTGTTTGGGTTTTTTTTTTTTGGGGGGGGTGGGGGGGGTGGGGGGGGGTTTGGAAGGGGAGCATTGTTTGGTGTAACACTGAACGTATGCGACAATTATTTCTTCCTGTGAAATAAGAGCGTAAATAAGAAGCTGACTCGGCACATTTACAAATGCCTGCTATGTTCACACAGGATGAGACCTTCCGCGGGGCCTCATGAAAAACATATACCTCTTGTCTGTATCCATCTTAAATGTTAAACCATAAGCAAACACTCAACACATGTTCGGACAACAAAGAAAATGCCCCAAAACCTAACCGAGCTCTTTCTTCCTTTTTCTGGTCTTTAGACGTATATCCAACAGGATTTGTGGTTAAGCGTTGCACATACCGACAGGATTTGGGGCAAAGCGTCGCTCTTTTTTTTTTTATTACGCTAATTATCATCTTCATCACTGGGGTTTTCATGTTCTTTCCTCTGCAAGAGGCATAGATTCTCATGAGTCCCAGCAAAGCAGGGAACATGAGAATATATGCCTCTTGCTGCTAGGAATTGCTGGCATTATTTGTATTCCTTTCCCCGATCGGCCAGTCCACGATTTTGTTTAGGATTTTCTGGTTCTTTTTTTCACGCGTCGTGTTTGGGTTTACATTATCCTTGTAAATCCTACACAAACTGTCGCTTTCAAAGAGTGAGATTTTGTCAAACATAGGAAGATTTCATGTTCCTGTGACTTCTCGTACATGTTTCTTATCGTGGTGGTAACACATACGTGCGCCAAACTAAGACGGTTCTCTCCCATGAGCTGCTGCCGCTGATCAGCTGTTGCGAATCGAGGGAGACTAGTACTGGGGACATGTTTTTGTGTGTCTTTTTTAATCGTTATTTTTATCTTCTTGCATGAATTGCAGCCAAAACAGTCTTCACAAATGAAATCTAAATTACATGTGTTTACAAGAATAAAATGCTTTTTTGGGTTTCGGTGATCTTGCTGGCACAGAGCCAACAAATTACTGTTCAGCGTCATCTTTATTTTCCTGATAGTTAGTTAGTTAGTTAGTTAGTTAGTTAGTTAGTTAGTTAGTTAGTTAGTTAGTTAGTTAGTTAGTTAGTTATATTGTATTTAATTATTTAGCGTATGCAATAAGTGTTTGCGGAAGCATACCATTAATTGTACGAACAATGCTATGTTATGTTATATTTTAGTGACAGTACGTTATAGAAACACCTTACATCTGAACATTTTACCTCAGTCACTAGGAGAAAACTATCATTTTGCAGACAATAAATTTCTTTAATCTTGATTCTTGCAATAATTTGTTAAAGCGTAAATCTAATATCTCAATCCTTGATAAATAAAGGTTCAGTCAGTCAGTCAGTCAGTCAGTCTCTCTCTCTCTCTCTCTCTCTCTCTCTCTCTCTCTCTCTCTCTCTCTCTCTCTCTCTCTCTCTCTCTCTCTCTCTCTCTCTCTCTCTCTCCCAACCACCCATCTCTATCTCTCTCCACCTCCCCTGTCTCTCCCCTCCACCTAACCTTTTCTCCTCTGTTCCTAACCTAACAGAGTTAATGTTTTCCATGCTAAGCTCTTCTCTTCTACGGTTTCCTCTCTGTCTAAAAGAACGACAGGTCTGTAAGTCTGCCGGCTTAGCTTGCAAACACACAGATCAGCGAAGGGATTACCTACAGGCAAAAGACCCACGGGCCGACGTCGGCCGCTGTGGGCCCGCGCGCCCACAGCGGCCGACGTCCGCCCGTGGGACTTTTGCTTTGCAGAGGTAAGTTTGCAAGCAAGCCGCTCCAGCGCGGCGAGTCCGCCAGAGACAGTTTCGGTATACAGCTTCAAAGGCTTTCCCTGTTGAAAATTGCCAGGCGAGTTTTACAAAGCAAGCTCCCCCAAAAAGGTGGCGGTTGTTAATTTGAAGAGAACATTGAGTGAAGCGAGCGAGGCTAAGTGTTGTCTTTGCAGTCTTCTTTCCTGGTCGCTTTTTGTTGTTGTTGTTGTTGGTGGTGGTGGTGGTGGTGTTTTTTTCTTGGGAGGGGGGGGGGGATTTGCTTTGTTGTTTTTTTTTGTTTTTGTTTTTTGAGTGGGCGGTGGGGGGGGGGTGTTTGTTTTGTTTGTGGTGGTAGTGTGTTATTGTTTTGTTGGTTGTGCGTGTGTGTGTGTGTGTGTGTGTGTGTGTGTGTGTGTTGTCTGTGTGTGTGTGTGTGTGTGTGTGTGTGTGTGTGTGTGTGTGTGTTTTAGTTTTTGAGGTAGGCAATGTGAGTATTTGGGGGGGGGGGGGGTTCGGGTGCTGATGTCTTTAACCATTTATCTCCAACGCCCTGCAGCAAGAGATGGATTGGCCATGATAATTCAAGAGCAGTGCCAGATTGGCTTGGCGCCTTCAGGCGCCTAGCCAATCTGGCACTACTCTTGAATTATCATGGTCAATCCATCTCCTGCAACTGGTACATAGGAGCTAGGTAACTCCTCCAAAATTTGGGACATGTGGCCATGGGTCTAAATGGGTAAAGTCAAAGATCTGTGTTTTGGGTTTTGTGAACTTTCCGACATTTCTGTCTTCTTCTTTTTCATATTTAGGGTTCTTCTAGCCCCCCCCCCCCCCACCACCCCCCCCCCCCACCCCCCACGCCCCCCCCCCAACCCACCCCCCGAGGGAGTACTACAAACTCTGTGTTCACTTTGGCACAATATCCAAAGAAACTCTGGGATCTGATGATCGAGGCGTCTGAGAGGTAGAGTGGAGCGCACATGGACCTTTCCGAGCTCAGGGACACCTTCGACGTACTGACGCGAACTTAACAGATGTAAAGGGAATTCTGTCCTGCGGAGGCTAAAAAAAAAAATAATAAAAAAAAAATAACCAGCAATTCCATTTCACTCATGAAAAGCGAGATTTTCATTGTATTACAAAAGCAATCTCGCTATTCACCAAAAAAAAATGGACTTACCGTCTTTTCACTTCATCGCCACCCGGGCAGAAATCTGCGGTGGTCCATGTTTCAGAGTACAAACATCAACCGTGGAACATTGCAAGCGGCCCGTGACCTCTTGAAGGAAAGCGTGCCCTGTGACCTGACCTGACCCTGTGACTTTGGGATACGTGCTGCTCGCACCCTGGGTCAAGCTACGCAATGTGGAAATCATTTTGTGTGTGTGTGTGTGTGTGTGTGTGTGTGTGTGTGTGTGTGTGTGTGTGTGTGTGTGTGTGTGTGTGTGTGTGTGTGTGTGTGTGTGTGTGTGTGTGTGTGTGTGTGTGTGTGCCTTTAATTGTTTTACGAATAACCTTAATTTGATTGACTGCTTTGGGTGGTTTGACGGGTGGACTGACTGGGTTGGGTGGGTGGTTGGAGAGAGTTTTTGGCCGGTTCAATGGTTTCTTTTCTTGCTAGGTTGCTTGGTTAGGTTTTAACCCTTGACTGCCGAGAAAAAAAAGAACAAGACCCAAATGCAAGAGGCACAGATCCTCATGAGCCCCCGCAACTGCAGTTGCGGGGGCTCATGAGGATCTATGCCTCTTGTTTACACGTGCCTTGTTCGGTTGTGGCCTTCCGGGTCTCAGAATGGACGAAGATTTCTGACACACAATGTACAGTGGTAGAGAAGGGGATAACTCATTGCGCCCGAGGTACTTAATACCCACATTTTGGAATTATCCTCTGAGGACTGCATTACAATTCAGGAGACAGATCGACTATGATAGTTCATGGGTGGTGTCAGATAGCTTGGCGCCTTGAGGCGCCAAGCTATTCTGCCACCACCCTTGAACTATCGGTCGAGCCATATTCTGCAGTGCGGTGTCAGTGTCACACAGTCGCGGCGGCGGGCAGTGAATGCGTTATGAAACGTGCCATGCAGGCAGAAAACGCACCGAGGTTCGGGTTCACCAACACAATGTGTTTATTTCATCAATTTATTCAGGCGCGATTCACTCGCACTTTCACACATTAGCCAGCCGGGGGTCTTGGGATCCAAAAAAGAATTTGTGGCGGACCGAGACTGCACATATGTGGCGAGCCGAGACTTCACAGGATCTTGGTATGCTCCTGCCTTAACCCCCTCGCGCATGCAACCACCGGTACCGGGAGCGGTACAGATGGCTGCATGCGCAAGGGGGTTAAAACAGTATGGTGGATGAGTGCACAAAGGGTTAAAAGCTTTGCTTTTAACCTCCTGCGGTCATGGCGAGTTGTGTGTCAAAAGATGACAGAATCCGCACAGATGCATGCGATTAATTGACAAAAGGCATTGTGCCATCTCTCTCTCTCTCTCTCTCTCTCTCTCTCTCTCTCTCTCTCTCTCTCTCTCTCTCTCTCTCTCTCTCTCTCTCTCTCTCCTTCTTCTTCTTCTTCTTCTTCTTCTTCTTCCATTTGGGAGTTCTGAGGTCATCAGGGGTAACATTTGTGAAAATAATTTAACGTTGTTTCTGGATAATAAATTTGTGTGTGACTATCTGTGATCTTGAACGTAACGAGCATAGTGTGTGGTCTGACTGACCTTTAGAACCTTATTTATTTATTTATTTATTTATTTATTTATTTATTTATTTATTTATTCATTCACTCACTGATTTGTTTGTTTCTTTGTTTATTTGCTGTTGTTTCCTGTTTGTTTGTTTGTTTGTTTGTTTGTTTGTTTGTTTGGGGGAGGGGTGTTATTGTGTACATTGATACTACGCGACTCGACCATTACACACGCACTGTAGTAGGCTTGTAATTGATAAAATGATCGGGAAGACTGACAGGCCTTCGGTTACCTCGTAAATAATCCTCCATAATAATACGCCATACAATAACCTGTCAATAAACAACTGTCATATATCTCCATACAATGTCCGTCTCGTATTCACGGCTCGTTACCGTCCCTGCATGTTATGATGCACCGATGATCATGTTCCATGTGTGCAGTATGTGTACTGGTCTGCGATTTTGAACCTTACGGCTCCAGAGCAGTAAGGTCCAAAATCAAAGACCAGCACACATATGGCCTTGACCCCTAAGGTCAAAATTACATTGACCCATCCTGCACGCCTGCCAAAATAGTAGCTCGTACCGTCTGGTTTGAATGCGTCGAAAACTAAGGCAATCAATCAAACAATCAACCAATTAAGCGCTCAATCAATCAATCAATCGATCGATCAATCAAATAATTTATCGTCGTTCACTCACTCAATCACTGATCAATCAATCAATCAATTGATCGATCAATCAATCAAGCAATGGATCGGTTGATTGACTTAAGGTTTAAACTGGTTCACTGTTGGTCCTAGCTGGAGAATCCACAGAGGCTGTTTTTTTCACGTGGATTTCGGTACGCAAAGTGCATGAACCCCAAAACCAAACTCTCCAGAGAACCTTGGTCGCGTGTTTTCATGCACTCAGTCGCATTCTCTCCGGCTTCAAACTACACAATGGCGTCGATTTATTTTTACTATGCTCTGAATGGTTCGTACTTTGCTTCAAGCCAAACAATGATATTGTCTCATTTCTATTGGGTTCTGAATAATTCTTATTTTGCTTCAAGCCCCAAACAATGATCTTGAATTATTTTTCCTGCGTTCAGAATGATATTTACTTCATTTGGAACAATGATATCGAATTTTGCATCAACTTTTGAATGGTTCCTATTTTTGTTTAAAGCCAAACACTGGCATCGAATGATTCGTATTCTGCTCCAGATCAAACACAAACATCATGCTTCTCACTGCACTTCGAATGATCCTTATTTTGCTACATTTTCAAACAATGGAATCGAATAATTCTAAAAGTGCGTCCAATGATTCTCACTTTGCTTGGAATGATTCTTATCTTGCTCGAAGCCAAACGCTGTTATCGAATGATTCTTATTATGTGGATTCAACTTAACTCATTCTACCCCAACACCGAAATCCCCAAATGTTGCCGTTGTCCTCTGAAGACTGCACTCTAGTGCAGGACACAGATCGACCATGATAGTTCAAGGGTGATGCCAGAATAGCTTGGCGCCTATAGGCGCCAAGCTATTCTGGCATCACCCTTGAACTATCATGGTCGATATTTATATTGCTGTGGTGTGTCTGGGGTAGAATGGGTTAACCCCATCGCTGCCGTGACGACGGATGTGAACTGACGCCAGCCAACTCAGTGCAGGAGACATAGATCCTCATGTGCCCCCGCTACTACGGTTGCACATGAGTAACAATGTCGCTTGTTGGCTTTGTTCACGCCTGCGCAGAACATTTATCACATACATTTTATTTTATTTTATTTTATTTTATTTTATTTTATTTTATTTTATTTTATTTTATTTTATTTTATTTTATTTTATTTTATTTTATTTTATTTTATTTTATTTTATTTTATTTTATTTTATTGGGTTTGATTTGGTTTCGTTTCGTTCCGTTTTGAGGTTTGGCATGGTTTGGCGTTTGGTTTAGCTGTCTTTTGTTTGTTCTTGTTTTTTGTCTGTGATGGTTTCAGAGAAACGTTTATATCCACTGGCAGTGGAGGGGTTAAACTCGCAACGTTGTATGGTCTTTATTCCCCGAGATCGAACAGGAAAATTAAGTATTGTGACGGAACAAAACTGCCCGCCTGGCCTATTGTGTCTGACAGCGGCCATCTGTATTCACACAATTACGCGCCTCCAAGACATAAATGAATCATCCGGTCTGGAGAGCAAAAGGTTCTCAGGCCGACCTCAGCTCTCGTTGCTCTGCACACTACAAAAAATCCTCGGTCCGACGTCAGCTTTAGGATATCTATCCACGGCGTGAACAAAAGGTCGTCGCCCCGACTTCAGCTTGTGTGTGGCGAACGAATGTTTACGTGGCGGCCTGTGTACCTTTTGCTGACAGGAAAATCGCATAGAGGGGGCGTGAGGAGAGGGGTGGGGGGAGTGGGTGAGGAGGTGTTTAGACCATGATATTCTATGGGTACTCCTCTCTTGCTCGACGCCTTGAGCACTAGACCGCAATTTAACCCCTTCACTGCCGTCACGAATCGCACGCCACACAACTGCAAGAGGCATAGATCCTCATGCGCCCCCGCAGTTGCGGGGGCGCATGAGGATCTATGATTTTTGCTGAAACCACTCTATATCCACGTGTCTTTGACGGTTGCGTTTTTTGGTGGGGTTTTGGTGGGGGGGGGGGGGAGGGGGGGGGGTTCGAATTTTTAAAAAAAAAAAGTCGGGGTTCACTTGCAGTGAAGTGATTAAAGTATCATTTTATGTCTTCTCTGAGAGAGAGAGAGAGAGAGAGAGAGAGAGAGAGAGAGAGAGAGAGAGAGAGAGAGAGAGAGAGAGAGAGAGAGAGAGAGAGAGAGAGAAATGAAATTAAATGAAATGAAACTTTATTTCTCAAGGATAAATGATTAGGTACACAGACCTTTTTTCAATCATGTCCTTGCACTCGCACTCACACAACACTCTCACGCGCGTGACTAAAAACTAAAAAAAAATGGAAAGGCAAAACGTGATCATCAAAAAGACTAATTTAGCAGTCACACACACACACACACACACACACACACACACACACACACACACACACACACACACACACACACACACACACACACACACACACACCACACACACACACCACACACACACTGTGAACCTGATTAAACATAAACGTTAAAAACTTAGTTTGAACAGTAACAGCAACAGCAAACTTGGCATTACAGACAGAGAGACAGAGACAGAGCCGGACAGAGACAGAGACAGACTGACACATACACAGACAGACAGAGAGAGCGAGAGAAAGAGACCTTTGGGAGCCCAGATGTGCAGAAAGGCAGTGGACGCTGACCAGGCGTGAACGGACAAGAGAGATGATCTCAGATCCACACAAACTAGACCAATGCTGGTAAGATATATCGCAAGGAATTCTGGGACGGCGATGTCGTGTGTCCAGTGCCAAATACAGCAGAGACCGTTCTGAGTGACCTCACTGATGAGAGATGAGATGCTTCAGGCAGTATTCGCCTTTCCTAGCTTACAGATCCGATGTATGTGCGCGTGCGTGCTTGCAAATGTGTGTGTGTGTGTGTGTGTGTGTGTGTGTGTGTGTGTGTGTGTGTGTGTGTGTGTGTGTGTGTGTGTGTGTGTGTGTGCGTGTTTATTTACTTATTCTTGTCGAGCATCCCAACCGAATGAAACATTGCCCGCCCATGACACGATTCAGTTTTTAACTCATTTGGCCCCGACGCCCAACTGCAGGAGATGGATCGACCGTGATAATTCAATGGTAGTGCCTTTTGCTGACAGGAAAATCGCATAGAAGGGGCGTGAAGAGAAGGGTGGCCAAGCTAATCTGGCACTACCCTTGAATTATCACGGTCGATCCATCTCCTGGAACTGCTACATAGTTAAGTGACACCTATTGAATGTGCGAAATGCGCCCTTGGGGTTAAACGTGTTAAATCTTGAATCTTTAATCTTATTTGTGAGTAAAAAGGTGTGCAAGAAATAGATTCTTACATTGGTGACTCAGGATCGAGTGAGTCTATGTAAGAATCTATACATTTTGCTCCCAAGACAGAGATGCAGAGAGACAGAGAGCTCTGGTCACAAAGTACGACTGAGAACAGAGCCTTCAGGGAAACGTATTTAATTTGTGTTTGTCCTCATGGCCTGGTCATTGTTGCGTTGCCCAAGCCATCCATCCAGCGTCTTTTGTCCTCAGTAGTAATTGTCCACACAGAACAGAAAGCGTTTTTTGTTGGGCTCGCTGTTTCTCTGTATACAACCGCTAAAAACAGAATCAATTTTCATTTCTTCCCGATTTCCTGCATGATTGTTTCACCCGTATATTGCCGGCTGAAATCGCAACGTATTTTACTCGCCGAGTTTTGATGACTGACCCTTCTCTGTGCAAGAGGCGTATATTGTCAACAGCGCCTGATTTAGAAGCAGGGGGTGATGACAATATACAACTCTTGAGGAGGAAAAAGTGGCCCATTTACACCCTTAAACGGAGACGATTTAGTGGAGCTGAACTGCTGAAAGCACAAGGAACTTTTTCTAGCTTTGTCTCTGAGGCTGTTTCTGCCGTGTACGAGAGCTGTAGATTCTCATGAGATCCAGCGGCAACAGGCGCTCATGAGATATTACGCCTCTTGCGGCCACGGACTTTGACAATTTTATTAAAATCACACTCTGAAGGAGTGAGTCAGAGGGGGGGGGGAGGTGGATCTATATACTCCAGTGTTCCTGCGGGCGGTATTGTTTTGTTTGCTTTTGTCTCCCCCCTTTTTCTCGTGTAGTCCCTCGTAACGGTCATGGAGATGTTTTGTGTCTTTTTCTTTACGTCTTTTGTGTCCTTTCTTCTGCCTTGTGTCTAAACGTTGTTGCCCATTAGGCTGCGCATAATACCCGCACAGTATCAATCCTCTATCACCATTGTCCACGGCCTCGGCGGTCCTAGCGAGCAGTATAACCACGTGCCGACTGTCGGCCGCCGTTGCGGGGCCGCGCGCGCTTCGCGCGCGGCCCAACAGCGGCCGACAGTCGGCCATATTGTCTGTTGCGCTCAGGGCAACACCGGAGAGAAAGCGAGCGACCAAAAGCAGAAGCAAAACAATGGCGCTAAAAAGGTTAACGCGTGCTCCGCGCCGATCGATGACGAAAGTGTTAACAAGGACAAGAGGGGTACCCGGCCTCAATCAGAGATTTCGCTGCAACCGCTACCCGGTACCATTAATGAGTCCGAGTACGAAGACTTTTGGGTCCTCGACGCGGACGCGATGTTTAGGCGGAGCACTCACTGAGATGCATCCCGGTGCGGGAGATAGGCTTTGGCGGCTCCGACATATTGGTTGGTTGACTGGTTGTATGTACAGCACAGTTTGTTTTGAGCGGCCACCAACTATCACGGTCGATCTGCCTCCTGAAATGTAATGCGGTCCTCAGAGGATAGCTGCAAAATGTGAGTATTTCGTAACTCGGGCACAAGGAGTTAAACTTTAAATTCACAAAAGCCGAAAATACGAATAACGTTTATCGCAACATCTAGATCTCCTACCAAGGTCTCCTCTAGATGCACACTGGATGTCTACATCGATTCGCTACCGCTGATAAGCGGTTGCGAATCGAGGGAGACATCCAGTGTGCACCCAAATTGTCTTCAGGTGGATTACTTAGTATCCTGTATTGTCGCAATCGTCGCGCGCAGTCCGCCATGATGCCTCACCGTTCGTTCATAGACTGTGTTACTGTTGCCGATACAGGAGATCGAACCGTTTAGCCTGGGGCGCTACAGGCGCTTGAAAACCCCTCTCCTATTTACCCAAAGTCCGAGTGTGTGCTGGGAGACAATGGGCTCGCGACAAATTGTTTGTTTGACACAATCGACGCCCCTGTATGCAGTTTTATCCCGGCCATTGTGTGTATTCATTTGATGCTATTATGGCCCGCCTGGTCACAGAAGACTATGCACATCGCGGGACGAACGACCCGAATTCTGCTCTATCTAATGGACATTCATGTAAACTGGACGGGCACCAAGCTACAAGAGATTATTATTTGCATGGATTCCTATGTTTATTTAATGTTATTATGGTCCGATTCGACGGACTAGCCAGATCAGAATATATACCGCGGGACGAAAACTCAGGAATGTGTTCCATCTAAGGGACACACATGTAAATTAGGATGGCGCTAACAATCCAGAAGCACATCTCCCAATGAAACCCTGCAGTTGCATCAGTGTCTCGTGCAGTTTGGCCACGTCAGGGTCTGTATCGAAGTTCCGGGGGATCTCCTCCGTATCAGGGATACGCATGTATTGTAAGTGTGACTGACAAATCACAACCAAGAAGCACGAATCTGCGTCAGCCCCTTGGTCTCTGGCTGAAACACACCATTAAACTTCCATGGTCACTGTGCCAGGCTGATAATACTAAAAGACCTCCTCAAAATGATAAAGCAAACACGAAAATGGAGCAGATTTTTGAGCTGATGCGGCAAGCAAATAAAACATGCGCTGGTCTGTGATTTTGGACCTTGCGGCTTCAGCCGCAAGGGTCCAAAATCACAGACCAGCACACGGCTCGGTCATGCATTCTCGCGATATGCGAGGACGCATGAAAATCTATTCCCAAAAAAAACATGCAGACAGCTCCGGCATCGACGATGTCCCCGCTGATCGGTTCCCTGAGGAGCAACAGCTCCAGAACTTCGTCGGTCAGAGGGGTACAGATGTAAATGGTTCTACGAAGAGCTGTATAATCCTCATGAGCCTGGGTTTGATGAGGATCTATCCCTCTTGACGACAGTGGGCCTGCAAGCGTCGAATCCGCCTCCGGCGATGGGTGATCAACACGGGGGACTGAGTGCAGGCGGTTTAGAGAGAGTCCTTTGTTCACTCCGATCCCAGACGCACAATCCCCCATTAAAACATGTATATTCATTTAAGCCCACAATACCTGCCTATTAGTAGTGTTTCAAAACCATACTCTTGTTTGTGAGCCGAGCCACATCGCGAAAGCTTTTTTCTTTTTAATTGTGTGTACAAAAGACCTTTTTTTTCAAATCGTGTGTACAAAAGGCTTTTATAACCAGAGGTATTAAAGGAACCCAATGTAAACTTGTTTGCGAGCAGAGCTTCATCGCAAAAGCTTTTTATTTCTAACTTGTGTGTACTGAACCTTTTATAACCCGCGCATAGAAAAGAGACTCCGGCATAAAACTGTTTTCTATCAGGGCTTTTATACGGGCAGCGGAACCTGTTCTGAGCGACCTCACCTATGCGAGATCACCTGTCATGAAAGACCACCATTCAGGTGGCGACAGCCACCTGAATGATGGTCTTTAGTGACAGATAAAACTGTTTGACCTTCAAGACTCCTTTCTTTTGAGAGAGCTTCTGTCTTTTAAAGCGACCTATTCCAGACAATACGGGGTTAACAATTGACATTAACCCTTTTATAAGTGCTCTTTTTTGTGTCTTACAATACTGCTGGACAGAAGGGCTGACTGAACTCTTCAGGCATAACCCTTATCATCCTGATGCACCCACTGCTTGAAATAAATTTGACTGATAGTTCAAGGGGGGTGCCAGAATGGCTTGGCGCCTGAGGCGCCAAGCCATTCTGGCACCACCCTTGAACGAAAGTGCTTGATCTGTTTTCCTAATCAGTATTGTAGCCTTCATAGGACAATACGCAAAAAAAAAATAAATAAAAAATAAAAATTATATCAGCCTCAGGATGGAATGGGATAACCCTTATCATCCTGATGCACCCATTGCTTGAAATAAATTTGACTGATAGTTCAAGGGGGGTGCCAGAATGGCTTGGCGCCTGAGGCGCCAAGCCATTCTGGCGCCACCCTTGAACGAAAGTGCTTGATCTGTTTTCCTAATCTGTATTGTAGCCTTCATAGGACAATACGCCCCCCAAAAAAAAATTATATCAGCCTCAGGATGGAATGGGATAATTCATTGGAGACGGCGATTCGCCGGGTATCCATATAGCGCACGTCTCCAACGAGTTAAATGTCTTAAAGTGAAGGCCTTTTCTGCTCCGCTTCTCCTTTGAACGTCTAGGGGAGTTTTTTTTTTTTCTTCCGATATGCAGTAAGAGGGCTGTCTGTTGCGTCTGCGTACTCACTTGAAGCGTGAACAGACGTGTAGAAAGGTATTAGGCTAGACAACATTGATACCCCGTTGTATCAGCGAATTTGAGCAACCCAAGCCCGCCAAGTCGAGATCGCTTTAACTCATTCTCGGCCAGCCGCATCCGGATGCGCGGCTTATGCCGCGCCTCCGGATGCGGCTGGCCGCGAATGAGTTAAAGATCATTATTTCAGTGGTACAGGCACTTAAATGATGGGTCTTTAATGACAGGTGATCTCTCATAGAGTGGTCGCTCCAATCAGGTTCTGCTATAATTAGAAGGGTTGGGGGGGCGGGGGCTATTGTCACAGTGTCACGAAGACATTATTATGTCCATCACGAATAACGAAAAGTAATATTTGAATCGTCATAAAAATACAAAATACGATAATAATAATAATAATAATAATAATAATATAATAATAATAATAATAATAATATATTTAAACAAAAAAATAAATAAAAGTACAGTAAAATAAACAATATCTTAAAAACGTTTTAATTATATAATATATTTTTTTAAAAAAAAACAATAATAATTTATTTTCTTAAACGATTCACGTGTCACGACGAAGGTCACGAAAACCAAAACCAGTTACGCCAACCACGTGATGAGATCACAACACATACCCCCAACCCCCCTAAGTTTCCAGTTACAGAAAAGGACTAAGGAAAAGTCTGCCTCCTCTGTACTGACAAAACAGGCAGCACAACAGCAAATCGCCGGTAAACTTCTGGCTAAAATCTGCCCTTTATACGTCCTCTGTCTGTCATTGACAACTCTGTTTTCTGCGGCTTCAATCGCTATACTTTGCCAGCATTGTAACATTCAAACACAAACGCCCACTGAGTATTCCTGCTATAGAAAACTTTCTCTTGGGGTTTTGTACCGGCTGGGGTCTAATGCAAGCTGTTCTGTGATCATTTTGAGGTCTGATGGGAGCTGGTATGTGATTTTGGAGCTTACGGCCGACAGGCCGTAAGCTCCAAAATCACAGACCAGCGCGGGGCGTCAAGGTCCAGATCCGGAGACCAACACGGATATGCGGGAGGTTTTTGACACAATGCACATATGACAAATACACACACTGTCGCTTTTCTGTGAGTTCGCGTTTCTGGCGGAGGGGACTGGAGCCTGAAATGAATTTGCAAAAAGGGGATTTGAATGGCACTAATTCAGCGCGGGTCTTTGAGCAGGGACCCATAATTTACTGCGACAAGCGCTTCATAATACCGCCATAATGGCTGCAGGCTCGGGGAGGAAGGCAGCAATTGGACGCGCACAATAAGACTAAGTGTGGGCCCTGAATGCGAACCAGTGCACTCTCAAAGGACTGGCTTTGTTGGCTGGATAATGGGAGAAACAGAACAAATACACACCATTCACCTGGCTTCCACAGATAGTCAGCTCGCTTTGTGGGCGCCCGTAATGAAATCAACACAACTGCTATTCACTCTGATTTCACAATTGTTCGCGAGAAAATTGAAAATCATTCTGCCGCTATTCATGCCGGCCGGCGCTTTCAATGCTGGTGAATGGCAGCGCACTCGGCCCGGGCTGGCAGGCTTTTCATAGCCCGCTGCCTCTAAATGACGCGGTTATCCTCAATACATATTTTGCTGGCTTCAATAGTGGCCCGGACTAACCTCCCCTTTGTCCCCGCGATATAAAATCATACTCAACCCCCTCTAAAGCCTGAAAGCGCGCTCAAACCACGCGGCGGGGAAAAATAGACTCCTTTTGACGCTTTATTTGGCGAACAAAAATGTTTTGGTCCGTAATGGATATGTTAGATTACGCTGCATTGAAAAGGGAGCTTTTGATTGCTGCTACCCCGCGTCGCCTGCACTACCTCAAACTGGGTAGGGCCGCGCATGCGCGCTTGGGGGTACAAATCTGCGCAGTGAATACGAGTAAGGTGCTGCTTCGTGTGTACAAGGGATTTTATATAGAATCCCTGCTTGTACTTTTTGTAGGTAATCTGTCGGTGTGTGAAAAGAAAAAGCAGGATCCTTTGGTTGTATCAAACCTACACTGGTTGTCTTCCATGATTCGCTACCGCTGACAAGCGGTAGCGAATTGTGGAAGACAACCAGTGAGTATTCGGCCTATTCTCATAATTCGTGTCGGTAATCTGCTGCCTTCAGAACTGAAAATAAAACAGGCTCGTTACTTTAACTGGGGTTAGTCCAGGTCACGTTGGCGGTTTAAAACCCCTTTAACTCATTAAAGATGTGCCGACTACGGATACGCGGCGGTTCGCCGCGTATCCGTAGTCGGCACGTCTCGAATGAGTTAATGTGCAAGGGACATAACTACTGACATGAGATTTTTCCGCCGCGTGGGCTCGTGAGAATCAATGCCTCTTGATGACCAAAATAAGATCGTTTACCTCATGTCATTTAGTTGCGAGTCGAGGTGTACTTCCTGTCATATGACATGACGTCACTTCCTAATCTGCATATTGAAAATAGATGGATTTCCGGGAATCAGAAGTAGGTCTAAACCTGCGCGTCCTTTGACGCCAACAATGGATTAACAGCCCCGACAAACGTGCGTCAACGCGTGTGTGTGCCTTTTGCAGTAAAAAGGGACATTTACTAAGCTATATTTACTTGTGATAAGCCGTCCCTATCTGCAGGAGACATAGAGTCTCATGAGCAATGCTGCAAGGGGCGCGGGACACTATGCCTCGTGCAGCAGTAAGGGATTGACACGATTTATGTTTATACAGCAGAATCTGTTTTGCGCAACCTCTTTTCTTTCTTTTTTTTTCATTTTTTTTTTTGGGGGGGTGGGGGGGGGGGGGGGGGGGGTTGTAGGCAGGTGTTATATCTTAAGAGGCGGTCCGTGGCGCAGCGGTAAAAGCGCCTGCCACCAATGCTAGAGGTGAGAGGTTCGATACCCGATTCCGGCGTCGGACTTTTCTCCTCTAGTAAGTGTCACCCTTAATTCTAGTAAGTGTCACCGTCGGGTTTTTTTTTCTCCGGTAATTCCGGCTATTCCCCACCCCACCCCCACCCCCCACCCCCCCCACCCCCCATCCCACGACTTTGGTATAAATTTCAGCCGACTTAATCAAATTTCAAATATAAACGATTTGAATTTCCAAAACTTCAGTAGCTCGCTTGAGCTTGCTCTTAGCACCACGTGAATGTTCTGTGTTTATGTACAGTGTGTGAGTGAATGCGCGTGATTCACGTGAGCGTGCTTGTTGGGTTCAGTTCGCAGCGGCGCTTTGAGTCGATTTTAAATTCGGGATAAAGCGCCTATTTAATGCGCCTATTTAATTTAATTTAATTTAATTTAATTTAATTTAATTTAATTTAATTTAATTTAATTTAATTTAAGTCTTGAAGGGCAAACAGTGTCCTCTGTCAATTAACTCATTCAGCCCCGACACACCACAGCAAGACATGGATCGAGCATGATAGTTCAAGGGTGGTGCCAGAATAGCTTGGCGCCCATAGGCGCCAAGCTATTCTGGCACCACCCTTGAACTATCATGCTCGATCTGTTTGTGGAATTGTAATACAACCCTTCAGAGGACAACTTCAAAATTTGGGGATTTCGGTCCTTGGTGTAGAATGTGTTAAGTGCATCGTTTAGGTGGGTTTGGTCACCTGTCATTGAAGACCATCGTCGGAGGTTCTTTCTCCGGGTACTCCGGTTCTTCCACCCCCCACACTTTGGTACCGGTTTCAGGTCACTTTACAAATTTCAAATACAAGCGATCAAAAATCTCTGTAACTTCAGTAGCTGAACTGGCCCTTCGTCTGTCTTGTACTGTGTTTGTCTTAAATGGCGTAAATCCGTGTCTGTTACGTGAGTGTGCGCGTCGGGTTTCAGTTCGCGGCGCTTTGAGTCGATTTGCCCCAAAATTGAGAAAAAGCGCCTATTTAATAACGGTATTATTATTATTATTATTTAGGAGGCTACAGCCAGGGCTAAGGTTAGTGGCTACAGCCAGGGTTAGGGTTTAAGGCCCCGCCACACATGCCCGATTTTGAGGCCGATTCCCGATCAGTTTCAAATCGGAGTGTAATCGGGCCGGACTATAAAAACGTGTGCACTGCCACACATTTCCCGACTTGTTTAGCCGACCCGTTTCAGTGAACCGAAGATCAAAGTCGTACCTGTTTCTGCAAAATGGCTGCTAGTTTTGACAGTGATGATGATGTGCTTGCATTACTATCAGCAGTTTTGCATCATATTCGGGAAGAGGCGGGCGAGACATCGGCAACGATGGTGGTACTGATGATCTTCCGCCATTTTCAAACTGAAACGACGTGCTTTGCGAGACGCGCTCTGATTGGTTGAAGCTTACGATCGGGGCCGATTCGGATCGGAAAAATAGAGCAGGTTCTAGACACCCGATTCCCAGGCGATTGGGACCGGATCGGATAATTGACGTCATCCGATCGCAATCGGATCGGAATCGGCTTCAAAATCGGGGCACAACCGGCACGTGTGGCGGGGCCTTTAGTGGCTACAGGCACCTAAATGATGGTCTTTAATGACATGTGATCTCTCATAGAGTGGTCTCTCAAAACAGGCCCTGCTGTATTTTGTAAGGCCTCCTTTCTCACGTCACATGGTTGCCGGGACTCACGAGAATCTATACCTCATGCAGCAGTTGAGTAGGCTAAATTTACCTCTCCTGTTTCTCCTCACACGGAGGAAGAAAACGAGGTAAGCTTGTGAGTGACGATGTAAAACGATCGTCAACACGTGCGCGAGGTAGAGAGGGTTAATTAACAGAGCGATCCCCACTCGCCTTTCACGCGTGATGACAAGTCGTGACGCGGTGATGACGGCAGGTCACACTGGTAGGTTGCGTCCATTCGCTAACGCAGCAGTAGCAGATCGAGGGAAGCAGCCAGTGTGACGGAGAGCCGGCAACAGCACGCACAAACACGTGCACACGCACGAACACGCGCACCGGCACACGCACACGCGCGCGCACACACACACACACACACACACACACACACTCACACACACACACACTCACACACACACACACACACACACACACATACACACACACACACACACACACACACACACACACACACACACACACACAAGCACTCCATCCCCATCATTAACATACACCAAACACCTGATAACACTCAATTCTTCTTCACTCGCTTTTTGTCCTATGAAATCTACATTGCAGATTAGGAGATAGATCAACCATTTTAGTTCAAGGGTGGTGCCAGAATAGCTTGGCGCTTTAGGCGCTAAGCTATTCTGGCACCACCCTTGAACTGTCATTGTCAAATTTATTTCAAGGAATAGTGTATCAGAATGAAAAGGGTTAGCGGTGTCCCACGGCATTAGTGATGAAGGGCTTAAAGATATATTCCCCAGGATCAAGCATCTCGGCGGCACAGTCAGAAAACTGTCTGCAACAGATACTGCTGACAGTATCGTGTGTATGGGTCCTTTGTGTTCTATCTTAGAGCTTTATGATGTAAATACAGTGCCAAATGTCGACATTCATCGTTTGGAGGGTGTATTGTTTTTGTACCTGAGTCGCGAATTATCGTCTGCATCGGCCTCGTTTTGAATTGATATGCATATTTATGAGTCTACATCACAAGGCAGAACGGCTGACTAACAGAGTATCACAATACTGCAGGTCACGAGGTCATCGGTGTGATGTACACACGTGTCAGTGCACACGTGTACTGTTGTTCTCCGGCATCCCTTTGACGTAATTTTTTTACGAGAAAGTAGAATAAACCCTCCGTACTCGCTATGCTGTCAAAATCACAATGCGGGTGCCGCTCGACATGCTAGTATTTACTAGTAACGATCGTGGTCACTGTCTCAGTGGGTATGTATACTGAATCCCAGCAAAAGCTTTTTGCGAACTGAAGCCTTAAAAAAAAGGTCGGGTGTGCCCCTTTAATAGATTTTTCTTTTACTGTAATTTGCCAGCTGTAGCTTTTGGGGACACATGCACGTACACACATTTATATACATTCACTTCAGGGGCGGGTCTGGCCTTTGTGGGGAGGGGGGCAGAGGATCCACAACACCCCCTCGCTCGCCCCCCCCCCCACCCCCCACCCCCCCTCCTGTCGCCACTACACAAAAATGAAAGTGTGGAGAAGATAAACAAAGCTAAATTAACAAATAACCCATTGAGAAAATTCCTCGGGCCGATGTCGGCCGCAGTGGGCCCGCGCACAATGCGCGCGGGCCTACTGTGGCAGACTTCGGCCCTATGGCCTTTTTGCGTGCTGGGAAAAACAAGGCTGAAATGCTTCGAGCTGTCGGAATCTTGGGTTAAGGTGTCATTTATGGGGGGGGGGGGGGGGGGGGCGGCTGTCTTTCCTTTTCTCCTCCATATATGTACGCTGAAACTGAAGGACCCCGTGCCTCTCTCTCTCTCTCTCTCGCTCTCTCTCTCTCTCTCTCTCTCTCTCTCTCTCTCTATCTCTCTCTCTCTCTCTCTCTCTCTCTCTCTCTCTCTCTCTCTCTCTCTCTCTCTCTCTCTCACACACACACACACACACACACACACACACACACACACACACACACACACTCACACAAAGAGTTCTGAGCGACCACCCTGTGAGAGACTGCCTGTCATTAACCCTTTTCATATTGATACACTATAGCTTGAAATAAATGTGACTATGATAGTTCAAGGGTGGTGCCAGAATGGCTTGGCGCCTCAGGCGCCAAGCCATTCTGGCACCACCCTTGAACTAAAATGGTGGATCAACCTCCTAATCTGCAATAGCCTTCATAGGACAATAAACAAAATATAAAATTCAGCCTCAGGATGTCATGGGTGAAAGACCACCATGATGGAGGTGATTCTAGCCGTGCGAGCATGCTTGCCGTTATGACATGTCGCTAAAGGCCACCATTTAGGTGACTGTAGCCACTAACCCTAACCCTGGCTGTAGCCACTAACCCTAACCCTGGCTGTAGCCACTAACCCTAACCCTGACTGTAGCCACTAACCCTAACCCTGGCTATAGCCACTAACCCTAACCCTGGCTGTAGCCACTAACCCTAACCCTGGCTGTAGCCACTAACCCTAAGCCTGGCTGTAGCCACTAACCCTAACCCTGGCTGTAGCCACTAACCCTAACCCTGACTGTAGCCACTAACCCTAACCCTGGCTGTAGTCACTAACCCTGACTGTAGCCACTAACCCTAACCCTGACTGTCGCCACCTAAATGATGGTCTTTAATGACAGGCGACACTTTTAGTC
>BTPG01000007.1:15188399-15628399 GCA_036245525.1 Semisulcospira habei | reverse complement strand
GATCGGGAAACGTTGGACGATGATAGTTCCGGGATAGTGCCGGATCACCTTTGCGTCGTTGAGGCGCTAATCTGATCTGTTACTGCACTTGTGCTATCGTTGTCCATCTCTCTCCAGCGTAAATCGGATGTTCAACTAACACGCCTCCATGCCTAAATGAGTTGGTTTTACCGGACTCCATCCTACTTGACGACTGTTAAAATAGTTGGGTTTTTGTTGTTGTTTTTTGTGTGTGTGTGTGTTTTGGGTGTAGGCTCAACTTGAACTAATTTCACTTCATGTTTTTCATGAACTTTGTGAACATCAGTATAATCCTGAAATGAAAATAAACAATCATATGACTTCATTTTCAGCCCTTCATCCGTCCGACTTGTAGCAATGCGTGGTGCATATGAACACAGGTGGTGTGAGCCCTAAGTGTTATTAGTATGTTTTGATTCCAGTTCTCGTCGGTTCAATCTGTTTCAGTGTGTCGATCTGACAATCCTTTGATCAAACGGTGACATTTCTATACGAAACGGTTTACTGTGCTGTTGTTTTAGTTTCACCTCATAGATTTGACATTAACATTTGCGATGCTTGTGGTTTCATATGCGATGCGGCCGTATCACAGCAACATGTGTTGCAGTCTGACAGTTTAGGGAAATCGTTGGACTATTTGTACTGTGGTTGACCTGTGTACAGTACAGTTGAGCGTTTGACTTGTGTCTGGCCGGCATACACACCATTTTTGTAAGCCGTACTAAATGTAAAGATTAGAAGATTAGTGATTATAGTACATAGCCAAACGTGTTGTGCTGAATGCGAGTAGACAGTTCTACAAACTATCAGGCAAGTTATTTTTGACAGTCGTGGTGATTATAAGTGGATTTGGTTTATTCCATATTTTGCACAAGATCACTCCTTTCAGCGACTGGACTGTTTCACTGAGTTTCGGATATTGAAAACTTTATATTTACATTTTGTCATCAAAATGTGTACACCATCCAACAATTACATGCATGCCCACGGGCTGAAGGTCGGGCACCTTAATGTATTTCACCTTTACAATAAGGTTCCTGACATTTCAATATTTTAAAACCAGCCTTCACACTTCCATCTCTTTGGGCTAACGGAATCACGTCTGGACTCAAAAATTAGCGACGAAAATCTATGCATTCCAAACCTTTCCTTAATTCGTCGTGACCCAAACACCCTCAAACACACAGGGATTGCTGATTATGTTTATAACTCGATTGCACATATGGTACGCAGACGTGATGATCTGGAGTCAACTGAGATTGAGTGTGTATGGCTAGAAGTAAAAATTAATAACTCATCGCCAATTATAATGGATTATGTATATAGAAATCCATCGTCCACTGTCGAGTGGTATGATGACTTTGTGCAGATGATGGATAAAGTGAATGACACTAACAAACATGTACTGCTGTTAGGTGATTTTAACATTGACTTACTGAAAACAAATCCCACGTGGCAACCGACAACAACTCTTTTTGGGTTGAAGCAACTAATCCAAGCTCCTACTAGAATAACCCAATCATCCGCTACACTCATTGATCACATCTATACCAACAACTGTAAGTCAGTACTAGAGACCAGCGTCCCACCACTGGCTGTCAGTGATCATTTTCCCATCACCTGTACATGGTCGTGAGATGCCCAAACAAAAGAGGGATCAGCATGTGCACATTACCTATAGGTCTTTTAAAAAACTAAACAAAGATGCTTTTTTACACGATCTTAGCCTTACACCGTTTCATGATGTGTACAATTATACCAACCCAGATAAGGCTGTCTCTGTCTTACTTGATCTGTTCCTAGAGGTGCTAAACAAACATGCGCCAGTAAGAAGAAAGCGAGTCCGATCCCGCCAGCCTCCCTCATGGATTACCGACGAAATCAAACAAGCGATGGATGATAGAAATAAGGCTAAGAAAGAAAAGAACTTTCATGAATTTAAAAGATTGCGAAATAAAGTTAAGTACTTAATTAGAGAGGCGCAGAGATCGTTTGTAACCAAAACAGTCGAAGAAGACAGAAACCCTTCCTCTATCTGGACAGCACTTAATACGCTTACCAACAACAAGCGTAAACAGTGCAATACCATTCCAGAAAACCTCTCCGCTGAGGAGTTTAATAACCACTTTCTATCAGCCCCCAAAGATTTACTCAGTTCTCACAATCGCAATCAGTTGATATATTCCACACCAGAAAAGCTAACTAAGTTCTGTAAGCAAAGATTGTCCTCAGATGATATTTTCGTCATCCCTGATATTGCTGTACACGAGGTAGGCAAATACATTTCTATCCTAAAAAAGAAAACGTCTTTGGGCAGTGATGGTATCAATGGATATATCCTTGACCTGTCGCAACCATACATAGTGGAACCCCTTACATACATTTATAACCTATGTATACAAAAAAAAATGTCTTCCCAGTAGCTTTCAAAAAATCAAAAATAGTGCCTGTTCCTAAAGCAAACGATTCTTCTGGAATTAATAACTTTCGCCCCATTTCCCTTCTATCAGTTCTCTCGAAGCCTCTGCAAAAGCATGTTCACAAACATCTTCTGGAATTTCTTGAAAAAAGGTCCCTATTATATCATTACCAGTCAGGTTTTCGTCCCAAGCATTCATGCCACACTGCACTCGTACGAATAGTGAATTCGTGGGTAAACAGCATAAATGATAATAAAATGGCTGGTGCTGTCTTCTTGGATATAAGAAAAGCGTTTGATCTTGTTGATCATACCATCTTATTGAGAAAGCTTGCCACCTACTTAAACAAAAAGAGCCCCTCAGCTCTTTCGTTTCTGAACTCCTATCTTACAAAAAGAACACAAACAGTCTACGTCAATGGACAATGTTCTTCTGAACAAGTTTGTTGAGTATGGAGTGCCCCAGGGGTCTATTTTAGGCCCACTACTGTTCTGTATCTTCGTTAACAATCTACCGTTACATGTAACGTGTACTGAGGCTGAGTGTGACATGTTTGCAGACGACTCAACATTACATTCCGCTGGTAAAATTGTGCCTGAAATTGCAAATAATCTTCAAGAGTCTTCATGAAGTCTCTCGGTGGTGTAATAAAAATCGCATTCTTGTAAATCCCACAAAAACAAAAAGCATGCTTATCACAACCCGCCAGAAACATCAGCTCAAACCTCCATCACTCAACCTTTCTTTGGAATCCAACTCAGTTGAGCAGGTCAGTCAACACCGCCTGCTTGGAGTAATAATAGATGATGATCTAAGCTGGCATAACCACCTATATTATATGAGAAAACATTTGTCCAAAAAGTTGTTTCTACTTTCCAAACTTAAAACGATCATTGACCTTAAGACGCGCAAACTATTTTTAATGCCTACATTAAACCACACATTGATTATGCCTCAACAATATGGGATGGCTGCAGTGAAAATCACTTCAAGAAGATAAACTCATTATACAAGCGTGCTGCTAAGCGTATCCTCCCTGATCCGTCTTTATCCACTGATGCCAAGCTGCAGGCCATCGGACTTCTCCCTCTGGTTAAGCACCTAGCACTAAACAAATGTGTACTGATGCACATAATTCTTAACGGGAAAGCTCCACCTTACTTATCTAGGCTTTTTTCGCCAACTGCAAAAAAAAATACAGCACCTCCAGGAACAGTCTTTCTATAAAAAGGCCCCGTATAGACCTGTTCAAATCTAGCCTGTCTTATTCAGGTGCTCTTTTATGGAATTCTCTTCCTCCCACTATTCAACAAACCACGTCCCTCTCTCTGTTTAAAAGTAGAGTACATGATTACCTTTGTAAGACATCGTTATGCTGATCCTTTCTTCTTCTTTGTTTTTCGACATAATACGCTTCATGTTTTTTTGTTGTTGTTGTTGTTGTTGTTTGGGTTTTTTTCCCCTCCATCTAGCCTCCAAATTGTTTGTTCAGTTTTCTAACTTGTCTTTGATAGTACACAAAATATCATACCTACTTATATGTTAGATAATTATGTGCACGAGTACATATATATGTGTGTCTGTGTGCGTGTGTGTATGCGTGTGTGTGACATTTATTATTAGTTAGTTTTTGTTGTTTGGTTGGTGTTCCAGAGTAGCTTAGCAAGGACAGAGGACAGATTGTAAGAAAGGCCTGCGCGCCTAATATCTCAATCCTTGGAAAATAAAGTTTCTTTCGTTCGTTCTCTCTCTCTCTCTCTCTCTCTCTCTCTCTCTCTCTCTCTCTCTCTCTCTCTCTCTCTCTCTCTCTCTCTCTCTCTCTCTCTCTCTCTCTCTCTCTCTCTCTCTCTCTCTCTCTCTCTCTCTCTCTCTCTGTCTCTCGCAAGGACAAGAATGAAAAAAGGTCTGCGCACCTATTCTTTTATCCTTGGAAAATAAAGTTTCATTTCAATAAAGTTTCTCTCTCTCTCTCTCTCTCTCTCTCTCTCTCTCTCTCTCTCTCTCTCTCTCTCTCTCTCTCTCTCTCTCTCTCTCTCTCTCTCTCGCCCCCACTCCCTCTAATGCCTCGTTTGTATTTCCTTTTCGTTTCCAAACAAAACTTACTTTTATTTTCTAACGATAAAGATAACACTATATACTACTAAGAGGCAGATCGGCCGTGATAGTTCAAGGGTGGTGCCAGAATAGCTCGGCGCCTGTAGGACTATCACAGTCAACCTCTCTCTCTCTCTCTCTCTCTCTCTCTCTCTCTCTCTCTCTCTCTCTCTCTCTCTCTCTCTCTCTCTCTCTCTCTCTCTCTCTCTCGTGTGAAACTGTTGTTTTGTTTGTGATATTGTTCAATGGTAGTTCTTAGCATAATGGTAGTAACGGCAAGTTTGAAAATTGGTCCTGTTACCAAATACTTTTACCGTTATAAAATAAAGGTTCATTGTCATTGTCTCTCCGGGTCTGTCTGTCTGTCTGCCTGCCTGCCTGCCTGCCTGCCTCTGCCTCTCTCTCTCTCTCTCTCTCTCTCTCTCTCTGCCGTTTCGACGAGACCGCAAGCAGTCATCTCGTGTACTTCTTTAGCTTCCATTTTTCTGGACCTCAAACGCATACTGTGGTTGTGAGTGAAATTACATCGTCTCTCATCATATTGTGTTTCTCGAGATAATAACCTGACCAAGTGAGTAAAAACTATTTTATTACATTCAGTTCACATCAACGCTGCGTGTTGCAGAGACTTACCACACTGGTCAGTAAGTTAACACTGCTGTCGTTGTGACCTAACTGGTGCCAACCATCCTCACTGACCATTCTATTATTAGGGGGATTTGTAACAGCTGTGTTTACACATGGCGATGCCGTCAGATCGTGGCGCTGCCGACTACTTGTCGAGTGGTCACGCCTGACCGCCTGTACAAACTGTGCCAGTCTTCTCCAGTGATCGGCAGCTTGGCATGTCCGGCATCTTACATCACCGATCCATGCCAGCAAGTATCCAACACCCACCACCCACCCACCCCCAACCCCCCATTCACTTGACCTTGAAAGGGGTGGGGTTTGGGGCGTTCAGTTTGATAAATGCGTTAAAAAAAATTAAAAATTAAATGCACTTTTTCAGTTATTGAAGTTGTGAGGTGGGGTGAGGTGGGGGGGGGGCGGAGGTGGGGGGGGGGGGAGGTGGGGGGAGGGGGGGGCTTAAGGTCAAAGGTTAAGATGAAAACTACATGAAACAGTGTCAGCATGTACATTTCATCAGGCAGCTGACCTCAGAATGAAATAAGCCGCCAAAATAGTGTGACATGCAGAAGTGTTATTTTGCATGATTCAGCTACACTGGCTGCGTCTGAGGTGTCATTCTGCTGTAATTGTCATTAAGGATGTCTTTGGTGTCTATTCTGAGCCAAACACAAGCACTTTTACACTGCGTAAAGCTCATTTGAGTGCATTGTTATGGGACCAGCAGTTGCGGCCACCAGTACAGGCTTTTACAGGAGTGTTCACAGGTTTGGCACACACATGCCTGCTGCATTTGCAACATGAGTTGAGGTCTTTTGAGACTCTGACAAGTGTGTTTTATATAAAAATGAACTGTACATATCCATTTTTCCCTGCTACCTCCTAAATAAGCACTCCAGACACTTGTTTGGGTATGCGGTGTGTCCCCTGTAGCATAGTTTTGGCTGTTTTGTGTAGTCTTTTGTATGTGGGTTAGCTCAGTAGACTTAATGTTTAAATTGCACAGCTGTTTCATGGCCCCTTTTGACTGTGGAAAAGATTGCAAGCAGCATGGCAGCTGGTTACAGGCCTCTTCCTGCTTGTTGTCACCAGACAACAGGGTCAATGAATATGCCTGGGCATTGTCTTTTGGGCTGCCCTGAGATACACAAGGAAATGGCCTTGGGTCTGAAAGCTTATTTTTCATCAATGTCAGTGTCATGGTAACCTTTTTTCAGTTGTCCAGCCCACCAGAAGTCAGTTTGACTGTATTGCATGTGTGTGTAAACTTGGAAAAACAGAAAAAGTAAGGGGGTGGATAGTGCAAAAATATGGAAAAAGAAAACTTTCATGTGCCTGTGTCTCAAATGCAACATTTCTGAAGATCAGATATATTACTTGATGTACATGCCAATTTTGGAGGCATTTTGAATATATCTAGTCTGTTTTTCATGGCATCAGATATGCATGATCCAACACACCAACAGCCTTGTAAATGCCACAACAACGCGCTTCACATAATGGGCCATAACATAAAGATGCAGCAACATGCAATGGTGTCACTTTGGGTTTGACTTAGCTAGTGTCTAAGGGTTGCACTGATGGCAGATTGAACTGGTGTTCAGGTTCCCATATTTAAATTTGGCAGTTGAGGCAGTAAGAGGACCGGTGTTTTTAAAAATAATTTTTGCCTTGTTTGAAAATTTGTAGTAGGGCTGAATGTTGGAATTTGCTGAAAAATTCTGTTTAGCTGCGAGGAGACATGTTTGGTGCTTTGATTCATACCATCCTGAGCTTATACAGAGGACAATTGTGGGCCTATGTTGAGTTGCCATTGACGTAGGGATTTGAGTGGCACGCTGATTTCAGTTGTGCTTGGGTGTGGAGTTGGTAAGGAATCATGTTCATAGCCAAGAAATGAGACTGTCAATGTGCTGTTTATTTTGGTTATTTTGTGCATGGCAAATGTGCAGCTGGTGGGCGCTAGTGTTTTTAGGGGATTGAAATATTAGGGGATGCCTGGGACTGACTATGGCTAAGAGACTGGACAGTACGGAAACGGCACTGTGTTCCGTGGCCTGAGCGCCTTCTCTGCCTACCCTCAGCTTCTTAACGCCTCCCCTCCCCCCCCCCCCTCTCCCCCACTCCGTCAGATCTACTCCTCTTAGGTGATCTCCCTCCCCTCCCACCCACTCTCTCACTCCCCTCCCCGTGCACGCGGTATCCATAATGGCTCTCTCTCTGTATAATCCCCTGTTGCGTCATGTGACGAGTGTCCATCCTTCCTTCGCCAGCCCTAAGCACAACTGAGGCCGCTAGTCAACATGGCGACTGCACTAACCCCCCTTCAAAGATAACATCATGACAACAGTGGCGGTGCTGTCACCAACCATGACGTCGACAGCACTGGAACTATCTCCACCGCCAACTGCGACAGCAGTGGTAGTGCTGCCATCAGACACGACGTCAGCAGCACCAACGCTAATAGAGACAACATTTGCAGTGCTGCATCCTGCCACGACGTCAGCAGCACTGGGACTGTCATCACCACCGCCGACAGCGACAACAGTGGCAGTGCTGCTATCAGCCATGACGCCGGCAGCAATTGCACTGTCATCACCACCACCAACAGTGACAACAGCAGTGGTAGTGCTGCTATCAACCATGACGCCGGCGGCAATGGCACTGTCACAACCACCACCAACAGTGACAACGGCAGTGGTAGTGCTGCTATCAGCCATGACGCCGGCAGCAATAGCACTGTCATCACCACCACCAACAGTGACAACAGCAGAGGTAGTGCTGCTATCAACCATAACGCCGGCAGCAATGGCACTGTCATCACCAACACCAACAGTCACAACAGCAGTGGTAGTGCTGCTATCAACCATGACGCCGGCAGCAATGGCACTGTCATCACCACCACCAACAGTGACAACAGCAGTGGTAGTGCTGCTATCAACCATGACGCCGGCAGCAATGGCACTGTCATCACCACCACCAACAGTGACAACAGCAGTGGTAGTGCTGCTATCAGCCATGACGCCGGCAGCAATGGCACTGTCATCCCCACCACCAACAGTGACAACAGCAGTGGTAGTGCTGCTATCAACCATGACGTCAGCAGCACTGGCACTGTCATCACCACCGCCAACAGTGACAACAGCAGTGGCAGTGCTGCTATCAACCATGACGTCAGCAGCAATGGCACCATCATCACCACCGCTGACAGCAACAACATCAGTGTCAGTGCTGCTATCAGCCACGACGTCAGCAGGACTGGCACTATCATCACCACCGCCAACAGCGACAAAAACAGTGGCAGTGCTGCCATCAGCCAAGACGTCAGCACAACTGGCACTATCATCACCCCTGACAACAGTGACAACAACAGTGGCAGTGCTGCTATCAACCATGATGTCAGCAGCACTGGCACTATCATCACCACCGCAGACAGCGACAACAACAGTGGCAGTGCTGCCATCAGCCATAACGACGGCAGCACTGGCACCAGCATCACCACCGCCAACAGCGACAACAACAGTGGCAGTGCTGCCGTCATCCACGACGTCAGCAGCACTGGCACCATCATCACACCCGCCAACAGCGACAACAACAGTGATAGTGTTGTCATCAGCCATGACGTCCGCAGCACTGACGCTGTTCCCTCCACGGCCAACAGCGACAACAACTGCGGTAGTGCTGTCATCAGCAATGACGACACTAGCAATAGCACTGTTGCCGCTACCAGCAACAGCGACAGCGGTGCTAATGTTGCCAACAACCACGACGTCGGGAGCAGTGGCACTCAGGCCCCCATTCTTGCTCCTGTACAGTGGTCGAGTCCGCGTGCCAGACTGGCTGCCCTGTGATTTTGAGTCCAGACCCCCTTGTTGTGGAGCGCCTGATGGCGGAGATATCTGCTCTCCGGGCCGCCGTTGGGGAGATCCGCCTCTCCTACAACATAGAGGTGGATTCTCTCCATACGGAGATCAGGCACCTGCGTGAACGGGTCACCAAACTAGAGGGGGAGAAGGAGGGTCAAAGAAGCGGCAAGAAAGGCAGCAAAAACACCTCCTATCCCCCCTCCAACGCCCAGCACAAGCAAGTGGTGGATAATGCACCCACCAGCAAGACAACGGCTGACCCCCGGAGCGCAGCTCATGACGACACCACTACTTCGCCGACCCCCCAGCAAAAAGAACCAGTACCTAATGCGCGACCCCCTCCAGCCGCCGTCAATCCCACTATCCGTCCCGGGATACCAGAACTGTGGCCTAACACCCAGACGCTACTTCTTGGCGACTCGGTACTGCGCGGCCTGTACGGTAATCTGATGTCTGTCACTGACGCAGACAAGGCGCAAGTTGTGTCAGTATCGGGCCTCAGCAGAGCCGACATGCTTCAGCGCCTTCACGATTCCGAGCCCACGAATACAGTCACCACAGTCGAAAGCAAAAAGTATACGTCCATGGACAGTACTCTATGAAAGGCCATGTTAAATTTGGAGTTCCTCAAGGATCAATTCTAGAACCACTCCTATTTTTACTTTTCATAAATGACCTTCCTTTACATATTTCCGACCCTAACGTTAATTGTAATCTCTTTGCGGACGACACAAGCCTTCACTTTCCTGGTAAGAACAGTCATGATATTAGTCGTCGTTTACAATCCAGTCTTGACGAAGTTTCTGATTGGTGCTGTAAAAACCACATGGTACTACATGCTGATAAGACGAAGACCATGTTAATCACCTCACGACAAAAACATCAACTTCACTAACGCTCAGTCTCAACTGCCAACCTACTGAACAAGTTCATGAACGCACCTTCCTTGGATTACGTATAGATGAGCAGCTAAGTTGGGAGAAACATGTGACTAACATCTATAAGAAGATATCAAAAAATATATTTCTTGTATCACAGTTGAGAAGTGTTACTTACTTACGCCTGTCACCCCTACCCGGGTATAGGCCGTCGACGAGAGACCTCCAGAAACTCCTGTCCTGTGCTTCTCCTTCGATTCTACTCCAGGTGGTTCCCAGTCTCTTGATGTCTGCTTGGAGGTCTCGACGCCAGGAGTTTCTCGGCCTACCTCTTTTCCTCTTTCCCTGGGGGTTCCATGACAATGCCTGCCTAGTGATACTGGAAGCTGGCTTTCTCAGACTGTGACCGATCCATCCCCATCTTCTTCGCCCAATTTCATTCTCTGCTGTTATCTGCTCTGTTCTCTCCCAGAGTCTGACGTTGCTGATCTTCTCTGGCCAGTGGATTTTCAAAATTCTTCTAAGGCAACTGTTCATGAAGGTCTGTACTCTGTTGACTGTGGTTTTTGTCAATCTCCATGTCTCTGCTCCATATAGGAGAACTGCTTTTACATTGGAGTTGAATATCCGGACTTTGGTGTGTTGTGACAGCTCTCTGGAACTCCACACTTTTTTCAACTGGAGAAAGGCTGCTCTGGCTTTACCGATTCGTGCTCTGACATCTGCATCAGTGCCGCCTTTTTTGTCTATGATGCTCCCGAGATAGGTGAAGGACTCCACCTCCTCCAACGGGGTGCCAGCAAGCAAGACTGGTTCTTCCCTGGTTGCGTTCAGCCTCATTGTCTTTGTTTTCTGTTTGTGAATGGTGAGGCCCACTTGGGACGAGATGTCAGCAAGCCTCGTGGTCTTGTCCTGCATTTGTTGATGAGTGTGGGACAGTAATGCCAAGTCGTCTGCAAAATCGAGGTCGTCAAGCTGTGTCCACAGTGTCCACTGTATTCCACTTCGTCTGTGCTCTGTGGTCCTCTTCATGACCCAGTCTATGGCCAGTAGGAAGAGGAACGGAGACAGCAGACACCCCTGCCTGACACCAGTTCTGACCTGGAGCTCTCTGGTGAACTGCCCTTCGTGGATCACGCGACATGTCATGCCATCATAGCTACTCTTGATCAGGCGGACGAGCTTTGTGGGTACACCGTAATGTCGTAGGAGTTTCCACAGAGTCTCTCGGTCCACGCTGTCAAATGCTTTCTCATAATCCACAAAGTTGACGTACAGCGGGGAGCTCCACTCCAGAGACTGTTCCACGATGATGCGGAGAGTGGCGATCTGGTCTGTACATGATCGGTTCTTCCTGAATCCTGCTTGCTGGTCTCTCAGCTGGGGGTCAACGGAGCTCTTCATTCTCTCTAGGATGATCCTGTTGAAGACCTTTCCTGGTACTGACAGCAAGGTGATTCCTCTGTAGTTGGAACACTTGCTGAGGTCGCCTTTCTTGGGAAGCTTGATTAGGTACCCCTCCTTCCAGTCAGCTGGCATCACCTCCTCTTCCCAGATCTTTCCAAACAGTGGGTACAGCATCTCAACTGTTGTCTCTAGGTCTGCTTTCAGAGACTCCGCTGGGATGCCATCTGGCCCTGCTGCTTTGCCATTCTTCAAAAATGCCACTGCTTTTCTGATCTCTTCCCGGCTGGGTCTGTCACAGCTGATGGGTAGGTCAGTCTCTGCCGGCTGGATGTCGGGGGGGTCGGGTGGGCTAGGTCTGTTCAGTAACTCTTCAAAATACTCGGCCCATCTGTCGAGTTGGTCTGCTCTGTCTGCAATAGGCTTGCCTTCTTTGTCTTTTACTGGTCTTTCTGTATGGCCATACTTACCCGACAATCTTCTGGTAATGTCGTAGAGCTGTTTCATGTTGCCGCTGCCTGCTGCCTTTTCTGCCTCTGCTCCCAGGCTGTCTGTGTAGGCCCTCTTGTCTGCCCTGATACTCCTCTTCACCTCGCGGTTGGCTTGCGAGTATTCCCCCTGTGCCCTTACTTTGGCTGCTCTCGTGCGACTGTTGTTGACCGCTGCTTTCTTCTGCTTCCTCGCTTCTATCTTCTTCAAGGTCTGTGCCGACAGCCAGTCCTTGTGGTGGTGTTTCCTGAGCCCTACAGTGTCTTTGCAGGTTGAGTTCAGCGCCTCTCTAACTGCCTTCCATTGCTGCTCTGTGGTGACCGCGTCCTCTTCATTTACTAGCTCCTGTAGCGCTTGAAACCGGTTGGACAGCACCAGTTTGAACTCTTCTCTAACTCCAGTTTCTCTCAGGAGGCCTACATTATAGCGCTGTCTTCTTGTTGTCTCTGTGCGGCTTTTCTTTAGCTTGAGCTTCATTCTTAAGGTAAGCAGATGGTGGTCTGAGGCAACATCTGCTCCCCTCCTCACTCGAACATCTTGAAGGGATCTTCTAAATTTCTTGCTAATGCAGATATGGTCTATTTGGTTCTCTGTTGTATGGTCAGGTGAGACCCAAGTTGCTTTGTGTATTCTTCTGTGTGGGAAGATGCTGCCTCCAATGACAAGTCGGTTTAGAGCACAAAAGTCTACAAACCTCTCCCCGTTCTCACTCATCTCCGAGCCTAGTCCCTGTCTCCCCATCACCTCTTCGTATCCGGTGTTGTCCTCCCCTATTTTGGCATTAAAATCGCCCATGACGATGGTGATGTCTCGCTCCGCACATTTGTCCACGGCACTCTGGAGTCGGTCGTAGAATGAGAAGTGTGAGTGACATAAATACACGAAAAATGTTTTTTCATGCGCACATTAGATCCCATGTTGATTACATCTCCACTATTTGGGATGTTAGCGGTTTTCTGCATATCAAAAAAACTAAATTCACTATACAAAAGAGGCATTAAAAATGTAGATATAAGACCCATTCCTACCGCTGAAAAACTGCAAAGTCTCAAACTTCTTGGCCTTCGTCAACAACTCGTTTACAACAAGTGCATACTTATGTTTAAAATTCTCCACATGAAAGCTCCACAGTATCTAACAGCTAAATTTACTCCACAACGACAGTGTGAGAGGTCTTCGAGGAACAGTATTCTTCCATTACCAATAACCTCGCATTGACTTATTCAAATCAAGCCTCGCCTTTTCGGGACCACTTTTATGGAATTAACTTCCTCAAACTTCCTTGAAACTGCTTAGATATATTATTTTTTATCCTGTCATTCTGATGAAAGGTTATGTAAATGTATATATGTGTTACGATTGTAGTTGTGTTGTTCTGTGAGAGCATGCATGTGTTAATCGTAGGAAACGATCCGATATTTATTTGAGCTATCTTGGTTACGTATCACGTACCTTTTCAGTAAGATTCTTTATCGTTCGCGCAGATAGCGGAATTGGCTTTGTTATGATACGCTAAGATTAGTCCGGAAGTTTCTAGAAAAGTCGTACGGAGAAGAGCGGTTTATTTTTGTTATACGTAGATTCGCTGAGAATAGATTAGAACGTTCGAGAGAAGTCGCGCTCTGTCTAGTGACCTCGTACATGTGACGTCAAAATGTAAGCAACATTTTAGTAGAGACGTTCTATTCTTAGTCATAGTTATTTTCTGCGCGCGTGAATTCATCAGCCTGTCATTGTGTTTTATGAAAGGTAGTGAACGGCCTGCCATAATTTTGTTTGACGATTGTTTGCGTTGTGTGATTTCATTAGATTTTTCTGGAAAGTTGTTCTACTATAAAAGTTGGTGCTAGGAAGCACGTGTGTACATTGTCATGCATTGTCAGTTGTAGGGACACACAGTTTATCGTAGGTACGTGGCCCGTATAGGGTGTACATTGTGAGATTGATTGATTGATTGATTGTACATTGCTTAACGTCCCGACAGCAACAAGGCTTTCTCAGGACGTGCCTGCACTGCTTGAGAAAAAATAACATAAACAGAATATTGAATGTATGTCGCTAGCCGGTCCAATACCCTAAATAAACCTACATCTGGCCTAAATATAGCTAAGACCATTTAGCAACACACATCCAATATCAAGAGCGACAGGCAGCGCAGACAGTAGGGAGAGTTTAAAAAAGGCAAATACAGGTGAATGGACCAAGGGTAGACAGAAACACATGCCCCAGAGTAGAAGGGAAACCCACCCTGTGGGGCTGACCAGGGTGACCCTGGGAACTAAAAAGTAGTTAACCCCACCCAAGTCCCCCAAGGCAAACCCGGGTGGGGTTACATTGTGAGAGACGCAGCATAACGGTGGTGTACTTTGTAAGAAAAACGCATTTGTGTCGGCACTGTTAATATTTGCAGAAGAGACATTGTATCAGTGTTAGTGCATTTGGGAATGCATTGTGTGGAGATCGCATCGCTGAAATAAAGTATTGTTGGAACTGTTACTCCAGTATTGTCTACAACCTTAAGCCACGTGTGACGGGTTGCAGCTGAATGAAGTTTCTTTAAAAAGAACCTTACGTGCGTGCGTCTGGTGTGATATCATACTACGACTACGACTCAACCACGTAACAATATGTTAGTGCGTGCATTTACACGGCTGTAAACGTGTGTATATATATGTTTGATTCTTGGTACTTTGTGCTTGTTTTTACTGTGCTGTGGTTTTTTTCCCTATGTAATTTGTGCTGAGAAGTGTTATTTCCTTTTTTGTATTTGTGTATTGTTACCTTAGTATCATTTTCTGTACTGCGTGTGTCTGTACTTATTTAGTTATGATCTTTGTTTTGTTTTGTTTTTTGCTTGTCTTCAGTATATTTCATGTTGTAGTATGTTAGCAACGGCAAGTTTGAAAAATTACGTATTTGTATCTGTCAAAACTTCTACCGTTATGTAATAAAGTTTCATTCTCTCTCTCTCTCTCTCTCTCTCTCTCTCTCTCTCTCTCTCTCTCTCTCTCTCTCTCTCTCTCTCTCTCTCTCTCTCTCTCTCTCTCTCTCTCTCTCTCTCTCTCTCTCTCTCTCTCTCTCTCTCTCTCTCTCTCTCCCCCCCCCCCTCTAACTCCCACCTCGACAATCTTTCCGTGCTCTTGTTATATCTGCCGTGTTCGGCCTTTTATCCGTTCTTTTCTTCTCCGCTTTATGACACAAAAGCCGTCTATGGCTGAAAATTAATAACCGGAGATCAGAGACCGCGAAATGAAGTAAGGCTTGAGTGAGCAAAGAAAATACGGCAAGGCGTGGAAAGACGACCGAGACAAAAAGATATGTATGGGCCACGATAAACGGCTTACCGTCCACCGAGCTGGAAATGCTCGACCGCAGTTGGCAAGCGCGTGCCAACTGCGGACGGCGCCGGCCCGAGGATATTGTGCGCGCTGGCTTATGGATTAGCACTATCACAGCTGGCTCGGAATAATACAACCATATGCTCACGGCAACAAAGCGAATTGATCATTTTGTGGTGAATACAAAGCGATCGAGTGCCGTTTTGCCTCGGAAATACACATGTATAACTGAGAGAGAGAGAGAGAGAGAGAGAGAGAGAGAGAGAGAGAGAGAGAGAGAGAGAGAGAGAGAGAGAGAGAGAGAGAGAGAGAGAGAGAGCAAAAGGTCTTCGGCGCGGCCCGTTTCAAGGGCCACCTCAGCCCAAGTGGCTGTTGCTTACTGCTGCAGCGACAGGCTGGCCACAGCTATATAGTTGAAAAAGGTGACTGCCAATCGCGTAACACAGGTTCTTTTAACATCTTTTTATAGAATTTGAATAAAGCTAGATAGCTTACTCTTTTAACTCCAAGGACCGTTGTTGTTGGTGAGTAATGGGCCTTGGTGCCAACGACTCTACTAGAATAGATTTTTTACGTCCTTTGACTTTGGTGTCGCTGACCACACTGGTGACCTCTTTTATTCCCAGCCCCCCTCCCCCCCCCCCCCTTTTTTTTTTTTTAACCTATCAAACCAACCATGTTAGTCCCCCATACCCCCGTAGGTCGTGGGGACAGTAAGTCGGAAATAATGAATGAATGCGTAACACATTGCCGAGAAAATCACAAGAAAGGAACACGCTTAGAAAGCACAATAACTACGCAGTTTATTGAAGTTTTTTTAATGAACATAATTATTGACAACATGTTATAGTTTATATCTGGCAAACGAACGAGATAATTAATGAATTATTTTCTAGTCTGGGTGTCCATTTTAAACTTGGAAAAGGATTTTACCCAAAAAATGTTATAAGCTGTGTAGTAGTAATTGTCATTATCCTTTTCAGCCCTGACGCAATACAGCAGGAGATGGGTCGGCGCCAAGCTAATCTGGCACTGCCCTTGAATTATCATGGTCGACCCAGCTCCTGCAAGTGGTGCATTGTCGTTAGATGGCGCCTCCAAAATTTGGGGAATACGGCCGTCGGGCTGAATGATTTAAGCGCGTGTCTATCTTCGTTGGGATTTTCTTAACTCATTCTACCCCGACACACCACAGCGAGATAAGGATCGACCATGACAGTTCAAGGGTGATGCCAGAATAGCTTGGCGCCTATGGGCGCCAAGCTGTTCTGGCATCACCCTTGAACTATCATGGTCGATCTGTGTCCTGCACTGCAATGCAGTCTTCAGAGGACAACGGCAAAATTTGGGGATTTCGGTGTTGGGGTAGAATGAGTTAACTCACTCAAGGCGGCCCCGCGGCAACGCTATACGGCACTTTCGCAGCTATTGACGCGGGGCGCTTTGAATTAAAGTTAACAGCGCTGCCGAGTATCTATTGCCTTCTTCTCCTAAGGAACACAGATACTCATGTTAATGTGTGTCAATGCAGCTGGGAGACGTGTCATCTTCAGATAAGGAACACAGATACTCATGTTAATGTGTGTCAATGCAGCTGGGAGACGTGTCATCTTCAGATAAGGAACACAGATACTCATGTTAATGTGTGTCAATGCAGCTGGGAGACGTGTCATCTTCAGATAAGGAACACAGATACTCATGTTAATGTGTGTCAATGCAGCTGGGAGACGTGTCATCTTCAGATAAGGAACACAGATACTCATGTTAATGTGTGTCAATGCAGCTGGGAGACGTGTCATCTTCAGATAAGGAACACAGATACTCATGGTTAATGTGTGTCAAAGCAGCTGGGAGACTTGTCATCTTCAGATAAGGAACACAGATACTCATGTTAATGTGTGCCAATGCAGCTGGGAGACGTGTCATCTTCAGATAAAGACTGAACACAGATACTCATGTTAATGTGTGTCAATGCAGCTGGGAGACGTGTCATCTTCAAATAAGGAACACAGATACTCATGTTAATGCGTGTCAATGCAGCTGGGAGACGTGTCATCTTCAAATAAGGAACACAGATACTTATGTTAATGTGTGTCAATGCAGCTGGGAGACGTGTCATCTTCAGATAAGGAACACAGATACTCATGTTAATGTGTGTCAATGCAGCTGGGAGACGTGTCATCTTCAGATAAGGAACACAGATACTCATGTTAATGTGTGCCAATGCAGCTGGGAGACGTGTCATCTTCAGATCAGTATCAGCAGCTGAGACGTGCACTCAGATGAACACAGATACTCATGTTAATGTGTGTCAAAGCAGCTGGGAGACTTGTCATCTTCAGATAAGGAACACAGATACTCATGTTAATGTGTGCCAATGCAGCTGGGAGACGTGTCATCTTCAGATAAAGACTGAACACAGATACTCATGTTAATGTGTGTCAATGCAGCTGGGAGACGTGTCATCTTCAAATAAGAAACACAGATACTCATGTTAATGCGTGTCAATGCAGCTGGGAGACGTGTCATCTTCAAATAAGGAACACAGATACTTATGTTAATGTGTCAATGCAGCTGGGAGACGTGTCATCTTCAGATAAGGAACACATGTTAATGTGTGTCAATGCAGCTGGGAGACGTGTCATCTTCAGATAAGGAATACAGATACTCATGTTAATGTGTGTCAATGCAGCTGGGAGACGTGTCATCTTCCGATAAGGAACACAGATACTCATGTTAATATGTGTCAATGCAGCTGGCAGACTCGTCATCTTCAGAAACGTCTCTTGCCAAACAAACGAACGATGGAACGAGGGACGGAAGGAGGAAAGAAAGAAACGAATGACCGACCCAACTACCGAGCTAACCAGAGAACGAGCAATCGATCCAACCAACCAACCAACCAACCAACCAGCAAATCAACCAAAAATCGAACAAAGAAACCATTTTACAACCAACCGATCAACCAACCAACCACCCAGCCAACCAAGAAACCAAACAACCTACCAACCAACCAACCAACCAGCCAGCCAGCCAGCCAGGCAGCCAACCAACCAACCTACAGACAGACAATGTTTACAAGCACACAAACAAAAATAAATAGATAAATAGATAAATAAATAAATAAACACGAGGGAGAGGAATACGATATCGATCATTAGCCGCTGAAGACGCGCGGGTTCCCGTCCACAGTCGATTTTAAGGGATTTTTAGAAAAGAGTGTAGATAATAATAATAATAATAATAATAATAATAATAATAATAATAATAATAATAATAATAATAATAATACCGTTATTATATAGGCGCTTTTTCTCAATTTTGGGGCAAATCGACTCAAAGCGCCGCGAACTGAAACCCAACACGCACACTCGCGTAACAGACACGGATTTACGCCATTTAAGACAAACACAGTACAAGACAGACGAAGGGCCAGTTCAGCTACTGAAGTTACAGAGATCTTTGATCGCTTGTATTTGAAATTTGTAAAGTGGCCTGAAACCGGTACCAAAGTGTGTGTGTGTGTGTGGGGGGGGGGGGGGGTTGGGGGGGGGGGGGGTTGTGGAAGAACCGGAGTACCCGGAGAAAGAACCCCCGACGGTCTGCCCGAATTAACGGTGACACTTACCAGAGGAGAAAAGTCCGACGCCGGAACCCGTTTTCGAACCTCTCACCTTTCGCATTGGTGGCAGGCGCCTTAACCACTGCGCCACGGACCGACCACGGACATTGTCGTTGCAGGTGAACCCAAACTTCAAAGATTTCATCGTTTATAAGGAGACATGCACGTAAATGGGACCGAGTCTAGCCCGCAAAAAGGCACAGATCCTCACCGGTCTTCTCCCGATCCTCAAGAGCCCAAGCAGATTAACTCATTCGCGGCCAGCCGCATCCCGGCGCTGGCCGCGCCTGAATGAGTTGAGATACTTCGCGGTAGGACCGAGCACATTATAACAAGTTGATAACATCGGTTGACTTTAAAGTAATGCACGTCTGATTTTTAAAAAAATCTAGCTTACTGCTAGCAAGAGGCACAAATCCATCTGCAAGAGGCACAGACAATCCATCTGCAAGAGGCACAGATCCTCATGAGCCCCTGCGAAAGCAGGGGCTCATGAGGATCTGTGCCTCTTGCAGATGGATTGTCGAACTGAAACCTGAGCTGCTCATTGTAGGCCGAAAAATCGTGTGGAACCTTCCACACGGCTGGTACTTCCATCGTCGCCCCCTCCCCTCCCCCCCCTCCCCACCCCACCCCACACTCCCCACACCAACCCCCATCCCACCGCCAATAAAAACGAGAAAAATTAAAAAAAATAAAACGAAGACAGAGCAGGCGTGTGATGGGGAGAGTGAAGAGGATAGTAATGATCATTATGATGATGATGATGACGATAACGACTGCGAGGTCGAAGATG
This sequence comes from Semisulcospira habei, assembly GCA_036245525.1. NCBI lineage: Eukaryota > Metazoa > Mollusca > Gastropoda > Semisulcospiridae > Semisulcospira > Semisulcospira habei. The sequence goes on along the minus strand of BTPG01000007.1, from coordinate 15,608,844 downwards.
ATGATGTTTTTTAAAAATTCTTTTGGATCAATGAATCGACCTCCAGACGCGTATTTCTATCTCTTGTTACCAAAATACACTAAAAAAAAAAAAAAAACCAACCATGGCATTCTGACAGCATGATGCAGAGAGTATGGCCTACACAAGCGAATAAATCATCAATATACAAGAATAATAATTGCTGAACATACTAATCACTTTACATACACAATCATAACACCGAACCATTGTGTTTTAACGTTTCCTAAGCGTGCTTCTTTCCCCTTTGGGAGTTTTCAGAATTTACAACAACAAACAAACAAAAAAAAAAACCAGTTTCTTTGCTTACTTTGGTAGTGAAACAAGGACGGGGGAAAAAAAATCGCTTTGAAAGACAGCTATTTCTGGTTCTCGTGGGGTCGGATGGGAGTAGGGGGGACTGGGGGAGAGGGACACTGAAAGGGGGAGGGGGGGGCGGGGTGTGTGAGTGGAAGAGAGGTGGGACACACAGTTAACCCTTTTAGCCACGGGTCCCTACAGCAGGAGACGGCTTGACCATGGTTAATTCAAGGGTAGTGCCAGATGAGCTTGGGTTCGATTGTTGCGTGCAAAACACGACACCAAGGCTTCTGATTTAACCCTTTTAGCCCCGGGAGCCTGCTGCAGCAGGAGATGGATTGATCATGATAATTCATGGGTAGTGCCAGATGAGCCATCTCAGTCCTGCAACTGGTACATAGTGGTGAGGCAACACCTCCACAAGTTGAGAAATGGGACCTTGGGGCTGAAATGGTTAAAGAGGGAGGTGGAAAAACTTTACTAATTTCCTATCAAACATCCGCGCTCCTTACACCAGCTCGAAATTCTTGCCACCTCCCCGACCAGACCGCTCCCTCTGAAGGAGGCGTGGAATCTCATGAGCCCCTGCAGCTGCAGGGGCTCATGAAAATCTACGCCTCTCGCGGACAATGTTTAAGCCCCTTCAGACGAGAGAGAGGTCTCCGGGTATCAAGTCCCCGACTGTTCAAGACAAGCAGTATTACTTTCCTCTGTTGATGGCTTTTCCCGACGATCGTCCGCCATCACCTCCACCCCCCTTGGGTATTTCTCTGTGGATCTATTCTGCCCCCCCCCCCCTCCTGCTCAACCACCCCCACCCCCCACACCCCCAGCCCCCTCCTCTCCCCGCTTTTTTCTTTCTTTCTTTCTTTTTTTTTTTCTCTTTTTTTTTTTCTCTTTTTTTTTTTTACTTTTTTTTTTTATAGAGACTATTGACTAGCATGGGAGGGTAGATGCATGAGCAGCGTGCACGCACAAGTTGATGGGGATGGATGGACAGAGGTGGTTCGAGTGTAGCGTTTATTCAAGCCTGTCTACAGCGATCTAGGCACTATCTTCATCCAGACCAGTCACTCGCAAGCAGACACTTAGCTTCTGAAATTAACACCACCGGTACTGTACATAGCGCGGTGGGGGGGGGGGGGGGGGGGGGGGGGGTATGCGGGTTCGAATTCAGCTATAGGGTGAAACGTTGTTCAGACCCTATTGGGTGCCCAGTCTTTGAAATCACCTTAGTGGTGGACAAGAGACGTTAAGCCCTAAACGTTTAACGTTTAAAGTTGTTAACCTTTCATCGTTAACCGTAAAATTCAAAGTGCGTGATATCCATACAGACACACACACACACACACACACACACACACACACACACACACACACACGCACGCACGCGCACACACACACTCACGCGAACACGCACGCACACAAACACACACACGCACGCACGAACGCGCACACACACACACACATCTTTCGCTCATTGTCACCCGTCCATACACACATATACTCACACACAAACACACACACACACACACACACACACACGCACGCACGCACGCACACACACACAAACACCCACGCACACGCACGCATGCACACACACACAAACACATACGCACGCACGTACGCACACACAAACACACACACACACACACACACATCGTTCGCTCACTGTCACCCGCCCATATCAACACAACACCACCGAACCTCACCCTTGACACCGCTAAATCTGCCCCCTCCCCCGAACAAACACCCCACCCCCCAACCCCACCCCACCCACTCCCACCCACCCCCACCCTCACCCCTAACTTTCTTCTGGGAGGGCAATCAAATGAGGGGTCATGGCGCGAGGTGCCGGCGAAACCCCGTCTCTTTGTCAGGCCGATTTTCCAATCAATTGACGAGAGATGAGCTTTTAAAAAACTCTGAAAGACCAAGAAATGGAGAACTCCTCCCCGATGACATTCGGTTATTCCCCTTTTACTTGCTGCTCTCCCTTTACACGTTTCTTCAGTCTCACCATCAAAAACACGTGCGCGGGGGGGGAGCCGCCGCCTCTTTCACACGCGCTCACCCGACATCAGCAGCGGCGCCTGTAAGCACCTGATATTTCCTTGTCATCGGCGACGTTAACTACCCCCCCCCCCTCCCCCCCCCCCTACTTGTGCATGCGCAAGGGGGTTAACTCATTCGAGACGTGCCGCCTCCGGATACGCGGCTTAAGCCGCGTATCCGGAGGCGGCACGTCTCGAATGAGTTAAACCTTTAAAATTCAACGTCAAACGGATCGCCAGCCGTCGAAGACTGAAACGTGGACACAAAGTGGTTTCAGCAAGAGGCATAGATCCTCATGAGTCCCCGCAAATGCGGGGGCTCATGAGGATCTATGCTTCTTGCACTTGGATTGTGTTCAGTTTCTCCCGGCAGTGAATTCGTTAATCGATTTCAAAGCCTCGTCCTGCAATGCCAGCTATGCTGCATATTACTAGTGCCATGTGCTCTTAACTGTAAATGATTAATTGGGTAATGAACAGCCTAATAATTAAACGATTGAGCAATTTCAAAAGCTGAGAGTACAGCTGAATAATTTAAACCTATCTAGCTACAAAGTTGCGGCACAGTCGAATCAGCCGCCGAACAATCTAACAATTGTAACAATTCAAACAGCTGAGAGTACAGCTGAATAATTTAAACTTATTCAGCTACAAAGTAGCTGCTGAGTTGAATCAATAAAACATCTCACTTTAAAAAAAAGAATGTACAAGTCGAAGAAACACTTCTTCGCAAAGCCAAACCGCATACTGTTTTCCTTACTGTACGAGTGCGGCCAATCGATGGCCGTATACATGGATATTTTCTGAAAGTGTGCTGCATTTGACCAGTGTGCGACAAAACACCGGAGCAGACGACTGACAAACTCTAATCCCCTTCTGCACGCAGACATCAGTACTGTGCACAGTACCGGCGATTGCATGCGCCAGTGAGATAAGCGCGGCCTACTTCCGATCCATAATGCATTTCGGCGCAGCTTCCGGCGACTGACAAAACTTCTCGATGGCCACAGACTGTATTTGCCAAAGCCGAGCCCCGGACCGCTCGCCCCTAGCTACGCGCCGTGTAAGAGGCCAGCGCACGTGCATGAAATGCCATGTCAGAGGCCCGCCCGCAGAACAAATCGGATTGATTTCATTTTAACAAGAAGTAAGCGGAAAACAGTTTACACACACGGAGCATTCTGCACATGCGTGAGCGCGGGACCGTGTTTTGTTCACCTGTTTTCGGGGAAAATGTGGAATTCGAGTTCATTCCGAGCAAGACAGCGTTATTGTGTTTAAACTGCGGCAGAGAATAAATAAGAGTGTTCTAGCTTGAATGCGGCCTTTGTTTACTTGATCCCTCAGCTCAAAATAAAAACGTGTGCTGGTCTGTGATTTTGGATCTTACGGCCTTCGGCCGTAACATCCAAAATCACAGACCAGCACGCTGGAAGCGCGGGCCGCGGTAGGTGCAGCGTTTGGCGTCTTAAATGCTGTTGAGTAATCCAAGACCGGGGCGCGTATCATGCAGCTTGAAATACAACAGAACCTGTTTTGAGCGACCGTCCTTATTAAAGATCGCCTGTCATGAAAGACCATCGTTTAGCTAACTACAGCCACCTAAACTATGGTCTTTAATGACAGGTGATTCTGAGTAAAGTTTCAAAATACAACAGAATCTATCTATTTTGTGCGACCGCCCTGATTAGATATCGCCTGTCATTACTAAAGACCATCATTTAGATGGTTACAGCCCGCACCTAAATGATGGTCGTTAATGACAGGTTACACTTTTTGCCCTTCATGAAAGACTTCTCTGGCCTCGCCTATTTGTTTTGTGAGTATTCTCTTGCGAGAGCACCTAGCTTTCGCTGTTGCAAACAAAAATGTGGTTTTAGGCTAACAGGTTCCACTGAATAACTGTGTGCTGGTCCGTGATTTTGGGTCTTACGTTCTATAGAACCGCCCTCTCGCACTTACTCGAGGAGAGTCTGTGACTGAGTTTTCAGCCGAGAAAAGCAAACAGCGAAAGCCTGAAATTTTCTGTGCCAGTGACAAGAGACGCCCATCAATTTGACGTCAGATACACGCAGCGTTTCTACTACACGTGACGTCACATTATGACGTACGGCAGCTGCTTGATTTCTGCGACAGTGTTAACCCTTTTCGTGTCGGCAGCGGTGTTAGATTCCCGTGTAGAAATCATCACGACTAAAAAAAAAAAAAAACCGCTACCGACATGCAAAGGATTAAAACGGCCTACGCCAGGCCATAAGGGGTTGATAGTTCGCAATGCCTTCTTCATAAACGTTCGTAAATCTATTTTACAATAATTCTAAACAAGAGTGCTAAAAGTTATACACTTTAACTCATTCTACCCCAGACACACCACAGCAAGATATGAATCGACCATGATAGTTCAAGGGTGATGCCAGAATAGCTTGGCGCCTATGGGCGCCAAGCTATTCTGGCATCACCCTTGAACTATCATGGTCGCTCTGTGTCCTGCACTGCAATGCAGTCTTCAGAGAACAACGGCAAAATTTGGGGATTTCCGTGTTGGGGTAGAATGGGTTAAATGTCGTATGATGAAAAACTCTTCAGCTCTTTAACCCATATCCTACTGAGGCTAAACGCTTCCAAATTTGTCCACTGCCATAATATGCAAGCTACATTACAGTACTTACAGACAAGGATATATAGACCAATGGCTTTAGTTCAAGGGTGGTGCCAGAATAGCTTGGCGCCTAGAGGCGCCAAGCTATTCTGGCACCACCCTTGAACTATTTTAGTCAAACTTATTTCACACATGGGTGTATTCCGAACGAGAAAGGTTTTTTTTTAAAAAAAATGTTTAACCCCTTCACTGCCAGTGGCCGCAAGCTTGTGTTTCTGAAATCTTTCTTTATTCATCCAGCCGTCCAAGAAACACTGATACAAAGTGGTCTCAGCAAGAGACATAGATCCTCATGAGCCCCCGCGACCGCGGGGGCTCATGAGGATCGATGTTTCTTGAAGCTGGATTGCGATCACCTTTCTCGGCAGCCAAGCTGTAAACGCGAAAATTTAATAAACTTTTATGTACTTGTCTTTTCTGAAAGTGTTTTGTTTTTCTTTTTCTTGTGCGTTTGTGTGTGTGGGTTTTGTTTTAGGGTTGTTTTTTGTTTTTGTTTTTTTGTTTTTTTGTGAGTGCGATTTTTTGTTGTTGTTGTTGTTTGTTTGTTGTTGACTTCTTTAACGTGTTAAATGGTAAAACACAATTTGAAAACTCTGCCCATGAGGCACTGACCCCGTTCTCCCTATCTCGTCCTGAACAAGTCGTTTGTTTTCGCCCGAACCATTTGTCTTCAAAATACGCCAGAAGTGACGATGTTGTCAGGTCTCAATAAACACGCTAACGCTCTCAAAATAAACCATTAGTTTCCAAACCCTTGCCTCTTCTGGCGTAAACTACCTGACAATGTAACGAAAGTTACTCGCTGGCTATGTAGCGAAAGTTACAATTTTTACACCATTGACAGCCGATTCCACAACCGCCCTTCAATCTTTTGGACGAAGACCACACGTCGTGTTTTCACAGATTAACATCACCCCGACTGAAGCTTCAATTGGATGGTGCGGATGTTAGTACTCTGCGAAGAGACTTATTTCTGAGAGTTGAAGTACAGCGCAAAACTAGAACGTTCGTCTCAAAACTGGTTAAAACTGCCTACAAAGATGCAAGCAGCATAGATTCTCATGCGCCCCTGCAGCTGCAGGGGCACATGAGAATCAATGCCGCTTGCTTCTTTAAATTCTGTTCCACCATGTGCGTGTTTCCCTCAAATCGAAAGCATTTTTCTGGGTTTAGCGAATGAGTGCCTTTCTCGTCTGCTAGAGACCGACAAGGGAAGCTATTTTCGCGCATCTGCGGACAGACGGTGACGTGCTTCCGTCGACACGTGTGGTGTGATGTAGGCATAACGTCATCACTGCCACGGTAGGCTATGAGTGACGTCCCACCCTTGGCACGTGCGTGTCAGCACCTCATTTGCATACCTAAGAAACGGCAAGCGCCTTGCTGTGACTTATTCAAGAAGAAAAACAGCCAACAACTGAGATCATTAGAGAGAAAGTTAAGACTCGATACCGGCTGAGCACATGTTGTGAGAAGAATTTTGAGAGAGAGAGAGAGAGAGAGAGAGAGAGAGAGAGAGAGAGAGAGAGAGAGAGAGAGAGAGAGAGAGCGAACGGTCGACCGTGATAGTTCAAGGGTGGTGCCCACTGTAGGCCGATCTGCCTCATAGTAGAGAGAATGTTTATGTGAGATTTTCTTTGCACAGGTGAGCAGACAAAATTGTGCATCAGCTGTATTTTTTTACAATCCGCCCGACAGACGCATTCAACCCTGACACACCACAGCAAATGGATCATGATAGTTCATGCGTGGGACTGAAATAGTTTGGACTATCACAGTCGATCTACCGTCGCTAAACTTTTTGAAATGTTGACTTTAGAGTCTAAGTCTTAATCAAGAAATCTAGAATTATTTTTTTAAAAAAAATTAAACATAAAAAACGAAGTAAACAATTACCTACACCCACACGGCCACACACACACACACGCACACGCACGCATACACACACGAGCGCGCGCCAACAAACGAAAACAAGCAAAAATTAGCACACACAACATAGAAGTATAAGAAACAAACACTGAAACAAACCTACACAAACTAACCCAGCAAATCACCGACACACTGACAACTAACAAGCCAGCAAACTAACTAAATCATGATAACATCTGTTGTAGATCAGTGATCAACCCACCCATTCAAGAAGCCAGTCTTTACAGTCTATACATCGTGTCCAAACCTGGCATTGTCTGCCTTGCGACGCAATGCAAACTTCCCAGAGATGCAAAAGTCACGTGGCCAGACCGGAAGTAGGAGGGGAAGACCGCACTTCCGGTTTCACCCTTTTGAAGTCCGTGAGCACACTGGCTGTCTGCCTCATCGAGTGAGACAGCCAATGTGGTTCGTGAATTGAGCACGTGCAAAAGAGCGCCGCCCTCCGGAGTTCCTTCATTATGTAATATACACAGCGTTTACCTGCCACCTGTACAACACATGCCGGGTGTTCAAAGCATCATAAGGACACTAACAAAGAGTAAATCAGCGCCAGTGTGTGTATGAAAATATAGACGATTTACAGGCAGAAAAAACAGGATGCTTGAGATGGCAGAGGATGTTTAGTTTCCCCAGCTCCCAATATTTGTAATTAATGGAACTCGCTTTCTGCTGATTAGCGTATTTTAACTTTCTTTTTCTATTAACTCTTAAACTCCCAGAACTAAATGACTTCCATTCTATAGAATGGAAGTCATTTAGTTCTGGGAGTTTAAAAGTTAACCCTTAGCGTGTCGGTAGCAGTTTTTGTCGCGAAGAATCCTACAGGAATACCCTGACATCCTACAGGAATCATCGCGACTAAAACCGCTACCGACACTAAAAGGGTTAACATCTTGGCTCTTACTTGGCTCGGCGGAAAAGACGTGTGACCACTAGTCTTTTCCGCCGAGTGGAATCGTCAGTAGAAGTCAGGGGGTTAAAGCTATGGAAAGAAATGATTTTTTGGTTGTTGACCTTTAACAATGAGCTCATTAGAAACACGAAATTGTTTTGGCGTTACATGGCACTAAAACCTTAACAATCGTTAACAAAACTGCTGGAGGGGTCTTTGTGTGCGTGTGTGTGTGTGTGTGTGTGTGTGTGTGTGTGTGTGTGTGTGTGTGTGTGTGTGTGTGTGTGTGTGTGCGTCTGTGTGCCGTGTGTCTGTCTGTCCATCCGTCCCTCTCTCTCTCTCTCTTCCCTCCCTCCCCCCTTCTTTCTCTCTCTCTTCCCTCCCTCCCCCCTTCTCTCTCTCTCTCTTCTCTCTCTCTCCTCTCTCTCTCTCTCTCTCTCTCTCTCTCTCTCTCTCTCTCTCTCTCTCTCTCTCTCAAAACGTGTCAAACATCCCACAATCCCTGAATGGCTAACTGGAGAAATAAAAGCAGCCATGCAACTCAGAGATACACTTAAGAAAGAAAAGAAATTTGTTGACTATAAAAAACAAAGAAATTTTGTCAAATCTTTAGTCCGAAAAGCTCAAAGACAACATGCCGAACAGATCATTGCAGACGGCAAGGACCTACGCTCTGTTTGGCAAGTTATCAACACCTTTACTAAAGGTCACAATCACAGAGACATGAACATTGCACCTGAGCTCACTGCAGATACCTTCAATACCCACTTTCTTAGCATAGCTGAGACTTTACTTACTTACTTACTTACGCCTGTCACCCCTACCCGGGTATAGGCCGTCGACGAGAGACCTCCAGCAACTCCTGTCCTGTGCTTCTCCTTCGATTCTACTCCAGGTGGTTCCCAGTCTCTTGATGTCTGCTTGGAGGTCTCGACGCCAGGAGTTTCTCGGCCTACCTCTTTTCCTCTTTCCCTGGGGGTTCCATGACAATGCCTGCCTAGTGATACTGGAAACTGGCTTTCTCAGACTGTGACCGATCCATCCCCATCTTCTTCGCCCAATTTCATTCTCTGCTGTTATCTGCTCTGTTCTCTCCCAGAGTCTGACGTTGCTGATCTTCTGTGGCCAGTGGATTTTCAAAATTCTTCTAAGGCAACTGTTCATGAAGGTCTGTACTCTGTTGACTGTGGTTTTTGTCACTCTCCAAGTCTCTGCTCCATATAGGAGAACTGCTTTTACATTTGAGTTGAAACTCCGGACTTTGGTGTGTTGTGACAGCTCTCTGGAACTCCACACTTTTTTCAACTGGAGAAAGGCTGCTCTGGCTTTACCGATTCGTGCTCTGACATCTGCATCAGTGCCGCCTTTTTTGTCTATGATGCTCCCGAGATAGGTGAAGGACTCCACCTCCTCCAACGGGGTGCCAGCAAGCAAGACTGGTTCTTCCCTGGTTGCGTTCAGCCTCATTGTCCTTGTTTTCTGTTTGTGAATGGTGAGGCCCACTTGGGACGAGATGTCAGCAAGCCTCGTGGTCTTGTCCTGCATTTGTTGATGAGTGTGTGACAGTAATGCCAAGTCGTCTGCAAAATCGAGGTCGTCAAGCTGTGTCCACAGTGTCCATTGTATTCCACTTCGTCTGTGCTCTGTGGTCATCTTCATGACCCAGTCTATGGCCAGTAGGAAGAGGAACGGCGACAGCAGACACCCCTGCCTGACACCAGTTCTGACCTGGAGCTCCCTGGTGAACTGCCCTTCGTGGATCACGCGACATGTCATGCCATCGTAGCTGCTCTTGATCAGGCGGACGAGCTTTGTGGGTACACCGTAGTGTCGTAGGAGTTTCCACAGAGTCTCTCGGTCCACGCTGTCAAATGCTTTCTCATAATCCACAAAGTTGACGTACAGCGGGGAGCTCCACTCCAGAGACTGTTCCACGATGATGCGGAGAGTGGCGATCTGGTCTGTACATGATCGGTTCTTCCTGAATCCTGCTTGCTGGTCTCTCAGCTGGGAGCACTTCATTCTCTCCAGGATGATCCTGTTGAAGACCTTTCCTGGTACTGACAGCAAGGTGATTCCTCTGTAGTTGGAACACTTGCTGAGGTCGCCTTTCTTGGGAAGCTTGATTAGGTACCCCTCCTTCCAGTCAGCCGGCATCACCTCCTCTTCCCAGATCTTTCCAAACAGTGGGTACAGCATCTCCACTGTTGTCTCTAGGTCTGCTTTCAGAGACTCCGCTGGGATGCCATCTGGCCCTGCTGCTTTGCCGTTCTTCAAAAATGCCACTGCTCTTCTGATCTCTTCCCGGCTGGGTCTGTCACAGCTGATGGGTAGGTCGGTCTCTGCCGGCTGGATGTCTGGGGGGTCAGGTGGGCTAGGTCTGTTCAGTAACTCTTCAAAATACTCGGCCCATCTGTCGAGTTGGTCTGCTCTGTCTGCAATAGGCTTGCCTTCTTTGTCTTTTACTGGTCTTTCTGTATGGCCATACTTGCCTGACAATCTTCTGGTAATGTCGTACAGCTGTTTCATGTTGCCGCTGCCTGCTGCCTTTTCTGCCTCTGCTGCCAGGCTGTCTGTGTAGGCCCTCTTGTCTGCCCTGATACTCCTCTTCACCTCGAGGTTGGCTTCCGAGTATTCCCCCTGTGCCCTTACTTTGGCTGCTCTCGTGCGACTGTTGTTGACAACTGCTTTCTTCTGCTTCCTCACTTCTATCTTCTTCAAGGTCTGTGCCGACAGCCAGTCCTTGTGATGGTGTTATAGCTGAGACTTTAGCACGCACTAATACAAATGATCCTGCGAAATACCAATGTTCTGAGCAACTACGATTTCACAGTAACAGTACTGCTGGTTGTGTTTTTTCACTCCCCCCAATGACTGTTTTTGACGTGGGTAAATGTATATCTAATGTGAAAAAGAGGTCATGTGGTTCAGATGGCATCAGTTGCGAAATTCTTAAAATAGCTCTGCCCTACATAGTTGAGTCTCTAACGTTCATTTACAATCTTTCTATTCAAAGAAATATTTTCCCTGATGAGTTAAAAACAGCTAAGGTCATTCCTCTTCCCAAAAGCAAAAACTTAAACTCATTGAATGATTATAGACCTATCTCCATTCTACCAGTCATCTCAAAACCTATTGAAAAACATATCCATACACATCTGCAAAATTTTCTAGAAAGAACTGTCTACTCAGTAAAATGCAGCCTAGGTTTCGCCCGCAACACTCTTGCCAAACTGCCCTTATACATATAATTGATAAATGGCTTACAGCCATTAATAATTCTCAGTTATCAGGTGCAGTTTTTCTTGACCTTAAGAAAGCCTTTGATTTAGTCAACCACTCTATCTTATTAAAAAAGCTACCGATGTATCACATCGATTCCAATACCGTACATCTGATATCATCCTATTTAAGTGGCAGAAGACAGAAAGTTTTGCTTAATGGTAATTACTCGAGTGAAAGTTTAGTAACGTGTGGTGTTCCTCAGGGGTCAATTTTGGGCCCATTGTTGTTCAACATATTTATCAATGATTTACCATTCTCTATGTCACATCCCGATGCAACGTGTGATTTATTTGCTGATGACACTACCATACATATATCAAACAGCGAATTGCCAAAAATAAACGAAGTTCTCCAGCAAAGTCTTGATGAGGTTTCAAGCTGGTGCCAACATAATCATATGATAATTAGTGTCCAAAAGACAAAGAGTATGTTGATTACTTCACGCCAAAAACATCAACGTGGTCTCCTGCCCTTAACATTATACTTGAACTCTGAGCCCCTTGATCAAGTTAAAAAACATCGTTTGCATGGAGTCACAGTAGATAACCAGCTCAGCTGGGAACCACATATCGAAAACACATGCAAAACAATATCTAAAAATCTATTCCTGCTATCAAAACTAAGTCAAATAGTTAACACTGACACTAGAAGACTCTTTCTCCATGCCCACATTAAGACACACTGTGATTACTGCTCTACTATCTGGGATGGATGCAGTGAGGTACATTTAAAAAAACTTAACTCATTGTATCGTCGAGGGGTAAAGTTAACTGTGCCTGGTCCCTCTCCCACCGACGAAAAGTTTAGAACTATCCGACTGCTAAACCTAAACAAACAGTTCACATTTAATCGATGCATACTCATGCATAAAATTCTTCACCATAAAACCCCATCTTACCTTCGTATGCTATTTTTGGATAGTCAAAGACAAAACACGAGGAACAGTTTGTTACAGCTACCATGGACCAGGCTCGATATATATAAAACCAGCCTTTCGTTCTCAGGTGCCAAAGCCTGGAACGAAATACCACCACAAATTAAATCCATTTCTAACTCTAGAACCTTCAAAACTCGTTTATATAACATCTTGTTACAGTAACTTAATACCTGAACGGACTACTTATATTATATATATATATATATATATATATATATATATATATATATATATATATATATTATATATATATATATATATATATATTATTCACTGTTATTGATATGTGTGCGCATTATTTGCATTGCTTTTTTTGGTGCTTTTTTTTCAGTTTATTTCTTCATGTTTCTATTTATTGTGTTTCTCTTACTCTTTGCTATTAATGTTTCTTTTCTAACAGAACAGTTTGTAAGAGAGGCGTTTCGCCTAAAACTTTATCCTGTCAATAAAACGTTTCATCATCATCATCATCATCTCTCTCTCTCTCTCTCTCTCTCTCTCTCTCTCTCTCTCTCTCTCTCTCTCTCTCTCTCTCTCTCTCTCTCTCTCTCTCTCTCTCTCTCGCTCAGTTATACATGTGTATTTTCTCTCTCATCTGTAAAAGGAGGATTGTTTTGCAGAAAATTGTTCTGGAGAGGGGAGGTTCGAGGGTCAGCGATCAGGGGTAAAACGCATTTAAGAGATGCCGCGTATGCGGTTGCGGCACGCTTCGAATGAGTTAACTGAACACAATCCAACTGCAAGAGGCATAGATCCTCATGGGCCCCTGAGCCTGCGGGGGCTCATGAGGATCTATGCCTCTTGAATACACCACATTGTATCCACGTTTCCTGGACGTCTGAGGCTCCTCGCCCTAGAATTAAAGATTTCAGAAAAGAAAAAAACAAAAAAACAATCTGCCACCGCTGACGTCATATTCAGCCTTCGCTTCGATGTCATACACTGAAGAGCAAAAAAATAAACGACGTCATTCCAGTCATCGGAAACACAGCGATTTTTTTAAGATGGCTCGAATGTCATCGCGTTTCTTTTGCTGGCCAGCGTGGTTTTGGGGCGAACTATTCACAAACACGTAATATCATTCCTCTCTCTATTTTCATTCACCGCGGATCAATCAGTTCGCACAAAACGGAATATCGAGGTGTAAATAATATCGTCTGGCTTGTTATGTCGTCTTGAAAAAAAGGGGGCAAAGAGCAATTTTTTTTCCATCGACTTTCCGCCATTCACCGAAACACAGACACCTCTCGTTTGACAGTATAGCCCAGTGGCAACAGGTCTTCGGGGCCGCGGCGGCCGCAGTGGGCCCGCGCACTGCCTTGCGCGGGCCCACTGCGGCCGTCGCGGGCCCGAAGACCTTTTCTTACTGGTTAGCTGTCAGGTCGGAAATGCTTTTTTTTCAGGAGCAAACTTTGGCTCCCATCTTTGGCTGAGAAAAAGAACATTGATCTCAAAAGAAAGACGTCCACTGTACGTGTAAATTATACTGTTACAAAGGAAGCAAGAGTTGGCGAGAGGAATTGATCTTCAACAGCCTCTGCGGAGTGCGATAACACTGATAAGATGATAATGCAATGAGAAACCCAACAAAAGAACTTAGAAAGGGATCTCTTGACTCTTGATACAGATATCAAGCAGTTCATTGTATTTCTCACCAGGCAAAACGACGGGCTTGTTCAGATAGCATGTCCGTTATAAGGTCCTGGTAAATCAAAGTGGCACAGTTGCAGTGCGGCCGAATTGATCAGCGATCAGGTCGTATTCTATAGGCAATAGCTGTCCCTGTCCCCGTAACCCGCCCGCTAGGGCCGTCCACTATCACCCCGGTGCCCTGCCCCGAACTAACAATAGAGTACTTCTGCTTAAATGTCTATTGTGAAAAAAAGTTGTAATCGTAGAATTTAATAAATTGTGTTGTTCTGGGTCTTCCAATAATAATAATAATAATAATAATAATAATAATAATAATAATAATAATCATAATAATAATAATGTTTATTTTTAAAGGCGCCTATACTTTTGATAAAAAGCTCTAGGCGCCGTACAAATGACATACTAATATACATACACCTTGCATCCTACAACACATATATATCCCCTAACATAAACATTCACGCAACAAGATAAAGAAAAATAAGAATAGCAAAATGGACACGCCAACAAAAATTGCTCACACACAGACATACGTGTACCATAAAACTAATAAAGAATACACTAGACAACTCTCACTGACAACGAAATGTTGGTTGGTTTGGTTAGTTCGGGTTTAACGTCCACAGCACCGAGGTGATCATGGACGGCCCTGACGGGCGGGTTATGGGGGACAGGGAAATCTATTGCCTATGGAGTACGCCCTGAACCCTTATCAACTCAGGCGCACTCCAACTGTGCCACTTTGATTTACCAGGACCTTTCAACGGACATGCTATTGAACAAATCCGTTTTTCCCCCTGGATTGTGAGTCCAGCTACCGGGGCCGGGACGGGATTCGAATCCACGACCCGGCGATTCCCTTCGCTCTCCTGCTCCGACGTTTAACCGCCTGAGCTATTTGGACTCTAACGAAATGTTGACAAAAAGAAGAATTATAACAGTGAGTGCATTTTTACAGGAATAAATGCGCCTTCAAAGACTGACGGAAACCCGGCATTGGCTGATTCAAAAATTCCAAACGTGGTTTTTTTTTTTTTTTTTCCATGTTGGGACTTTCTTTGTATTTTACACTCTCGCGGTCACCCTTCTGGTCCGAATTTGATAAGATTACGGATTCTTTCCTGAACACAATGATCGGATGTCCAATCGATTTTTATCTGGTGGGATCAAGCCAAGTCGCCCACCACAGTTCGTGTGCGTGCGTGAGTGCGTGCCATCGAGCGTCAGTCCGTCCGTCTGTACGGGACACGGGTGGTAGAGGAGGAGAGGGAAAGGGGTGCCTGCCACCATGGAACAGATTGAAGGCGGTGAAGCGTATCACTTGGGTGGTCACTCGGCTATGACCACAACAACAGCAACTTGCCGCGCACAATGGTCGTAACACCCACACACCGGCTCACAATGGTCTCTCACAATAGTCTCAACAATTAAGCGTCGAAGGGACGGAATTAACCCTTTCGCTACCTCCACCTGCAGGAGGCATAGATCCTCATGAGCCCGCGCAATTGCGGGGGCCCATGAGGATCTATGCCTCTTGCTGAATCAAGATTACATCCATGCCCAAAGAGACTGTCGGCCGGTAAAGTCATTATTCTACCGGACGTTAACCCTCACCCTCCATGTCTTAAAGGCACAGATCTTTATTGGCCAAGATCGGCGAGGATCTGTGCCTACTGCCGGATCAAAATGAGCATCGGTGACGAAGAGGACCTCAGAGCGCTACACTCACGCTAATTCATTTGACGGTTTCAGAAGTGAATTCAGCACTGGGGAATTTGTCTCGTGTGTAACCACCCCTATTGTGGCCATTCAATTGCTAAGAGCGGAAGCAAATCTTTGGCCATTGTCCGGCCCACATAGAGAGAGGGGGTGTGGGGAGGGGGGGGGGGTACTCATAGGCCGAGCGTAACCTGGCCCCAGAAGAATCGCCGAGTGTTTGTCCAACCTGTTCTGCGGTGTGTTTTCAGGCAAGTTTTTAACCACGATGACTCTGCCGCGTGAGGAACACAGATGAAAATAATGTTAGCAAGAGACGTAGATTTTCACGGGCCCCTGCGGACGAACATGTTAATCTATGCCTCTTGAAGATGAGATGGGCCAGGTCTTGAAAGTGCGTCGCGACAAGGTTTAAATGCCGCCCTGGTCACGTCGTCAGACTTGAACTAAAATTCGAATTTTTCACTTTTTACATAGCTGTACCTGAGTCTTAACCTTGATATTAAATATTAAAATAAATTGTATTCCTTCTTCCATACAAAGACAGTTGTTGTTTTTCTTTTTAAACACGAAGAGATAGTGTGGCGTATTTTATAAAAAGTATTGATAGACTAAATTTTTTTACTGTTTGTTGTCCTTGTTAACTTAAGTAAAAGCGCTATCTTCGGTGCCATAGGGACAGAAAAAGGGATAAAATGAATGAATGAATGTCGTCAGACTATCGTTTAGTTGGGACGGAGGACTGAGGGGTTCACTGTACGGACTGTATATATTTACCCTTCGTCCCTCTAACACATGGAACCATACGGAAACTGTCCTTAGCAAATTTCTTGGACCTTGATAGTTCAAGGGTGCAGTTTCATCGACCATGACAGTTCAGTTAGAATTAGACCGCTAGGTTTATCATGATCGATCCAAACACGTCCCGTTGTGCATCAGGACCGCTAACAAGTTAGCCCATTTAGCACTATAGCAGGAGATGGGTGGACCATGATAATTCAAGGGTAGTGCCAGATTAGCTTGGCGCCTGTCGGCGCCAAGCTAATCTGGCACTACCCTTACATTATCATGGTCCACCCATCTCCTGCAACAGGTGCATAGTCGTTAGATGACGCCTCCAGAATTTGAGAAACACGTGCGTCGGGTTGAATGAGTTAAAGGCAATCGTATCCCTGCCAATAAATGTATCACAAAACCTCTAAAGCGCCCGAAACATACTTTGAATGTTATCCTGTGATAAATACAGTCACTATGGTACAATACTATGATACAATACATTCCTGCAGAGAAAAGCTGTAATCGCTTTCATCTAAATGCCGTGTGGAACAGAAACATGGCTTACCAGACAATTGCCCATAAGAAGGGGAACCACAGCAAAACCAGCACAACAATTCTTCAGTCAGTCAGTTAGTTAGTTCAGGGTTTAACTCCATGGCACCGAAGTGATAATGGACGGCTCTAGCGGGCGGGTTATGGTACCCATGGAGTACGACCTGAACACTGATCAATTCGGCCGCACAAAACTGTGTCTCTTTGATCTTTACCAGGACCTCATAACGGACATGCTAACTGAACAACTGAGCCTGGACGGATTCTACAGTTTGCCATTCTCGCAAAATAAAAGGGTGGGGATGGGGGTGGGACGTAGTTTTAACAATGTAAATAAATGAATCGTAACGAACCGTTGTTGTTGGTAACCCAGGGTGTATTTTTGATAGATTGACCCAATTTCGCTGCAAAACTTAAAACTGGTATCTCTCCCTATTAAAACTCATTCTACCCCAACAACGAAATCCCCAAATTTTGCCGTTGTCCTCTGAAGACTGCACTCCAGTGCAGGACATAGATCGACCATGATAGTTCAAGGGTGATGCCAGAATAGCTTGGCGCCCATAGGCGCCAAGCTATTCCGGCATCACTCTTGAACTATCATGGTCGATCCTTATCTTGCTGCGGTGTGTCTGGGGTAGAAAGAGTTAAACCGGAGGCCAAGCATATAACGCTAAGTCCCCGATCACAGTCGTGCCAGTGGGACGTTAAAATGAAATGAATGAAAACGAATGGGACGTAAGCAGCGATTTTTTTTTTTCAAGATAAACACACGCACATTTACTGCGCACAAGAACTATTCTATTCCACAACTGAATTTACCGGTAACTGCTGTATCAGCCTCCACAACAGGTATTTTCCGCTGTACAGGTGCTTGTCTGTCAGGTATCAAAACACCCTTGTGTACGTGTGGTATCGCGTGTCAGTGCGGGTGAAGTCAACCAAGCGAGCAATCTGCTGGACAACAATTGGTTGGACGTAAATTGACAGAAGCCGGGCGAGTTGTCATTGTGATGCAACTACTCATGGGCATGTTTTGACAGCTGCACAACAATGGCCGGGGTGCTAGTATTGTAGTAACGCTCTACGTAAGAAATCTGACCACTTCTGCAAGAGGCACAGATCCTCATAAACTCCCGCGGGGGCTTATGATGATCTATGGCTCTTGCAGAAGTGGCATGTGCCCATTAAGCTCTGTGCTACAAAAGAATGAAGGAAGAACCTTTATTTCCTCATATCATAGTTCTTGCTTACGACGGAATGGGTCTCTGTCATTGTGCGCTGTCCGCGCAAACAGTGATTTTTCCGCTCAAGTTAATCCGGGGACTTGAACACAAAGGGAGACAATGCAGGAACTACGGCAGGTTAGGCGGAAAGTTACCGCGCCTTACAATAGCCGGGCTAAACACCGCGACAATGAAGCCAGCGCGATTGGACCAGGCAATTAATCGTCCACTCTCAAAACCATCAATGACTGACTGACCAGTCTCTCGGCCAACCACTTTTAAGGCTCTTTGGGAGGCACAGATGCTCATGGTCCCATGCTTACAGCAGGGGCTCATGAGAATCTTTGCCTCTTCTTGACAGAGATTTGGTTCCTTTCGTATCGTCATGGTTTTTCGGGACTCGACGCTTGGTATCAAAGCCTTTCTTTTCTTTTCACTACTTCACCCGGTATATGATTACCCAAAACCACGTGCAAATTATCCGTCAGACGCTCAGCGACGAGTCTGATCCTAAACAGCATAAGGTAAAGATTCTCATGAGTCCCTATCCTTCAGGAGTCCATGAGGTTCTATGCCACTTCCAGATTTGTGTAAAGAGCTTGTTTAAAAGACCTGTTCCAGGGAGTAAAGAGAATACGACTGATAAGACGGTTACAGAGTCAAATCTCTCCAAGCAAGGAGGCGTGGATTCTCATGAGCTCCTGCGTAAGCTGGGGCTCATGAGAATCTATGCCTCTTGCAGACGACAGGAACTGCCCCACAGACCCGTCCAGGGTGTAGAGAGCCTTGGCGAAAACCAACTCTGGGCCGGGCCGGCCATAGAGACGTGCAAACTGTTTTTCCGCTTGAAAACGCACGCGATTCATGTCTAGCGGGTTGTTATAGTCTCGCTTTTTGAAGGCTGCCCACTCCAGCGTGGGGCCATTGTGGCCTTGTAAAGCGAGTCAATTCCAGCGGGTTCCCCTTACCATTGTTCCCGCCACTATAGCCGGCATTAATGATGTGAAAAGGAGTGTTGGACCTTTAAGGGGCAATAATAATGGCACAAAGGAGCGAACACGTCTCTTGAAAGGAGCGCACCCCGCGCTATTCAGCCCGTGAACAGCGCGCCAAGTCAAGCAGAAGTGAGCTGAGGCAAAAGGTTTTCCGCCTCCTCCTTCTACCAGTAGCTGGCTCTGTGAACAACTGTGGGACCTCCTCAGTCTGAGGTTCAGTAACGGGCAGAACACAGGAGCAAACCATGCCATGATACATAGTCAGTCAGCTCCCCGATCACTACATGTGCAAGTGGGACATAAATAGGAAATTATCGTCAGTCAGCATTACAATCGAGACATCACGAATCAAGGCACATGGTAACATTGGCTCGAGAAAGCGAATAAAGCGATGGTCTACCAACATGGTATATTTTCCATAAAGGCACGCATTTTTAAAACGCCACAACTTTAATGTTTCAAATTTTAGAACCACCCATCTGCAATAGGCATAGAACCTCATGCATTTTATATACGCCACAGCCATAATATGCCTCCGAATGCATTTTTTTTTTTTTTTTTTTTTTTGTGTGCAAAAGATTTAAATTTGCTAGACACCAAAGTCTAACCCATTAACAGCCGGAACCACCCAACTGCAAGAGGCATAGAAGCTCATGAGCCCCCCGCGACAGCGGGGGCTCATGAGGTTCTAAGTCTCTTGCTTGCTTTATTGTGTATCCGTGTTCTCTGGACGGCTGGGGTTCTTGGGCCTGAAATTTTCGATTTTTGTTTTTGCGTTTTTAACGTGCATGACTGCCCATTCACAACAGAACAGGATGTACCATGATAACTGAATGTCGATGCCAGAACAGATTGACAGCTCAACTTACCATGATAGCTCAAGGTTGGCATCAGAATAGTTTGGCGCCTGGAGGCGCCAAACTATTCTGGCACCAACCTTAAACTATCATAGTCGACCAGTTCCCTGAGCTAGAATGCTATAGTAAATGGGTGTGGTTTCGTCTTTATGTAGCAGGTCGACTGGATTATGAAGTGCACTGGATTCGTGATGCAGGTCCTGTCAATGCCAAAAGCGATAAGTCCATTTCTTTTGTGACAAGCAAGCTGTTCATTGTATTACCACACACATCTTACTGTTTACACAAAATATGGACTTACTGTACTCTACTGTATTTTCATTCACAGTATAGGTGTGGTCTGATCTTTATTAAATTGACCTACACCAGGCTGTAAAGGATTAATAATTTGCAATATTTCCGTTATAAATGTTCGTATAATAATATATTGCAATAATACTAGATAAAAAGTTATAAAGTTTGAATCTCGTAAAATGGAAGACATTTCTGCTTTTATTTTCCATTATACGCAGGAGAGTTCTAACAAGGGGTAGTAGAAACACTCTGATACGTGTGCCTACTTACATGGATTGCAAAAAGAAGGGTAGAATTCCAGTCTTGAAGTCTCTTCACTGGCTGCCAGTACAACAGCGAGTGAACTACAGTCATCTCTTTAGCATACCAATGTGTCCATGATCTTGCCCCACAATATCTGCAGGAACTGGTTCCCCCTTACAGACCTACTCGACTGCTGCGTTTCATCTTCACAGTCCAGACTAACCATCCCAGGATTCGGAACTGGTGTCAACAAGAAGAGGTCTGGCACTCGAGCCTTCAAAAACGCCGCCACAAACCTTTGAAACAGCCTTCCTGACACTCTGCGCAACGCCGAAAGTTTTGAATGTCCAGTCTTTCCGCCGTCAGCGGAAGAGTCATGCACTGACTGCTTCATGTGATCTCGCTAAGCCTTTCTCCCTCTTCTTCTTCTTCTTCTCTCTCTCTCTCTGTGTCTCTCTGTCTCTGTCTGTCTCTGTCTGTCTCTCTCTCTCTCTCTCTCTCTCTCTCTCTCTCTCTCTCTCTCTCTCTCTCTCTCTCTCTCTCTCTCTCTCTCTCTCTCTCTCTCTCAGCGTAATTGCGTAAAATCAATGGTTTTAGAAGCAAAAAAATCTCTCTTTAGTAAGGTAGTTAAGCAAAGTAAAGACTCCTCCACTGTATGACGTGCCATAAATTCAGTAACCAAAGGTACAAATAAAAGTAGTGCGTGTTTACCACCCCACCTCACTGCAAACAGTTTTAACGACCATTTTGTCGCTGTGGCGGAATCACTAATGCCACTGGGAAATAACTCACATGAGTATGTTTGACCAGACAAATTACTAGACTACTGTAACCAGAAAAATAAAAACAACGAACCTTTCATCATACCGTCTATAGCGGTTCAGAAATGGGCAGATTAATTACCTCGATGGAAAATAAAAAGTCATTCGGGCCTGATGAGATCAGCTCAAAAATACTCAAGACATCTCTTCCATATATCGTTGAGAGTCTCAGGTACATCTACAATCTCTGTATAAAACAAAACTGTTTTCCGGATGCATTTAAAGATGCAAAAGTAATCCCACTACCAAAATCCAAAGATCTAAGTGAAATTAATAATTTTCGTCTCATTTCATTACTGCCAGTTTTGTCAAAGCCTTTAGAGAGGCATATTCATAAACATCTATCTAAATATTTAGAAAACCGAAATCTTATCCATTCATTGCAGTCAGGTTTCAGACCAAACCATTCCTGCCATACCGCCCTGATTAGGATGACAGACACCTGGTTAGCATCTATCAATGAATCCAAACTAACAGGTGTAGTCTTTTTAGACTTCCGTAAAGCTATTGATTTAGTAAACTATGATATACTGATAAAGAAAATCTCATTATACACCAACAGCGCTGCCACGTTCTTCAAATCCTACTTGGATGACAGAAGACAAAAAGTCCTTCTTAATGGTACATATTCTAATCACCGCTTAGTCAAGCATGGCGTGCCCCAGGGCTCTATTTTAGGCCCTCTTCTATTTTGTTTGTTCATTAACGACCTTCCGCTCACAATTAGCGATCATAATGTTTCATGCGATATGTTCGCGGATGATGCTGCAATACACACGCCCGACGAGGATTTATCTATTATTGATACACGCCTACAAAACGCACTACAAGACATTGACAACTGGTGTAGTAACAATTTCATGATCCTAAACCCAGCGAAGACTGAATGTATGGTATTAAGTACCCGTCAAAAGCATCAGCTCGGCTCTCTCTCACTCAGCTTGTCTCTTCAAGGAAAACCCATCAGTCAAGTAACAGAACATCGTCTTCTCGGTGTTACTGTAGATAACCAGTTTAAATGACAGTGTCATATTACTAACATATGCAACATAATATCAAAGAAACTTTACATTTTAGCCAAATTAAAATATATCACTGATCTAGAAACACGAAAACTGTTCTTTAACGCTCACATCAGGTCACATATCGACTATGCTTCTACAGTATGGGATGGAGCAAGCTAGGTCCAGTTAAAGAGACTGAACTCTCTTTATCGTAGAGCCGCAAAACTTATCCTACCTGACCCTAACTCTACTACCGATAATAAATGACAACCTTGGAGATTCTTCCCCTGAAAAATCATTTAATGTACAATAAGGGAATAATTATGTTCAAAACATTGAATAGCAAAATGCCTGATTATATTAAGAAACTATTTTCCTTTCCATCACCAACGTACTCAAGATCAAGGCAATTCATTATTGTACCACGACCTAGAATCGATCTCTACAAGACAAGTTTAGCGTTCTCAGGCCATAGCCTGTGGAACAATTTGCCTAGGAAAGTTACAACATCAACAACCCTTTCGTATTTTAGAGCCAGTATTTTCAATTACCTCACGTCATTATCTTAATACTTTCACTGCGACCCTATATTACTCAGTGTGTGCGTGCATGCGCGTGTTGTATGTGTGTGTATGCGTGTGTGTGTGTGTGTGTGTGTGTGTGTGTGTGTGTGTGTGTGTGTGTGTGTGTGTGTGTGTGTGTGTGTGTGTGTGTGTGTGTGTGTGCACGTTTTTGTTGTTGTTGTTGTTTTGTTTTGTTTTTATATCATTTATCAACTTTTTTTTCAATATAATATTTTTACACTTCGTGCATTATTTGTAGTTTAGATTATAGATTAGCAACGGCAAGTTCGAAAAATGGTTGGGACAGCCAAAACTTTCACCGTTGTAAAATAAAGAATCATTGTCATTGTCATTCTCTCTCTCTCTCTCTCTCTCTCTCTCTCTCTCTCTCTCTCTCTCTCTCTCTCTCTCTCTCTCTCTCTCTCTCTCTATCTATCTCTCTCTCTCTCTCTCATTTTTAAAATTTTTTATTTATTATTATTTTTTATACTCTGCAATCGAGCGCCACGAGCATTATATAATGGAAGCTGCATCGATTTACAAGTGGACTTGGATTGGAGAACAGTCTTAGTTGGGGCAAGACACTATTGATAACCCGTTCCATCGGCAGATTTTTTAGCAGTCAAATCCTGCCATGAGAAGATCACGTTAAGCAGGTTGCTGGATTCGCGATGGTGTAGCACGCAAGCGACCTCTCCGACGAGACTTGCAAACTTGCAGAATTCCTGACTTCAGTTTTATTTTGTCTACATGCCCTTTCACTCCTTTGTGTTCCCGTCATTGTTTTCAGTTTTCTAGGTGTGCTAATTCTATCTTTTCCTCTAAAAAAGAACTAAGCTTGTTGTACTCACTTTCTGTCTTTCTGTTTGCTTTTCTTTTCTCGCTTTCACCGAAAGAGATCGCCTGACGTGACTGAAAGCCGCAAACAAAGCGAGAGAACTCCAACCTGACGTGACTAAAAGCCGCAAGAAAGCGCAAAAACTCCCACCAGGAAGCGTGCTGAAACGAAGGCTTGAACAGTCAGTGTTTGCATTTTGAAGACAGTTTAGTCCTCTCGTTTGTTAAGTCAAAACCGCCAAACTGCAAGAGGCATAGATCCTCATGAGCCCCCGCCGAAGGCGGGGCGGCTCATGAGGATCTATGCCTCTTGCAGAACTCGTTGATATTTATATTTTTCAGTGGAAAAGGTAAGGGGTAGTGAATGGACGTCGCGGCGACGCAACTTTTCAGTGTGGACGTCTGCCACTCTGGTGAAAATACGTTGACTTTTCAACATGGCCTCACGTCTGACATTGTTCGTCAAACAGCCGTCTGTCGTTTCGCGACATCCTGCAAAATAGCGGCAAGTTCAGAAAACAGAATGGAGAGAATACGCCACTGTGACTAAAACAACAGTAAAAGTCGAAGAGCGTAGCAAGTTTAGAAACAGAATGGGGGAAATACAACACCGTTTGTGACAGAACAGTGAATCTGGGCACCTCAGCAAGTCAGCGAAACGAATGGGACAAAGTACAACACTGCCTTTTAGCGGCAAAACACTGAAAGCCGAAAGTCGGCAAAAATGGGACAAAACACAGACATTTAGTTAC
This sequence comes from Semisulcospira habei, assembly GCA_036245525.1. Lineage (NCBI taxonomy): Eukaryota > Metazoa > Mollusca > Gastropoda > Semisulcospiridae > Semisulcospira > Semisulcospira habei. Next base: position 15,584,477 of record BTPG01000007.1, on the reverse strand, counting down.
TGCGGCAAATTCGGGCAGCTGTGCACGCAATTTTCAATAGCCAGTACCTGCTTTACACAGTCCAAACTGCTATGAGCTATTTTAACTCCAACGCCCCAAAAATCGTTTTAATGCACAGGGACAGTTGGTTGGCAATTGCTGGCCGGCTTGGAAAAGTTTCCTGCAACTTGTGGCTGGTCTCGTTATGTGGACAGGACTAACAAATGTTGGTTGGGTGCTTAACACCGTTGTTACGTGGTAGTCGTAGTGGTAGTATGATGCAATCACACCTGACACACTCACGTAGGGTTATTGCAGAAAAACCTCACTCAGTTGCAACTCGTCACACGTGGCACAAGGTTGTAGACCACACTGGAGTAACAGTGCCAACAGTACTTTATTATCGCGATGCACTCTTAGCACAATGCATCCACACTTTGATGCACTATCTCTCACAAATGCATCTACACTTTGATACACTGTGTCTCTCATACAATGCACGCACATACTTGCTTTGTTCCAGTTTACTGTCCCACTGGCACTAAAAGTGATCGAGGACTAGCAGCGTTGGCGTAGTTTGCAGCAGTTTTGGCATAGTTTTCCTTGTAGTTTTGGTGTAGGTTTTCCCTCCTTCGTCTTTCCTAACACCCTATTTTATAGGGCCTACTATTACAGATTCCAGAACAATCCCGAAACTTACACAATTCAACCAATCAGAAAAGAAAATTGACGTAACCGAAACTCATTAATATTCATTTTAAAAAATAACCTCTCTAGATCTGACTACAATCTTCCACTAAAATCTAGGTGCATTACGTAAATGTTACAAAATGTAGCCAACATGTGTACTACACAACTTTGACATTATGTTTGAGGTCACTAGAACGATCGTGCCTTTTCCAGGACCTTCCAGCTTAAATCTAGGTCGGACTTCGCAATAATTTAGCGAAATGTGGAACATTGTAGTTACACACACACACACACACACACACACACACACACACACACACACACACACACACACACACACACACACACAAATCGATCGCAATTCAAAAGAAAACGAATCATACTAAATGGTACGTGATTCTTATTTAAACTTGGCAGCTGGTTGAGCGTTCGACTCTCGTCCGAAAGGTCGTGGGTTCGAACCCAGCTGGGGACAAAATTTGTACAGGCCTCTTTTCGGTGCCCCGTCTTTGGAATCACCTTCGTGGTGGACACAAGACGTTAAGCCCTAAACGTTTCACGTTTCTCAACTGAACACTGGATCTTTTCCTATGATCAACACGCACATGCCCTAAAATGTATAACACAACCAAAAACGTGACACCTGTCACCGTCGAAAAAAACGGAAAGCGATCCATATGCAAGAGACATTGATCCTCATAAGGATCAATGTCTCTTGCTGTGACCATTTTGCATCTCTGTTACTAGGACCTTTGCAGGGCAGGATCCAGGGAGGTGGAAGGGGGGCCCCCCACCCCCCACCTAACCCCCTCTTCCCCCATAACAAAAAAATGCTATTGTCCTTGACAAGCACATTTTGTTGATGCTTGCACAACCGCACACAAAGACTCTGCTTCAGGTGGTTAATTTCTCCCAAAATATTTTTGGACCCTCCCCCACACTTGTAAGTGATCCGGCCCTGCTTTGTGACTTTTGGTGGTTGAATGAAGAAAAGGTTTCGCAAATACAATTTACGTTCAGCGGCAGGGATGGTGTTAAGCATATGTCATTCGAGACGCACACACAGACAGGAAAATATAACTGTACGAGAATTTAACTCATTGTGCCCTAGGTACGAAATACCCACATTTTTGGAGTTATCCTCATTACAGTTCAGGAGACAGATCGACCATGATAGTTCAAGGGTGGTGGCAGAATAGCTTGGCGCCGATAGGCGCCAAGCTATTCTGCCACCACCCTTGAACTATCATGGTCGAGCCATATCTTGCTGTGGTGTGCCGCGGGCAGACTGAGATAAAACCTTCAGTCAAATGGTACTCACCAACAAAATGCTGGGCACATGAGCAGGGATTTACGAGAATATGCCCTACTTGTAGGTCAATTTCACACACACTTTGATCTTGACAGTGAAATGTCATCTAATTTCCGGTCTGCGTGAGTACAGTGGTAAACAACCTAGTGGGAGAAGAAAAAAAAAAAAGTCCTCGGTGTGATGCGAGTGCGCTGTCAAAATATGGCCGACTTTGGCGACTGACAATGGTCGATAATTATGTTTCAGGACGAAGTGACTCGCTAACAAGTCCCAATTCAAGAGAGAGAGAGAGAGAGAGAGAGAGAGAGAGAGAGAGAGAGAGAGAGAGAGAGAGAGAGAGAGAGAGAGAGAGAGAGAGAGAGAGAGAGAGAGAGAGAGAGAGAGAGAGAGAGAGAAATAACGGCTTATGACGTAACTATTTTTACAGATTGTTTGTTTTGACATACAGACCCAAAGATGACTGCCAAGCGTGTAAAATGCATTGAAAATCCTGACAATTAAAGAAACACGTTTAGAAAGGAAAGTATAATACATTTCGTTAATATGGATTATATTTTCGAAATACAGACCCCCCACCCAATTGAAACGAAATTCCCAACAAAGAAAGAAACACGTTTAGAAAGGACAAGTGCAATACATTTTGTTAATATGGATTTATTTTCAAATACAGACCCCCAAAAAGGTGCCTACCAAGCGTGTAAAATGAAAGGAAATTCCCAACAAAGAAAGAAACACGCTTAGAAAGGACAAGTTCAACACATTTTATTAGATTTTACTACACTTAACTCATTCAGCCCGACGGCCGTATTTCCCAAATTTCGGAGGCGTCATCTAACGACTATGCGCCTGTTGCAGGAGATGGATCGACCGTGATAATTCAAGGGTAGTGCCAGATTAGCTTGGCGCCGACAGGCGCCAAGCTAATCTGGCACTACCCTTGAATTATCATGGTCGACCCATCTCCTGCTGTAGTGCGTCAGGGCTGAATGGGTTAAGTACAGGAAGTCCACTTCTATCTGTATGTCGACTTGGAAAAACGAGGCTAACTCGAAACTGTAATAGACTGTTTTGCATTGGTCCTTTCTAACCATGTTTCCTTCTTTATTGAGATTTTTTCCCGTTTGTAACCCATTTAACTACAAGGCAGGATGGCCCAAAAATTCTGGAGGGGTCACCTAACGAATATGTACAAGTTGCAGGAGATGGCTCGACCATGATAATTCAAGGGTCGTGACGGCGCCAAGCTGATCCGCCCCTACCCTTGAATTATCATGGTCGATCCGTCTCCTGCCGTGGTGCCGTCGGGGCTGAATGGGTGAAAGGTGTTCTGGTGCGCCAGAAGTAGACGTGAAGTCTTACTTTCCAGGGTTGAAAATCAAGCACGACGCGCTTAGTGTGACTCAGCCGCCGTGAGATGACCTTAGTTGCCTGCTCGGCGTTAAACCCAAATCACTATCTAACTAACTTATGACTCAGGTTAGTTCTTTTCACTCTCCTCCATTTTATTACGCGTTTTAGCCGCCTCTTTTATGCTGCGCGCTGTGCACTGGTCTGTGATGGTCTAAATCACAGACCAGCGCGCATTATCACAGGGTCCTCTTTCTCAAAGATCAGCCCCCACCTGCACAATACCAGAAGAAAAGCAAGTTCGGAGTGGTCGTGCGTCTTTTAATACGACCGTCTAAACGTGACGTCTGACAATGGCAGTGTTTGCTTTTCCTTTTCGAAACGGCTGACTGCTGTTGTAGAATTCCCGCCTTACGTCTTCAGAATTCAGGTAGGCATATCTGGTAATCAGACATCGCCTACTAAAAGCCCCGGCAAAGAGACGGTCAGTTAATTCTCCTTTGATCCGCGTTTAACAGTCTGCTCTTTCGCCTTTTTTAAGTATTTCAATGGTGCGATGCTATGCTTATTTATTTTTTTCTTCTTCTTCAAAAGTGCGGCGAGGCTGAAATCTCATTTGTTGAATTCCTATGGTACCCCATCCTTACTTGGCATAGGAATGGATCCATATAGGCCCCTGCAGCAGCAAAGGCGCATGAACATCTATGCCGCTTGCTAAATATACGCGATGCGATCTGATTCCTCCTAGTGAGAAATGTTAACCTTTTCAGAGAAATCCGATACATATTTTCATCTACAAGAGGCACAGATTCTCACGCGCCCCTGCAACCGCAGGGGCTCATGAGAATCTATGCCTCTTGTAAAATTTGCCTTTTGTCTAAATGCATCTTGTTTCCTCGTTTGGAGGAAGTTCAGTGTCAGCGTTCGATTGTTTTTGAAGTTTTAAAATCGCCCATTCTCATTCGTGAAAGAGTGACCCCCAAACCTTTCTCGCGAATCACACGTGCCTGGTGATAAGACACGATGTACCTCCTTCCCCTTCAGGTCCAAGTGGGTTTGTTCAGGGTTTGACGTTCAGTACACAAGACATAATGGAGCGGGTTATGGGGGAATAAGGACAGCAATAGGCTATGGAGTGCGGTAGTTGATTAGTTAGTTAGTTAGTTAGTTAGTTAGTTATTTAGTTAGTTAGTTAGTTAGCTCGTTAGCTAGTTAGTTAATTTGTTTGTTTGTTTGTTTGTTTGTTTGTTTGTTTGTTTGTTTGTTTGTTTGTTTGTTTGTTTGTTTGCCAGGCAGCCAGCCTGCCAGTCAGTCAGTCAGTCAGTCAGTCAGTCAGTCAGTTAGTCAGTTAGTTAGTTAATCATTTAGTCAGTAGGCTTTAACATGGAGAAGGTGGCTTCGTCCATCTCAAGGCGGTCTGTTGAGTACGACCTGAATGAACATTGCTCAATTCAGGCGCATCATGCAGTTCCAAGTGCAGAAATCACCTGTAAATCTTCATCTCTTCAAATGATAAGCTAATTAGGCACTACCCTTTGTCAGTTCATCTCCCATACTTGGTGAGGACCTGGGAAGTTCAGGTGTTATCCCAAACGTAAGACTCCCAATCAATAGTTTAAAAAGGTGGTGGATTCGATCCCGGGTGGGGTCAATTTTTTTCAGACTATTTTCTGTGGCACGTCCTTAAAATCACCTTCATGGTGGAAAAAAAGACGTTCATCTCAAACGTTTAACCATTTCATTACCAGTGCTCGCAGATTGTATTCTGAAATCTTTCTTAACTCAATGCAAAGAACTGCATCCGTCCTAGAGACTTAGTAACAAATTGAGGTTAGCAAGAGGCATAGAGCCTCATGAGTCCCCGCAAAGCGGGGGCTCATTAGGATTTATGTCTCTTGCAGCTGGAACGTGCTCATTTTCTCTCCCCAGTGAAGGGGTTAACCTTTTTTCCCCACACTTGGCCGTGCAACCGAAAAATTCAGAGCTGGAGTATCCCCTTTCATCGCGCCCACCGACGGCGCGGGTCGCAGGTCGCAATGTCGCCGCGACGGTGTCGGGTGTCGTTAATGGGATAGTTATTGTACCTACAAAGTGCTCCCTATAGTTCGCAATCTCTACGTACCTAATTGACGGCGGTACTGGCCGCGAACATTGTCGATGAGACGGGAGGGGCCGGTGACTCGGTTTTCAACCCGGTGGGAAAGTTTTAACCGCAGAAGCGCTGAAGGCCTGCGTACAGCCCTTAACTGTTCAATGATACACTTCTGTAACAGACGGTTACGAAACGCTACACACAGGTCTAGTTGTGGGTTCATTTAGACACAGGAGAATCTAGTTCAGCACACGTCGTCTGAATATCACGTAAGCTGACAATGACTCTACTCCGTTCTTAGAAATGCAACGCTATCAGTACGAGAAACAGCTACAAATAGACTGACATGCTAACGGCAGCGCATAAAAAAATAAATGAGACTACGCGCGTGCTTTTCAGTGATGCGGGGCGTGTCCCAACTGCTGTTAAAGTTCATCAGGTACGTCCACAAAGCATAACAAACACAACTGGTGATGAAATGTGTCTTGAGATTTTAGCGTAATGGTACTTTAATCCTTTGCGTGTCGGTAGCGGATTTAGTCGCGATGATTCCTACCGGAATCATCGCGGCTAAAACCGCTACCCACACGCCAAGGGATAACACTAAAGTCGTCTCACAGCAAAAGCGCGCCGGCGCCCACACCCTATGAATTTTTCAGGTTTTGCGGCCGGTTGCAGGATAGGTTTCCCAAGCCAAAAAAAAAATTCCAACCAACTGTCCTGCATAGCATGAAGATTTTTGCGCGAGGCCAACCATTAGCTTCAAACAAAGCCACTAACACTATGAGTATGACAGTGTTTCCGACGATTCCAAAAATGTCGCATTTCTTTTGCTCCTCGGTAGATCTGTCCTGCTGTCTAACTAAAACAACCACAAAATCACTTTGTAAAGAAATTTATCGCAAGATGTGTCACTGTCAATCATTCTACAGTTGTAAGACTCTTTTTGGTGCATGAGCACTTTGCGTTGTATAATTACTAGTGTTTCCGTGTTCGCACTACATAACGCTTTTACCCCCCAGGTCCCATTTATCAACTTGTGGAGGTGTTGCCTAATGACTATGTACCAGTTGCAGGAGGTGGACTGACCATCTCCTGCTGTAGTGACTTGGGGCTAAATGGGTTAACTGCTGTATGAAAGTGAGAAAGAATGTGTGCAACACCACAACACATTCCTAATTGACATCAGTGTATACTAACTAGTCTGTATGGCTGAAAACAAAAACAAAATCAGACCAAAAAGATGTAGTGTCAAGCTTGTAAAATGCAGAGAATAAGCCAACGAAGAAAGAAGCACGCTTAGAAAAGACAGCTACAACACAGTTTGCATGCAATAATAATAATAAAGAGGATTTATAAGGCGCCTATACATGGTAAGATGCTCTAGGCGCCGCACATATGAACAAGAAAAATATTACACAAAAGTGACAAAACCAAAACCACACGTACAAATTACACATAAAATGGCTAAATACATGAACACCGATAGTCACGACGGGAAAAGATGGGTTTTAAGACAGCGAAAGTTGGCACTGGACTCATTGTGTCTCAATGGTTTTATGGAGATCATTCCAGACTGATGGACCCGGGTAAGAAAAAAATCTCTGCCCAAATCCTTTAGTCCTTGTAGGAATCCGAAGCATTTTATTGTCAGGCCCTGGAATGGATATATCAGTGAAGGAGCTCCGAGAGTTAAATGGGTCCTGTGCCAGAAAGGGAAACATGACACATAGACAAGACTTTGTGTTTAACTCTCTCCTTCACTGGCAACCAGTGGAAAGTGTGCAGGATGGGAGAGACATGGTCTGACTTTTTCGCTTTCATGACCAGACGTGCTGATGAATTAATATTTCAAAACTATTAATATTTCAAAATAGACAAACAACCGAGTATACAATTCGCTACTTGATAAGGACGAATTGTGTACTTGTTCGCTGTCTATTTTGAAAAAGGAAAAAAAAAAAGACAACATAGACAAACAGACAAGTACGCAATCATACAAGTATACAAGTATGGTATGGTATGGTGTCTCCGAAGCGCACATATCAATGTAATTAAAGGTGCTCAAGGCGCCGTAGTGATGGAAGCTGGAGCTTTGAAAGCGGCTGCTGCTACTAAGCGCTACTTTATGTGCAAACCTCCACCGTACTATTAACTTCGGTGCATGTGATATATTTCTACCGAAATATTAATAAATTGTGTTGTAACTGTCTTTTCTAAGCGTGTTTCTTTCTCCGTTGGGTTATTCTCTGTTAATAGTCCAGCAGCTTTTCGCAATTTCTGCAGACTAAGTAGTTCGTCAAAAGAGTAACAATGGTTTGCAGGTACGAAACGAAAGTACTAATGCCATATAGTTTATGCATGGCAACAATATTTGTCCTTAGGATGGAGACATTTTTGTAGAAGTGTTTTTCGAAAGCTATTTTTCGATGTGAGGGAACCAGTCCTCGTACACCGCCCGGATAAGGTGCAAGACATTTTTTGTGCGTAACATTGAAAATTTCAAGCATACAAGTTACAAGTTTATTCCAGTGAGTAAATTAAAATCATCAGCAAGTAAACATGCATACATATATACGATAAAATAAGTTTTAAAGTATTATTTTTAATGCGATAAGCATAGTCGCGTCGCTAGTTTCAAAATGGCGGTCAGCGAGAAGCCTTCTAAAGAAGTCAATCAGACGCGCACGGTTGATGAAGCGTTACTTTGCTCCTGAATTGAAACAGAGATTATTATCGATTTGAACATCTTATCAACGTCAAATACGTTATTTTTCCTGGTCTTGAAAACAGCCTTTTCCTTAGAACTCGGTCTTTTGTGGGAGGAAAGCATATCGAAAGTAAACTCCCTTTGTGCATGTTGTGCAATGTGTCTGCCGACCATCTTCAACATTCTTTGGCCGGATACAACATGCATGTTGTTCGTCTGTTTTTCAGCCTAACGGCTCTAAGTGCAGGTCTGCTCTTTTTTAATTTATTTTATTAGTGGAGATGGGATTTTTAACTGGTCAAACACACTCGTATCCGACTGGTCATAAGCACAAGCCAGGCAGAGTGAAATCCATCTCCGAACCGTTTCCATCAAAATCACCATGTTCAGCTAAACACCTAAATATAAAATTTTAGTTTTTGCAACCAATTCAACCAATCCACACTCAAGTACTCACAAGGACTCTTATGATTAAGCTTTATCAGGACTGCATGAGACACAATACAGATAGTAGCCCTCTCTATTATATTACATGTTTTATTTATTTATTTTTATTGATTCATGTATGTATTCACTTACATATTTATTTATTATTTATCCTTTTAATTATGGATGGAAGGAATTCCTTGATGCACATGATCACTATAGTGGTATGGTAGTGGTCACCAAGGAGAGGAAATTTGTTTTCAATATGCATACATCTGTGCATATTCATAATCTATCCTTTACTTAACATGCATATTTATAGGTCCCAGGTATCCCCAACTTATTTTATTAATTTATTATTTTTTTGTTTGTTTGTTTGTTTGTGATGTATGTTTGCACATACACATCAGCATAAAATGATTGATTGTACATTGTTTAACGTCCCGACAGCAACAAGACTTTCTCAGGACGTGCCTGCACTGCTTGTAAAAAAAACCCAAACTAAACAGAATATTGAATGTATGTCGCCAGCTGGTCTAATACACTAAATAAACCTAACTAGACCCTTTAGCAACACACATCCAATATCAAGAGCTACAAGCAGTGCAGACAGTAGGAAGAGTTTAAAAAAGGTAAATACTGGTGAATGTACCAAGGGTAGACAGAAACACACGCCCATGAATAGAGGGGAAAACCCACCCTGTGGGGCTGACCAGGGTCACCCTGGGAACTAAAAAGTAGTTAACCCCGCCCAAGTCCCCCAGGGTAGACCTGGGTGGGGGACATCAGCATACAAGATGAGATACATATACACATATATGATGTGAACATAACATGTACACATATGGTAATAGGTGCATACCACCCGCTCCCCACCCCACATACAAAACCACAGAACAAACATCTGTGCATGTTCATAATATATCCTTTACTTGGTATTCATATGTCCTAGTTATTTAAATTTATTATTTATTTTTATTTGTTTGAAAAGTAGGTTTTGTTCATATGCTGATGTTCACATACACATATAATATGGTAATACTGCCCACTCCCAACCCCACTCCACAACCAGAGAACACCCACCAAACGACACTTACATCTGTGCATGTTCATAATCTATCCTTTACTGAGCATTCATATGTCCCAGGTATCTTGACTTACTTTATCTTTTTTATTTAACCGCCATGAGATGGCATTGGTCGCCTGCTCGACATTAAACCTAAATAAGTATATATTTAAATTATTTATTTATTTTGTTTGCTTGTAATGAAGGTTTTGTACATACACATCAGCAAACAATAAACAGAAAATTGAATGTATGTCGTCAGCCGGTCAAATACGTTAAATAAACCTACAACATGGGGCCTAAATAAAGCTAAGACTGTCTAGCAACACACATCCAACATCAAGAGCTACAGGCAGTGCAGACAGTTGGGAGAGTTTTAAAAAGACAAATACAGGTGAATGGACCAAGGGTAGACAGAAACACATGCCCCAGAATAGAAAGGAAACCCACCCTGTGGGGCTGACCAGGGTGACCCTGGGAACTAAAAAGTACCTAACCCCACCCAAGTCCCCCAGGGCAGACCCGGGTGGGGGCATCAACAAACAAGAAAATATACACATTAAAAATTTAAAAAAATAGATGGTAATAGGTGCCATACTGCCTGCTCCCAACCCTTACCTAAATACACACATAACACCGCAGAACACCTACCAAAAGAAGGACATACACATCTGTGTATGTTCATAATTTTTAATCTATCCTTTACCTAGCATGCATATGTCCCAGGTACCTTAGACTTACTTTATCTTATTTATTTAAATTATTTATTTATTTTGTTTGTTTGTTTTGTTTTGTTTGTTTGTAATGTAGGTTTTGTACATACACATCAGCATACAGCTCAAGAACATACACCATGGTGCCCCTGTGCATGTGGCCACCAGTACTATTCTGTCAGATCTGTCACACCCAGCCAATCATCTCTTCGAGCTTCTGCCCTCTGGCCGGCGGTTTCGTGCTTTTAAAGCCAGAACCTCTCGATTCAGATGCGATTTTTTTTTTCCAGAAGCTGTCCTCAATACATCACCATGCACGGAACAACGTGATTCCATGATTTGTGACATATGACTGATTTGTGTTTAATATTGTGTTTATCTATCTTTTAGTGCTGTATATAGGATGATCGCCAACTAAGTGTATGACATGATGAATGCCCTACAAGTGAGGACATATTTTACTGTCGCCATGCCACACAAAAATCCTTGTAACGTTTTACTCGGTGAATAAATGTCTTATGTCTTATACACGTACATGGTAATAGGTGCAGTATCACTCGCTCCCAACCCCAATCCAGTTACACACACAAAACCACAGAACATCCACCAATGTACATCTGTGCATGATCATAATCTATACTTTACTTAGCATTCTTATGTCCCAGGTATCTTTGACTTACTTTATCTTATTTATTTAACTGCCATGAGATGGCCGTAGTCTACCGCGCGGCGTTAAACCCAAATAACTATTTATTAAAATTATTAATTTATGTTTGTTTGTAATGAAGGTTTTGTACATACACGGTAATAGGTGCCATACCGCCCCACTTTCAACCCCAGCCCACATACAAAACCACAGAATACCCACAAAAGACATGCACAATTGTATACTGATGGGCTTTAGTGGACTGTAAAATCTATATATAGAGACTTCAGGTTAAGCAAGTGGCTTGTATTGACTGCCTGTATTTTAGCTGCCCACCTACAAATTTCATGTGTCCAGTTAACCACACTGCGCATGCAGCCATCAGTTCTGTGAAAAGTACTGTTGGCCTCATGCACAGGGGCACCAAAACTTAGAGATAAGGCCACACCTAATAACAATAACAGTACTAATAATAATATGCCTACTCAGCCACTAGTTCTGTAAACAGCACCTTTGTAAACAGTACCAGTGGCCAAATGCACACATACATCATGGATGTTGCTACCACTGATCACTTCAAACAATAGGCTGCCCAGTTCACATTTTGATACCGTGAACTAGCCTGCACATGCAGTCATCAGTTCTGTAAATAGTACTGGTGGCCACATGCACAGCGGCACCAAACTTAAAGGTGAGGCCAAAACTGCCACCTCAAACAAAACCAAACGCTACCTACACACACATATCAATGATACAGTCAACCTCTGTGTGCGTTAGGGGGAACACGCTTAAAGTATGTGACTGTAAATCTTACAGCGAAATGTCAAAACCAGTAAGAAGATAATGTAACAGCAACAAGTACATGTATTTTGTAAACCACTCAAAACATGACAACTCATCGAGTCTAATGGTGTTATGAATGGGTGATGGAAACACTGAAAGAAATAGTACGTGTACATTATAAAGTATGTGCCTCCTCCCCCCCCCCCCCCCTCCCATAACTAGCTGTTTATCATAAAACATAGATATCTCATTCATTTGATCACTTGACTGATTTATTAAATCATCTCTGTGTCACCTTTCTCCGTTTTCTTTGTCGTTTTAATCCCAATATGTCAGTGCTAATGTCAGCTGCTAAGAATCCTTGCAGCGAACTGCAAATGTCTATATGCAGACAAACTGCAAATAACACAGCATCAAAATAAGTTCCTCTTTTGTGCAGTAGGCTACTGCTAGCAAGATAGGGTTCAATTTTAAACAAAGCATTGCATGAACTTCCAAGCGTGTTCACATTGTACTGTGTATTTTTTTTTTTTCAGTGTGAAGTGTACTGTACCATCAGTGATCACTGAGACTGCAAAATTGGCACTGGCAGTGATCGCACATCACAACATAGCTTGTCAGTGCAACTGATTAAAATAAATGTTACTGCTGCATAAAATAATTAATCAAGTTCCGAAACTTTGCTCAGCCATGACAGTTAAAACCAAGTGGTGTGGCACTCTTTTTCTTTTACAGAATGCAGCATAGGTTTTGAAGATAGCGTTTGTGTTGTGGGTTACGTTTTGTTTTGGTGCTGTGTTGTCGAAATGAAACGGGCAAAGCGATGGTAAAGTGAATGGAAATAAACGTGACAAACCTTTATCAAGCCGTAAAAATGCACACAGCAACTTGACACGTTTGCTTTTTTTTTTTTTTAAACAAACAAGCTTATGTAGAACAAATCAAAAAGAACCCGTCGGCACACAGAAATTCACGTCCGGAGAGGTCGTGGCGTCACGTGATGTTTTGATCACGTGATTTTGGGATACCTTATTGTTGCGAAACGATATTAATTTTGCGTTCAAGGCAAGCGTTTTCGTAATTGTTTCTTCTCTTAATATATCTAAGTGTGAAAATATTACTTTAAAAAATGAAATCCTTTTAAAGAAACATATAGTGCATACTACCACTGAATACAGGAACAATGAGACCCGTGTAAACTACTGATCCCCTGTAAACATGGCCGCGAAGGTCCTGGTTTCGTCTGCAGCCATACTGGAAACAAAATGTGCTACAGAAATATGTCTCCATCCTCCGGCGGTTTAAAACGAGTGCGCACTGCTTTTATTCATACTGGACTTCATTTTGATATACCCAAACCTTTGTTACTCTCTAGAAAATCACTATCTCGTAAACGGCTGATCGTCTATGAAGGGCAGCTGCTAGACTATAAGTATGACTGTAGTAAACTCTTCTGCCTCATGTGAACATAATCCACACCACAATACTGTACACACCAACAACAGAACCAAATGCGTCAGCTTGTGCGGATTGGAAGTCGGTGACGTAATGACTGACTCGCTCGATCAGTGTCAAAGATGCCACCGATTTACACCAACAACAAACAAAAAAGATGTGCAGGAACTTAACCCTGTAATTGCTACTTCTTTACCGCCCACCGGTATCGGCAGAAGCAGTCGAGGGGTTAACCCATTTAGCCCCGAAGCGATACAGCACGAGAAGTGTCGACCATGATAATTCAAGGGTAGTGCCAGATTAGCTTGGCGCCTGACGGCGCCAAGCTAATCTGGCACTACCCTTGAATTATCATGGTCGATCCATCTCCTGCAGCTGCTACATAGTCGTTAGAGACCCCCAAAATTTGGGGTTAAACGGATAATCCTCGTGAGCATGCGGCCAACGGCGCTGTACACAGTAAGGGTTGACGTGGCTTAGTGCACAACGGAATTCAGGATTCACGATATTTGTCGCCCCAAAAGGGACATTCACTGAATTCAGGATTCACGATATTTGTCAGTCGTCCCCAAAGGGACATTCCCTGAATTCAGGATTCACGATATTTGTCGTCCCAAAAGGGACATTAACTGAATTCAGGATTCACGATATTTGTCGTCCCAAAAGGGACATTCACTGAATTCAGGATTCACGATATTTGTCGTCCCAAAAGGGACATTCCCTGAATTCAGGATTCACGATATTTGTCGTCTCAAAAGGGACATTCCCTGAATTCAGGATTCACGATATTTGTCGTCCCAAAAGGGACATTCACTTGTCAGCTCACTGGATCACAAAAGAACAAAGTTAAAGATTAGTAACAGGCACCATGCTAAATGGCAAAAGTTAAGAATAATGTCCGTCAGTATCCCATCTGTCAATGATTACACACGTCCCCAGGCTTTCTGTTAACATGAGAAATTCTCCGTATTTGAGGGACACATTTTGACAGGCCGGAAAAAGCTGGAAGGCCGTCCGTCACGGGGACGAACAAATCTTGACCAAAAAAAAAAGAAGCGTCCAATCATGAATGTTTTACACTGTTATGATTTTTGGAAGGTTATACACCACCACCCCTCGAACTCTTGGTGTACTAATGCGGGTGCAGCTTTGCGATAAGTACTGATGTACATATCCCGGCCGTGTTTGTAGTAAGCAACGGACTGTACAGCGCCTGGGACGGATTTTTTGTCGTGCTGTCCGTCCCCATGACGAATAAATTTAAATCCTAACAGAAAATCTGGTAACCAAGAAGTTTGTTTTCAAAAACCTAATGGCAGTTTGCATGAGTTTTGTTGTTGGTTTTTTGGTTGTTGTTTGCTTGTTTGTTCTTTTGGTATGTTTTTTTTGGGGGGGGTTTTTTTGGTTTTTTTTTTTTTTTTTTTTTTTTTGGGGGGGAGGGGGGGGGGGTTGTTTGTTATTTGTTGGTTCTTCAGGAGAGAGGGTTTTTTTTTTTTTTTGGGGGGGGGGAGGGGGGGGGTGTTGTTTTGTTTTTTCAGGAGAGAGGTTTTTTTGTTTGTTTTTTCTTTCTTTTCAGGAGAATCTCTATACCCGCATGCTATGCTAAATTGCTAAATGAAAAAAAAAAAAAAACACATGCAAACTGGCCAACAACAACAAACACTGCTGATGAAGAAGTTGATGATGAGTGTAGTTGATACGGGACAAAAATGAAGATGCAGTCAACATGAAATAGGAAATGTAGACCACTGGGGGGGAAAAAAATGACCGCCAAGTGTCCAAAATGTAAAGAGCTAAAAAAAAAAAAAAAAAAAAAAAAAAAAAAAAAAAAAAACTTAATACAGTCCTGCTGGAAGAGACATAGATTCTCATGAGGCCCCGCAGTCGCGGGGGCTCATGAGGATCTATGTCTCTTGCTGAGACCAATTTGCGTCCATGTCTCTTGGACTGTCGTGGCTTCTGGTCGTTGAATGAAAAAAGATTTCAGAAATACACTCGAGGACAGTGGCAGGAAAGGAGTTCTGCTTTGTATACTGAGGATAGGAGCAAAAGAAATACGACAATTTGGGAAATATCGGACGGTGATTCCAAAGTTGTCACGTTTCTTTTGCTCCTCGGTATAGTTTGTCCTCTACAACACATATTTTTGTGTGTGCATATATACAGTTAAGTTCATCCATAAAAATGTCAAATAGCACAAAAGCCAGATGCCGCAACAATACTTTTCAGAGGTTCCCACAATGCATCTTCATGTAAAAAAAAAAATTAAATTAAAAAAATCGCTTAATACAAACTTCGGATATAAGAGCAATTCTTTTAAAATCTTCGCCCCATGGCACTTTCTCATAACTGTAGTTTACTGCATCTTTTTTACTTTCAAAGGCTTTGAGTTTGAATGGCATACCTCAGTTCTGAAATTGCGTGGTTTCAAATTTCTCGATCCTGTTTCATTAACTCATTCTGCCCGCGATACACAACGGCAAGATATGGCTCGACCATGATAGTTCAAGGGTGGTGGCAAAATAGCTTGGCGCCAGGCTATTCTGCCACAACCCTTGAACTATCATGGTCGATCTGTCTCCTGAATTGTAATGCAGTCCTCAGAGGATAGCTCCAAACTGTGGGTATTTCGTACCTCGGGCACAATGACTTAAGTATGTCGAGAAGAACCCAAAGGAGAAAGAAGCACGCTTAGAAAAGCCAGTTAAAACACAATTTATTAATATTGATAAGACAAGACAAGACGGATAGAACTTTATTGCCATAATAATGTTAAAAAAAATACATTAGAAAATCGTCTCGGTGCTGCGCAACATAAAAATGATCTCTATACTTGTTTGTTTATGTTGAAAAAGTATAATAAATTGTGTTGTAACTGTACTTTCTAAGCGTGCTGCTTTCTCCGTTGGGTTCTTCTCTGCATTTAACACGCTTGGCAGTCACCTTTGTTGGTCTTGACTGCATTAAGCATGTCGATATTATCATACGCCGACACGTATTTTGCCCTCATTCAATGTCGGTGTAGCCGTCACATGAAGCGGAGGCTCATGCGAATTTATGTCTATTCTTAGTCCTGTGTTCTCTTTGCCCATTTTCTTTTCGGCCCCATATAGATCTGCGTTTGGCCTCACGCGAATGCCCCCACCCGGGTCTGCCCTGGGGCTTGGTGGGTTAGGTACTTTTAGTTCCAGGTCACCTGGTCAGCCCACAGGGTGAGTTTTTCTCTCATTCTGGGCATGTGTTTCGTCTACCGAGTCCATTCTCTGTATTGCCTTTTAAAACTCCCTACTGTCTGCACTGCCTGTAGCTCTGATATTGGATGTGTGTTGCAAATGGTCTTAGCTTTATTTGGCCCATGTGTTAGGTTATTTATGTATTTGACCGCTGGCGACATACTCAATGTTCTGTTTAGTTTTTTTTTCACAGCAGTGCAGCACGTCCTGAGAAAGCCTGTTGCGTCGGACGTAAGCAATGTACATCAATCAAACCTCACGCGAATGTCCGTCACTGCGTGCTGGTTTCAGACAGCGCAATGCCGGATCATTTGGCAGCAAAGGTTTTTTTTTTTTCCCCAAGCATTTTTATGCATGCACTGCGAGAAATATGAACCAACACCGCAGCGGTGTAGATCCTCTTGCTGACACCACTTTGAGACCATGTTCTTGGGACAGCTAGGATTTTGGGGGTTCTTGAATTGCTCCACTGAATGTTTTAAAACACATCATTTCAGCCTCCGCAGTTGGTGTTTCCCATGCTTAAATCTTCACCAGCCTGATGATATTTTGTTGTGCCTTTAGCACCTTCTGCCCCAGTACCGACATCCCCAAAATTCTGAAGTTGCCCTTTGGAGGACTGTATTACAATTCTACAGACAGATCGAGCATGATAGTTCAAGGGTGGTGCCAGAATAGCTTGGTGCCTATGGGCGCCAAGCTATTCTGGCACCGCCCTTGAACTATCATGCTCGATCCATGTCTTGCTGTGGTGTGTCGGGGCTGAATGAGTTAAAGTCGGCACAACAGAGAGACTTAGTATTTTGCAGTCTAAACGGGACAGAATCAACTATCAGAAAACAAATCAGAGCAGTTGTTCGGTTTTACTAAAGCTGAAAATAAACATTTCTCACGTCAATAAGTGCTTGTACTATACAGCGGCTTTGGAGGATATTTTTCATCGGAGACGGGAGGGAAGGGGAAGGGAAGGGGAAGGGAGGGGGGAGAGGGGGCAGCGTCTGTGAAAATTAAATTCTAGCCTCCTAAAAGTCAAACAGCTTGGGGGAGTGGGGAGGAGGGGGGAGAGGGGGGGGGGGGCGGGGGGTGGGGGGTGGGAGGTGGGCGACTGGTCCTCAAATAACAAATTAAAACAAAGAATGTTAATAATTTTTCTCCACACAAAATTTGTTTCCTCAAAAATGTTCTGGAAAAATATTAAAGTGTGTGTGTGTGTGGGGGGGGGGGGTTTGGGGGGGGGGGCAGGTCCCCATCCCCCCACTTTTTCATTTCGGGATGGGAGGCAGGGCGTCCCCCCACCCCACCCCCACCCTTGTTGCCTACGCCACTGCTATTTAATAATAAAGCGATTTCAAATTTTCTGTGCTGGCCGATTCTCCTGTGTTAGGTTAGAAAATAAATCCTTATCTGGCGTCGACTTCGAGTCCCCTTGAAAGGGTGCCTGTGTATAAAGGCTTAGAGGGGCTGATAAATCTGAAACGTTTTTCTAGTCATAAAATCTGTCGTGTCAGTTTGCTGTTCATTCTAACGCCATATTTGTAAGCTTGATGTTTAGATTGAGCTTTTACCTATTTACAACGTGTCAGAATTACCATTGAAAGTGACAATCCCTTGCGGTGAATAGACGATATTTTGCAGTGAATAGGCGATCCTGTGAGGTGAATAGACGATCCTTTGCAGTGAATAGACGATCTTTTGCAGTGAATAGGCGTTCCTTTGTGGTGAATAGACGACTCATTCACAAGCACTGTGCATGCCGTATCGAGCATAGTCCATATGCAAGAGGCATTGATTCTCATGGGCCTCCACATTCTGTGGGGGCTAATGAGAATATATGCCTCTTGCGCCATTTACACCACTTCTTACTCTCAAAACGAGGAGGGTAATTGTGGCTAAGTTATGACTGAGCCATGACCTACAGACTGTGTTAGTCATTTCAAAGTCAACCATGCAAGACAACTGTCTTGTATCGGGATGGAATCAAAGAAATGACAGCGTAAAAGGAAAACATTATGCGGACAGTATTTCTCTCATGCGTTGGGGTCTTTTCGGTATTTAATCACTGCAAGTTATTGAACTTCCCGAATAGAGTGAAGAAAATGCGAATAAAGCAAGTGATGTTTTGAAAGTGCATTCATGTGTCTTATTTCTTTGACGATACTTGAAGGCTTTGCTCAAACTGAATACATGTTTTCAATCATTTATGTAGAAAGCACTGTATACAAATTACATTTTCGGTTGTGTGACGTTTGAATATTTAACGGCCCCTTAGCGTGTGCGTGAGAGTGGGTGATATTTATGTTATGTGCGTGCGTGCGTGCGTGTGCGCGTGTGTATGTGCATATGCGTGTGTATCTCCGTGTGTGTGTGTGTGTGTGTGTGTGTGTGTGTGTGTGTGTGTGTGTGTGTGTGTGTGTGTGTGTGTGTGTGTGCGCGCGCGCGCGCGAGCGTGAATGTTTGTGTGCGTTTTTGCACCTCTACGTGGATGAGTGCGCTTCCAAAATGTTGATGGTGTCACCTATCTACCAATTTCAGGACATGGATAGACCTTGATAATTCAAGGGTAATGCCAGATTAGCTTTGCGCCTACAGGCGCCAAGCTAATCTGGCACTACCCTTGAATTATCATGGTCGACCCATCTCCTGTTGTAGTGCATTGGGGCTAAATGGGTTAAATTAACTCTCCGATGATGGTCTATGATTATCAATTCTAAACTTGTGCTTCTAGACATTATTCAGTTAGTTTCAGACTAATGTGTTGGTTGTACATTGCTAAACGTCCCCGACAGCAACAAGACTTTCTCAGGACGTGCCTGCGTTGATTGTGGGGAAAACAAAAACCAGAATATTGAATGCATGTCGCCAGCCAGTCTGATATGCTAAATAAACCCAAGACATACGAGGGACGCTAATTTATCGTAGTTTATAAAGTTTTCACAAAAGATATTACAGGGAAGCGATGTGCTAAAAATTTCATTAACCGCAAACACAGAACTTTATCATCTCTTAGGTGCAGCAGACTATAATAGCAACGCACAGTCTAATTTGTGTGGGTGGGCGAGTTGGTATTTTGTGTGTTTTGCGAGTGCCGATGGATATATCGTCTGTGTCCATGTTGTACAGTGAAAGGTAAGGATAAGACCGCATTTTAACTCATTCGAGACGCGCTGCATCCGGATACGCGACATGAAGCCGCGTATCCGAATGTGCCACGTCTCCAACTTGATAACTCTTTGACGCGCGCGCACGTATCCGAGTATGGATAAGTGATAGATTTTGAGTGCGTTAGTTTGTTTTGTAGTGTGTAGCAAGGACAAGAATGAAAACAGGTCTGCGCACATATTCTTTTATCCTTGGAAAATAAAGTTTCATTTCATTTCACTAGTGTCGGTAGCGGTTTTTGTCGCGGTGATTCCTTGCAGAATATCAACGCCACGAAACCCGCTCCCGACAGTCAAAGGGTGGGCACTTTCACACGTTAACACCTTTCAAACAGCCATACTCCAACAGCAATCACAAAACAAAACAAAAAACAAAATATTTTCTAGCTTGAGATTTTAGACAGTGCGGAACTAGGGCCGTGAGGTTCAACATAAACAGACCAGCGCTCAGTTGCGCCAGTGATCTTAGTCCTGCGCCAGCCACTAAGCAAGGTGCGCCGCTATAGCGGCGCACCTTGCTTAGTGGCTGGCGCAGGACTAAGCTCACTCATGCAACTGGCCCAAGTCCACCCCACCCCACCACACCCCACCACACCACACCACAAATATTACAAAGGTATACAAGATTTAAAGTTTCAACATTTTATTATGGTAAATTCACGTGTGACCGCCACATGGCGATGCGAACGACACGCATCGACGTAACACGACTCGTCTCACAGAGAAAAACAATATCAGAACTCAAAAACAGACGAATACGTGTTATCCGACAGCGACACGTTTGTTTACAACAGAGTCTAACACACATCCTCATATCTAGTCTCAATTCATTTCACACAAAACGTCGAGTAAACTGATGCAGTTTCAAATTTTAAACATTCGTCATTTTCAGCGCCATGGCAACCGACATTTCCCAGAATCTAGAATTCTAGAAAATTAAATTCTGTCTAGAATTTCTGCTGAACACTACGTACAAGTCGCGAGGGGGGGGGGGGGGGGGAATCAACCATGACAGCTCAATGATGCATCCGAGGAGCTGAGCTGTCGTTCACCGCCTTTTTAAAGAGGACAGCTCGTTACAAGTACAGTTCTTGCGTATTATAATGGGATACTCCTGAGCTAGTTCAAGGGTTGTGCCCGATTAGTTTGGCGCTCCATGCGCCAAGCTAATCCGGCACTACCCTTGAATAATCACGGTCGATCCATCTCCCTTAGTCCGCGCTGGGGGGAAAGGAATAACACTCTCACGTAACAATCAACAACTCAATACAAAATAGATTCGCTGAGCAACAAACGAAGTACACAGGTTCTCTAAAATGTCGAAATATAGGCAAAGCAAAAACCACACAACACGTATATTCTCTGTCATCAAAAATAGCATTCGAGTTAACTCAAATATTATGCATCCATTCACCAAAAACAGATATAAAATAGTCTCCTATCTATCAACACGTATAACCCATTCAGCCCTGACGCACTACGGCCGGAGATGGGTCGACCAAGATAATTCAAGGGTAGTGCCAGATTAGCTTGGCGCCGACAGGCGCCAAGCTAATCTGGCACTGCCCTTGAATTATCATGATCGTTTCATCTCCTGCAACTGGTGCATAGTCATTAGATGACGCCACCAAAATGTGGCCGGAAATACGGCCGTCGGGCTGAATGAGATAAACACACCTTCTCTCGGTGTATTTAAAAATGTTTCATACGAAACATTGAAGTTGAGAACGAAAAAAATCAGGCAAAACATAAAAATGTGGCACCTTCACAGAGTGATGTCATCGATTTAAATTCATACATAGCACACCATTTCTACATTCTAGCGTCATTTCATGTTTCAAAGTGACATCTGCCTTATAACATCTGTTTAATAATGGATGATGAGATCTGTGTTTCACATGAAACAATTTTTTTTTTTAATAAAAAAAAATTTAAAAAAAAATTAAAACACCCGCACCTCGTTACAAGAAGAACTCTGTCTTTCTCCGTTTCTCTTCGTCTCAATGTATCACAACGGAATTATTTATATCTGCGGTGATCTGTGATTTTGGACGTTACGGTCTAGAACTGTATGGTCCGAAATTACAGACCTGCGAACGCTTTTATCACTTGACAATCTACATACAATAATATTTTTTTTTTTTTAAATTCTCTCCTTTTCTCCCTTTAGTCCCGACGTCTTGAAAAGATGGGTCCGACCATGATGATTCACGGGGGTATCGGTCGCGGTTTTTGTCGCGATGATTCCGGCAGGAAGGCTTATAGTCCAGCAGGAATCATCAGCGACAAAAAACCGCTACCGACAGCCAAAGGGTTCAACAATGACTGCTAGTCGACAAAACACGCTAGGCGAAACTAAGCGTCTTTTTCTCCGAACGGTATTGGAAGTAGAAGTCAAGCAGTTGACCCTTTTAGCCCCGGGTCCCTACAGCAGGAGATGGCCTGACCATGATAATTCAAGGGTAGTGCCAGATGTGCTTGGCGCCTGAAGGCGCCAAGCCAATCTGGCACTACCCTTGAATTATCATGGTCGAGCCATCTCCTGCAACAGGTACATAGTCGTTAGGCAACACTTCCAAAATCTGAGACTAAATGGGATCTTGGGGCGGAGAGGATTAACCGAGGTGACGATCTCGGTGTGAGAATATAAACTGGACCGACCGCTGCTGGCAAGAAGCGTGGATTCTCATGAGCACCTAGGGTTCATGTGAATATACGCCTCTCGCGCTGAGACGCAGGAAGTGTCTCCGAGTACTTTAGTAAGCTGTTATTTGCGACCGACTCAACAAGCATATAGCACCACTGGGGGAAAACTGAAAGCACAGACACCAGGAAACATCAAATACACGACCTCTGACATATAGCCAACAGCACAGTCTTAACTCTAACTTTTCGCCAGCTTTTCTGTTGACACATTCGAAAAGTGCCGCATCCGGATACGCGGCGTAAAGCCGCGTAGGGGTCTGTATGCGGCACGTCTCGAATGAGTTAAAGAATGCGTTTTTGTTGTTTGTTTGTTTGTTTTTTCCTCCCTCTCCCTCATTCTCTTTATTTTCTGAGTTAGTAAGTTTATTTATTTATTTTTGGTTGTTGGGTTTTTTGTTCATTTGCTAATGTTGGCTACTTGAAAATAAAACTCATGCGTTCTTTCCTCGTCTTTTCGTTCTTTTAACTCATTCAAGACGCGCTGCGGTCGGACAAGCGGCGAATACCCGATTATCCCGATGCGGCGCGTGTTGAAGGAGTAAACATCTGTTGCTTTCATACTGCCTGTTTTGTTTTTTCTCTTGCGCTGGCGAAAGTACATTTAAATGAAACCCACCCTGAATATATCAAACCAGCGCGTATCACTCAAAACACTTGAACGCCCACTTCGATTCAAAACACCATTCACCCAGCTGAATACACTAGCTTTGAGCACTTGTAACATTTCTCTGCACACAACCATACCTCGACCGTACTGCCATACAATCTTTTTAAAAATCAAATGAAATACTGCGCCATCATAAAAACACAATAAATCTACACGAGTGGGTCTCAAGCAGGCAGTGTGAACCTCACTGAAGCCAAAATAACCGCTTCAAACTCGCGACTATCTATCTGTGCTCACACCTTAACAGTCGTCTTTGGAGCTCAACGTTCAAGGCGTGGGAGACGGATCGCGAGAGTTTGAGGGTTGTGCCTGACTTAGCTTGGCGCCTGGAGGCGCCAAACTAAGTTAGGCACAACCCTCGAGCTAACAGTCGATTCGTCTTGAAAGTGAAGCAATCAACCACAATGACTAAAGTCTAGATTTATCCGAGTGTCTACACATAATCACACAAACGCATCTCTTTTCGACTAATAGCTGCTCACACAACAGCGTACATTTCACACATATCAGCGTAACCCACACACATTCGAATCACAAACTATGTTGATTAAAATGTACACAAATTAGCGTATCAATTGGCACGTATTAGAGCACAAACGCACACGCTTCTGGTGTGCCATTATGCACACAATTTCGTTCAGTATGACAACGCACATTTCTGAACAAGCACATCACACTGGCACCGCTAAAACAAACAAGCAAACAAACAAAATGTCAATGCATTCAGCTCAAAGCATTGGTCGAGCCACAGACTCAAAAAGAGAGAGTGTAGGTGTGTTCAATGACGCTACACGCTGGAGTAGTATTTTGCATTGTCCAATTACACAACTGAAATCATGCTACTCTGTCAAACCCGTCCGTTCACAGTCAAAGTTCAGCCTCAGACGTTCGCGAACTCGGATACAACGCTGTCAAGTCAGCGACCAAATAGATACCCACTGAACAAAAGGTCCTCTGGCCGATTTCAGCCTTAGTTGGCCCGTGCGCAGCCGCGCGCGGGCCAACTAAGGCTGGATCGGCCAGAGGACTTTTTGCGTGTCTGTATCTTTTGACGTCACATGGTTACGTAATTTACACGGGGACTTTTAGTTTACCTTTTGTGTTTTTACGTCACAAGGCTACGTCATTTTAGTCGCTATATTAAAGCAAGCGCCAATGACGCGGTCTGGCTTTATTTCTCCCAGAGAACATCCCAGCGAAGAAAAAAAAAAAACACGCTTAGAAAAGATAGTCACAACACAATAAATAAACGGTGTTGCAGCTGCATTTTCTAAGCGCGTTTTTCTTTCTGCATCTTGCGCGCTTGGCAGACTTAAGCCCCTTTAATGTGGATTTTGTTCTGGCTCACAGCTTAACCCTGTCACAGCGTTTCTGCAATTTTCGTTAATTGAACACCCAAAAACCCTGGACGTCCCAGAAACACGGATTCAAAGGGGTGTCAGCAAGGGGCACAGATCCGCATGAGCCCCTGCGATTGCGGGGGCTCATGAGGATCTGTACCTCTAGCAGTTGGGTGGTGTTCAAATTTTTGAACGGGTTAAAGCAACATAATGACAAACTGTGCGTTCTGGTTTGTGATTTTTCCATCTTACGGCTCAGAGCCTAGTCAGTAACTACCTTTCATCTATCATAGTCGACCCACTTCTGTTTTCAAAGGCCCGTTGGAGTCTAAATGTAATTATTTTAAATTCAGTTGCATATCTTACAAGCTTCCTGACACGAAAGTATTCGGTATGACGTATACAATTTTAAATGGAATGCGGTGAACTTCGAATATATAGAATCGCGCGAGGACCCAAACTTTTGGGTTGTTAAAATCCAAAGTTTGCTTTATGCGAAGTAAATCAGTATAACAGTAATACAGTAGCGAGGACCTCAGAAAAATATGCCGTCATGTCCACCTTCGGTTTATCCGACTTCGTCATACGATATCAATTGTATTCTCATATCAATAGCTTGTAATAAACGACCGCATTTAACTCATTCAGCCCGACGGCCGTATTTCCTACATTTTGGAGGCGTCATCTAATGACTATGCACCAGCTGTTGGAGTTGGATCGACCATGATAATTCAAGGGCAATGCCAGATTAGCTTGGCGCCTGACAGGCGCCAAGCAAATCTGGCACTACCCTTGAATTATCATGGTCGACCCATCTCCTGCTGTAGTGCGTCAGGGCTGGATGGGTTAAAAGAATGACTACGTATTATTTCAACACGCAGCGCAGGTCGGTCAGTGAAACTCGGGACTATTTGTACAATCTGTTCCGTACAACCCGAATGAGTGCGTACCGTTCGTGTTCCGGCTCTGCGCACATGCATGGGCAAATTAATTGACACGGGTTGCAAAACTACGCGCGATCTCCCCCGTCGTTGAAAATCATTTGAACTACCCCTGAATGCAGACTTCACGCGTCGGTGATCCGTTCACAAAACGGGCAAATATGCCTCGCCATACAGGTATGAATTTCTTTGTCCTCGCCACTAGCAATGTCAATTTTCTCTCTGTTGTTAATTTTCAATTCCGAACTTGAGGCCAAATACGCAGTTTGTACAAATACTCCGAGTTTCACCGACCCAGGTGATGAAATAATACGTAAAGTCATTCTTTTAAATGCGGTTGTATAATACAAGCTATTGATATGAGAGTACAATTGATTTTTCAGTTGCCACATTCCTTCTGTGATAACGAAGATAAGTAGCGACTGATCTCTATTTTCGTTCGTTTGTCTGTTTTGAAAAAAAAGGGGGATTTACCCGAAATATGAATACATTTTGTTGTACCTGTCTCTTCTAAGCGTGTTTCTTTCTCCGCTGGGTTCTTCTCCGAACTTGGCGAGATCTGTTCATGAATTTTGAGCCTATATAACTGACCCGGCCTTCAGGCCTAACACAATATACTACTGAGGCAGATCGACCGTGATAGTTCAAGGGTGGCGCCAGAATAGCTCGGCGCCAGTATACGCCGAGCTATTCTGGCACCACCCTTGAACTATCACGGTCGACCCTCTCTCTCTCCCTCCCTCCCCTCTGTTTTCTTCAGTCTTCAAAGAATGCAGTCAACTACGCTTGCAACAAGGTCGAATAGAAACACCCCCCAAAAGTCGGACATACAGACCCGTTGCCAAAATGTCCCTAACGGCTCTTTTCCAATGTAATTTACTTCGCTTATCGCAAATTTCGGATTTAACAGCAGCAACACAAATGTAGGTCCCTGCATACTTCGCGCCTATGTCACTTAACTCATTCTACCCCAGACACACCACAGGAAAATAAGGATCGACCATGACAGTTCAAGGGTGATGCCAGAATAGCTTGGCGCCTATGGGCGCCAAGCTATTCTGGCATCACCCTTGAACTATCATGGTCGATCTGTGTCCTGCACTGCAATGCAGTCTTCAGAGGACAGGGGCAAAATTTAAGGATTTCGGTGTTGGGGTAGAATGAGTTAAGTTTACTTAACTTTCCAAAATTGTCAGCCTGTAAAATTAAACCCTTGACTGCTGTTGACCACGCAATACAGCTCGGCGGATGGAGGGAAAAATACACGCGTATCCATCAGCCGATATATACCAAAATGACGGGGGCGGGGAGAAAGAAAAAAAAAACATTTTTTTGTGAATTTTAATATTCAGCGTTATTATTATGCAGCACGGTGTGCTGATCCGCGATTCTAGGCTCTACGGCGTCGAACCACTATGTCCAAAATGACAGGCAACCACACGTATACCTGCATACAATCCAAAATCATTATGAAAATTCAGTGTCGAATTTCTTTCTGTCAATTACTCGAGCTTTTGTGTGCTTTTGTTCAGCGTTAAAATTGATTAATGTAAAAAAAAAAATTAAAAAAAAAAATCATTGAAAAGCACAGCTGTCTCGCGTGGATTTCTATCAATGTTGGAAACAGTTCAAACAATTGTGGGCACTCGTTTAAAAAAAAAAAAAGAAAAAAGAAAAGCGTTCAAAAACCGCAGTCGTTTAATATAGCATTTATCCTTCCCGTCTTTGACAGTGATTGTTCGAGAAAGAAATCAATAATTTTAATTGTTATGCAGTCGGTGTCGTTCAAAATATAGGCCCTACTGACGAGCAAAAGAAATGCGACATTTTTTTAAAGTGTTTCCGACGATTCCCCCCAAAAAATGTCGCATTTCTTTTGCTCGTCAGCATACATTGTCAATTCAAACTCATTCCAGCGTTAACCGACTCATTCGAGGCGTGCCGCATTCGGATACGAGGAATTGATGCGGCCGCGTAGCCGAATACCGCTCGTGTCGAATGGGTTAAAATGCGCGGCTAAAGGCGTGTTAATGTCACAGAAACAAATACAGCCTAGCATGTGCTAACCGCTTAACCCATTCAGCCCCGACGCACTACAGAAGGAGCTGGCTCGACCATGATAATTCAAGGGTAGTGCCAGATTAGCTTGGCGCCTGTCGGCGCCAAGCTAATCTGCCACTACCCTTGAATTATCATGGTCGATCGATCTCCTGCAACTGGTGCACAGTCGTTAGATGACGCCTCCAAAATTTGGGAAATACGGCCGTCGGGCTGAACGAGTTAAAAGCACCAATTTTCGTAACCGTCTTTCAAAACCGATCGCCTCGCAATAGTAAATTGAAAACCCTCCCATCGTATACCGTACGTAAGCGACTGCAGCGCTTCCTAGGGAATCGCGATAATCGCCTGTTTTACACTGGAATACGGCAGGCTTTAAGTTAAGTTCATCCAGGCCATCGAGTCGCTGAGCTTTTCAAAAACGGATGTACACTCGACCGCGCCCGTCTGCACTCTAGAAATATTTGCCCATCTTGTATCCATTCAATACGCTCACAGTAAACGGACGCAACTGTTTGTTTAAAATATTCTAACCATGAAACTATGAAAGAAGGCAAATTGCATTTCTTTCAGCCATCTCTCAACGACGGCTTAAAGTAAATATCAAACAATTTGCCTTCTTTTCAGCGTCAAAATAGTCAGTGCAGCTTGCATTCGACAGAGGATCCATTAATAACTAGTGTAACTGAAATATAAAATATATTGCAGCAATTGAAAATAATGTACCAAGGTTTTAATTCATTTGAGGCGTACTGCATTCGGATGCGCGGCTTACGCCGCGCATCCGAATGCAGTACGCCTCAAATGATTTACACAAAGGCTGAGAGTTAACAACAAAAGAAGTGAGTATCTCGCTTGTCTAATCAATGAAAATATTTAGAGGTAAAATATAGCTTGCACTAGCGTGTTTTCAAAATAAAGAACTCCGAGCCGCAAAATGAAATATTTTATAATTTCATAACTATGTGTGTAACCTAACTAGGCGTCAAGATAAAATTATCTCATTCAGTCAACCGTAAATTTGATTAGTAATCAACAGCTTGCCACAAAAAGTAATTCAAATGTTGAGCCTTTATTCGTGAAAATTTAGTGATGAAATTGATGTCTTGTCATGTTTGAAGTACCTAAATGCCATCTCGTACTAGCTGGGTTTTCGAACAAAACCAATGTCAATTTCAATATTTAAAAAATACACTATGCCAATTTCACCTATACAGATGCAAATTATTACCTATGACAAATTCTCCTAACACCCCACCCCGTCTTACAACATTGTCAATTTCGGCTACCCTTCCCATGTCAATATCGCTGTTAAAAAAGAAAAAATTTAAAAATTGCCAATTTCACCTATACAGATGTCCATTTTTACCTATGTCAACATCTCCCATCACCCCGTCTTGCAACATTCTTGTCAATTTCGTCTCCCCTTCCCATGTCACTTTTGCCTCCCCAACACAGTTGTCAGTTTCTCCTCGTGCTCCGCACGTGCGCGCTAAGCTCGCGCGACAGGTGACGCCATCTTCACACCCGCCCACCGCGAGTCAACATGGCGACGAGTCACCAAACGGCCCGCGTAGCTTGGCAGCTCGGAGTTATGCGACTCTCGCGTGTACCTGATAATCACGGCGCAACAGAGAGGGAGAGAGCCTGTAGAAGGCAACTCGGCCGGCTTAGGATAACTGTGTGTAAAATATCACACGCTTAGAAATACAATCACAACACGACAGTTTTGTAATTGTCTTTTCTAAGCATGCTTCTTCTTCGTTGTGATGTTCTCTGTATTAAAAAAAATACGGACTCCAAAAGTGTTAATTTTTCCTTGAAGAGGTTTGCACTTAGCGGTTTCAAAGCCACTGTTTCTAGCCCTGCGGCGCATTCAGCATCTTGACAACCTAACAAATTATTTCCTACAACAATAAAACGTGTCTGCGGGTCTGGGATATCGGACCTTACGGGATCTACGCCGTAAGTTCAAAAATCACAGGCCAGCACAGACTGCACGTGATTCTAGTGAGAGCAGAATCTGTTTTCAGCGACCGCACCTAATGAGCGATCACCGCCTATTAAAGACCAACATATAGGCGGCTGCGGCCACTTAAATTATGGTCTTTAATGACAGGCGACACTTGCCGGCCTTCAAGATTTATCTTGAGAGGTACCAGTCTTTTAAGGCCATTTATTCTTTCTTGGGGAAAAAGCTGGTGGCTCAAGCCAAGTTCTACTGTGCTTCGCATGCGTACTGTCTGTGGGCATATAATTATCACTGGTATAATCAGGCTGACGCTTAAACCTGCCTTTGGGTGTCGGTAGCGGTTTTAGTCGCGATGATTCCTACCGGAATCATCGCGACTAAAACCGCTACCGACACCCAACGGGGTTAAACGTGTCACTTAATCAAACAGAGACAATGAAGAATAATTTCATGCGAGTAACAAACATCTTTAGCAACACAAAAAGATGGCACACCATCACTGAATCTGAAAACCCCACCGTGAACCCGAAAAACACGATAGTTGAGCACTGCACTGTGTGTGTTTGCCGCTTGCCCGCTGTGACTTTGGGACCTTATGACTATCGAGAACCGTACAGTACAAACTCAGAGACCAGCACACACGTTAATTTATGAGTGGCATTTCACCACTGGCAGCTTGTCGGCCATCGTCTGTTGAGACTCTTTACGTGCGCATGATAGCTTACATTATTCATTAGCACATTTGCAGCAATGCTTCAGTCAGTTGTGGTCTGTTCTCGCGCTGGGAATTTAACCCATTCGTTACGTGCCGCCTCCGGATACGCAGGAGTCTCGAATGATACGCGAGTCTCAAATGAGTTAATAGTTTAATGTTTTTTAAGTTTAATAACTTAAAACGTATAATTCATCTCAAGGAACTTGACAGAGTAATATGAGAGTCATGTAAAAACCCGCCGGGCTGAGTTCTTCTTCAAAAGTGCGAAACTCGCATGTACTGACAGTCAACTCATTCGAGACGAGCTGCATTCGGATACGCGGCATGATGCCGCAGTATCCGAATGCTGCTCATCTCGCGTGTTAAGTTTTAACTCATTCAGCCCGACGGCCGTTTTTTTTTTTTTTATTTTGGAGGCGTCATCTAATGGACTATGCACCAGTTGCAGGAGATGGATCGACCATGATAATCCAAGGGTAGTGCCAGATTAGCTTGGCGCCGACAGGCGCCAAGCTAATCTGGCACTACCCTTGAATTATAATGGTCGATCCATCTCCTGCTGTAGTGTGTCAGGGCTGAATGGCTTTAACACACCTGAGCTGCATTAAAATTAAAACACACCGATACTCGAATTCAAAAAGTTGGGATTGATCCTATACGATTACATGATGGTGCAGGAGACAGATCGACCGCGACACTTTAAAGGTAGTGCCAGAATAGCTCTGCCCTGTGAAGAAATATAGACGGTAAGTCCGCTTTTGTGAAAAGCGAGATTTTAATACAGTGAAAATCTTCCTTTTCACAAAAATGGTCTTGCTGTCTTGTGAACAGGGCTTTCTGGCAGCACCCTTGAGCTGTCAAGGTCTTTATGTATCTTGTAGCACGTCACTGCTGAACAGGTCAAAGGTCAAACTGCTTTAAATCAGTTTTATAATACAAAGCACACAAAAAAAAAGACAGTCTTGAAAGTGCATCACTCAAACAGTTCATTCAAACTGATTATCAGACCATGAAAAACAAAGAGTATCGGACCACTCAAACAAGAGTATTTTATCAGTAGCTGTGTGGTCACACACATTAAACGAGTGTCAGAGTTAAGGTGTCAAAAATACCTGTGGAACTCACAAAGTTCCTGCTCCGTGCGCTGTTTTCATAGTCACCACACACACACACACACACAGAAAGCGAGTCACGCCAGGATCAGTTACTCACTACTCAGCTTGCGAGCATTGAATGGCAGTCTCGAGTCAGGTGTCAAAATGGTCTGCTTGAGCAGAAACTGTACGAGTATGCTGGTCTCTGATTTCGGACCTTACGGCTTTCAGCCGTAAGGTCCGAAATCACAGACCAGCACACGTATGTACGCATCGCCTTCTCAGTGCCGCTCGGAAAGCGTAACAAAACTATACCCCGAGACGAAAAAAAAACAGGCATAACGCCTGCGTGAAGCGTAGTGTAGGGCCTACTTACAGTGACACACCCGACATCGGTAGTTTCAGAGTCAGCAAAGGCCTTTGCTCGTGAAATCTGAACGCTACAGGCCCCTTTCCACGGTCTCTGTGGCTATGCAGACTACGCTGATGAACAGTCTATGGCACGCTGGGCATCAGGGGACCAAGCGTGGAGTAGTCTGTCCCTTCAACGATGGCCATGGGAGCTTGGATTCTCAAGAGCCCGAGACTGACAGAGTTTCAAGCGAGGAGGCAAGAGGCATAGATTCTCAGGGGTTCATGAGAATATATGCCTCTTGCAGTTTCCCTTCTCTGACTTGCCTCTATGCTCGTCAAACACAGAAAGTCGATGGGTGTTGCGCCGGTTGTATCTGCCTGAAAATGATGGCGAATTCGGCATCGAGATGAAGCACCTGCGCTATGTCCTGAGTGCTGAAACGCAGGACTGTCATTGTGTAGGCTGGCGCTGGTCACACGTCGAACTTGCCGCGTAAAGCCTGAGTTTGTTCAGATGACGAACCACGCCATCAAGAGCGACAGACTCGAGATCAAGGGCTGCGTTCAGTACGCGGACCTGACGGCTGACACGCAACATACGTGGGCTGCATTTAAACGCAGGACCTGCGCGCAGTTCGCTGGATGCACACGACTGTCCTATCTAACGACCACCTGACAAACAAGACAGTCCACGCCACATACAAGACAGCCCTACCTCACGACCCGGGCTGACGGTGTTCAGATGCTACACAACCGACACACACGATGGTCCTACCTTGACTAGCGAGATGACCGTCCTCAGATGACCGCTGGATGCCGGAAGTGATCCTCGGGCTTGACCAGAACGTAGGCTAGCGGCCTCTGGATGTCGTGCGCCTGCATGTATGGGGGGCAACAGGGGACGAGGTACTGCCCCGATAAACTAGCTGCAGCCGCTGCTGCATGAGCGTGGGCCGCTGGGGGTAGGGAAGCCAGGGAGGTGTGGCCCAAGCCGTAGTGGTGTGGGTACAGGTGCGAGGCCAGGTCTGCTGGCGACCGTAGTCCGGATAGAGGATGGTGAGAGTCAAGTTTAGAGGCTGCAGCGGCAGCCGCAGCAGTGGCCATATCCAAATGAGGATACAGAGAATAGGAAGACGTCGGGGGCAGTAGCTGCCTCGCCTTGTCCATCATATGGGCGGCGTTCATGCTGTTCAGCAGGTCTGACTGGTGGGAGGACAGCGACGCCAGATTATGCGCCATGCTGGACAAGGCTCCAGAGTTCATGCCGTGCAGCATGGGCAGAGGGAACGCGTACTTGTCCTTCTTCATCAGGGACTTGGGCTTGCGGCGAGGCCGGTATTTGTAGTCGGGGTGCTCCTTCATGTGAAGGGCCCTCAGTCTTTTCGCTTCGTCAATGAAAGGCCGCTTCTCGTCTTCAGTCAGCAGCTTCCACTCAGCGCCCAGACGCTTGGAGATCTCAGAGTTGTGCATCTTGGGATTCTCCTGCGCCATCTTGCGGCGCTGACCTCGCGACCACACCATGAAGGCGTTCATCGGCCGTTTGACGTGCTCGTTGTTCTTGCCCATCCCGCCGTTTGAGCTGCTTCCCCCGGGGGATAAAGAGCCCGGGGAGTCGGGGCAGATGTCGGGGGACGGAATAGACACTCGGTGACCGTCCCCACCCATGCCTCCTGCCCCGACCCCCCGCGCTCCTGGCCCGGCCATGATGGGGGACCTGGACCTGTCGTCGTCGGACTCCAGCGTGTGACCACGGTCTGGCGGACTTGCTCCAACTTTGGGATCACTCCGGCTAGGGGGCATAACTCCGTTCTCGGGGTTGCCCCTCTTGTTTGGGTCCGTAAAGAAGGTGGGGAAGACTCCGAGTCTCGAACTGTTCAGAGCCCGTTGGCTGGGGTCGAAGTACATGGATAAGCCTTGAGAGGACGAGCTGGTACAAATCACTCCCGACTGGACTAAGAGCCGGGGCTTAGAGTCGCGTTCAATCCACTCCCGATATTACCGACGTTATTCACAGAGTTTTCGGGTGAAAATCAGTCTCGGTTAAACACACATCCAGTGGGACATAGTCTGTTGGACTCGCTCCGCTCTGGAATCAGCCACAATGTAAACAGGATCCCAGTACAAGTCACACCGTAAACAGTACCCGGAACACGTAAAGTCACGCCGTAAACAAGCTTGACAACACACGGGTACTCAAGTCAGTCACTGACAGTCTCTTTCAACTCCGTTTTGCAAATGATGAACAGAACAGTCACAGCCGGCACTGGTACAAATACAGTAGAATCGCTGGCATGTCACTGTTCAGCCGCGCCGCTACTAACGACAAATTGTATCACCGCTGTCACACACATACACCAGTCACTGACAGAGCGCGGGACGTGAATAAGCCACACTAAAGTCGCTCAGTGTAACACAGGCAAGACACCGAGGCTCAATACTCGGGTTCACAGACGCCTCAAAAGCTGGTTTCACAGTGGCCTGCCGATATTAGCTGTCAGTCAGGCGAACAAACAGGCAGTTGTGTCGAAATCGCGCGATCACTTGTCGTCGTGTTACCGCCCGTTGTCGTAAGTGAGGGAAACAAGTTCAATGATTAGTTTTATCTGGTGGAAAAGGCAGCGTGTGTGTCTATCAGGCGCCAATCAAACGCCAATCTGCCCTAATCCTCTTCGACAGTTTCTGGCTCCGCCATTGGACAAAACGAATGCTCTTCAGCCAGCCCCCGACCTTGTCAGTGGGTCTGCAAGAGACATAGATTCTCTTATGCCCCTGCTTGCTGCAGGGGCGCATGAGAATCGATTCCTCTTCCTGGCAGTGCCGATAATCTATGCCTCTTGCTGTTGGCGACTGGCCGCGCTTGACGTATGGTCCAATGGGTGAAGCTAGCGCGCGCGCTGCTCGCGGTGCTTGTCAGGCGCTGATTGGCCGAGCGGGGGCCAGTGTGACACTCCTTTAGCCCCGCCCACGTTAGCGCCGCGTGCTTGGCTGTTTTGACAGCATCACATCGCATACGATAGTTCGGAGGCTTCAACTGACACCTTTCAGCGAAATAAAACCCGGGTGACTCTCTCTTTGTGAGGATCAGACTCAGAACTAAATTAAAACCGATTTCTGAAGACCAGCAAGAGAAATGGAATCACTATGAGCTTCAGCAGCAGGACTGAACACAACAGCGAAAACCGCAGTGTGACCGTGCGTACTGACTGAATCCGCCAGTCCGAAGCGCATTTCTTAGTTCAGTTTCGGACAGTTTCAGTTACCGACTCGGGACCAGCCGCGCACCGTGGCTGCCGGCAGCTGAAGCTGTGCCACAAGGTGCAAGTTAGTCTGAAGCCCTGCCAGTTACACCTGTCAACGCCACCACCCGTATAGTAAGCAGACCAGCCATCACTGATAGTTTGGTCCCATCATGCTGCCGGAGTTCTCGTTACTTATAGACTGCATCAGTTACCCTGTGAGTGGTCACGACGGCGAGGTTGGTTGGGGTCAAACTGCACCGGACGGCGTCAGTAGAACTGACTTGACGGCTCAGTGATGCCGCGACTTGACTGCCACTTGCTGACTTGACAACTGAGCCGGCCAGAGTCAGTACTTACTTACTTACGCCTGTCACCCCTACCCGGGTTTAGGCCGTCGACGAGAGACCTCCAGCAACTCCTGTCCTGTGCTTCTCAGTCCTTCGATTCTACTCCAGGTGGTTCCCAGTCTCTTGATGTCTGCTTGGAGGTCTCGACGCCAGGAGTTTCTTGGCCTACCTCTTTTCCTCTTTCCCTGGGGGTTGGTTGTGTCCCTGGATAGAGAGAGGCGGCTCGGTCCTGTGGCTTCCGAAGACTTCCGGCTTTCACCACAGGACGTCATAAGTCTTCTGGTAGAAGAACCTTCCTCCTCCAGGAAAGGAATTACTGTTAGTCTTTTCGTCGGCGTTTTTGTAGCTATTTCCTTTTTTGCAGGGTGGGGAAGCTACCCCCACGCCCAACCCCCTTACTAGGAGGACCAGGGGTTTTCTGTCGGGGTCACCTTCCCTTAGACCATGTTGGTTCACGGCACCTTATTTCATTCGGTACACCCCGCTCACGAGGGACCCCCCCCCATCCACCACCCAGGGGACGCGCCTCAACGCCATATGGTCCCAGCGCGAGGGCCAGAGTCAGTGGAGGCTGTGTCTTAGTGTTGCCGTAGCGGCGGCCGCACCGGTGCCGTGTGCATACTTCCACTTTCAAGTGGCCACGGCCGTACACTATGACTAACAGATTCCGTGACTAACTACAAAACAACGTTTATTGTCGAGGGGCCCATTGAGGCCCGCAAAGGAGACAGATGGATCGGACTTAACTATCATGTACATTATCATCTTTAAGCCGCTTCTTCAGTCCATGACTATGATAAGATCTGCCGGTATAGTCATGCTTAGTGCATCAGTTTGGTTTCAGTACTCTCAGAGTCTGAAATAGGCCTACTTGACTGACTCAGTCCGAGAAGACTTTGACTCCGTCAGAAGCCTGCCGCCCGGCCACCGCTCAGTTACAACCGACTGCCACCAAGTACCTTCCAGTAAGGTCTTAGGTATAGTATAGCGTCTCATTCCGACTGATCACCGCAGCCTGCAGAGGCGCGTGAGGGTCTATGCGTCTTGCACGGCACGGTGGAAGGAGGCTCGTGAAACCACGTTGAGTATCCATACTGAAAAGGGGCTGGCTCAGGGTCCCCGCGCGTCAGTCAATCCGGAATGACGGACGGGGCGGCGCGGGGAAGTGTGTTTTGGATGCGGGGGGCGGCGACTAAAATGCAAATGACTTAATCAGTGTAGCCTGCAGGCTCGCAGGCACTAAAACAATGGGCGAATGGGAACGATGCGCCGAGTGCGAGACGAAATCGGCTAAGCGCCGAGACAATAGGCGAATTGTAAAACAGCACCGCCTTTTACGGCCGGCATTATGTTTCTACTGAGTGGCGACGCCGCCGTATGGTTGGCGATCGGTTTGAAAATGGTCCGACATGCCGGCTTTTCAACACCGATGGCAAAAGTTACTGTTGGTGCGTGATGTGATCATGTTTGGGCATTTTCGTATCCCCGACGCACTGCAACAGGTGTTTGATCGACCACAATAATTCAAGGGTAGTGCCAGATTAGCTTGGCGCCGTGAGGCGCCAAGAGCCTGGCTAGCCTTGACTGAATTATCATACTCATGGTCGCGGAGTCCTGCACTACTGCGGGCAGAGGCTATCACCCCAGTGACGCCTCCCAACAGAATTTGAGACTCCGACATGCGGTCGTGGGGTTAAATGGGTTAACCCCTTGAATGCCACTGACGATACCGGCCGTCCGCCGCTCGGCGCGGGAAGATATGTAGTAACGCGTCCCACGGCTGAACGTTATCGTCTGTAGCACCGACGGTCTCTGGCGGGCGGCCGGGTCACGTCACACTGAGCCGGATAACACAGGCACACAAAAGTTAAAGCCGGAGGACTGATCAGAGATTATACGCACACAAATCAAAGTAAGCAGTTCCGTCGCCCGTGTTGCCAGAAATGACTGAACCTGGACTGCATACTTCCCCTGAAAAACGATGAAACTGCCTGCCTGATTAGTCCGAGTTTGGACACTGACCTCAGTATAGAATCCAGGGGAAAAGCACGGGCTTGCTCCATAGCATGTCCGTTAAAAGGTCCTGATAAATCAAAGTGCCACAGTTGCAGTGCGCCTGAATTGATCAATGATCAGGTCGTACTCCACAGGAAAAAAAGATTTCTCTATCCCCCATAAACCCGCCCGTCAGGGCCGTCCATTATCACTTCGGTGCCGTGGACGTTAAACCCTGAACTAACCAACTGACCTACAGAAACTCATTGCGCATTCAACGCCAACTGCGAGTGATACATGGGACCTACGACGCAAGCTCAACGCCCGATAAACAACGCCGCCCGACACAGGCGGAGGTTGGCAGCGACTGAGGTACAGATTTTGACCCACGCTGCTGCTGTCAGGAGCGCCTAGAGAATCTCCGATATTTCTGTACACACAAGCTTGAAACTTGTCGAAATACTTTCTTAAAGGTGGCTAAGAGAACCTCCGAGCATATTGAACGTCTCATTAAGACATAAACAACCGTTTATAGGAAGTCGGTAGAGTCCGTAATTTTTGTTATATTTTTGTTATATGTACTTGAAATTTTGGATATAGCTAATTTTGATAAAGACATTGGATGCTTTGTATCCTTTCAATTTCTTTAGTAAAAATTAATTCTTTTCAGAAAAAAATTAAAACAGTAATAACCTTGACTTCTATAGACTCTCTCTCTCACTCATTCATATGCGCGCATCTGCAAGAGGTATAGATCCTCATGTGCCCGGAGGGCGCATGAACATCTATGCCTCTTGAGGATGTTTCCAGCGTGCGAATGCACGCACGCACACGCCGACGCGTTTCAGAAGAGTATGCAGGTGTACTTAGTATAGCATGTAGCTAGGTAAAGTCAACCTGATTTCACACAAATTATAGCAAGACAAATTGTACAGTGAAATTATAGTTTTGTCACCATTTTCGCAAGTCTGGAAGCGAAATTCATATCACGTTAACACATTTAGCCCTGACGCACTACAGCAGGCGATGGGTCGACCATGATAATTCAA
This sequence comes from Semisulcospira habei, assembly GCA_036245525.1. NCBI lineage: Eukaryota > Metazoa > Mollusca > Gastropoda > Semisulcospiridae > Semisulcospira > Semisulcospira habei. The sequence goes on along the minus strand of BTPG01000007.1, from coordinate 15,546,390 downwards.
GGGTAGTGCCAGATTAGCTTGGCGCCTGTACCAGGTGCATAGTCGTTAGATGATGCCTGCAAAATTTGGGAAATACGTGCTTCGGGCTGAATGGGTTAAATATAAAATTACGTAAAAACACAATGACGCGTATGCACTGCACGCGCCCCTTATAGAGTTCACAATGACACATTGGCACATCTGCGAGGCTTTTTGAAAAGGATTGATTGATTGATTGTACATTGCTTAACGTCCCGACAGCAACAAGGCTTTCTCAGGACGTGCCTGCACTGCTTGTGAAAAAAAAACTAAACAGAACATTGTATGTCGCCAGCCGGTCAAATACGTTAAATAAACCTAACACATGGGGCCTAAATAAAGCTAGGACCATTTAGCAACACACATCCAATATCAAGACAGTAGGGAGAGTTTTAAAAAGGCAAATACAGGTGAATGGACCAAGGGTAGGCAGAAACACATGCCCCAGAATAGAGAGAAAAACCCACCCTGTGGGGCTGACCAGGGTGACCCTGGGAACTAAAAAATACCTAACCCCACCCAAGTCCCCCAGGGCAGACCCGGGTGGGGGTTTTCAAAAGGAGATATTTCAACATCATAATCAAATCAAAGACAAAAGGTAGAGAGAGACCTTTGCCGGACAGCGAAGACAGCCCTCATGTAGAAGGGACTTTGTGGGTTACGGTGCATCCCATCTTCGATTCTGATTCTGGATCTTATGTGACAGGGAAGTGGATGTAAGGTGTTGGGAAGGGATGGGGTGGGTTAAAGCAGTGTCACAAACTGTGTGTGTATCTGAGAGAGAGCGCTGTCGCGGGGGCTCACGATTACCTATGCCTCTTGAACTTGGATCTGGTTTACGTTTTCTCGGCAGAGTAAAGGGGTTAAACACCAGCGGTATTCTTACGCTTCGAACTGTTGTTATAGACAATTTATCCTGGGCCAGTCCATCACCCAAACCTGCTGCCCATCCACCCACCCACCCATCTGTCCAGTCTTCCACCCTTATTTGCTAGCGTTCGCCTGTCTGTCCAGGTTTCCATCAGTCCAGCCTGACTATCCGTCAAGTCAGTATTCAGAGTGTCAGTCAGTTTGTCAGTACAGCAGAAGCTATTTTGAACGACCACCGTTATACGAGCTGACAATCACCTGCCATAAAAGACCACCATTCAGGTGGCTGTCGCCACCTGAATGGTGGTCTTTTATGACAGGTGACACATTGCTCTGCAGGACTTCCCTTGAGCGACCACCTGTCTTAAGACCACTATTTCTTGCCAAAAATGCGGTTGTTCAACACAGGTTCTGAAGTATAAGAATATATTTATAGCATATGTGTCACATATTGGTCTGTGATTTTCAACCTAACAGAACTATGCTTTAAGGTCCGAAATCACAGACCAGCACATAAATATACTGATCTGAACGCATTTCAACGCAAATTACAGTAAACTTGCAATTTATTTCTCGTTGCTATACATCCGAAAGTATCTGTAGATTAGACTTTGTTGCATCCAGTCCAGACCCAAGAGGGGACCTGCCAAGCGTGTAAAATGCAGAGAAGAACCCAACAGAGAAAGAAACACGCTTAGAAAAGACAGTTACAACACAACTTATTGATATTTAGGATAAATACCCTTCTTTAAAAAAAGGTTGCCACATTCCTTCTGCGATAACGAAGATAAGTAGCGACTGATCTCTATATTTTTTTTGTTTGTTTTATTTTTGCTTTTGTGTGTGTGTATTTTTTGAAGAAGAGTATTTAGCGAAAATATTAATAAATTGTGTTGCAACTGTCTTTTCTAAGCGTATTTCTTTTTCCGTTGGGTTCTTCTCTCTCTTTGTTATATCTGACCTTGTTACACGCGAAGTAGACTATAATTTAACCCATTCAGCCCCGACGCCCTACAGCAGGAGATGGATCGACCATAACTTGATGGGTGGATGGGCAGCAGGTTTGGGTGATGGACAGGCGCCAAGCTAATCTGGTACTACCCTTGAATTATCATGATCGATCCATCTCCTGCAACTGGTGCGTAGTCGCTAGATGACGCCTCCAAACTTTGGCAAATACGGGCGTCGGGCTGAATGAGTTAATATTTTATCAACAAGCGCGCCGGCACACACACACACACACACTCGCGTACACACTTTTCACGTCCGGTTTTTGATTGTCCACTATTAATCAGGCCCAGACATACGGCTGCATCCTCTACTTGATTACTAAAGCGAGACGAAAATGAAATTCATATCGACATACAGCGACGATAAAGACACAGAAAGACGAACCATACCCAGGCTGTATTCACACAGAGCACCTTTTTAATCTGCTTTGTGAGCGCGATTTGTCTGCTGAGAAATGTTATCTCCGCCAGATTATAATCACAACAAATCCAAGGTGATGGACTGAGTTATTTTTTCATCACGCCAACAGCCAGAGGGAGAACTGCTCCCCTCGAGAGAAACAGACGAAGATAGGCAGGCAAGAGACACAGATCTTCATCAGCCCCCGCCTGACGGCGGGAGCTCATGATGATCTGTGCCTCTTACAGATGTGTGGCACTCGGTGCAGAAATGACCGTAAGCGCATGCTCAATACGGCCCGGAAATGAGTGCAAACTTGACACCCGCACGAGCAAGCTAAACGCTATCACCAACCAGTGGTAATTGTATCGACTGCTCGGCTGAGGCCGCACACCGCACAAACCGGGCTTCACTGCTTAAAAAAACGCTCAGCGTTTTGGGTTCAACGTTTTCAGCTACCACGAAGGTGATTGCAAAGCCGGGGCACCAAACAAGATCTTGTGAATAATTCCCCCCACCTCCCCGCTTTTGGGTTGGATCTCGTGTCCTTTTGGACGACAGTCTGTCGGCCAACTATCTGAACTACCCAGCCCCCCCCCCCCCCCCCCCCCAAAAAAAAAAAAAAAAAAAAAAAAGAGGAGACAAAAAGAAAAAAGATTGGGTTGGTGGGCCGACGGAAACAAGGATGGATGGAAGAACGGTGAGCCGGACTGGATGGAATAACAGAGGTTAAACGTATTTTGCCGGTAACAAGTGCCATGATGCTTTTGTATTTTTAAAAATTTATTATGTACTATTTTTATAATTATTTTTTAATTATTTTTTTTTTATTATTTTATATTATAATTTTTTTTCGAGGGGGGGGGGGGGGGGGGGAAATAGGAAACTAAGATTTGTTTGCCAATTTTCATCAGCTGCAAATCGACGATTGAAACAGCGTGGACAGCCTGTCATTGTCAATACTGCAAACAAGGAAGTGTTCAAACTAATTAATGCACAAGTTGCAACCTTGGGCAGTTTTATTAGATACAGATACTAGATCCGCTTCAAAATACAGCCAATACACACACACCACCTTCCATATGCAAGAAGCATAGATCCCATGAGCCCCTGCTACTGCAGGGGCTCATGAGAATCTATGCTTCTTGTTCAACATCGGCACCATCCGTAAACCACTGGCGACAGCCAGAAGGCCTGAATTTGGGTATAAATAGGCGTTTAACCTTTATTCGTATTACTCCAGTGGGTGAAATAAGTGACTAAAATAGTTAAAGGGTAGTGCCAGAATAGCTTGGCGCCTCAGGCGCTAAGGTATTCTGGCACCTCCGGCCTTGAACTAAAGCCATTGGTCTATATCCTTATCTGTAAGTACTATAATTTAGCTTGCATGTGGCAGTGTACAAGTTTGAAGCTTTTAGCCTCAGTATGACATGGGTTAACTCATTCAGCTCCAGCACAGCAACGCACGACATGGATCAACCATGATAGTTCAAGGGTGGTGCAAATAGCTTGGCGCCCATAGGCAGGCACCAAGTTATTTTGTCACCACCGGCCCTTGAACCATCATGGTTGATCTGTCTTCTGAATTGTAATTCAGCCTTCAGAGGACGGCTCCAAAATGTGGGGATATCGGGCACAATGAGTTACCATCTGCGATTGTGTGGAAGGTGTCCGATTACAATATAGCCCTTCTGTTCCCAGCAACAAACAAGATGGTTAGCGTAGGGATGGCGTAAGGCACCCACACCTGGCTAATCATGGTGACACGTTACAGGTAGCACGTGCAACTCAGTCGTATCGTATTGTTAGTTTCTTCTGTCACCGTGTGTGTGATGGGGTGGGGGGTTTGGGGATGCACGTGTGCGCACGTATGCAGGGGGGGGGGGGGGGGGGGCGGGGAGGGGGGTGCGGGGGGGGGGGGGGGCTTCCATCTAGTCAGTCTCCCTACAGACCCAAGGATTAGGTCTGTGAAACGTTATCCATACTAAAAAGGTGACTGCCAAGCGTGTGAAATGCAGAGAAGAACCCAACGGAGAAAGAAACACGCTTAAAAAGACAATGCGTTGTAACTGTCTTTTCTAAGCCCGTGTCTTTCTCCATCAAGTTCTTCTCTGTGAAACGTTGATTCGCACGACTTCAATGATTGCCAGGGAGATTCCCCCTGCTATTTTTAACAATAAACAAAATACTCACTTTCCCTAGAGTTGTGCGGGAAAGAAGAATATTTACAGGCACAGTTTGATATAACCGTGATACAAGATTGTTGACGAAAACTGCAAGCGGGGAAAGTAGAACGGCTAAAAATAGTCCCCGACGCCTGAAAAAACTGCACAGGATGAACCCATGACTGTGGAGTGAATTCCATCATGTCAAAGTTCACCTAATTGCAAACTATTTTTTTCATATGACAATGTTCATTGTTATTGCTATTATATTTCACACGTTCTCTATAAATAACTTCATGAGTCATGTTAAAAAAAGATGCAACGCTTTAAATTTTGGGGTCATAGGCTCAACTTCCACCGACGTCATTTGTCGTTGAGAAAAACTGAGAACTGGCACGGTTATTTCAAAGCGAACAAAGTCGGCCAGCTTCCATTAAAAACAAATCGAGAAACTTTAGCGCACCTCTGTATCTTAACCCTTTGCGTTTCGGTAGCGGTTTTTGTCGCGACGATTCCTGCAGAAAACAATGGATACACAGCAGTGCAGTGGATTCTTTTACGGCAATCTACTAAAGGGGTTAACGTTCGACTCTAGATGTTGAAAAAGATGAGGTTCGGGATACTTTCGGCCTCGGCTAGAATTTCGCGTGTGACTTAATTTCCTCCCTTGTATTCTGAATTGAGCTAGTGATGCGATGGCGCGCACGCGGTGGCGCAGCGGATTTGCATTTAGTCAAAGCACTATCGTCAGGCCCATATATATGGTCAAAACTTAAGGGCCACTTTTTATCGCAGACGCACCGCCACCACCACACAAATAATGTAACAATACTTTTAGTCAGTACTTTGCTAATTCATTCGGTAACAATATCATTTAAGTTTTGAGTAAATCAAGCATTTGTAACAACAGCAGTACGTTAGAATGTTCACCCACCCCTCATTTGAAAAGCCACACAAGACTGGTCCAGTCAGTAGCGAGTGTACCCACCGTTTGCAGCCAAGCATTCAATGCAGCTTTGACGCATAGAGTTCACCAGGGTTCGGAGAACATGTTCTGCGCTCGCTTTCCACTCTTGTTGCAGGAACTGAGTCAGCTGAGGGACGTCTTGAGGTGGGGGTGGTTGCTGACTACACGTTGGCCAAGCACGTCCCAAAGGTGCTCGATGGGAGCCAGATCAGGTGAACGAGCTGGCCACTCCAACTTCATGATGCCCCGTTGCTGAAGGTACTCGGTCCACCACACGGGCGCGATGAGGTCGAGCGTTGTCGTCCTGCAGACAACGTTGGCGCCTATGGTTTGGAGAGCTGGCTGCATGAGGGGGGCTGCACAATCTCGTCCCGATAACGCAGTCCAGTCAGGGTGCCTCGGATGACGGAGGGAGGGGAGGGGGGGGGGGGTTTCCTGCCTTCCCTGCTGAAGCCTGCCCAGATCATGACTGCTCCTCCGTAGCGATCCACCTCTTGGACGCATCCATCCGTGAATCGCTTGCCCTGGCGTCTCTAGACCCTCACCCTGCCGTTGTTGAAGGACACAGTGAACCGTGACTCGTCAGTAAACAGAACCTGAGTCCACTGGAGTCTGTTCCACCTCACATGTTGACGACACCAGGTAACCCGGGCTCTGCGATGAGCTGGAGTGAGGGGTATTCTCACTGTTGCTTTGCATGAAGCCAGGCCAATTTCGTGCAGACGTTGGCAGATTGTGCTTCTGCTGATGTTAACGTTTGCAGCTTGCATCAGTTAGCGTCGCAGAGTGGTTGACGTGACAGTTCGGTCGCACAGAGCCGCCACACAAATGTATCCGTCCTCCCTTTTTCTGTTGCAGCGCGGGCGTCCTGAGCAAGGTCGTCGTTCTGCTTTTCCAGTTTCTTGGAATTGTGCCTGCAGCCTCTGGATCACTGAATGGGACACCCTAAGACGTCTCCCAACTTCTCGTCCGGAAATTCCATCCTGCAGCTATGCTAGCGCCCGGCCTTGATCTACTGGCGTTAGGCTTCGTCGTGGTGGCATGGTTAGGAAAGTGACAATTATGCCCCTACTGTACTGGTAATTGTAGCGAAACAGAAGTGCTCAGTGTTCACAACTGATTCATTTAGCACGTACATCACGACTTTACCGAGTTTTTCCATCTGCCTGCCTTTGGTACGCTTGCCAATATCGCACAACTTTTAACAAAAACTGACGATGTTTCATGTGCATTTGATACGTTTGTGGAAATTGATGAGTTGTTGTCTATTGTTCTCTGTACAGTGAACTGTCTAAGGTCAACTTTTAACCCATTTGGATCAAAAGAACATTGTAGTTTATTAGCGTACTGTCGACGATAAACAACGACACAAAAAAAGTGGGATGGCCCTTAAGTTTTGACCGTTAGTGTATATATATATATATATATATATATATATATATATATATATATATATATATATATATATATATATATATATATATATATATATATATATAATGATCTGGTTTCAGTAGCACGACATTCAGATATAATTTTCAGTACGTCTGTGACAATACTGGAAATAGGGGTAGGGACGGTGGATGATGGTAGGTGGGGGTGGGAGAAGCCGGGAGGAGGGGGGAGGGGGGAATCAATTATACCGATTAATTTTGCATTCACGCGCAGGCAAGCGTCAAAAACAAGCCCAGCACGTGCAGCATGAACACGAGATCCGGTTTTACGCGTCGGGCCATTGTTTTCACTACGCTGCGGCCTTCATAACAAGGACATTGCACAACACATTCAATACCTTTAAACAGTTTGTCAAAGGATCACATTTCAGACCGCCCATATTTCATTTTCCTTTCATGTCTATCGCACCACCCGACATTTGCAAGAGGCTGCGGGGGCTCATGAGAATATACGCCTCTTGCGTGAATGGCTCTGTGTTCCCTAAAAGATGTCATTGTCTTCACTACACAAAGGATACAATAAACTATTGAAAACGTTTAAAAGTGCGATTTATCCAAAATATCAAATTCAAAATCGTCCACGTTCGTTTTCAGCGTTTAAACGTCTGTCGGCCGTATTTAGAATCGCGCTTGTTTTTTTTTTGTTTTTTTTTAAATCCTTTGGCTGTCGGCAGGCCGTTTGACATCGGAGCGCACTTTTTCAAATATCTCCGCAAGAAGAACCACTTTTCTGTACCACTTTAAGAACGCATATCATCAAAAGTAAATCGTATTAGGTCAACTGTCACTGAATGATATTTGTTCTAATATTAATATAAAAACAGTGGTTCTTTGTGGAGATATTTGCAAAACACGCTGTGCGCTCAGATGTCAAACGACCTATAGCGGGTTTTTGACGAGATGCTTCCTGCAGGAATCATCGCGACAAAAACTGCTACCGACAGCCACAGGGTTACATTTTATTCGTTTAACCCTTTCAGCGCCATTGGCTCCTTCCCGAATTTTGGAAGTGTTACTTAACGACTATGTACCACTTGCAGGAGGTGGATTGACCATGATAATTCAAGGGTAGTGCCAGATTAGCTTGGCGCCTTTCAGGCGCCAAGCTAATCTGGCACTACCCTTGAACTATCATGGTCAATCAATCTCCTGCTGTGTGGTGTTGGCGCTAAAAGGGTTAAGCCGCGTATCCGGAGGCGGCACGTCTCGAATGAGTTAAACATTTTGTTAAGAGTATCACATTTATAATTGTTCACGTTTTTTGCTTAAAGGCCCACTACCACCTAACTGTTCAAAGATCCACTTCTGTTACAGCTCGTTACGAAACGCTACACACAGGTCTAGCTATGGTTCATTTAGACACAGGGCAAGCCAGTTCAGCACACGTCTTTATATCAAGTAACCTGACAATGACTCCACTCAGTTCTAGAAATACAACGCTATCCGAGTACGATAAACAGCTACAAATAGATTGACGCACTAGTGGCTGCACAGAATAGGTGCGATTACGCGTGTGTTTTTGATGCGTGTCCCAACTGCTATTAAAGTTTATTAGGTGTGTCGACAAGGCATAATAAACACAAATGGTGCTGAAATGCGTCTTCGAATTTCTTTAAAGGCCTTCCCTGCCACAGCCAACGTACATTTTGTTTCTGAAATGTGGGTTCATTCAACGACCAAAAGCCACACCCGTCCAAAAACATAGATACAAAATGGCCTTTGCAAGAGGGGGCTCATGAGGATCCATGCCTCTTGCATTTAGATCGCGTTCAATTTTGCTCGGCATTAAAGGGGTTAAACAGTTTGTGAAAAATATTTAAAATTGAGCACGATTTAGTTTTTTAAAAATTTGTAAAAGGTGCAACATTTAAAAATAGATCAAGTTTCGTTTTTAAACATTTTTGGACAAGTATCACATTCAAAATTGTCCACGTTACATTTTTTTTTTTATCAGCTTGTGAAAAGCATAGTTATAATCGCCCTCTCTTTCTTTTTAAAACAGTTGTGAAAAAGTATCACATTTAAATTTGTCGCTAAAAAAATAATGAAAATACCCTTCCATTTCTAAGATGCAGGATACTTGGGGCTCACCCCTGTAGCGAAACGTCTTCGGGCCCACTGCGTCCGTCGTGGGCCCCAGGACCTTAGCTTACTGGGCATGAGAATCGACACATCTTTCTGATACAGATTAGACTCATCTACGTCAGATTAAGTGTTTATACGAGTTTTAGCCCGTCGACAGGACACATTCTTCATCATCATAACAATGACTCGAACTGCAACAATAATAAAATCACGAATATCTCTACGGCCCCCTAACCTCTTAAGAAGTTCCAGACGCTTCGCAACAGCTAGTAAAAACAAAAGAATTAGTCTTTACTACTTTACATTAAAAACAGAACTAAAGCTGAAAGTTAAACATGTGCTGGTCTGTGATTTTGGACCTTACGCACATTACGTCTCGATGCCTTAAGGTCCAGATTCACCTATCAGCGCAAGGTGCAAGTTTCCTGTGTATCGTCCCCCTGTGCATGCATGCCAATGCCAACGGTGTCGGTTTTCCGTCTGTTCCGTGTTTGACATGAATTTTGATAGTCCGCCTGCAGTGTGCCGTCACAGGCGAATTTATTTCTATACAAACCGACCAGCTGTCGACAGAGTGGTGTTGTGTCATTTTTCTACCATTTTGTTTGTCCGGGTTTTTTTTTTTTTTTTTTTTTTAATATATTTTGTTTTATCGGTTCTTTGTTCGTTTGATTTTGTTTATTTGAAACGTTAAACGTTTAGGGCTCAACGTCATTTGTCCACCACGAAGGTGATTTCAAAGACGGGGCACCGAAAAGAGGCCTGTACAAATTTTGACTCCAGCTGGGTTAGAACCCACGACCATTTCGGACGGGAGTCAAACGCTCTACCACCGAGTCGCCCAGCTCCCCATTTTGTTTTTGAGTTTGTGTTTAGTTTCTTTGTTGGTTTATTTGTTTTTCTTTTGATTATATGTTTGTTCGTTTTCGTTAGCTGTTTGTGTTTTTAGTTGGGTTGGGTTTGTTTTCCTTAATTTTGTTTGTTTAGATCACATTCTGATCAATTTAGTTTCTTTGGGTGTTGGGCTCTTGGGTTGGGCTGGCGTTTACTACAACTATGACGACGATGATTACAAAGATCAGATCGGAACAAGTGTGTGTGTGCGTGTGCGTGTGCGTGCGTGCGTGCGCGCGCATGTGCGTGTCTGAGTGATGCTTGCGTGCAGGTGGTGTTTGCCTCGTGCGCTTGCGCGAGACAAAATTGTCCTCAAGCACTCTCGAAACACTGCGAACAGGTCCCCTGTCGCTCCACCCAGGTAAAATACCTCACCCATTAAATGTCTTCTTCAATATTACATAACCTCAATCGCTCCGGAATCACTTTCCACAAACCGATACCGTCCCATTGCAAAAGGCGTAGATTCTCATGAGCTCCTGCATCCGCAGGGGCTCATGAGAATCTACGTCTCTTGCTGACAACAATCTAACTCTTTGAATTTGTCAGACGTGGTCGAGTTCATCTCATCGCCGAGAGTCGATTTAGTGAGCCCGAGACTTTTTAACTGCAAGAGGCATAGATTCTCACGAGCCCCTGCATTTGCAGGGGCTCATGAGAATATATGCCTAATGGTGTGTTCGGGTTGTTTTATCTCTCGGATCGTGTCAGAAGGAGGTCGCTATCGAGAGTTGGTTTGCGGCTTCCACATTGTGAGATGTCCGCATCGCCTTTTATTGACTCTTTATTGCTACATAAACGCCAGCTCTTTTCGGATTTTTCAATCGTCGAAAAAAAAAAAAAAAAAAACACCCATACCGCTCATACTTACTCAATCGTAAATTTAACATAGTTTACCACCCTATATTTGAGGAAATGAAGCTTAGTTTATCCACGCTGATAGCACAGAACTCATGCGACCCAGCAAGCGTGAGGGACTCATGATCTATGCCTGTTCACCAAAAGAGAGGTGCTCTTTCGATCAGCGCTTAAACTTTTCAGTTGCATTTCATACACTTCTTCAATTGCGGAAATGTATGTAATGTGAGCAAGCAAGAGGCCTATATCATACTCTTCCGGTGGCCCGTTAAGGCCTGTGCCTACTGAACAACGCAGAGGCGCTCTGGTCGGCTGCGATCCAACTTAAAGCGACACCTGCCCCCACTTTCTCTTATTGCCCGGCTCTCTTGGCAATTGTAAAAGCTACAGGCTTAATCAGTCGTGATTTAAGCACATGCGATACAGTTTCCTAGCGTACTTGTTCAACAAATGTTTCACATAATGGGTCGACTCAAGGCACGCAGGCGAGAAAACTCGCGAACTCAAAAGCTACCTGTGTCTGGGGCCATAAAAACTTGAACCATTAATTGAAAGGGCAGATCTGTCCAAATGCAAGAGACACAGATTTGCATCAGCCCATGCATTCGCAGGACTCATGCGAATCTATGCCTCTTGCTGACAGAAATTTAGCTCTGATCACTCAATTTGGGAATTCAATATGGGGTCAGAATGGCGACTGACTTTCCATTCAGCGTAATCTTACTCCTGCGTCGACCTGTGCGTCGCTTTAAATGTGAACTGTTGTCGTAGGCTCTCTCCATTAGTATGAATATTTCACCAAAAAGCGTTATTCAAATAACTTCTGGGCCAAAACGTCAGACGATTAAGCGGCGGGTGATGTCAAAATGTGACACCGAGACCGGAAAAACGGACGAAACGAAATTGGATAGCTGAGGGAAAGCGCATCGGGCATGATCACCTTTCCATGCATTTTTTATCCGCTTGTTTGGGGATGTGGCGTTTTGTGTTTTGCTGGATTGGCGCTCCGTGATCCGGAACGTGACTTTTTCAACGACTTTTGATTCTCTCTCTCTCTCCCTCCCCCCCCCCCTCCCCGTCTCTATCTCTCTCTCCCCCCTCCCTCTCTCTCGTTAATTACACAGGATAGCTTGTAAGACAGGTATCGTACTGCCCAATAGCTTTATCCTGAAAAAGATTCTTCTTCATCATCGTCATCAACATCCTCTCCAGCTCTGAAAGCAAGAATAGCTGTCAACGCTTCTCCTAAAACGGTTAACCCTTTTAGCCCCAAGGCCCCATTTCTCAAATTTTGCAGATGTTGCCTAACAACTATGTACCAGTTGTAGGAGATGGATTGATCCTGATAATTCGAGGGTAGTGCCAGATGAGCTTGGCGCCTGTTGCAGGGTCCCGGGGCTAAAACGGTTAAACCAGCAGCCTTGGTGTTGTGTTGTCGCACGCAACAATCGAAACCAGCTCATTCTGAAAGTTTGAATTAGTACGCTTCATACTGCATTACTGCAAGTCGTAAGTCTTTGAAAAACAATAAAACCTGTTCTGAGCAACCATCATTTTTTTTTCTCCAAGTAAAAAAAATGAGTTAACTCATTCAGCCCCGAAACACCACAGCAAGACATGGATCGAGCATGATAGTTCAAGGGTGGTGCCAGAATAGCTTGGCGCCCATAGGCGCCAAGCTATTCTGGCACCACCCTTGAACCATCATGCTCGATCTGTCTCTAGAATTGTAATACAGTCATTTAGAGGGCAGCTTCAAAATTTGGGGATTTCGGTCCTGAGGCATAATGCGTTAAAAGACATAATATTCAAGAGAATATTGAAGTTCAAAAGAGATCCTCCGTCATTAACCCTGTGGGTGTCGTAGCGGTTTTAGTCACGATAATTCCTGTAGGAATCATCGCGACTCAGTAAAACCACTAACGACACGCAAAGGGTTCAAGACCATAATTTAGGTGGCGACAGTCAAAGGCACGTCTACTGCGACAGCCACCTAAACGGTGGTCTTTAATGACAAAGACGGGATTCTCGTATGGATTGTTCGATCAAAACAGTTCTGCGGTGTCCCACAAGGGACAATCGCACATTATCCTAACTCCAGCGTTATCCTGCATTCTCTCATAGGTAGAGGAAGTCACCGCGTGTTTAGCCCGAGTCTGACAAAGCTATTCTCCATCTGCTAGCAAACACCGCGCCATCAGTGTTACACTGAACACCCCATCATCTCCACAGAGGAACCCAGACGTAAATTAGGGCCAGAATGCAAAGCAATCTGACCCAGAAAAAGAGTTGAACTGCATTGCATTTTCGAGCGCAAAGATACCGTCTGTAGTTTTCACAATATCCTGGAAGTTGCAGAATTCTGGGAAAACTTGTGCTCTGTAGAGATAGCCGAAATGCGGGAGTTTCGTTTATTACAAAGAAAATCTTGCTGTACATAAAAAAGACTAACTGCAGTGGGTAGACTTCAGTGGGTAGACTTCTGAGGGATGAGGGTGGTACGCGTACGGGCATTTTCGAGCGCAAAGATACCGTCTTCAATTAACTGAACTGCCAGTTTTTAAACTGCAGTTGAAACAAGACTGGAGCAGGAACTCTTTTGTAAAATATACATTCAAAAAAATTGATTATTAACTGTATCTAAAAGATTCAGCAGGAGGCATAAATCCTCATACGCCAGTGCAGCATGCTGCGGGGGGCCACGAAGATAATGCCTCTTGCAGATGACAGGCGTCCTCTTCATTAGCCCCCCAAAACTGCCAGCGCTGAGGAGGCTCTACGCCTCTCGCAGATGACAGTCGTTCGCATCATGAACTGTGGAAAAGAGACCGATTCCTCGTGTACAAACGCGCGCAGAGCAGGTTCCATTATGCCAACTATTGTCAGTCGCACTAAAGCCATTGTCCATCAACGGGCCACAATAACCACACTACGATGCCGACGGACAATGGCGCTGACAATCTTTTCGCTCGGCCAGCGCCTCGCCTGAGTGAACAGGTAGCAACAGCACAGGTCACCCTCAGTATTACGCGCCCAGTCTCTGACAAGGATCAAACCGAAAGCGAACAGTGGTTTCTGGCTCCCACGGCGATGCCCGGTGAGCAAAAGGTCCTCGGTCCGACAACAGTCTTAGCTGGCCCGCGCACGGCTGTGCGCGGGCCAGCTAAGGCTGACGTCGGGCCGAGGACCTTTTGCTCACCAAGCGGTCTTCGTTCACCAGTCATTCTCTGTAAATTTATAACAATTGATTGATTACATTGCTTAACGTCCCGACAGCAACAAGGCTTTCTCAGGACGTGCCTGCACTGCTTGTGAAAAAAAAAATAAACAGAACATTGAATGTATGTCGCCAGCCGGTCAAATACATTAAATAAACCTAACACATGGGGCCTAAATAAAGCTAAGACCATTTAGCAACACACATCCAATATCAAGAGCTACAGGCAGTGCAGACAGTAGGGAGAGTTTTAAAAAGGCAAATACAGGTGAATGGACAAAGGGTAGACAGAAACACATGCCCCAGAATAGAGAGAAAAACCCACCCTGTGGGGCTGACCAGGGTGACCCTGGGAACTAAAAAATACCTAACCCCACCCAAGTCCCCCAGGGCAGACCCGGGTGGGGGTAAATTTATAACAAGGCGATAGGGGAGGTGGTTATTAGCTTACGTGGTTGGTACTTAACTTTCGTCCGAAATATAATAATAATAAAAATAATAATAATAATAATAATAATAATAATAATGAGTACTCGTATAGCGCCTAACCGCAAAAATTAGAGCTCTAGGCGCTTAACAAAAGCTAATTGTACAAAAATAACTAATCACAAAAACGCAGTTTACAAAAAGTATTTATTTATTTTTTTTAAATACAACGCACTCTATAAACAATCTATACACAATCACTCTTCAAATATGCATATCATTCATTGAAGGAGGTGCTGCGCTTATAGACTCATACATGCACTCACGCACGCGCGCGCACACACACAAACACACTGCTACTAAATATCGTGGATTCGAACCCATCTGGAGTCAAAATTTATACAGATCGTTTTTTTGGGTGCCCCAAACTTGAAATTACCTACGTGGTGCAAAAAAGACATTACGCCCTAAAGTTTAATTTGTGAACAAATAACGCGATATCGAAATGGCGCAATGTGACGTAAAGGCTGCCGAATACCGAGATATCCTGGGGCTGACCTGTCGGGCAGGACAGCTGTTGTGAGTTTTGCCCGGATTGAGAGTTGATAGATAGAATAGTGCTTTGAGCAGATGCCATGATTGTGTCGTCTGCTTCCCGTCAATTCGTCCACTTGCAAATCTAGTACGACTGATACAAGAAATATAACTGAACTGTCAAAAGCCTGTACGCTCATTTTTTTAGAATAGCGAGATTTTCATTGTATATAACAGTGAGTGAAAATCGTGCTTTTCTCAAAAATAGACGTCAAGGCTTTTGACAATCACACAGCGGGAACGTCAGTAATGACCACTGTTTGAATACTTGCAAACTCGCATATGAGCAGCCTGCTCTCGGAACAACACAAATAAGGTGATATTCCCAATGTGCAAAAGGCCATCGGGCCGACGTCAGCCGCCGTTGGCCCGCGCAAGGCCGTGCGCCGGCCAACAGCGGCCCACGTCGGTCCGATGGTCTTTTTTCGCAGTGAGTTAGTACAAAGACAAAGCCACTGAAAACAATCATTACTGATGACAGTCTATTTAACTCATTCTACCCCAGACACACCACAGCAAGATATGGAGCGACCACGATAGTTCAAGGGCGATGCCAGAATAGCTTGGCGCCTATGGGCGCCAAGCTATTCTGGCATCACCCTTGAACTATCATGGTCGATCTGTGTCCTGCACGGCAATGCCGTCTTCAGAGGACAACGGCAACATTTGGGGATTTCGGTCTTGGGGTTCAATGAGTTAAGACATTAGACGGACGTGCTGTATTCTGATATGCCTTGATATACCCGGATGCGGCATGTTTCGAATGAACCAACTAATAACTAATGGGTAGACCATCGAAACCGGTGATGTCGTCATTGTGCATGACTTCTATTTGTGGGTGCGGGTGTGGCTGGCCAAGCCAATCCTGGAGCCACACCTGCGAGGGCAATGATTTGTTAGTTAGTTATTTGGGTTTAACGCCGAGCAGGCGACTAAGGCCATCTCACGGCGGGATGGGTAAAAATCTGGTCAGCCAGACTAAAAGCAAGGTCTTAAGACAAGATGTAAATATAGATTAAAAATCTCAGGCTAAAATGTCGCACATGTCTGGAAAAGAAACGTCTACAGACTCTCAAAAAGGGCAAATAAAAAAATTCACATAGTCTATGAATGCTCAGATCTTGTTAAAAATATTGCATTCTCTAAAAAAATTGAAGATTTTGTCCGGGGGAACATCCCGGAACAAAACCTTCAAGGAGTCTGCTGTGAAGTGTTTATATCTGGTGTCAATTAGGTCAGCACAATACAGCAAAAAGTGTCGAACAGAAAACTGCTCATCACAGGCAAAACACCATGGACGCTCATCCTGTTTAAGTAAGTAAGAGTGCGTAACATATGTGTGCCCGATGTGGAGCCGAGCAAGGACAGTCTCCTCACGGCGGCTGCCGCAGCGGAAAGGTAGACTGTCAGACAACTTAGGAAGAGCTTCATGAAGCTTGTTCCCTTCCTCTTTGTCCCACTCGGACTGCCACTCGCGGGCTATGTACGCACTAATAACAGGTTTAAAATCACTATAGACAGTCTGTGTGTCAGGGACAGGGTCACTGCGGGCACTGTTGGCAGCAGAATCTGCGATTCTGTTGCCTTCGATGCCCACATGGCCTGGGACCCAAATAAAAATGATGTCATAATATTCCTTCATCAAGTCCGCGTAGAGCTCTCTAATCTGCACCAGCAGTGGATGGTCTGTTCCCGCGCCCTGAAGGGCCTGCAGGGCAGAAAGAGAGTCAGACAGAATCAGGAAGTTCCTTTCCCGAGACTGATAGGCATGCTTGAGTGCTAGCAGAATGGCCTGCAGTTCTGCACTAAATACAGAGGAATGGTCAGGGAGACGGAGCTTAAATGGGCGTCTAGGATGGCGAGAGGACACTGCAGCCGCAGCCACTCTTCCATCCTCAGACTTGGACCCATCCGTATAAAGACGACAATAGCCAGGAAAAATTGAAAGGAGTTCATTGAGGCTCTGTTGGTATATGGCTGGTGGAGTACAATCCTTCTTGTGGGCAGTCAAGTCCAGCAAGATGTCAGGAACTGGTAGTAGCCAGGGTGGAGTGACGTGTTGCAGAGATTCCGAAACTTTGTCCAGGTCCACTCCGGCCGCCTGCAGATGAGGTCGGACACGGAAGGAAAGTGGACGGACAGCTCCCGGATGGGCATCGTAAATCTCTGCAAACGACGGGGTAAAAACACAATCATAGGCAGGATTTTCTGGATGGGCCTTCAGCTTCAGAACGTAGCTGAGCATGAGGCGGATGCGGCGGAGACTGAGAGAAGGCTCCCCTGCCTCTGCATACAGACTAGGAACTGGAGATGTCCTAAAGGCTCCCAGACATATGCGCAGACCTTGATTGATTGATTGATTGTACATTGCTTAACGTCCCGACAGCAACAAGGCTTTCTCAGGACGTGCCTGCACTGCTTGTGAAAAAAAAAACCAAAACAGAACATTGAATGTATGTCGCCAGCCGGTCAAATACGTTAAATAAACCTAACACATGGGGCCTAAATAAAGCTAAGACCATTTAGCAACACACATCCAATATCAAGAGCTACAGGCAGTGCAGACAGTAGGGAGAGTTTTAAAAAGGCAAATACAGGTGAATGGACAAAGGGTAGACAGAAACACATGCCCCAGAATAGAGAGAAAAACCCACCCTGTGGGGCTGACCAGGGTGACCCTGGGAACTAAAAAATACCTAACCCCACCCAAGTCCCCCAGGGCAGACCCGGGTGGGGTGCAGACCTTGATGGTGAATTGTGTTCAGACGCTGCAGAACAGACTTGGAAGCCGAGCCATATACCACAGAGCCGTAATCCAGTTTGGACCGAACAAGGGCCCGGGTACAGTCGAAGTAAGACAATGCGGTCTGCACCCCAGTCAGTACGACCAACGACACGAAGAATGTCGAGGGCCTTCCGACAAGAGGTTCTAAGGTAGTTAACATGGTTGCAGAAGGTCAATCTTTTGTCAAAGATGACCCCCAAAAACTTAGCCTCTTCAGCCACCTTAATTGGCACTCCAGCAATGCTCAGGCTAGGTTCTGGAAAAAATTTCGTCTGGTTAGTAAAATGCACACAGTCTGTCTTGGAGGGCGAGAATCTGAATCCATTGAGAGACACCCACCCCTGGATGCGATCAACGCACAGCTGCAAGCGCCTCTCAAGGGACGCAAGTCCTCGACCTCGTGCACACAAAGCAAAGTCGTCCACAAACAAAGAGCATTCAGAATCATCCTTGACGGCCTTTACAATGTTATTTATTTTAATGCTAAATAAAACAGGAGATAGAATACTGCCCTGCGGGACACCCATCTCCTGTTCAAAGGAGTCGGAGAGGGTGGAGCCCACACGGACATGGAACGACCTGTTGGACAAAAAATTGTGAATAAAAACGGGCAGATGCCCTTTAAAACCCATGTCCGACAAATCAGACATTATACCATGCTTCCAGGTAGTGTCATATGCCTTTTCAAGATCAAAGAAAATTGCATAGACATGCTGCTTGTTGACAAAAGCATCTCGGATAAAAGACTCAAAGCGGACTAGATGGTCAGTTGTACTACGGAAGCGCCGGAAACCGCACTGGAGGTCTGTGATGAGACCCTGTGACTCAAGATGCCACACCAGTCGGGCGTTGACCAAGCGTTCCATAGTTTTACATAAACATGATGTCAAAGCTATTGGCCGGTAGTTGCCCGGGTCGGAAGGATCCTTACCCGGCTTGGGAATTGGCACAACCACAGCCTGGCGCCAAGATGGCGGAAAATGACCGGTTATCCAGATATGGTTAAAGGCCTTGAGAAGTACAAGGAGTGAATCCTCAGGCAGATGTGTTATGAGCTGATAATGGATGGTATCTAATCCAGCAGCAGAGTCAGTACATTTCTGCATGGCTTGCTGCAATTCTGAAAACGTAAAAGGGGCATTATAGTCTTCCAAGTTATCCGATATAAAATCACAAGCACAAGATTCTCGCTTCTCCTTCTCTCTCTGGAAGAAAGGTGAATAATGCTCTGTTGAAGAATTATGGGCAATGGTGGAGGCAAGCAAATTGGCCACAGCCTTTTTATCTGTGACCAAACTGGCACCATCTCTAAGATGGCCAACAGAAGCCGAGCCACCCCTGCCCCTAATTCTTCGAACAGCCTTCCAGACTTTTTGGGACGGAGTCCTAGAAGATAAAGATGAGACGAAGCGTCTCCAGGAAGCACGGCGTTCACGTTTAAAAATATAACGGGCTTTCGCCCGCTGTCTTTTAAAGGTTAAAATATTTGCTTGCGACGGATTACGAAATGCACGTCGCTGAGCAGATTTGCGCATTGTTTGGGCCTTGCGGCACTCTTCATTGAACCATGGTACTCTCGGCTTCCGAGGGAGTGATGTGGAAGTTCTAGGGATGGTTTCACCTGCAACCTCCAACAAAATAGAAGTAAAACAAGAAACAGGTTCTTCAGCTGACATGACCACCTCCTCTGTAAGACGAGACTGACAGAGAGAGGCAAACAGAGACCAGTTAGCTTTCTTGAGATTCCAGCGCCCCACCGGCGAATCCTCCTCACAGCTGACCGATGACAGGACTACTGGGAAGTGGTCACTACCACACAGGTCATCGTGAACCTTCCAGTCAAAGTCCAGCATGAGAGAAGGATCACACACAGTGAGGTCTAGAACAGAACTAGATCCGGAACCTGAGTTAGAGTATGTAGGTGAGCCATCGTTAAAGACACATAGGTTAAGTTGAGAAAAAACATCTTCTAACATCTGACCTCTGCCATCATAGTGGTCACTACCCCAAAGGTGAGCATGACCGTTAAAATCCCCCATGAGAATAAAGGGAGGGGGCAGTTGATCTACTAAGTGAAAAATATCATTGCTACAGACCCGCAGTGATGGTGGCAGGTAAATACTGCATATGGTTATGGTCTTTTTTAAGGTAACCCGAGCAGCGACAGCCTGAAGACAGGTGTCGATGCTAACGGGGCTACATAAAATTTGGCTACTAATGAGAAGAGCCGCTCCACCCGAGCGCCTCTCCGAATCAGAGCCTTTATGTATAACATTAAAACCATTAAAAGACACAGGGTCAGAAGTCTTCAGGTAAGTCTCCTGAAGAGATATGACTGAGGGGTTATAGAACTTGACTAAAAGACGTAATTCCTCAAAGTTAGCTCGAAAACCACGACAATTCCACTGAAGCAAAGAGTCCATGATTAAGTCTGATCTGGGGGTAAGGAGTTTTTCCCCCCTTTTTCCTTTACCTTGGAAGGAGTTGAAGAAACAGAGGGGGGCCGGCTCCCGGGCCTCCTCTGGTTCTTCGGAGAGGAAGGGGGTGGAGCTGCCGCAGCATCAGCAACAACAACTTCCACTCCCTCCATCCGCTCCTCCAGTGCAGCATATTTGTTTTGAAGGGGCACATCTGTGTTCCCCTTCTGGGCCCGTGCGCACAGCGGTCCCATAGATTTCTTAGACTTCTGGTCCTGGGCAGCGTTCCTGCCGCTAGAGTTAGCGGCCTTAGAAGGCTGACCAGAGCCAGAAGCCTTTGGAGTTGACTGACTAACAGGTTTGGGTGGGGGCTGAGGCTTAGGGGCAACAGAAGGCGGCACAACCGGACCGGCAGTGTCCGCCTTCTGCGTTCCCTGGCTCCTTGTCACCACCGGAGGAGAGTTACTCTCCAGGGGCGAGATGAGCCGAGGCTCCGCCCCCAACCAAGAAGTTGGGGTCTGACATGAAAAGTCTTTGGTGGGGCGCTTGCCTGCCACCGCTGCACTAAAAGTATACACTGAGGTGTTAGAGGTTGGGGCAGCCGCAGCTGCACCAGGGCCTTCAACCAGTTTTTTGGCATCCAGAAAGGACAGCCCCTTCTCCACACGCACCTGCTGAATCTTGCACTCGGATATCCAACGAGGGCATTTCTTATCCGAAGCCATATGCGCCCCCTGGCAATTCACACACAGGGGGGTGGCTGTGCAGGACTCAGCAGAGTGTCCGGGCCTAGTGCAACGGGCGCATGAAGCCTCTGCCTGACGGCATGTCTTCTGCCCATGGCCATACTTTTGGCACTTAAAGCACCGGAGGGGAAGAGGGACGTACTTTTTCACTCTCAGGGAGTAGTAACCTCCCCAGATGGTAGTAGGAGGGGTGGGGGTGCCAAACGTCAGGATGATGGTAGGGAGACGGATCTCCCCACCACCTCGCTTGGAAGCGAAGCGCCTGACGCAAGTCACCCCCTGAGACTTAAGGTTCCTTACAAGTTCATCTTCTGACAGTTCTGCCAAAGCTTGATCTTTGATTACGCCTCTTGACGAATTCATAGTTTTGTGGGGTGTGACTTCCACAGGAGTGTCTCCGATGGAAGAGAGCCCCAGCAGCCCGCTGGAGTGTGCCCGAGTACGGCACTCCACCAGCAAGTCACCAGACCTGAGGCGCTGGGCGTCAGGCCTGCCAACACGGCTCCTGAGGGTCTCCCCCACCAGAAAAGGATGCAGCTTGGTAACTGGTTTCTCCTTCACCTTGCTATGGACAATGAGGAAGCGAGGCCATACGGCCGACGCCTGAGGCGTCGCTTCCTCACAGTCTGAATCACTGTCATGGTCAAATTCGGTGTCTATATGCCGTTTCTGTGCTAGTTTTGGTTTTTTTGTTTTATCCATATTATATTAGTAGAGATATTCATCCCCCGGGGGTCCCCGCCCGCCACCGAGCCCAACAAGGGAAAGTGCAACTGTCGGCGGGTCTCCAGCCGACGCACAATGGAGACTGCCCGAAAGATATACTCAAGGGGGTAAGCCCGATTGAACCGTTTGAGCCACCGCCTTCTATCACACCGTTGAATGCAGGGGAATACTGGCGTAAAGCACCTAATCATCAGCAAAGGCTATAGCATGGTGCTCCGTATAGCAACCCGCATGTCAACAGTGGGATAGGGCTCAACGTGACAAGAGCCGATTGACTAGGCCGGTACGACTAGCCTCCCGTTTAGGCAGAAGTCAAGGCCAAAGTGGAGTGTTTCAGCCACCAGGATCCTCTTCTCCCCCGACACGGGTCTCCAAGCACGGCAAACACTTGGGATCCAAAGGACCAAAAAGTCACGAGTATTTTTAAGGACCAATCCAACATGGTACGACCTAGGTTAGCACAGCTCCTTAAAAACCGGACCAGTGAAAAGGCTGAACAACATATCTGCTGACATCAAGTCCTAATCCTGGACAAAGATGGCACCCGTCCGCTAGCCCACTCAGTCAGGGACTGAGCGGACTACCCACCTACGCCACGTGGAGGCCGGTGCCGGGTAGGCACTGTAGTAAGAGCTTCATGCAGCTTGTTCGCTTCCTCTTTGTCCCACTCGGACTGCCACTCGCGGGCGGCTCTGTGCGTGTGCGTGCGCGCGCGTGCGTGCGTGTGCGCGCGTGTGTGGTGTGTGTGTGTGTGCGCTAAATTAGCCTTTTGATGATCACGTTTTGCCTTTTTATTTTAATTATGTTTATTATATCACGCGCGTGTGAGTGTTGTGCGAGTGCGTGTGCAAGGACATGATTGCAAAAAGGTCTGTGTACTTAATCATTATCCTTGAGGTGTTTGACGTGTAAAAAGAATGGGATCGATTGATTGTACATTGGTTTAAATAGTTTATTACTTTTGCCAAATACATAAAAGAATATACATCACTTGTCATCAGATCAAAACAAGCCACAGGCTTATATGATGATCTGGACACTGTACATTGCTTAGCGTCCCGACAGCAACAATGCTTTCTCAGGACGTGCCTGCACTTGTGAAAAAAAAAATAAACAGAACATTGAATGCATGTCGCCAGCCAGTCAAATACATTAAATAAACCTAAGACATGGGGCCTAAATAAAGCCAAGACCACCTAGCAACACACATCCAATATCAAGAGCTACAGGCAGTGCAGACAGTAGGGAGAGTTTTACAAAGGCAAAAACAGGTGAATGGTTTGATTGATTGTACATTGCTTAACGTCCCGACAGCAACAAGGCTTTCTCAGGACGTGCCTGCACTGCTTGTGAAAAAAAAAAACTAAACAGAAAATTGAATGTATGTCGCCAGCCGGTCAAATACGTTTAATAAACCTACAACATGGCGCCTAAATAAAGCTAAGACCATTTAGCAACACACATCCAATATCAAGAGCTACAGGCAGTGCAGACAGTAGGGAGAGTTTTAAAAAGGCAAAAACAAGTGAATGGACAAAGGGTAGGCAGAAACACATGCCCCAGAATAGAGAGAAAAACCCACCCTGTGGGGCTGACCAGGGTGACCCTGGGAACTAAAAAATACCTAACCCCACCCAAGTCCCCCAGGGCAGACCCGGGTGGGGAACAGGTGAATGGACAAAGGGTAGACGGAAACACATGCCCCAGAATAGAGAGAAAAACCCACCCTGTGGGGCTGACCAGGGTGACCCTGGGAACTAAAAAATACCTAACCCCACCCAAGTCCCCCAGGGCAGACCCGGGTGGGGGAAAAAGAATGGGAGGGTCACGAGCCCCTGTCAGTGTGGATGTCTCGCTTTCCGCCCCCTGTCCACTTCCCGACACACTTCACGCATTACTTCTGTGTGCGGGTCGTCCTGCACTCGTCCTTTCGCTGTACAAGTCTTAGCAGTCTGCTGGCCCGGCGGACAACCGTGATCTTGTGTACGGATTTACTGTGGAGACGGCCGGTAAGATGACGAAGCATCTGCACGACTTTTGCTACTGTGATGCTGCCCTGTACGCTGGAGCGCGATTCATTCTGCCTTCAACAGAAAGAAGTGTATGATGATGTTATTTGGGTTTAACGCCGAGCAGGCGACCAAGGCCATCTCACGGCGGAAAAAAAAGGTGGATGAACAAAGTAGGGTTGTACGTATATGCCTCGGGGGTCGGATCGAACCGAACTGGTATTTCTACACCAGTATGAGAGCGGCAGCAGACGCCATTGCTTCCGTGTCGTACATACCATGCGTCGTGCCAGACGTGAAAAGAGGCAGACCACCCTCCAAGGAACCAAGGTTGTTACGTCTGGATGACCACTGGCGTGACGTACTGTCCTTGGTGATCCGAGACGTTGGAGCAGGGCTACCTTAACCTTGAGCTGACCATCACTGAAGAAACAGTACAAGAGTAAAGTGATGCTGTTGGAGTCTGGCCTTCAGGGATCGCGTGGAGCTGATCTCAAGGGACGAGATGATAATTGCAAAGATAAGGGCGCTGAAGACGTACACAGGGTAGGAGCACAGGCCGCAGATGAATTTGAGCATTGTGGAGAAGGATCCGCCCGACGCACAGGCAGATGCTGTCCGCATCTACATCGACAGTCTTTAGGTGCACAGTCTCGTGTCCAAGTCAGAAAGCCAACTGGGTGGATGCAAACAGCCTCCGGACAGCGTTGGACAAGAAATTCTACTTCTGTTCCCGACTCCACAAACCTCGACAGAAGAGTGTCACCTGACAGAATGAACATTGCTTTACTTTCTGCAGTGGCGGAAACATGATTGTTTCACTCGCTGAGCATTTACTGGGATGGATTAACTCATTCATACCTGACAGGGGTAAAGGCGGATGATGGGATCTGCAAACGCGGCACAAAGCTATTGTGGCACCTCCCTTGAACTATCATGCTCGATCCACGTCTTGCTGTAGTCTATGTCCGAGTCTACGAAAGCGGCGTTAAGTGTGGTGATAAGAGATACTATTACTAAGTCCTTATGGGTTACAGCATCTCCCGGGGTCTAAGTCGCGATGGCATCTTCTTCACACGCCTTATGTGCAGTGATGCATCCTTCCACCCTCGCCACCCCCACCAACCCCTTCAAAAGAGATAAGACGGTGCTGAAAGACACTTCGTGTGGCCAGCAAGCACGTTTCTACAGTAACGGCCGCACCGGCATCACCACCCTCAAGCGCTGGCTAACTGCCCACTACCACCGCTACGTCAATCTACTCCAGGCTAGAGGGGATTACACAGTAGTCTGAAGGGACACTGACCACAGAAATAAACTTGTAAAGTGTGAGGACTATTTCCCTGGACTGTTCCACACTCTACATTCCCGATGACCTGGGCAAAACGTTCCTTCAGGTGAGGGGAGGAGAAAAACCCAAAATCACTATCACCCACTATTTTCACATGCGACGTAAGACTGGCAGTACAACAAAGGGCACAACAAAGACGCCTGGGTCCTTAGTGAATCCTGGGTCCTGGGTCTCGGTATTCATTCGTTCAGCAGCTGAAGGACGGCTGTGCAGACGCAGCAGATAATGTCCCAGTTGATGTGCCGCATAATCAGTCAACCGCCACAGCCCCTTCTCCGACTGTATCATTCCCAGACACCCCTCCCCGACCATCATCGGACTCATCTCTCCACACTATCGGATTAGAGGCTGGCGACTCTACCTCTCGATCGCCGCCGGTCCAGCCCCGTAGCCCTCAGGAGAGCTCCGCTAATCCTGTCCCCGAGTCGCAGACTGTGACCACAGTCAACACCACTCTCCCCGCTGTGTGTCACGCGACCAGTCTACTCTCTACCCCGTCCTCCAGCCCACACATCCCTCTTCTAGCGGTTGGTTAGTTAGTTCGGGGTTTAACGTCCACGGCACCGAAGTGATAATGGACGGCCCTGACGGGCGGGTTTATGGGGGACACGGAAATCTATTGCCTATGGAGTACGCCCTGAACACTGATCAATTCAGGCGCACTGCAACTGTGGCACTTTGATTTACCAGGACCTTTCAACGGACATGCTATGGAACAGCTTCTAGCGGGCCTCTTGAGCCGGAAGATCACCACTCCAACACTCTCCCTAATCGACTTGGTGTTCCCGCCGGCTAGTCCCACACCCCCGCCACACCTATCCCTGTCCGTCACGTTACTGTCCACGTGGCAGCCTTGGGTGACCTATCACAAGAGGCATGTCCTCAACCAGGTCACCCGTCTCTTGCACTCAGGCGGACACCGCTGACAGTGCGCTAGTGGTCTCCGGTGTCTGTGCCGAAAAACCGCCAGTCATCCGACAGCTCCAATTTCGGCTGTGCAACACTCAAGCCGCCGTCGAATCTCTCCAACAAGAGCTGTGCGAGCTGAAAACTGTCACGACGAAGGCTCGACCAGATTGCAAATGATGTGCTCTAGCACACCGGAAAAACGGCCGGTGACCTCCGGGCGTCTGAGTCAGGCTGTGTAGCAAACTGACCCATCTACAGGATCAACTGACCAGCTTAGCAGAGTTTCACTGTCTCATCGACGACACTCTGCAAAGGCTGAACTTCCCTACAGGCAGTCGGACAGACAAGCCGCACGTTGCCTCCTCTGGCCATGCTCACACTGTACCGGTATCAACAATGCTTGACAACCCTACGCCATCAAACAATGACGCAGTCGACAGCGAGTCCTGCGGCTTCTACAGATCAGGATACCGGTCAGGATTACCGCTAATAAGGACAATCCCGTCGAGTGGCCGGAAAGAACAAGCTCTAGGGAGTGCGGTAATTACGGTCAAAGTCGGCCCTCCTGCCGTAGACAACCACCGTAAGGGTAACTAGCCGGCTCAGCCTGGCCAGCGACAAGGGGGCGGAAATCGGATTACCGGGAGCCAGCAGCAGCGCAAGGACCCTCTTCCCAGTGAGCGTAAAGGCCGACACAACAACGCTCGTCATCGGTTGATTGCATCGATTGTACATTGCTTAACGTCCCGACAGCAATAAGACTTTCTCAGGACGTGCCTGCACTGCTTGTGAAAAAAAAAAAAAAAAGAAACTAAACAGGATATTGAATGTATGTCGCCAGCCGGTCCAATGCGTTAAATAAACCTACGACATGGGGCCTAAATAAAGTTAAGATTGATTGATTGATTGTACATTGCTTAACGTCCCGACAGCAACAAGGCTTTCTCAGGACGTGCCTGCACTGCTTGTGAAAAAAAAAACTAAACAGAACATTGAATGTATGTCGCCAGCCGGTCAAATACATTAAATAAACCTAACACATGGGGCCTAAATAAAGCTAAGACCATTTAGCAACACACATCCAATATCAAGAGCTACAGGCAGTGCAGACAGTAGGGAGAGTTTTAAAAAGGCAAATACAGGTGAATGGACAAAGGGTAGACAAAAACACATGCCCCAGAATAGAGAGAAAAACCCACCCTGTGGGGCTGACCAGGGTGACCCTGGGAACTAAAAAATACCTAACCCCACCCAAGTCCCCCAGGGCAGACCCGGGTGGGGCAAATAAAGTTAAGACCATTTAGCAACACATACAAAATATCAAGAGCTACAGGCAGCGCAGACAGTAGGGAGAGTTTACAAAAGGAAAATACAGGTGAATGGACCAAGAGTAGACAGAAACACATGCCCCAGAATAGAGGGGAAAACCCACCCAAGCGGTCTTCCCCGGAAGGCGCTGTACCGTGTAATGATTGATTGATTGTACATTGCTTAACGTCCCGACAGCAACAAGGCTTTCTCAGGACGTGCCTGCACTGCTTGTGAAAAAAAACTAAACAGAAAATTGAATGTATGTCGCCAGCCGGTCAAATACGTTAAATAAACCTACAACATGGGGCCTAAATAAAGCTAAGACCATTTAGCAACACACATCCAATATCAAGAGCTACAGGCAGTGCAGACAGTAGGGAGAATTTTAAAAAGGCAAATACAGGTGAATGGACAAAGGGTAGACAGAAACACATGCCCCAGAATGGAGAGAAAAACCCACCCTGTGAGGCTGACCAGGGTGACCCTGGGAACTAAAAAATACCTAACCCCACCCAAGTCCCCCAGGGCAGACCCGGGTGGGGAGCTGTACCGTGTAGACAAAGGTCGGCCTGACCCCATTCATCCGTCCCACGCGGGAATCCTGAGGCTCACGGGTAATATCAAGTACGGAGGGGAACTTGCTAGCCAGAGTGATGCAATTACTCAGAGGAACATTAGCTCTCCGACCACCTCTATATAAAGCTGTACTCAGAGGCTGTAGTTGGCAGAGTCTAAAATGTATTGAACACTCTGGCAGATCTGATATAGTTCTAGAAATAAATTTACTTATTAATCAACTCAGTCTTAGGGGGATCAGTGTCGCTCTCCAGTGGGTCCCTTCTCATGTCGGAATCCTAGGTAACGAGGCTGCTGATCGGGCCGCTCGGGCCGGTGCGACCGGTGCGCCGGGAGCCCGGCCCGTGCGGCTCACTCATTCTTTTCAAGATGCTAAAAATAAAATTAACAAAGTTATAGCTGAAATTAGTAACGAAAATAATTTAATATTGGCTAGGGAGTTTCCAAGCATCCTTGCCTACAGAATTACGAAAAATCATTCTATCTATAAACTGCCTATTGTAGACGGGGCAATCAATAGGGTTTGCACTGGTGGCTGGCGTGCCAGATTGGCTCGCCCTGCCTGTCTCTGCGGCGAGGGCTTCACCCCAGACCATGCGGTCTTGGAGTGTGTGGCTTTCGACGCAGAGTGTGCTGAGCTTAGGACAGCTTATCCGGTAGCCTCGTCTCTTCATTCAATTTTAGAAAATGCTAACGAAGATATTATTGCTCTAATTACAAACATATTGAAACTTCCTGTTTTTTCCGAGTTAATTTAAATAGTACAGTTTTAAATAAACATGCTATAATTTAGTGGTGAACATCAGTGGCCCTGGCCCTGGTCCGTCTTGAATTTTTTTCTGACCGTCAAAGTTATGTGTAATGTACATAGTTTTATCTTTGTAGATTTTATATTAGAATTCTTAACGGATGGTCCTGAATTTTAACCTAATTTTAGAAACTGTTTTTTGTAATAAATTAATGTTTAAATGACCGTTGTCTCTTTTCTGGGTGAGAGACTGACCAAAACACGAGCTATATATATGAATCTTATATTTTTATTTCTAATTTTTTAACTCTACTTGATCTGTAAAGTTGCAACGGCTAGTCCCCGATCACTCTTAGTGCCAGAGGGACATTAAAATGAATAAAATGAATGAATGAGCTGTAGTTGGTAGCCAGCCGAGGAGAGAGGACGGTTTTTTCCGCTCTCTCCACACAACGACAAGCAAGCGAGCCAGCCAGTCAGCAAGCCTACCAGTCCGCACACCAAGCATGGACAAAGGGCGGAAAAATCGGCGCAAGACAAACAAGCAGCAGGCGGAGGAATTTACCGCCACCCTCCCCCAAGCGCCAAAACCACCACCACCGGCCAGAAGGGAGACGAGGAGCTATAAGCCCCCTCTCTCCCCTCCGATATGGCCACAAGAACAAACGCGACGGGCACCCACGCCCCCCCCCCCCCCCCCCCAGCAATCAAGCTACCCACCACACCAGAGCGACGTGGAGGGAGGGTCACAAGGATTCTCCATACCACCAGATATACATAGTTTCTTCGAGCGGTTCAGCCAATACGCTGAACCACCACCCTTCTTCCAGTACCCACCACCATTAACACTGGACAGAATGCCCGAGGCCCCACACGGCCTCGAGTACCCACCACCACCACAGGAAGAGGAGGAGCCCTCATCGGAGCTGTCGTCGTGGGCCGATTCTCCCTGCTCCCCACCGCCGGTCGTCATTCCCGAATCAATAACTCGGGAGCGGCCGGCATCATCGGAGGAGGGGGCGACTCGGCTCAGGGAGATAGACTTCGAAGAACTGGTGCTCCTACTCCAAGATGCCACACCAGTCATCACGGCGGTTGATGGCACCCCGTACCAGCGAGCACTAGTCGCCGCCCGGTGGCTGGTGCACTCGGGTGCCATAAAAGATCTCCAACCTCCCACCAAGAAGGAAACGGCCAGCCAGGCCACCGTCCACACAGCAGAAACGGAGAGTCAAGCAACGACCGACCCTCCACTGACAGCAAATAAGAAGACCGGCACCACACCACCTGCAACCCAGGAGAAAGACACCTCAACCGAGGCCCCACCAACACCAACCACACAAGACACGGGCACGGACCCGCCCCCTCCACTCCAACCACCACCAACGGGCAACGGACCAGTCGCCGGCCCGCCACCAGCAAGAAGAAGACGCCACCGACCTCCAAAAAGCGTCAGACAACAGCGCCCACCACTCCTCGCCACACCGCCTCCGCACCTCCGCCTGCCACCCCAACACCGCCATCCACCCTATCCACGCCAGCGCCCGGCCCCTCGACCAAGAATTGACTGGCCGCCGCCACCAACCCCCTACCTCCCCAGACCCTACTTCAACCGGCCACGGTGTCCCCGGCCGACTCCACCACCACCGCCACCACTCCTGCAACATCTTCTGGAGTGGTTAGCGTTCCACCACCCACCAGCCTGGCGATAGCAACGGTTCCCCGGCCACACCACCCACCTCCTGCACCATCAACCACCCGGCCCCGGCAGCACCATCAGCCAGCTGCGCGACGGAGCGGCAGACAGACAGTGAGACAACCTCCCCCCAACCCCCCTGGCCCCCCCCCCCCCCCCCGGACGAGAGTTGGAAGTCCCTGTCCCTTTTCAAGTCAAGCAAGCAAGCAAGCTGTAGTTGGTGGTAGCCTGGGGTCAAACGGTGACACCACCACGACATCTGCAGTCACTGTTGCTTCCGGTTCTACAAACTCCACACCACCGGTACAACCACTTCAACAACAGCTTCTACAACAACTGGAACATGAGCCGGAACTGATGCAACTACAACAGCACGAACTTCTACACCAGGAGCAGCAGCAACTCCTACACCAGGAGCACCACCAACGTTTACACCAGGTTGGCTGTACATTGCTTAACGTCCCGACAGCAACAAGACTTTCTCAAGGCGTGCCTGCACTTCTTGTGAAAAAAAAACTAAACAGAATATTGAATGTATGTCGCCAGCCGGTCCAATATGCTAAAATAAACTTAAAACCATTTAGCAAAACACATCCAATATCAAGAGCTACAGACAGCGCAGACAGTAGGGAGAATTTAAAAAAGGAAAATACAGGTGAATGGACCAAGGGTAGACACATGCCCCAGAATCGAAGGGAAAAACCCACCCTGTGGGGCTGGCCAGGGTGACCCTGGGAACTAAAAAGCAGTTAACCCCACCCAAGTCCCCCAGGGCAGACCCGGGTGGGGGTCTACACCAGGAACAGCAACAGCTGCAACACTTGCAACAGCTGCCCTACACGCCGTTCGCAGACTGGCAGCAGCTTCAGTACTACCGTCTGCTGCAACTGCAAGCCATCTCTCCGACTGCAGCACCGTGGCAACGACTACAGTACCCAGACAGTTGTCATGGTCGGGTCATGGCGTGTCTGCCTACCCGGGAAATAGTGTTCCACCATACCAACAGATCTACCAAGGGCCCACAGTGAATGGTGCCAGTGGATATACCAGTCTCTTAATTCGGTAATTAGGTGTTGCGTTTTAGTGACGACTTGCATGTGTGAGGCAGTGTGTGGTAAGCCTGTGCTGTGCGTGCCTGTGTTCATTCTGCTGGGTTCGTACATCCGTTAAATTGATTATTCGATATTGCGGCTCGACAATTCCAGCATTTGTGCTTAGTTTTATATCCAGGCATCGTTTTGCCAGTGTATGTGTTGAGCCTGCTTCAAGCGGTGCTTTGATCTTCCGCATTAGGATTACAGGAACTTCACGATTCTTATTTGTGCTCTCTTCGTGTTGTACCCTGCAGCAGTTGTTGATTGGGTTTCAAGTGACAGCCACTCACCACAACGTGCTTAGATTGCGTGCCCACCACTCTGAGCGGATTACCAAATTAGACATGTGATTGGCTCTTGTCAGGTACGCCCTGACCTCGCCACTGCTTGGTGCGCTTTTTTCCCCCCTAAAAACTGTCGTCCGCTGAGAGATGGTGTTACGTTCGACAAAGATACTGTGTGCTGAAGTCGTTAAAGTGCTGCAGTTAGTACTCTTTCTTTTATATTCTTACCATATATCTATAGACTGTGTTGTGTTATCGTTACACTGTTCGGATACATTTTAACTCTGAATATTGCTTTTCCGAAGTGACGATGGATCATCCAAAGGAAAGGAACACAAATCTGCGCATCGGGAACTTGAACGTCTATCACTTATTTAAGGTATCCGACCTGAGCGTCTTTTTAAACAAACCTGAACCATTCCACCTGTTTGGTCTTTGTGAGACTCGTTTAAATTCCAACATGAGCGATGAAGTAATTATTCCAATTTTTTCTCTATTTCGTCGTGACGCTAATGGACCTGGTCAAACAGGTATTGCTGTTTATGTTCACACTTCAATCCAGCATCTTGTCCGCAGATGTGTAGACCTAGAAACCCCCCGAGGTCGAGTGTGTATGGATGGAGATATGATGCCCCAAAGCCCGAACAACTTTTTCTGGCTTTTTATATCGTAACCCATCAGCCACATTCGAATGGTACGATAATTTCTTGCACACCGTTGACAACGTTGGTATGCCTGACAACGACGTGTTGCTGTTAGGCGATTTTAATATCGACTTGTTGAAAACGCATGCTTAAAACTAGTCTCCTCTCCAACCAGGATCACCCACTCAACGGCAACACTGATAGACCCCATCTACTCTAACCGTCCCCAAGCTTGTCTAATGTTAGTGTTGCTGGTCTCAGTATTAGTAACCATTATCCCGTTGTATGTGAGTGGTCATCTAAACTTCCCGTGCAGAAAAAGCATGCGCACACTACCATAACGTTCCGCTCATTTAAACGATTTGACGAGGCTGCCTTTGTAGCTGATCTCCGCAACGCTCAGTTTGAAATCGTCCAGAATGAAACTTAGCACACTATTGAACAGTTTATACCAAAGAGTCAAAAACCAAAGAGGGGAAAACCCACCCTGTGGGGCTGACCAGGGTGACCGTGGGAACTAAAAAGTAGTTAACCCCACCCAAGTACTACAGGGCAGACCCGGGTGGGGGCTGTATGTGTACACGATATAATGTAATGATAACTGTGGTATGAGAGCGCGGAGTGGGGGGGGGGGGGCGGGTGTGTGTGTGCGTGGGCTTGGCCTGGCGCCTCTAGGCGACAAGATAACTATATCTCAGTAAGAACGTGAACGAACCTCAAGAAACAATACCTAACCCCTACCACTGACAAGAAACGACCTTTTTAAAACTAGTATGCCATTCTCTTGTCCGTTTGCTTGGAATTCTATCCCTGCACACTTGAAGGCTATAACGTCACCAGGATTTTTTTTTAAACAAAACTTTGTGATTACATGACGAGTCAAACGTAGTTCTTTTCTCAGGTACTGCAATATCTCCTGTACCTCATGTATTTCATGCAGATAGTCGGTTTGTGTGTGCGTGCGTGTGTGTGTGTGCGCGCGTGTGTGTGCGCGAGCGTGCGTCGTGCCTGTGGTGCGTGCTATTCTTTTTTGTCTGTATAATGATGCTATAAAGATTTTGTGTGTAAACATTTTTTAAGTTTCCACTTAATGTTGTAGATGTTAACAACGGCAAGTGTGTAAAATGACGATGTATTTTCTGTCAGAATTATTTACCGTTGATAAAGTTTCAGCATCACCCTCCTCCTCTCTCCCTCAATCACGATAAAATGTATGTTCATTTTCTTGTCAATATTTAATGTACATATCAGCAGGGACATATTTAAAGAAAATAAATCCTATACGTGCATTCACTCTTCATCGTTAGAAAATAAAATTATTGTTTGGAAAAGGAAAGGAAGGACAAACGAGGCATTAGAGGGACGGAGGGGGGGGGGAGAGAGAGAGAGAGAGAGATTGTACATTGCTGAACGTCCCGACAGCAACAAGGCTTTCTCAGGACGTGCCTGCACTGCTTGTGAAAAGAAAAAAAAAAAAACTAAACAGAACATTGAATGTATGTCGCCAGCCGGTCAAATACGTTAAATAAACCTAACACACGGGGCCTAAATAAAGCCAAGACCATTTAGCAACACACATCCAATATCAAGAGCTACAGGCAGCGCAGACAGTAGGGAGAGTTTTAAAAAGGCAAATACAGGTGAATGGACAAAGAACAGACAAAAACACATGCCCCAGAATAGAGAGGAAAACCCACCCTGTGGGGCTGACCAGGGTGACCCTGGGAAATATAAAGTAGTTAACCCCACCCAAGTCCCCCAGGGCAGACCAGGGTGGGGGGAGAGAGAGACAGACAGACTTGATGCCACATACCTCTGCAGTTTTCAAAATAAATTTAACATCGATAATCAATCTCATTCTCTATTTCTCTCCCCCTTCCCCCCCCCCCCCCCTCCCCGTCACCCATCATTCTCCCTTATTCCCACGTGCATGCCCTCTTCAAAAGTTCTGTTTAACAGATCAAACAAAACACACCTTTTGTGCTCGTTTCACAGACCTTTGTGCCCACCCAACCATTCCGCTCATTGCATATAATTCATTTAATATTCCATCACATTCACTTCATTCATCTCGCCCTCTTTTTCCAGTTAAACCCTTGTGCATGCAGCCACCGGTGCTGTAAACAGCACCGGCGGCTGCATGCGCAAGGGGGTTAACGTCATTCATTTGATATTCTTTTCTCCTGCCCTTGTGAGGCAGCTTTGTGTAGAGCGCATGCGGGTAACTTTAATTTGATTTCTTTTGTCGACGGGCTGAAAACGTCTTTTCTGCACCTTGAAATGACTTTTAGCAGAGGCCATTTTCTGTCTGTTGTAATGGCTCTTTTCAAATGAAATGCCGATCTTTTCATTTGAAATGCCCAACATTGGCGAGTCAGAAAAAAAATAGTCTATAGGAGTCAAGGGAGACAGATTGTTAATGGTCTAAAGGGTAGTTTCTTACTAGCTTGACGACTCGGAAGACAGCCAGGCTAAACAAGCACTACCCGTGAATTATTGCGGTGGCTCCAAAACCCGCAATCGACGTCGACGAAAATCAAATGTGTAACCCTTTGTCTTTTACAGTAATTTAACACGATGACACATAAGGTCGAAATTATTTAGGACTCATCACATGAAGACTACGTGCACGCGATAGATCGACCATGATAGTTCAATGGTTTCGCCATAACAGCTTGGCGCCACTACGTGCTTAGCCAGGCGCCAAGCTGTTCTGGGTCCAATTTTGAATTATCATGGTTGATCCCATAATTATCTCTTTGTTGCCATTGTCATAGCTTAATTTGTTAAAGGTATCTTGCAGGGCCTTTCAGAAATTTCAGGTGCGCAATGTTCTCCGTTCCTTAACCCTACTCAGTGTCGGTACCCCTTTTTGTCGAGGTGATTCCGACAGGAATCACCCCGACAAAAAGGGCTACCGACATACGTAGGGTTAAAATCTGTATTGGCTGAATTGTCAGAAATGAAATCACATGGTTCATTTCCTCGCTCGTTGGCAAAAATTAAACGCACGGGAAATTATAACTGCGTGATGGAAAAAATGGCGAAAGACAATGAGGTTGAAGATCGAGGCTCGAGGTGAACGTCCGCTTTGCACCAGGAGGCGACATAAGTAATCGAGAAAATCCTCTATGACGCTTATCAAATGCACTGTGCGTTTTATGCAAAGTAACTTTTAACCCTTTGCGTGTCCGTAGCGGTTTTATTCTCGACGATATAGGAATCATCGCGACTAAAACCGCTACAGACACGCAAAGGGTTTAGCAGAGATGCGGCAGAGAACGTCATTTTCTATGGGCTATGACACTGGCACGTCTTTGACGCAAGTGGTTACGACAGTCCCACTAAGACGTCACCTGCTGTGAAAGCACATGACGTCAAATTGTGATGTATTACAACTAGCTGCACATAATCATGAACAGCTCTGTCTAACAAATTTTCTTTCGCCGTTCTAACGTTCGAATGTTTCTGTCCATTCAACCTCCGCAGAATGTGTCTATTCTTGCAATGTCCGTGTCCTCTTAGTGTTATCAACTTGGCAGCAAACATTCGAACCCTTGCAATGTCATTATCCATTCAGTGGTCGTGTCCTTTGAACACCTTGTAGCCTTTCAATGACCGCTTTCCAATATCATTAATACCTATCACGTTCAAAATGACGACTCCATTATGTTTGAATGTATACGCACATTCAGCTCTTCAATTAAGCTATGAATCCTCCTTTGAGCACGGCGCCAGAAAGAGACGCACCGTGCAAGCAGAAGACATTCGGGCCGAGGTCGGCCGCAGTGGGCCCGCGCACGGCCGTGCGCGGGCCCACTGCGACCGACGTCGGCTCGAAGACCTTTTCCTCACCACCGAGCCTCCTCTTTGAGCGCGGTGCGTTAAAGACACAGTGACGTCATTCAAAAAGCAATATCGCACGCTCCGACAGAGAACAGGAATAAAAACATCTTCAGTCTTTGCAGACCGCAAAATTTCTCGCGGGGCATTTGGAAAAGAAAACGCAGCCATGGCTGAAGATAATTCCACAAGCGGCGCTCGGCATTATTGCGGTGAAAAGACCCATTACTCTCAGAAACGCTTACAAAGAAAACGGTCCTGCGGCCACCTAAACATCCTCACGCCCTCCTCCGTTTAGGGAAGAGAAATCCAAGAAAAATGGTTAGACTTGATTCACACGCGGTACCAACAAGACTGAAGAGGCCAGAGACAAATGGCACGAGACATAGATTTTTATGTGCCCCTACAACTGCAGGGGCTCATGGAAATATATACCTCTTGCAACCGGGAAGTGCAGTCCATGATTGCTTTTTTAAAGTTTATTTTTTCTTCTATAGGAAGGATGTTGATTATCACGGCTGCAAGAGGCTCGTGAGAATCTATGCCTCATTACAGAGTGCAACTGCTGAGTGAAACCTGTATTGAAAAGAGGGGCAAGGTTTTTTTCAGAAGGGTCTGGTGTCGCTTATCGTCATTTTCTGGAACGTGGTTTTGGAGTGTTTTCAGAGAAAGCCGCGCAGCCAAAACGAAGAGACAGAAGGGTAGGGGGAGGGGAGGGAAAGTGGCGAGGAAAAGGTCTTCCGACTGTTGGTGTCGCTACTGGTGGGGGGTAAAACTCACAGGGGACACCCACAACTTCAAGGACCCCAGGTGCACTGTGGCCCTGCGGCCGACCCAGGCTGGTTCAGTAGAATTGTTGGTGGGTGAGCGAGATACTTGGTTGGCAGGTTGGTTACTGGTTTTCTAGTTAGTTGGTCGGTTGCCGGCTGGCTGGTCGGTTGGGCAGCTATAGCGAGTATGGACAGACAAACCATTAACCGCTTCACTGCCGAGAAAAGGCGAACACGAACCAACTACAAGAGACATAGATCCTCATGGGCCCCCGCGACTGCGGGGGCCCACGAGGATCTGTATCTCTTGCTGAAACTAATTTGTATCCACGTTTCTTGCACGGTTTCGGCTTTTGGTCGTTGAATGAACACAGATTTCGGAAACAAAATTGTACGCGCACTGGCTTAACGAAACGTCGCATTCGTCTATTCGACCTCCAACGCCTAGCTTTTGTTGTGACCATGCAATGGTACATTTTCCATATCAAGTCGATGTTCTCGCGGTTATACACGATTCACAGTGAAATTGTAGCGCCTAACTCCCGACTCTCCGTTTGTTGCCGAGATAATCAACACGTCTCCTTTCTAGATCATTGCGAGAAAAACGCAGGATCTTTCATTAGACATTGACCGATGCATTTTCAGATCAGATTCCGATCAGATTCTGAGCATTGAAATACTAAAGCCTCCCACCCTCGCACCGATTATAATTATAATTATGTACTAATCGGTTTTAGGTAAAATGGCTTGCCATACGCACAGGTCCAGATTTTGTCTCACTGTCCACCCTGTTTGACACGCCAGACCTGGAGAAGCTGCAGAGGACAGTTTAATGATTAGGGTTCAACCCCTTCTATGCCACTGTACGCGCATCTTTGTTCGTGAAATCATTCATTCAAAGCCAAAACCGTCCAAGAAACATGGATACAAATTGGTCTCAGCAAGAGGCATAGATCCTCATGAGCTCCTCTGCAGCTTCGCGGGGGCTCATGAGGATCTATGTCTCTTGCAGTTGGACCGTGTTCACTGGTCAAGGCCGAACAAGACGACTCTGGCCATCTCTCGGTGCACTGGACAGCATCATTCCCCAGAAGGACCGGAGCGGTATGTGCTTTAAGATACAGGTGCTTTAAGTCTTAAGTGATATGCATTTAACCAATTTTAGACTTTGTGAACCGATATACGCGAGTGTTGTGTGCATGACTGCTGCTGCTGCTGCTGGTGTGTGTGTGTGGGGGGGGGGGGGGGGGGGGGTACGAGTATGATTGTGTGTGCAAGTGAGCGAGTGCGAGCGTGTATGAATTTGTGATAGTCTATTTTTAAAATCTCTCCTAGTGTGTATAGCGCATAGTTTATGTGTGATAAAGTATTTAAATTTTTATCGTTTGCTAGATTGACTGATGTTTGTCCATACATTTTGTGAGAATGTAATGACACCAACACGCTTTCTTATGTTTTATTGTTTTAATGACAGTAAGGCAAATTGGCAACGAACGATATCAGATCTCATCTTATCTAGCAAACTACAAGATACGCCAGAATAAGCGAGCCAGAGTTACCCCGGCCAGGCTATTTTGCTTGAAGGGAGTAAAACAATGACTATCACACAAGAACGACTCCGGCCCACTTTAGCTGAGTAAACACGCCAAAAGACTGACGCCAGATGGGCCTGCGGTCTCTTTGGCGTACGCTTGGCGTACGCCAAAGAGACCCCGGGTCCATCTGGCGTGACCGTCACTTTGCCGTGTTACACTGGTAAACCCCTTCGGCCCCCATCTAGTACTCCATCCGCACAGCCAGCGTCGGTCCAACCAACAACCACGACGACATGGAATAACATGAAAGCCAATACACATCATAAACCAAACGCCAAAGACCTGTTTCAGGCAAGAAAAGAAAAATACAAAACTGAGCCAGCAAGAGGCATAGATTCGCACGTGCCCCCGCTTGAAAGCGGGGGATCATAATCCATGCCTTTTCCATGCTGTTGGACTAAACCGACGGTGTCTGCAACCAGGCTGGGAATCTCTGGACCCGGCGAAGACCTTGGTAGGAGAAGACAGTCCTCACAAAGACGGCGTCCGAAATGGGGGAAATGAAATTCATTTCCTGCTTATAGCTGACAGTTTGTGTGTGGGGGGCGCGATGTTGGTGGCGGCGTTGGCGATGATGGACAGACCGCGGTCACTATGACAACGACGACAACTGCCAAAAAGCTGGGGAGAGAAGCGAAGGCCGCGCGAAAGGGGCCGCAACTGCAGAGGAACTTTAAAAGGGAATCAGTTATAGAGTTCGTCCGTCTTGCAAGAGGCATAGATTCTCATGAGGCCCTGTATCGCAGGGCCTCATGAAAATCTATGCCTCTTCCTGGCAGAGCTGGCCCCAATATAGATCTATATTCTTCTTTAGGATTCCTCCGGTAGGTCTAGGACTGCATGAAAGGGGTTCTAGCGAGGCCCGTGCAAGGTTAATATTTGGCCCCCGTCGTCTCGGCCTCAGCGCTTAGTTTTCACTCACAACACCCAGCACAAAGGGGGGACAAAATAGGATTTAAATGCGGCATTCAGCCCGACAAGTGCGTTACCAGCTAGGATTTCGCGGGGCTTGTTTGTCTTATTCGCTCATTGATTACTCGCTTGTGAAGCTTCGCTTCTTTGGAATGGACCCGCTCGGTACATATAATCTGCCGACGGCATAGATTTTCATGTGCCCCAGTGGCACGTCAGTCTCCGGGGGCAAATGAAAATTCATGCTTTTTAACTCATTTTGCCCCAGACACACCACAACAAGATATGGATCGACCATGATAGCTCAAGGGTGATGCCAGAATAGCTTGGCGCCTATGGGCGCCAAGCTATTCTGGCATCACCCTTGAACTATCATGGTCGATCTGTCTGCACTGCAATGCAATCTTCAGAGAACAGCAAAATTTGGGGATTTCGGTCTTGGGGTAGAACGAGTTAAGGCAGCGCCAGAACTAGAAGAGGTATAGGTTCTCATTAGCCTCTGCAATTTTAAACAATTCACGCACCTTGAAAAATGTAAAAGTCCTTCAATAACTGCTGGTATATTTTCAGTACACCACCATACCCGTCTACTGGCATCGCTACTCAAGCAGTCCTTCCAAGATTAATAATAATGAGTAATTTAATCCCTTGACTGTTGACGTTAACGCTCGGTGGAAGAGACGCGTCACTCCGCGTCTTTTCCAGAGTGGTACTGTCAGCAGCAGTCAAGGAGTTAATAATCTCATAAAGAGACATTGCAAAGTCTGGTCTGATTTTTACATAGATATCCAGACCAAAAAAAAGTGACTGCCAAACGTGTAAAGCGCAGAGAAGAACCCAATGGAGACAGAAACACGCTTAGAAATGACTAGTTAAACAAAACTGTGTTGTAACTGTCATTTCTAAGCGTGTTTCTTTCTCCACTTGGTTCTCATCAACATATAGATAACAAACAATATCCACAGATAAAATCAATTTAATCACAGATTTCATATTTCCAGCTGGTCTGAATGAAACCGTACGGCTTCTTGAGCGCGCGAGACTCAATCTATGCCAAAAGTGCAAGTCGGTACCATCTCTGCTTTGCTTCTTGACAAAGTAGGAGCTCCTCTGCACCCTCATGAGGGACTTGCCTTGGTTCGAGTCAACCACCTTCTCGTGAAGGTTTCTTTCCAGACCCGACACCAGGGACTCCTCTGCGTCCTCAGACTGAGGTGGTCCTTGTGGCTTAACTGCGCGTCTTTCTTGTGAAGGTTTCTTTCGAGGCATGACACCAGTCCTGTGAAGGGGCGGCTTGTTTGTGTAGAAACCTCTCGCTTGCCGTCTCTGTTCACAGCGGCGTGAAAGATGATATTAGGACGTGCTCGGTAGACAAGAAAGGGGAAATTACATTTCTCTGTGCAACTTCATTAGATTGCCATCAGCTAGGGTTGGCGGAGGAACTCGCAGGCTTAACACACTCAAAGCTTCCTCCTTGCCAGGAGCAAAGACGTCAACTCCAGGCTTCATCGCGGCGCAGACATGTAATAAATATTGACGTACCGGTCCGGTGCGCTAAGACCCTCGGGCCGACTAATGTGCGCGGGCCCACTGCGGCCTTCGTCGGCCCGAAGAACTTTAGTTATTGTGGAAAACATTTTGATCGCAATTATGCAAGTTAAATACAGATGAGCTCACTTAGATCAAGGTCGGTTATAACGCTTTTTCAGAGATCCCGACAACACTGTCTACACTAAATTCAATGTACTCAAACCAAGGGGAATCACAGCGCTGGACAGACAACAGTTAGATCCCCTGCCCCCGCCTATCAGGCACCCAATCGCCAGCCCACAGAGAAATACGCAGGTATTTCTCTGTGGGCTGGCGATTGGGTGCCTGATAGGCGGGGGCAGGGGATCTAACTGTTGTCTGTCCAGCGCTGTGATTCCCCTTGGTTTGAGTACTGAGAATTCTGCCAGCGCTAGCCTCACCTATCTGGTTTGTGAGTACTAAATTCAATGACTTCGCTTACAATAAGCCTAGGACATAACGAGAACATTGGGGTCCCCAGGCGATTGCTACTTGCCAAGTTCACTGTAGTTTGTTCAGACAGCCTTTCCGCGGTGTAAGCTCGGCCTTATTTTAATGCGCGAAGTGGATGCAAAACTTGTTCAAATAAGAAATTCCCAACAAATAAGTTAGCGCGCTTAGTTCTAAATGACAAGTACAACCCAATTTATTCAATTTTCCGGTTAAGCACTTCTTCAAGACTGACAAATGGGCCAGATGTGCCACAGTGAGACAATATAGAATCAAAGGTAAAGACTGCTGTGAGCCTCTATACACCACAAAACAGATTCAGCCAACTTTAACCCTTTGGTTGTCGGTAGCAGTGTTTGTCGCAATGATTCCTTCAGGAATCATCGCGACAAAAACCGCTACCGTGAGCCAAAGGGTTAATCATCCGAAACCCAGACCAAAAAAAGTCACTGCCAAGCTTGTAAAATGAAGCTAACAACCCAACAGAATAAAGAAACACGCTTAGAAAAGACAGGTACAGCACAATATTTTTGGTAGAATAAACCTTTTCAAAACAGATCTTCTAACGCGTACACATTTTGCAACTTCACGTGGTCGGAAGATGCAGCTAAGTTTCAAATTGTGCACTTGTTTGTCTGCCTTTCAGTATAGAAACTCGAAATAGTACATCGTATTGCAACTATCTTTTCTAAGCGTGTTTCTTTCACTGTTTTGTTCTCTTTAACCCTGTTAGTCCCAAGGTCCCATTTCTCAAATTTTGGAGGTGTTGCCTAATGACTGTGTACCAGTTGCAGGATTGATTGATTGTACATTGCTCAACGTCCCGACAGCAACAAGGCTTTCTCAGGACGTGCCTGCACTGCTTGAGAAAAAAAAAAATACCAGAATATTGAATGTATGTCGCCAGCCGGTCCAATACGTTAAATAAACCTACGCCATGGGTCCTAAATAAAGCTAAGACCATTTAGCAACACACATCCAATATCAAGAGCTACAGGCAGTGCAGACAGTAGGGAGAGTTTTAAAAAGACAAATACAAGTAAATGGACCAAGGGTAGGCAGAACCACATGCCCCAGAATAGAGAGGAAAACCCACCCTGTGGGGCTGACCAGGGTGACCCTGGGAACTAAAAAGTAGACAACCCCACCCAAGTCCCCCAGGGCAGACCCGGGTGGGGGCAGTTGCAGGAGATGGATTGACCATAATTCAAGGGTAGAGCCAGATTAGCTTAGCGCCTTCAGGCGCCTAGCTAATCTGGCACTACCCTTGAATTATCATGGCCAATCCATCTCCTGCTGTAGGGACTCGGTTCTAAATGGGTTAATCACGCCAGACAATGCAATAGACAAGGAACTAAGCGAAATGTATGTGCATTGTACACGGATAGACCAGTCTTGTAACTCAGCCGTAACAGGCCATCAGAGATGAGCGAGGTCACAGTCACACCCAAGGACTCTCAGCAACGAACAAGCGCAAAAACACGGCGCATAACATGCAGCTTGTACCTTAAAGGGCCACTACCGTCGTAACCGTTCAATGATACACTTCTGTAACAGAAGGTTACGAAACACTAAACACAGGTCTAGCTGTGGTTCATTTAGACGCAGGAGAATCCAGGTCAGCACACGTCTTTTTATCAAGTAACCTGACAATGACTCCACTCCGTTCTAAAAATACAACGCTATCAGTGCGAGAAACAGTTAAAATAAATTGACACGCTAATGCCTGCGAAAAAAAAAATAAGTGCGATTATGCGTGTGCTTTTGCTGTGTGTCCAAACTGCTGTTAAAGTTCATTATGTGTGTCGACAAAGCATAACAAACACAAATGGTGCTGAACTGTGTATTCAGATTTATGCGTAATGGTACTTTAAGCATAGACAACACTCGCAAACATCTCCAAGATTGATTGTACATTGCTTAACGTCCCGACAGCAACAAGGCTTTCTCAGGACGTGCCTGCACCGCTTGTGAAAAAAAAAAACTAAACAGAATATTGAATGTATGTCGCTAGCCGGTCCAATACGTTAAATAAACCTACGACATGGGGCCCAAATAAAGCGGAGACCATTTAGCAACACGCATCCAATATCAAGAGCTACAGACAGCGCAGACAGTAGGGAGAGTTTAATAAAGGAAAATACAGGTGAATGGATCAAGGGTAGACAGAAACACATGCCCCAGAATAGAGGGGAAACCCCACCCTGTGGGGCTGACCAGGGTGACCCTGGGAACTAAAAAGTAGTTAACCCCACCCAAGTCCCCCAGGGCAGACCCGGGTGGGGGTAAAACATCTCCAAGAGGCATCGTCGGCAGAGGCCTGGTTTTGGAGCCGCTGTGCCAGGGTAGGAATTTAATACGACTGAAGAAAAGTTACTGTAAACACGTAAACTTACATTTTTGACAAGGTGCTGCCACACGCTCGGATGCCAAGGACTTTCAGAACGCTCCTCGTACCGCCGTAGCGTAACAGTGAGGCTTCATTCGTACTAAACGTGACTCCGCCCAACAACGAACGAGACCAAAATCACGGCGGATAACCAGCTTAGTACTATTAGCTTGGGCAACATTCCAAACATCTCCCAGAGGCATAGAGATGTTTGGAATATTTTAGTGTTGTCCATTCTTTCCAGGCTCATGAGGATCTATATTTATCTTGGAGATGGTGGAGTGTTGTCTATGTTTATAGTACAAGCTGGTTATCAACCGTGATTTTACTCTTTCGTTGTCGGTAGTCGTTCGTTGCAAACGAAACCTCACTATCATATCATGCGTCCCCGCTGTAGCAGCCCCGCCGTGAGATGGCCTTAGTTGCCTGCTCGGCGTTAAACCCAAATAACTAAGCTGTCGCAGCCACGGAGGCACGTGTCTATCTATGCCTCTTGTGGATAGAACATTCTGGATGAGCATCTTAAGACAGGAAAAAATCATCTCTATAACTTGCCGTCATCACAGAGTCCGGAATCAATATAGTGGAAAGCTAGAAACACCCACGACGAGCTCACAACTGATAAACGGCAAAGACGCAGATTGATTGATTGATTGTACATTGCTTAACGTCCCGACAGCAACAAGGCTTTCTCAGGACGTGCCTGCACTGCTTGTGAAAAAAAACTAAACAGAAAATTGAATGTATGTCGCCAGCCGGTCAAATACATTAAATAAACCTACATGGGGCATAAATAAAGCTAAGACCATTTAGCAACACACATCCAATATCAAGAGCTACAGGCAGTACAGACAGTAGGGAGAGTTTTAAAAAGGCAAATACAGGTGAATGGACAAAGGGTAGACAGAAACACATGCCCCAGAATAGAGAGAAAAACCCACCCTGTGGGGCTGACCAGGGTGACCCTGGGAACTAAAAAATACCTAACCCCACCCAAGTCCCCCAGGGCAGACCCGGGTGGGGTGGCAAAGACGCAGAATTATGAAGTATATGAAGTCAACATCCACAAGAGGTACAGATCCTCAT
Source organism: Semisulcospira habei (assembly GCA_036245525.1). Taxonomy (NCBI): domain Eukaryota; kingdom Metazoa; phylum Mollusca; class Gastropoda; family Semisulcospiridae; genus Semisulcospira; species Semisulcospira habei. The sequence goes on along the minus strand of BTPG01000007.1, from coordinate 15,501,522 downwards.
GAGTCCCTGCAACTGCAGGGGCTCATGTGGATCTATGCCTCTTGTATACTCAAGGGTTTGATGTGGGGATATACAAATCTCAGAGGCAAGGGTTTGTGGGTTTGCATGGCGCGTTCACTCAGCGTCGACATGTTTTCGTTTCCGCCAAATATCTATCACTATCTTACTCTGTTTTTCAATATATGGGGTTCAATAATGGCTTCTAGCGATATTGGCTTCCATTGCGGTAGTCAGAATGGCTTCTCATATCCGCTTGATAAGGTCACGGGTTCTACTTCCTAGTTCAATCATCCCTCAGGTCCGTTTGGTCACACTGGATAGGAACAAGAACGGTCCGACAATCTGAGTTCTGTTTTCAGTTTAAAAAAATAAATAGCCACTCACCCTCTCATACATACAAAAACACCGAAAGGAATATTTATTGTTGCGGGGGCTCATAAGAATCTATGCCTTTGTGTTTTGGTATGTTTGGGTGGGCGAGTGGGTTACCGCTGTAGGGGCTTATTGATTGATTGTACATTGCTTAACGTCCCGACAGCAACAAGGCTTTCTCAGGACGTGCCTGCACTGCTTGTGAAAAAAAAAAATAAACAGAACATTGAATGTATGTCACCAGCCGGTCAAATACATTAAATAAACCTAACACATGGGGCCTAAATAAAGCTAAGACCATTTAGCAACACACATCCAATATCAAGAGCTACAGGCAGTGCAGACAGTAGGGAGAGTTTTAAAAAGGCAAATACAGGTGAATGGACCTCGGGTAGACAGAAACACATGCCCCAGAATAGAGAGAAAAACTCACCCTGTGGGGCTGACCAGGGTGACCCTGAGAACTAAAAAGTACCTAACCCCACCCAAGTCCCCCAGGGCAGACCCGGGTGGGGGGTAGGGGCTTATTAGGATCTATGTCTTTTGCTGTCTTGTGTTCACTTTTCTCGACAGCGAAGGGGTTATATAATGCACTTCCTACCACAAATTGTAAATGAAAGAAGTGGCAGATGTGCACTTACCCTCCCACCCACCCACCCCACCCCCTTCCCTATCCCCCAAGACACACACACACTAACAAGTATTGGACAAGGCCCTCGACACTGATTGCCAGTGGTGTGCTTTTTACATACTCCCCTTCACCTCATGTGCAACATTTTGTGTTTTAGCAATTAACATTTTCTCTGTTGTCTTTGCCCTCGTTCCAGAGTCACAGCAGAGAGGGATCAGCTAGAGTTGCTGGTAAGACAACGGAGCGCCGAGCTAACCCAGTTCCGAAAAGAGACACGAAATGTGCAGGGTGCTTTAACAGGTTGGGTTTTTAAAATATCTATGTTTGAAACATTTCTTGCGTTTTTTATGAGTCTGGATCAGACAACTTTTGAAATATTAATTAGGTGTAAAAGTTAACGATACATGAGTGATTGTTTAACCCTTTTAGCCCCACGGGTGCTTTTCCAAAATTTGAGAAGTGTTACTGAGCGAATATGTACCAGCTGCAGGAGGTGACTTAATCTTGATAATTCAAGGGTAGTGCCTTTGAATCGTCATGATCAATCCATCTCCTGCTGCTAGGTCCCGGGGCTTAATGGGTTAAGTTTGGAGTGCAACTCAGGTGCAAACTTAAGTCTCATTCTTTTGTCTTTATATGAACAACAAAAATCAACGCAGACAATTTTATGTCAAAGGCCAGTCTGAACAGGCGTGTCTAAAATTGTGTCTGTCCAAAGTTTGAGTTTCATTTGGGGGGGGGGGGGGGGGGGGCAGCAAGAAGGCAATCATCCGGGCCGAAGTTGGCGTGCTGGTCAGTAAGCAGCAAGTAAACAAGACACAAATAATAGTCACGGCAAAGTGCCATCGAAAAACCTAAATGGTAGAATTTGAACCGATGATTCTGACGTTTTGTCAGCTTCCTATTCTTCAAGATTCACAGATCCAAGATATGTATTGTCCCAACAGGGATATTCTTGTTACCGCATACAGTTCATAAAAAGGTAAAAAGACTAGTAAGAAACAATCTAAAATGAGACCAATAAAGAATACAACCACTGTACACATCACATTCCAACGATATATCACACAAACGAGCTAATTAGCTTGAACATAACGCTAAATCACATAAATATCATAATTTACGTAATTTAGGCACTTTCATCACACAATAAGGCATCTATGATATGTTACTAAAATATATTCTATAAACACACACACACATCTCCTATCACGGACACAAAAACTGCTTGCTTGCACCGGAAAGAATAACAAAATCACGCAAACAACGACAACGCCGTTTTGTTTTTTTTCATCATAAAGGATGAAGCCCAGTACGTGCAACTGTAAATTGCGACACTTCGGAGGATTTTTTTCTTGTCGGTCTTAATTATATTCACGTTCCTTGCAAAGATGGGTTTATATGTCACTTAACCCCTTGACTGCTACTGGCGATAATGGTATCGTCAGTAGCACACCGAGCGGGAAACTAAGGCCATCTGACAGCGAGGGGGGAGGGGTAGTAAATGGGTTAATTCGCGGTGTTGAACGAGACATGGCACGTGACCATTGCCTGTGAAAGAGTTAATCTTGTGAGGCGCGAAGTGTCTTAGTCCTTGGAAGCTTGTTTTCAGTCTTCTCCATTCAGACCTCGCCGTGACAGTTGCAGACTCAAGCCCGGATGCCTACTTGATTTACCCGATTTAAATGAGGTCGACTTCCGACACTGTGCGACAGGCCTTGATTCTCATGAGCCCCTGCATCTACTCTGCAGGGGCTCATGAAAATCCGCGCCTCTCGCAGACGGAACGACATTCACGACCGATTCCGCTCGTTAAGAGAGCGACCTATCTTTTTCCGCCATCTTTTGTGGCGAGTCAAGGGAGGTCATCAGCAGATCAAAGCTGACCTGACGCCAAAAGGTTTTTATCCGCTAATAACTGTCTACTAGGGCTTTCTTCTGGCGACAACTCCAGTCGTAAGCCTCTTTGTAAGGCCTTTTGAAGTCCCTGTATGCGGGAAGCCAAGCCTGTGAAAACCCCCACATCGGCCACAGTATGGGAGCACAATTAATTAAGAAGGGGAGATTATCAGCATTATGAGATCTGATCGAGGGGAAAAGAAAGGAACGGATGGCTAGAAGACGCGTGCGTGCGTGCGTGCGCGTGAGAGTTATTTGGGTTTAACGCCGAGCACACAACTAAGGCCATCTCACGGCGGGCGTGAGAGAGAGTGCCGTGTGTGTGTGGTTATGGGGGGGGGGGGGAGAGAGGGGGGAGGGGGGGTCCCGCGGTAGGGGAGTTTTGCGGTGGGGTTTCAGGGCGTTTTCTCTTTTTTAAGAAGGGGGGGGGGGGCGGGGGGGGGGGGGGCGGGGGGGTCTGGCGGTGGGTTACGGGTAAAAACAAGAGAGAATGAGAATATGAGAGCCCCAGCCTACCCCTCCCCAAAACAATATATTTATTCTAATTAACACGGTAATTAAGCAAGCCCACGTCAACAAAGACACCCAATACCTTTATTACCTAGCCATTTTAGTTCCACTCCAGAAATCATTCAAGCTATGTTTGGGGGAGGGGTAGGCTGGGGCTCTCATATTCTCATTCTCAGAATAATTAATTCTAGAATGAGAATATAAGATTTGAAAACCAATCAAATCGATAAATGCCACATCGATCAACTAATTATTGTAATCAACTAGCCATTTAGACAAACCCATCGCCACCCAATACACCCAATAACTTTATTACCTATCCATTTTAGTTCCACTCCAGAAATCATTCAAGCAACGATTTTTTTATCAACTGCCAACCCGCGAGTATTAAGCAGATCCCCCCACCTAACCTAAATTATTAATGCTGTCATTTACTTCTTTAAGCAAAATTATTATATTACGTTTTAAAATGAACCAAGACGAATTACTTCTTCTAAGCGATATCTGTGCTGTAGAGAACAAAGACTTAGACTCTAAAAAACAAAGGCTTATCTCTGTAGTTGTGTCAGGCAAATCAAAAGCTTTTCTCGGTAAACAATACATGACAGAAGACATAGAATCCCTTACTGCTGATGAGCTAATTAAACTACATTCTAAATATGAAAATCACATTGCTTCACTAATGACACGTGATTTAAGCCGGTCTCTTGTCTGTCTATATACAAAAGCTGTAAGTCACTTCCTACCTGTTGATAGTGACAGCCTTTCACATGATCTAGAAAGCAACCCCATAGTTTCAAGTTCAATAGGTAAATTAGCATGCCTTATGTTTTACAAGTTTGGGAATTACCTTGCGCCTGCTGTAACCTTACTTGTTACTAGTAGTCATATTGATTTTTCTAAAATAAATTTTAAATTAGAAGAAAATGGACGAGACGACTCCACAACAGAGCCATGTCTTGACACAGGTTCAAACAGTGACTAAGACTAAAAGCCCAGGTAGAATAGAGGCTGGAAAAAGATTAGCTGAATATAACAGACAAAAGAAATTACAGCTTCAAGCATTAACAGAAAAGACTGACACACCATCAACAGCACCAGTGTCACTACCGTCACACCCCCCACAAAGTGATAAAAAAACAACTAAACCTGAAACAACAAAATATATAGTTGCTGGATTTGTTGTCGGATTTGGTTACGTAGGTTACCAATTATATACAAAATACAAACCAAACACTCAAACAGTGTCCAAAAAATCAAACACTCCAAAAACAAAAGAAGAAGTCTCCACATTACCAGCAGTTTCAAAACCTTTGGACCCATTTTACATGCAGTAATAAATTTATTATTATTTTAATTTTTGTAGCATAAGAAAATGAGCGACACAAAGAACTTAATGAACCTTGTCTATCACTCTGCTGTAATAAGTGGACTAGCAGTAGCTTATTCTATGCTGGGAAAAAGTCTTCTCAAAATGAAATCAGCAGACCTTAGTAAATTAGACTTCGAAGACAGTGCTAAACTAGTAGTTGTTATAACAGCATCGATTGCAACAAAAGATTTTCTAGTCAAGCAAGGAATTATTCCAGAAAATATTTCTATGTAAATAAAAATATGGCAACTATAGCTGTCATGATTGGTGGTGCAGTTATTAACGCATTAGCTTTTAGTGGATCAAACTATTTCTTTTCAAAAGTTAGTAAAGAAGAATCAGCAGAAGAAATGAAGCGACACAATGAGGCATCTGAAAAACTAGCTCAAGCTCAACAAGATTACGAAAAGCAAAGAATTGAGAAACTTGATTTTATTAATGAAAAACTAAAACTTGAGGGTCACGCACAGCATACATTTTCAAATGTCGATGACGCTATCAAAGAATACTATCTTGTAACTGGTGAAGACATGTCTATTCCACAACCAAAACTTAGTGACTACTACCAACCAAGCCCAGAACAAAGAAATGGAGAAATAATATTTGTTTTAGTAGGAATGACATTAGTATATTTTACAGGAGTTTATATTGCTAGAAAAAATGGCAGACGCTAAACTATCAAAAATATATTACTCTCCAATTGGCTACTGGAAAGGGAATACTGCAGTAGAAAAATTACATGCTGCTGTGGGTGGAGATGTCAACCAAATAAAACAGTGGCTCAAAAAACAGGCAATTTGGCAAATATATCTTCCTGCTCCAAGAAAAATAACAAGGCCTCATTTTGAAAACACTATCCCTAATGACACACACCAAATGGACCTCCTGTTTCTTCCGCATGACACAATAAAAAAGAAACGATACAAGTATGCATTAACTGTTGTTGACATAGCTTCAAGGTATAAGGATGCAGAACCCATAACTGACAATGATTGTACATTGCTTAACGTCCCGACAGCAACAAGGCTTTCTCAGGACGTGCCTGCACTGATTGTGAAAAAAAACTAAACAGAAAATTGAATGTATGTCGCCAGCCGGTCAAATACATTAAATAAACCTACAACACGGGGCATAAATAAAGCTAAGACCATTTAGCAACACACATCCAATATCAAGAGCTACAGGCAGTGCAGACAGTAGGGAGAGTTTTAAAAAGGCAAATACAGGTGAATGGACAAAGGGTAGACAGAAACACATGCCCCAGAATAGAGAGAAAAACCCACCCTGTGGGGCTGACCAGGGTGACCCTGGGAACTAAAAAATACCTAACCCCACCCAAGTCCCCCAGGGCAGACCCGGGTGGGGTCATAACTGACAAAAAAGCTGTAACAGTGGCCACTGCATTATCAAAAATATATAGTCGAGGTTCTTTAAAATACCCTAGGCTTGTGCAGGTTGATGATGGGAGTGAATTTAAAGGCGCTGTTAATCAGTTATTTGCAAAGCATGGAGTGCTAGTGCGGCGAGGCATACCAGGCTTGCATAGATCACAGGCTATTGTAGAAAACTTTAACAAGCAATTATCGGAGAGACTTTTTAGCTATCAGTATTCTAAGGAACTCATGCATGACACACGTAACACTGAGTGGGTTAAAAGATTACCGTCTGTAATAAAAGCAATGAATAATGAGGGTCACCCTAAACCTGTTGATTCTATTAAATTGAAAACAATACCGTCAGAAATAAAAGCAATAACACCTCCAGACACTAGCTTGTTTACAAAACAGGTGAGATATTTGTATCAACCAGGTGAAGCTGAAAATGACGTTAGACGTAGGGCAACTGATCCAATTTGGTCTACATCTGTTCATAATATAAAAAAAATAGTTCCTTCAGCTAATGCAACAATATATTATCTGTATGAGCCTGCACCAAAGAGGGCATTTGTCAGAGAAGAATTACAGATTATTCCCACAGATACTGTTACCCACTTTTAACAATTTCAATTCATCAATTAGTTTATCAAGCAGATTATCAGCTATTTCTTAAGATAACTTGAGCCTGTAATGACCTGGTGCATAAGCTTTTTCCTTAGTGTGAAACACTCTTTTTGTATCCCCAACTGCTAGAGACTTTTTATATGTTTGAATCATTTCAATATTATGTTTGTTTGATCTTAGTGTCTTGTTTGGATAATCAGGCATTAATGCACCATCTAACACTTGCTTGTAATGTTCATGACGTATGTCTTTATTTTTTATTGCTGTTTTTTTTATTCCTTTGGCTTTTGACTGACTTCCCTTCTGGTGCAGTATAGAATACATTTTTGATCTCAGTCCAACATACTCAACTATAGGCACACCATTCAGTTCATCTTTAAACTTACCAGGCACTTTCTTGTTTTGTGTGCTAAACAGTGGATGGTCTTTAGGGTAGTCAGACGTGTCATACATGTGTAGTTCTGTTTTCATGTCTTCATAAAAGTCTTCAGTACATACGTCTATGATCATAGAGTCAGTGTCAGTGTATAACAATCGACACTCAGGATATTTTGGTTTGAAGTAATCATAATAAAATTCAAGCATTAACAGTTTTGATAACTCAAGAATTGCCATACCAATAAATACTGGCTTGTCTAGTTTAACAATCTTTTTTTTGAGTGACACTGCATACAATGATGAATGAAATTCTTTATACCCTGTGTACTGAGGCTTACCTGTAAGTTTAATTGCACCTGATTCAGTTGTGACCAGTCTCACATCTTTTCTGTGATGAGGATTTTCCATTGTCTTACCAAAACAAGCATTGTTCATAAGCTTAAAGAAGTCTTTGTCAAATGCAGTGTTGCCGTCTCTTGCACGCAATGTTGTGTTCTTCATTATGTAATCTTTCATAAAAGCACTTTGATCAAATTGAATTCCTCTATGAACTTTCTTTAGTACTAAACCATGTCTGATGTAAAACTGTAACAATCGATAGTGACAAACGTAATTGAATTTGTCATTTAAATTTGGTACAAGTTTAGTGTCTTCTTTTTTCCCCGTCATACTCATTTTCTCAACAGCCAACGGATAATCATTGTGGTAATCATGTAGGCGGTGTGGGTACTCCAGGTCTACTTCAAAGATCCAACCCTTTTCATCATTTTGACCTCGATCCATAATATATTTTGTTAATTTTTTTATGCCAAACTGTGACAAATTATACAAACAAAAGTTTTTTAATGGCAACAATTCACACATTGCAAATCCATACAAATTATTAGCATCCAAGTATGTAATAAATGACATTGGCTTTGACGGGTCAAAGTCGTCAAGATATTTGTTGTTGGCCTTGCCATAATTGTTTGCTGCTAGACTAATACCTCCCCTCAATCCACGTTCCACCATTTCACCCATCGTACGATCAGACAACAGGTCTATAAATATCTTACTGGATTTCAAAAATGCATCCCATGTCATGCCAGGACTAGTTATGTAACAAGCAGGGTCAAGCTTGTAGTGTAACAAACCCTTTTCACGGTAACTTTCAAATACGTCTGCTAGCAAACAGACATCAGCCTTTAAGTATTGGTCATGATAGTCACCAATAGTTTTACACCCTAGTTTTTCCCATGCATTAAGTGCGTGTTGGTATTCAGAGTCAGAAATACCTTTACCAATTAGTGTAGAATAAAATTTCTCTTTTGGTGGTAGTCTTGTTTCTTCAAACACAAACCAGTGATCAATGTACTCATATGGATAAACACCTTTTTTAATCAAGTCCGGCTCAAAATATTTACTTGTTATTGGATACTCACTCAGTCCTTCTGCCAGACTAGCCAACCCTAAAGACAAATGTTGCATGGAGTCATAAAATGCTAATTTATCTAACCTAAAAGTCAAGTATTTCTCTGTTGTCTGGGCAATGCAACTAATTTTTTTGTAAGACTCATCCACAGCCTGCATGATAATATGTGAATCATATCCTTTGAGATTGTGGAAAAAGATAGGTAGTTTATATTTTGTTGGATCTATTTTTAAAAACAAGTTACATTTGTTATGTGCGGCACCTCTGTAACGTCCAGTTATGTGATCATGGTCACGAACTTTATCACCTCCTAAAGGTTGTTCACAAATCCAACACATCACTGCTGCATCAAAATTCTGTTTGTCTTCTTCTGTCATTACCAAAGGCATCTGACAGTTTTCCAAATACTTTACTACCTGAATATACAGATGTCTCATTTCTGTTAAAAACTCAGCTGCTGCATTTTCACCCCTGTAGATAACAGGTTCTGAATGAAGACCGTCTGACCTAACAATAATGTATCCAAAAGAACACACCACTTGGTCACTCAATTTTATAGTCTTTGGTAATGACTCTGGAACAGGACCTTCATAAGGAACAACGAGTGATTCAAAATCAGCATATACTACAAACGGCAGCTTTTGCTGATTCCCATAGTTCTTAAAATACACTTGACTGCCAGGATCTGGATACTTAAGTACAGTTTGTATGTCATCAGCTGATCTGCAGTGTGAAACATGTTTGTCTGCTAATTTTATGGAGGAAAATCTTTGTAAACATTTTTTACAAACTTCCTGTTTGCCATTGTGTTTTGTTGTATGATTATGAATTAGACGTGACATATTTCTGATAATTGTGTAGTGGAAGTTATTGTTATCACCAATTAGCAACATGTCAACATGTTTATCTTCTGACTGACCATAGGTTGGGGCAATTGGGGACACTCTAATTGGCTGTAACTTATTTTCAGACTCATTATCCCACACATACACATTTACAGATATACCAGGATTTAGTTTTTCAAACAAGTCTATGTCCTCTATTTTAACAGGGAACTCAATGCCACTGAAGTTGAGTTCATTTACAAATTTGATATAGTTAGATACACGATCAGGTTTTGCTTTTACAAAATGAAGTTTAGCAAGCACACACCACATGAAACAATAGTTGTCATTGTTTTGAATATTGACTACAGCCTTTTTGTTTGCAACCTCTATTGGTAGTGGTATCCAAGATCTACCTAAAATAGGATGATATCTTGACTGCTTCAGTTGTAGTTCAAGTACAAGGCCTTCATGCCAGCCAGACCCTTGCATTTCTGCTCTGTCAATTGCTTCATGGAAGTCTGGTAACAATCTTTCTCTAAACACTTTTTCTAGTTCTCTTCTCGAATTAACTGTGTGCTGCCTTGTCGAGATATATATTTCAATAACTTCACCAACATCTCTGGCAAATTCTATTTTTGCAACAATCTGAATCTTTACACTATCAGAAAGAAGGTTATTTTGTATGACTAAAAAAGATCTTTCTATTGATTCATAGACATTGTAAATATTATATATAGGTAAGTCAGTTGTGTGAAACACGTTTCTTAATCTTTGATGGTTGTCCATCTTTTTTATTTGTCCGACAAAAAAATAAATAGAAAATTATATAGTGTAAAATGGCACTTTATTGACAAAAACCTATATAATAGACAAAATTAATTACCAACAAATAAGCCACTTTCCTGGTATGTCTTCTGTTGTATCATGTTCAATCTTTTGCATGTGTAATATTGTTTTATTAACAGTAATAAATTTAACATTTTTATTTTCTTTTTTATTTGATAGTATATGTTTAAACACATATTCTTAAACCAGTCAGATTTAGCATCATAAACTAAAAAATTTGCTGTCCTATTATTATAAAGTGGAAAAGTATTAGAATATCCAAGATAAAAACTATATGTCATGTACATCTTCATCGGTGATGGGAGTTCTGAAAAAGGGCGTCTAACTTGTGTTTTTAAGTCACTAATAAGCATAAAATCCCTGAAACTCGATGTAATATTCATGAATTTACCAATAGGCCAATTTTGATCCTCTTGTCCGTCCGTCATTTTTATAGACAAACCAAAAAGATAAATTAATTTACTAACCCATACCCTGTGGGCTGATCTGTCTTTAAAATGAGCTTTAGATGCTTAGTTGATTTCAGTTTATTTTTTACATCATCCCGTTCTTGCTTATTTGGAATGACATCGTTTTCTCTGAGACAGTCTTCGAAGCTGTCACGATCCTTACAGTAAAACAAACAGATAAACTTTAACTGTTCTCGAAAATCTTTTAGTACAGCATTATATTTCTGAGTGAGAATCCAAACACTGATGTTTGCGTGTCTGCCACTGAAGGCAAGTTCTGCTAAAGTATTTCTCTTTTTGACAATGTCTTTCTCTGCAGAGCAATCATCGACAATAAATAAAGTTGACTGTCCTTCAAATTGTTTGAAAAAATACAGCAGGTAGTCATTCAGTTTTTTCTCAGGGTCGACTAAATAGATATTACTGTCAGTCCAAATGAATAAACGGTTGTGATAAGCTTTGTTGTGTTTTATTGTTGGACAAAATATTACAATGTTTTCAAAGTGGTGTATGTATCTTGTTTGTAAGAGGTTAAGTACAAATTCAGTTTTCCCACACCCTGTGGCACCACAAAACAATCCACAGTGTGGGTCGAGTGTCATTAAGTTCATTTTAATACACAATATAATTTTAATATATGTGTCCACTTAGTCTGCTTTCTGCAATATTGAGTTGTGCGTCATATATCAGGTACAAATATATGTTTATGGCTGCAGCAGTTTCAACCTTCTTTTGTATCTGAATTGTTATTCCGTCACTACCGTTCTCGACAGTTCATCCTGACCCATGAAGATAGTCGTCATCTGTACTACGAAGGTCTAACCACAGTGCATATTTGTTTGTAAGGTATTGTCCGATCCTAACATCAAACAGATGTAGATCTTTGCACGCAATGTTTGCTGGTTTATCTCTAATCCTTCCACCCGCAAAATACTTTGTGATCTCATCGTAGTGTTGATAAGGTAACATTCCTGAAGCGTACACTTGATTAGGGCGGCCTTCGATTGTACAAGACAAATGTGTAATCTTAGGATTGTAGAATTTTTCTGAATCTCTTTTGTATGGAGCCGCTGGTTCAACAAACAACATAAGAATACCTTTCAGTGACCTAGCAGGTGTGTTTAAGTTTATGTTCCACATCGGGTCACTCTTGTCTTTGGGTATTAAACTATGTCTAATCACCCTGTCATAATAAATTGGTAGTCTTGACTGATACTGATTTTGAATGAGTCTGGCTAGTTCAGTGTGTGTGACAATTTCATATTCCAAGGAAATGTTAGAGATCTTGTATGTTGCATCTGTGGCAGATGATTTAATTACTTTGGAGTAGTCATTGAAGGTTAGTTCAAAACTCAGACGGTCATTCAGTGCTCCTTGATAATAAGGCAGATGAGCTGTTAGGATTTCAAACTCAAGTGGAATGTAGAATCTGGATCCATATGTTTCAGCCATTATAACTTCCTTTGGTACCCCAGTAGTTACCTTATCTGCTGCATTGATTCGAAGTTTACCAACATTATCTGGCTGTATGCCTTGATAAATACGATCCTCTCGTTCTTCTCTTGTGAGCCAAAGATCTTTGTAACAGTAGAACACATCTGCGTCGTCAAGACTAAACACTTCCTGTCCTTCAAGTTTTACTTTAATAGTTCTAACAATTGCTCTGCCAAGATTGTCAACTAGTGTTCTGTTTACATCTGCCTCTGATGATAGTTCAATATTAAATGCAAGGCGTGCAGTGCCAGGAACAATAACGTCACTGGGACCTAGGTTTGGAAACTTGACTGTAAGTGTTTGATTCTGGTCTATGGTACTAGGATTGTTTGTGATGACTATTGTTTGTCGAATGCCCTTAACACCCAGGGGCTCACGTAGTTTTCTGTATGGGTCTAACTTTGATCCGTAAGACTGTGTCATTTTTATTATGCACAATAAAAAATAATAAATTAATAAAACAATGGCAGCGGGAGGATTTAATCATGAAGATTTTAAAATGGATGACATAAATGTCTCTGATAATAGTGTAACAGATATGTCGAGTAATACTTCTTTTTTACAACAAGAACTTTTACAAAGTAAAGTTAACTCGTTTTATGATAGTGTTAATGAGCGTCCATATCAAATAGATCCTAATCAGTTTGAATATGAAAAAGGACATTTATATTTAAAAACTATTGACAAAGGAAAAATACAATTGACTAACAAAAAAGACCCTACTAAGTTTAGAGCTTTAGGTACAATCAAAAAAGAAGGTGGTGTTGGTGCCTTGCGTCAACTTGGTGTTGGTGATAAAAGGTTGCCACCTCGAGTTGTTAGTGCTCTTCATGATGCGCAAACAAGGTTGCCAACAGGACAAGAAATTGATGTGGCACCAGTAACAAGCCTACCAGAAATAGCAAACACAGTAATACAAGAAACATCATTTACAGAAGGACAAATAAATGAGGAATTAAAAACAATTGGTGACTCTCCTTTGTCAAAGAGGGAGTTAGCTGCGTTGGATAAAACACTGCAGACAATAAGAGGTGAGCTTTTGAATAATGTAGCTAAACTGGGTGAACTTGATAATCATATTGAAAAAGAAAAAGAGAAACTGGCTACTGCAGACAATGGGAATTATGACATTGAAATAAAAGAAAGAATACAACACAGATTAAAAGATTTGTATACAGAAAGATCAGCGCGACTAGAAGTGATTGAAAATGGAAAAGAAAAACTGAAAACACAGGTCAACAGAATTAGAGAAACTATTCAGAAAATACTTAATGAAGACACTACTCTAGCTGAAAGACTAAAAACACTTTTCAGAGAACAGGGTATCACAATTGCCAGTTTAATTACTGCTCTTGGATTTATTATTAGTACTGTAGTGTTAGCTGTAACAGGTGGTGGTAGTAGTCCAGCACCTCCAGCTCCTCCAACTCCATCAGACCCAAAAGATTTACAGACGTGGGTAAAAAAACAGTTGTCTCACATATCAGACTTGCTTAAAAAATTAGCTGTAAAAGCAGCAGATGCTTTACCAGGTATTATAGGTAGTGTTGTCAGTTGGCTTATTAGTACTACAGCAAAGGTAGTAGGGTTTATGGCAGAGCATGTATGGATATTTTTGGTAACAGTAGGAGGGTTAATTATAGGATACTTAATGAAACAGGTAAAGAAGTAATATTCCTAATCCAGTAAGGCCTATTACCAATGCAGTTCTCTCTGACTCATGTGTGTTTTCTTGGCCTGTTACTGACTGTACTGGTGCTGGTTTAGGTGTCTGTGCCGATGCTTGGGCTGTTATTGACATTACTGGTTTTACTATCTGTTCAGGTGGTGGTGTTGATATTTGTGTTACTGGTGGTGTTACTGGTTGTATGTGAGAGGTTGTTGGATTCAAGTTTACAGATTGATTAAGTCCTAATTTCTGATTACTCCCTGCAACAACTATTTCATTATTATAATTTGTTATTACTCCAATTTGTAGTTGAAGATCAGAAGGCAACATGTATAACCCAATGCCTACTACAAAGTCAACTTTTGATCTGGCATATCTGAGAACGTTTTGGTAACGTTGTATGCTAGATGGAAGATCAACAACTGAGTTAATAGAATCTTCTAAATTTGCTAAAAACTGTTTTTGTGCTTCAATTGATTGTACATTGCTTAACGTCCCGACAGCAACAAGGCTTTCTCAGGACGTGCCTGCACTGCTTGTGAAAAAAAACAACTAAACAGAACATTGAATGTATGTCGCCAGCCGGTCAAATACATTAAATAAACCTAACACATGGGGCCTAAATAAAGCTAAGACCATTTAGCAACACACATCCAATATCAAGAGCTACAGGCAGTGCAGACAGTAGGGAGAGTTTTAAAAAGGCAAATACAGGTGAATGGACAAAGGGTAGACAGAAACACATGCCCCAGAATAGAGAGAAAAACCCACCCTGTGGGGCTGACCAGGGTGACCCTGGGAACTAAAAGATACCTAACCCCACCCAAGTCCCCCAGGGCAGACCCGGGTGGGGATTTTGTGCTTCAAATTTACCACTTCCATTCAAAATGTTTGATTTTGTTAGTGATTGTGCTCCTAGTAAACACCAGACATATGTTCTGATAGACTCATTGACGCGCTCGACTCCTGCTTGAGTAAACCCGTCAGATTTATCTAAAATAAATGTGGTCCACGCATTAGTCTGCTTCTGCTCTATTGATCCTAACCAGACTTGTGATTTTGATGAGAATGAAGTGTAACCAGGGTAGTAATCTTGTGGGTATTGTCTGTGACTCATAGCATAATACAATGTTCCCATACCATTGTGATCATCAAGTTTTTGTGTAAAGTCATACTTTGTACTGATGTTAAATTCATTACAGATCCGTTCAAATGCTTTCAAATCCATGGGATTGTTAAACTGATTAAAACTGGATTCAGTTGGTAGTGGTGTATGCAGTTCTGACAGTATTCTTCTAAGCTGGTAATAAACATGGAAATGATACACAGACCTAATCAGTTTGTTTGAGTGATTCAAATGGTCTGTAAATGAAACACCACAGCCTGTAGTTGAGCATAGTATAGCAAAGTTGAGTTGGTTTTGAAACATCTGTAGTGGACTTGAAGACCACTTTCTTGCAGTTGAGTCGTCTGTTATTGGAGGGTTTAGGTAATGATCAAAAGGGTTGGGTACTTTGACTTGAAATAAATCTTGTTCAGACACAGCTATATCAAGCTGATTTAACTGAATTATTTTCTGTTCATAAGTAGGTGCAACATTATATTTGGCATTCACATTGAATTGAAATGCGTTTGTAGTGGTAATGGTTGGTGATTTAAATTCCATCCTTTTTTTTTATGTGATAATAAAAATGTTTATAACCTTAACAAATATTGACACAAGCAAACCAATGTGGCTAACTAATGGGATTGATAATCGTGATGGTAGCAAGGCTGTAGCTATCCATGAAATGTTTTATACAGTAAAGTGGTTTAATGTAACGGATAATACAAGTTTTTATATAAGTTATCTTAATGCTGGTAATAGTGGCTTGGACACTAATACACACTTTATACCATCTGGGTATTATGACTTTTGTACTTTAGCTACATGGTTTCAAAATAATTTAAAAATTAAAGCAACTTTAAATCAGGCTAACTTGTTTGTTGAATTAGAAATTCCTACAGGCACTATACCTTTATTTTCAACTGAACTTGCATATTTACTTGGTTTAATAGACAGAAATACAATGCCTGTAAATTGGGTAATGGGTTTTACAGATAATGGTACTAGTGGATGGTATTATACACCAGATGTAACTAAAATAACTGGAACATATCCTGTTCATTTGTCAGTACACACATTTCTAAATGTTCATTTGAAAGAACTAAACACGACTGAAAATGTACACAATGGAAAACCATCAACTTTGTTGAGATGCTTACCAACTGGAACTGCACCCTATTGTGAAATTGTGGTTGTTAGATTTCCTAATTTACAGTTTAAGAAATTAGGTTCTAGTTTCTTTGAGTCACTGAGTATATCTGTAACTAATCAGAATGGTAAACCAGTTGTGATGCATGATTTTAGTGTTGTGTTAGAAATTAAATAATTTTATTTTTGTTTATAAAAAAATGAGTGGTCTTGGTCCAAAGCCTAGAATCATACCAGTTGCATGTCCAGTAACAGAGTTGAAAGATTTGGCAGACGTACAGGATTTTGAGAAGGAAGGGGAAATTGGAGAAATATATGGTTTTGAACTTGATTCCTATGGCATGTACAAGAGAAAAGTAATTGTTGACATAAAAGACGGTGAAAAACAGATTCCTAAACTTGGTCAGCTTCGTGATGTTACTGTACCTACTCCACCTGTAAATAATGCGCCTTACAACTTAATACATGTGGGTACTAAATGGGTTGTTTCACCTGTACCGGCACCACCACCCACAATTGACTGGGACATAAAGATTGAATTTATTAGTCCTTATGTATACACTGATGATGAAGGCGCCTTAGTGTTTAGGAAGGTTGTTAATTCTGGGCCGCTTATTGTAAGCCTTGTTCCAAGTTTTGCCCTAGACAACAATAGCAGAGAAAAACTGAAAGTTGAAAATTATGAGAGACGGAGATATCTTCTTACAACTAGAAAGGGTAGATCAGATACTTCTGTTGTGTTTATGCCAGCAAGCTTAGTCGTGGCTAGAGAAGCGACAATAGTATTTGAAATTATCATGAAATCTGTTGCTACTGCAAAAGAGGCTCAAATTGCACAAGGAATTAAACTTACATGGGATGAAACAGTATCAGAATCATCAAAGGTCTTTATTGCTATTACAAAAAATAATGATGTTATTAATGTTTCGAGCAGTATTCCAGCTGTCAAGGTGGTGGTTGAC
Organism: Semisulcospira habei; assembly: GCA_036245525.1. NCBI lineage: Eukaryota > Metazoa > Mollusca > Gastropoda > Semisulcospiridae > Semisulcospira > Semisulcospira habei. The sequence continues at coordinate 15,484,448 of BTPG01000007.1, read as the reverse complement.
AAAACAACTTTTGTTCGTCTAACTTACATAAACCTTGAACACATTGATCTTGTTGCATTTTATTATGCCAGCAAATTGTATAATTTTGAAGAGTTGCAAAATGTAATTGCTGATTAAAAAAATATTTGTAAATAAAAAATGGTGAACTTGTATCCACAAATACCACCTGAGCCTATTGAGCGTGATAAAACATTAAAGGCAGATTCATTTCGTTTAATGAATATTACAGAAGCGTTGAAGTATTTGGAAGAAGAACAAGCAAAATACTCGAGGTGTAAACGCTGTTACAATACGGTTTTCAATTCTGTACACAACACATCAATGGCCATGGGGGTGGTTTCGGCCGGATTATCTGTAGGAGGTATAACTCTTTTTGCAACGGGGGTGGGAAGTGTTATAGGAATTGCTGTTGAAGGTATTGGTCTTGTCACAAGTCTAGCATGCTTTGGTATGGAAGCTATTAACAAAAGATTTTATATGAAGTTGCAGAAGCATGAAGCATTAAGTACGCTCGCAGCAGCTAAGCTGACGAGTATAAAACTTATTATTAGTAAGGCTTTGGAAAATAATGAAATTGATGATGAAGAATTTAAGCGAGTCCAGGATGATTTGGCTAACTATAAACAACAAAAATCTGAAATACAGAATAAGATGCGTAGTCAGGCTGTAAATGTTGAAGAGCTAAAGAAATCTTTTTTAGAACAAGGAAAAAAGATAGGCGTAGAAGAAACTATGAAAAAAGTTTACGGACTGTTAGGCAAGTAAAGATCAGTTTTGGTAATCATTCATTAATTCTGAAATACTCTTCACAAAGAGATGTCATGCCTTTCACGTCTGCCCATCTAACCCCATCTGCCCCACCACCAGACTACTATTGAGAAAAAAAAGTTTTCTTGTTGACCTTGTAACTTGAGAAATCTGTCTGAGTGTCTTATTGACTAGGGTCAAGAACTTACAAATTCTTATGTTTAGGTTCTTGTAAGAACTTGTTTTAAGTCACTTAAAAGAACTTATGACACTAACTTTAAAGTTGTAGGTATCTTTGAAGTTAGTTGGCAAGTAAAATCATGTTATTCTAGAAAGTCACATCAACAGTAACTTTCTAAGTTTACTTCCCACTCAGATTGCCCGGTAGTGTAATAGAATATTTTTTTTATTACACAATAAGGGTGTGTGCACATAGCACCCTGGAAAGAAAGGTCTATAGTGCAAAATCTGTCCATACCTCTGTGGACGTGAAAGGGGTATTTTAAAACACCCCTTTTGAATAGGCCTGATGGATAAGCCTATTGCCAGGGTGTGTTTTTCATGTGTTCTTGTCGCTGCAAACATAAAATGGGTTTTGTCTTTCAAATGCATCACAGGTTGGTCTGCGCCTGTTAAATAACACTCACGATGTGCTGATGTGATGTGCTTGGAGTGGAAACAACAAAATTTTCTCCACACTTTGTCAGACGAAGAAACAGAAAACAAAATTATTTTTCTACTCACTTGGCGAGACCTATTTATTTAGGAATGACCTAGTGCTCTATATTTGGAGAAAAAACCTATATTCAAAGTTTGTTCCATATTTTGGTGAACGCTCCATATTTTAAATTTGTTCTAGTGCCCTAATAACCCACTTTTGAAGCATTGACACAGAACGAAATAATTTGACCTAATATGTTTGTGTGTGCTTGTGTGCGAGGTGGGTGGCTGGGTGGGGTAGGGGGTCTGGGTGACAGCATTGATATTTTTAACTAGCCTTTTTTTTTCCCAGATTATTTCCCTTTGTCCAGTGATGTACTTATTTTGCTTTTTTCCCTAACATAAAAAATAGGAAAAAAATAAGAAAAAAAAATTAAAATTAAAAAAAAAATAAGAAAAAAAAGAAGAATAATTAAAAATTAACAAAGAAAAAAAAATAGAAAAAAAAAAAACATTGACAAAAGGGCTGCTTAGTGGCCTGTCACCTGCTTCCACAGGAATCGATGTAACCCGGGTTATCCACGTGCTAATTCACCCCCTATGGAGGGGGCTATAACCCTGGGGGTTGCACGTTCACCTTTTCCTGTGAAAGCCTCCGCGGTGGAGAGTGTCAACTGGCTCCGAGAGCGTGAAACGAACCCAGCACAGACAGAATAGCTTGCGCTAACTATTCTATCCTAACCAGCGGAAGTATCCTCTCAGCCACTCAGCAGACCCAAACAAAGGTAGATTATTTTACGTATTTATGGTTTGGCTGAAATCTTATTAAATCAGGGCTCTCCATGATATGAATCAAAAAAAGAATCTTAAGAATTTAAGCCTATAAAGACATAGGCTCCTGAGAATCTAAGTCTCTTGCAAAAGACCTCTGGTGTTTCCGTCCTCAAAGGTAGTAAGCCTAACATGCTATTATAAGATGTCCTTGGCATTGGTGAATGTCCGCTTCTCTGTCTGTGTTTAAGCGTGCTCAGTACAACTCTGCCATGTCTGTGTTTAAGTGTTATGCATAGATTCAGCAATCTTTACAGTTGACTAAAACTCTATGAAATCGGTGGCTAATGAGAATCTCACACTGCTCATAAGAATCTGTGATGGCGTGGGCTACTGAAAATTAAAGCCTCTTGTAAAATAAAACATGCTTTTTCATGTTCTCAGAGGAAGGAAGTCAGATTTAATGGGGTTCCTATACTTGTTCAGTAGCGCAGAACGACTATGTGCTTCAGCTATTGTACAAAGGGCACTGTGTGTGTGTGTGTGTGTCAGTGAAATAGGATAAGTTTGTAACCCAAATAACTGTCTGAGTGGTGTGTGTGTTTTCATGTAAACATGTTATCTGTGTGTTTGAGCGTGTGTGTGTGTGTGTGTGTGTGTTTAACTGCATTTTATTTTGTATTGAAAGGTGGTGTGTTGATAGAGACAATGGTGATTAATAACTGAAGTACCTTTGCTTAAAGAAGTCAATGACAGCATTAATTATTTAGGTGTGGTGGGGGATCTGGCTTAATAATCACGGGTAGCTGATAAAAAATGCTGCTACTCTGAGAACACAACCGCACTCCAACACAAAGTAATGGAAAGATCGAGAATGTTCGTCTTCACACCCTACGAACGTCTCAACGACGCAATACTTGATCACGAGACTAGGGTCACGAGTTGACACGTGGTGTTGTTATTGGCAACATTGACGTGGGTGATGCGGAAATTATGCCTAACGGGAATTCCCACAATTGCGCAAGTAGTCATTTCCCGAAAACGGCTGATAGTAGTCAATGACAGCATTAATAATTTAGGTTAGGTGGGGGGTCTGGCTTATGATAATCGCGGGTTGGTAGCTGATCAAAAATCGTTGCTTTGAATGATTTCTGGAGTGGAACTAAAATGGATAGGTAATAAAGTTATTGGGTGTATTGGGTGGCGATGGGTTTGTCTAAATGGCTAGTTGATTACAATAATTAGTTGATCGATGTGGCATTTATCGATTTGATTGGTTTTCAAATCTTATATTCTCATTCTAGAATTAATTATTCTGAGAATGAGAATATGAGAGCCCCAGCCTACCCCTCCCCCAAACATAGCTTGAATGATTTCTGGAGTGGAACTAAAATGGCTAGGTAATAAAGGTATTGGGTGTCTTTGTTGACGTGGGCTTGCTTAATTACCGTGTTAATTAGAATAAATATATTGTTTTGGGGAGGGGTAGGCTGGGGCTCTCATATTCTCATTCTCTACAAGGGCTAAGCAGAAAGCAGACCTCATGGCAGGCAGCAATAGTGAGCTGCAAAACCTGACAGACAAACTTTCAAGTAGCGCAGGGTCTTATGGCATGGAGATCAGTACGGATAAAAGCAAAGTGATGATCAACACCACAAGCGACAGCAGCAGCAACATTCACATGAACGGCCAGAAGCTAGAAGAGGTCAATAGCTTCAAGTACTTGGGAGCCACCCTGTCCAAAGACGGTAGTTGCATAGCAGAGATCCGTATCAGGATAGGTACAGCAACATCCGCAATGGCCAGGCTGGACAGGATATGGCGAAGTAACTCCATCAGCTTCACCATCAAGTACAGGCTTTACAAGTCCCTCGTAGTGTCTATTCTACTCTACGGCTGTGAGACTTGGACGCTGCTTGCAGACTCAGAAAAGAAAATCCAGGCCTTTGAGAACAAGTGCCTGAGGAAGTTGCTCCACATCTCGTACCGCGAGCACAAGACCAACGAATATGTACGGAGCATCGTCACTTCCCTGGTGGGCCCACATGAACCCCTTCTGGCAACCGTGAAACGGCGCAAGCTTGCTTGGTTTGGCCACGTGACCCGACACAACACCTTGTCCAAGACTATCCTCCAAGGCACTCTGGAAGGAACTCGTCGGCGAGGTCGTCAGAGAAAGAGTTGGGTCGCAAACATAAAAGAATGGACCGAACTCGAGATGCCAGACTTGCTTGCCACCGCCCAAAATAGAACTCAGTGGAGAGCACTGTCTGTTGCTGCTGCCTTTCAGTCCCCCCAACGCCCAGTTCGGGCAAGGGACTGATGATGATGATGAAGCAGAAAGGGAGGTAATAGTTGTTAGCATATAAGGCCATTTCAGCATGCAGCGTCGTGACGGCAGCCGGCAGACAATTCTTCGAGTACTGATACTGTGTATATTGATCTCCAATTGGTTACATCTGTGCACACAACTTTGTCAAACAACAAGGTCGTTAAAGTTGAATTTTTGGGTCTTACGAAGCTCCCACAGACATTAACTCATTCATCCCCGAAACACCACAGCAAGACATGGATCGAGTATGATAGTTCAAGGGTGGTGCCAGAATAGCTTGGCGCCGATAGACGCTAAGCTATCCTGGCACCACCCTTGAACTATCATGCTCGATCCGTCTCTAGAATTGTAATACAATCCTTAAGAGGGCAGCTTCAAAATTTGGGAGATTTCGGTCTTTGCGGAATGTGTTAACTCATTCTACCCCAACACCGAAATCCCCAAATGTTGCCGTTGTCCTCTGAAGACTGCACTCTAGTGCAGGACACAGATCGACCATGATAGTTCAAGGGTGATGCCAGAATAGCTTGGCGCCCATAGGTGGTCGAACCTTATCTTGCTGTGGTGTCTGGGGTAGAATGGGTTAAGGTAGGTGCTCTCATTTCGCCTTTTGAGCCGTAGGCCCCCACCTCCAGCACGACGCACAATATGCTGCAGGTTGGGACATGCGACTCGCCAGTGCAGACCAAGACGTGATAAAGTGAAAGAAAAGCCCGTTTCCAAGCTGCATCCTGTAAGAGCCGTGTTGGCAGGCCTAATGCCCAACGCCTCAGGTCTGTTGACTTGTTGGTAGAGTGCCGCACCCGGGCACACTCCAAAGGGCTACTTAGGCTCTTCCATCGGAGACACTCCAGTGGAGGTCACACCCCACAAAACGATGAATTCTTCTAGAGGCGTGATAAAAGATCAAGCATTGGCAGAACTGTCAGAAGATGAACTTGTACGGAACCTGAAGTCGCAGGGGGTGACTTGCGTCAGGCGATTTGCTTCCAAAGCGAGGTGGTGGGGAGATCCGTCTTCCTACCATCATCCTGACGTTTGGCATCCCGACCCCTCCTACTACCATCTGGGGAGGTTATTACTCCTTGAAAGTAAAGTACGACCTTCTTCCCCCTCGGTGCTTTAAGTGCCAAAAGTATGGCCGTGGGCAGAGGCTTTTTGGGCCCGTTGCACCAAGCCCGGACACTCTGCTGAGTCCTGCACAGCCCCCCCCCCCCCCCACCTGTGTGTGATTTGCCAGGGGGCGCATTTGGCTTCGGATAAGAAATGCCCTCGTTGGATATCCGAAGGCAAGATTTAGCAGGTACGCGTGGAGAAGGGGCTGTCCTTTGCAGAGCCAAAAACTGGTCTGTTGAAGGCCCTGGTGCAGCTGAGGCTGCGTCAAACAGTAGTAGCACCTGTGTTTATATTCAGTGCTGCGGTGGCAGGCAAGCGCCCCACCAAAGATTTCTCATGTCAAACCCCAAATTCTTGGTTGGGCTCGGAGCCACGGCTCCTCTCGCCCCTGGAGAGTATAGGCCCCGCCACACATGCCCGATTTTGAGGCCGATTCCCCGAGCAGTTTCGAATCGGTAGGTGATCGGGCCGGACTATAAAAACGTGTGCACTGCCACACATTTCCCGACTTTTTTAGCCGACCGGTTTGAACCGAAGATCAAAGTCGTACCTGTTCTGCAAAATGGCTGCTAGTTTTGACAATGATGATGATGTGCTTGCATTATCAGCAGTTTGCATCATATTCGGGAAGAGGCGGGCGAGACATCGGCAACGAAGGTGGTACTGATCTTCCGCCATTTTCAAACTGAAACAACGTGTTTTGCGAGACACGCTCTGATTGGTTGAAGCTTACAATCGGGGCCGATTCGGAGCGGAAAAATAGAGCAGGTTCTAGACACCCGATTCCCAGCCGATTGGGAACGGATCGGATATATGACGTCATCCGATCGCAATCGGATCGCAATCGGATCGAAATCGGCTTCAAAATCGGGGCACAACCGGCATGTGTGGCGGGGTCTTAACCCTCCTCCAGTGGTGACGAGGAACCAGGGAACACAGAAAGCGGACACTACCAGTCCGGTAGCACCGCCTTCTGCTGCCCTAAGCCTCAGCCCCCACACAAGCCTGTCACTATGTCTACTACAAAGGCTGCTGGCTTCTAACTCTAGCGGCAGGAACGCTGCCCAGAACCAGAAGTCCAAGAAAGCTACGGGACCGCTGTGCGCACGGGCCCAGAAGGGGGACACTGTTGGCCCCCTTCAAAACAAATATGCTGCATTGGAGGAGCGGTTGGAGGAAGTTGTAGCTGGTGTTGCGGCAGCTCCACTCCCCTCATCTCCGAAGAACCCGAGGAGACCCGAGATCCACGTGAAATCTTTAAGACATGGTTAGCACGGGAGTTTTAGCGAGTTCTGTTATAGTGAGTTCTAGGCGAAAGTTCAGTCTGGCAGAGCAGTAAATCGGTAGTACGGGCTTTCTTGTCAGAGGGATCAGATGTGTTTGAGATACCTAGCCCGTATTCCAAGACTCTGAAACCTAGAATTCAGGTATGTTTCTATATATGTAGTATTGATAGTTAAAGACAGTGTGCGTTGCTAAGAGTAATTTGCTTGTATAGTGTTGGCCGGTTTGGTTCAGTTATGTTGGTTTAGAATTCAATTAGTTAGCCGGTGTTTTCGTATTCAGTTATTTACCGAGATAGATAACTAAAAGAATGTAAGTGTGTATGCCTAAGTCGCTAGGAAGGTAGTACGTGGTTGGTTAAGCAGTCTTTTCCAGTGTATAGAGTAGGGTATAGTGAAAGTGTAGGTTATAGTCTGTTTCAAGATAGTGACAGAGATATGTGGGTGTTACGGAAGTAGTCGGGTTATGAAGCACCTGTGTGTGAATGATTGATTGATTGATTGTACATTGCTTAACGTCCCGACAGCAACAAGGCTTTCTCAGGACGTGCCTGCACTGCTTGTGAAAAAAAACCAAAACAGAACATTGAATGTATGTCGCCAGCCGGTCAAATACGTTAAATAAACCTAACACATGGGGCCTAAATAAAGCTAAGACCATTTAGCAACACACATCCAATATCAAGAGCTACAGGCAGTGCAGACAGTAGGGAGAGTTTTAAAAAGGCAAATACAGGTGAATGGACAAAGGGTAGACAGAAACACATGCCCCAGAATAGAGAGAAAAACCCACCCTGTGGGGCTGACCAGGGTGACCCTGGGAACTAAAAAATACCTAACCCCACCCAAGTCCCCCAGGGCAGACCCGGGTGGGGTCTGTGTGTGAATGAACGTCTGAGTTATTTGTATCAGCCAGGTTACGTAATGTTTCTCATGTCATCCAATATGTTGTGTGTTTAGCAAGCGTTACGTTTTGGATCCTTGTTGTGTTTAGAGTGCTTGTAAAGAGGGAGCGACGGACGCCGAGACGTCAGTCACCATACCTAACGTGAGGTCATCACCCCTCCAGCTCTTCACTCAGGGAGTGAAGCGAGTGAGTGAGTGTAGATTGCTTTACGTCCCGCAAGCGACAAAAGGCCTTCTCAGGACGTGCCTGCGCTAAATGAAGAATAGAACTGCAAGAAGCGCAGACAGGAGGGAGAATTTCAAAAGAAAAATACAGATGAATGGACCAGAAAGACAGATTGATTGTACATTGCTTAACGTCCCGACAGCAACAAGGCTTTCTCAGGACGTGCCTGCACTGCTTGTGAAAAAAAACTAAACAGAAAATTGAATGTATGTCGCCAGCCGGTCAAATACATTAAATAAACCTACAACATGGGGCATAAATAAAGCTAAGACCATTTAGCAACACACATCCAATATCAAGAGCTACAGGCAGTGCAGACAGTAGGGAGAGTTTTAAAAAGGCAAATACAGGTGAATGGACAAAGGGTAGACAGAAACACATGCCCCAGAATAGAGAGAAAAACCCACCCTGTGGGGCTGACCAGGGTGACCCTGGGAACTAAAAAATACCTAACCCCACCCAAGTCCCCCAGGGCAGACCCGGGTGGGGGACCAGAAAGACAGAAATACAAACCCCCAAAAGAGTAGAACCCACCTTTCAGGGGTTAGACAAGGTGACCCTTGGAACTAAAAAGTAGACAACCCCACCAAGGTCCCCTAGGGCAGACCCGGTGGGGGTTCAGGTTGATTGATTGATTGTACATTGCTTAACGTCCCGACAGCAACAAGGCTTTCTCAGGACGTGCCTGCACTGCTTGTGAAAAAAACCAAAACAGAATATTGAATGTATGTCGCCAGCCGGTCCACTACGTTAAATAAACCTACAACATGGGGCCTAAATAAAGCCAAAACCATTTGGCAACACACATCCAACATCAAGAGCTACAGGCAGTGCAGACAGTAGGAAGAGTTTTAAAAAGGCAAATACAGATGAATGGACCTCGGGTAGACAGAAACACATGCCCCAGAATAGAAAGGAAAACCCACCCTGTGGGGCTGACCAGGGTGACCCTGGGAACTAAAAGGTACCCAACCACACCCAAGTCCCCCAGGGCAGACCCGGGTGGGGTGGTGGGGGTTCAGGGAGTGAAGCGATCGGGACCGAGACACCCGAGTCGAAGCGAGAACTGCGCTACGGTACGAGTACGAGGACGTCCGTGATAAAGACACAGGACGACAGGAAAGAGCGTACAACGGACTTGCACGCCTAGACGTGAGAAGGACCAACGTAACCAGGCAATAACATCAAACAGGTTGGAGACTGTGAGAACTGATACCTAGCCTGGCAAGGATATTGTGTGTGTGGATGTGATATTAAGACGTGATAGTGGGGAAGAAGTGATGTATAGCTTGATAGTTTTGTGAGCATTCTTCTTTTATATTGTATAAAGTTACTTTAGAAAGGGAGCCCTGTGTTGTTTTACCGCATGAATGCGCCTGTCTGAGTCAGTGGCGGTGTATGCGTCTGTTGCGTGAGAGTCTGTACGTTCGACTGTGGGCAAGTCTGCGTGCGTTACAGGGGAATTGTCGTGGTTTTCACGCTAACTTTGAGGAATTGCGTCTTTTAGTCAAGTCCAATAACCCCTCAGTAATATCTCTTCAGGAGACTTACCTAAGACTTCTGACCCTGTGTCTTTTAATGGTTTTAACGCTATTCATAGAGACTCCGATTCGGAGAGGCGCTCGGTTGGAGTGGCTCTTTAAATTAGTAGCCAAATTGCATGTAGCCCGGTTAGCATCGACACCTGTCTTCAGGCTGTCGCAGCTCATGTTACCTTAGATTGATTGATTGTACATTGCTTAACGTCCCGACAGCAACAAGGCTTTCTCAGGACGTGCCTGCACTGCTTGTGGGGAAAAAAAAAAAAAAAAAAAACCCAGAACATTGAATGTATGTCGCCAGCCGGTCAAATACGTTAAATAAACCTAACACATGGGGCCTAAATAAAGCTAAGACCATTTAGCAACACACATCCAATATCATGAGCTACAGGCAGTGCAGACAGTAGGGAGAGTTTTAAAAAGGCATTGATTGATTGATTGATTGTACATTGCTTAACGTCCCGACAGCAACAAGGCTTTCTCAGGACGTGCCTGCACTGCTTGTGAAAAAAAACTAAACAGAAAATTGAATGTATGTCGCCAGCCGGTCAAATACATTAAATAAACCTACAACATGGGGCATAAATAAAGCTAAGACCATTTAGCAACACACATCCAATATCAAGAGCTACAGGCAGTGCAGACAGTAGGGAGAGTTTTAAAAAGGCAAATACAGGTGAATGGACAAAGGGTAGACAGAAACACATGCCCCAGAATAGAGAGAAAAACCCACCCTGTGGGGCTGACCAGGGTGACCCTGGGAACTAAAAAATACCTAACCCCACCCAAGTCCCCCAGGGCAGACCCGGGTGGGGTGGGTTACCTTAGAGATTGATTGTACATTGCCTAACGTCCCAACAGCAACAAGACTTTCTCTGGACATGCCTGCACTACTAGTGAAAAAAATAAACAGAATATTGAATGTTTACCACCAGCCGGTCCAATACGTTAAATAAACCTACGACATTGGGCCTAAATAAAGCTAAGACCATTTAGCAACACACATCCAATATCAAGAGCTACAGTCAGCGCAGACAGTAGGAAGAGTTTAAAAAAGAAAAAATACAGGTGAATAGATTGATTGATTGATTGTACATTGCTTAACGTCCCGACAGCAACAAGGCTTTCTCAGGACGTGCCTGCACTGCTTGTGGAAAAAAAAAAAAACAGAACATTGAATGTATGTCGCCAGCCGGTCAAATACATTAAATAAACCTAACACATGGGGCTAAATAAAGCTAAGACCATTTAGCAACACACATCCAATATCAAGAGCTACAGGCAGTGTAGACAGTAGGGAGAGTTTTAAAAGGGCAAATACAGGTGAATGGACAAAGGGTAGACAGAAACACATGCCCCAGAATAGAGAGAAAAACCCACCCTGTGGGGCTGACCAGGGTGACCCTGGGAACTAAAAAATACCTAACCCCACCCAAGTCCCCCAGGGCAGACCCGGGTGGGGTTCAGGTGAATAGACCAAGGGTAGACAGAAACACATGCCCCAGAATAGATTGTTGATTGATTGTACATTGCTTAACGTCCCGACAACAACAAGGCATTCTCAGGACGTGCCTGCACAGCTTGTGAAAAAAAAAACTAAACAGAAAATTGAATGTATGTCGCCAGCCGGTCAAATACGTTAAATAAACCTACATCATGGGGCCTAAATAAAGCTGTGACCATTTAGCAACACACATCCAATATCAAGAGCTACAGGCAGCGCAGACAGTAGGGAGAGTTTTAAAAAGACAAATACAGGTGAATGGACCAAGGGTAGACAGAAACATGCCCCAGAATAGAAAGGAAACCACCCTGTGGGGCTGACCAGGGTGACCCTGGGAACTAAAAAGTACCTAACCCCACCCAAGTCCCCCAGGGCAGACCCGGGTGGGGAGCCCCAGAATAGAGGGGAAAACCCACCGTGTGGGGCTGACCAGGGTGACCCTGGGAACTAAAAGGTAGTTAACCCCACCAAAGTCCCCCAGGGCAGACCCGGGTGGGGAGGAGGAGGGGTTACCTTATAGAAGGCCATAACCATAAATTATGCAGTGTTTACCTGCCACCATCCCTCCGGGTCTGTAGTAATAATATTTGTAACTTAGTAGATCAGCTGCCTCCTCCCTTTATTTTCATTGCACATTTTAACGGTCACGCCCACCTGTGGGGTAGTGATCACTATGATGGCAGAGGTCAGATGTTAAAAGATGATTTTGCTCAAATTAACTTACATGTCTTTAACGATGGCTCACCTACATACTCTAACACAGGTTCAGGATCTAGTTCTGTTCTAGACCTCACTGTGTGTGATCCTTTTCTCATGCTGGACTTTGTCTGGAAGGTTCACGACGAAATGTGTGTAGTGATCACTTCCCAGTAGTCCTGTCATCGGTCAGCTGTGAGGAGGCTCCACCAGGAATCTCAAGAAACCTAACTGGCCTCTGTTCGCCTTCCCCTGTCAGTTTCGTATTACAGAGGAGGTGGTCATGTCAGCTGATGAACCTGTTTCTTGTTTTACTTTGATTTTGTTGGACGTAGCAGGTAAAACCATCCCTAAAACTTTCACATCAGCCCCTCGGAAGCCGAGAGTACCATGGTTCAATGAAGAGTGAAGGCAGGCCCAAAAAACGCGCAAATCTGCCCAGAGACGTGCTTTTCGTAATTCGTCGCAAGCGAATATTTTAACATTTAAACGACGGAGGGCGAAAGCCCGTTACATTTTTAAACGTGAACGCCGTGCATCCTGGAGACGTTTCCTCTCATCTTTATCTTCTAGGACTCCGTCCCAGAAAGTCTGGAAGGCTGTTCGAAGAATTATGGGCAGGGATCTTAGAGATGTGTGCCAGCTTGGTCACATATAACAAGAAAAAGCTGCGACCAATTTGCTTACCTCCACCATTGCCCATACTTCAACAGAGCATTATTCACCCTTCTTCTAGAGAGAAGGAGAAGCGAGAGTCTTGTATTTGTGATTTTAAATCGGATAATTCAGAAGACTATAATACCCCTTTTACAAAATCCCCCCCAACCCGGGTCTGCCCTGGGGGACGGGTGGGGTTAACTACTTTTTAGTTCCCAGGGTCACCCTGCTCAGCCCCACAGGGTGGGTTTTCCCCTCTATTCTGGGGCATGTGTTTGTCTAAAAAAGGAAAATACAGGTGAATGGACAAAGGGTAAACTCTCCCTACTGTCTGCGCTGCCTGTAGTTCTTGATATTGGATGTGTGTTGCTAAATGGTCTTAATTTTATTTAGCGTGTTAGACCGGCTGACGACATACATTCAATATTTTGTTTAGATTTTTTTTCACAAGCAGTGCAGGCACGTCCTGAGAAAGTCTTGTTGCTGTCGGGACGTTAAGCAATGTACAACCAACCAACCTGTTACAGTATCAGAATTGCTGAAAGCCCTGCAGAAATGTAATGACTGCTGCTGGATTAGATACCATCCACTATCAGCTCCTAACGCATCTGCCTCAGAAGTCACTCCTTGTACTTCAAGGCTTTTAACAATATCTGAATAACACCATTTTTCGTCATCTTGGCGCAAGGCTGTAGTTGTGCCGATCCCCAAGCCGAGTAAGGATTCTTCCGACCCGGGCAAATACCGGCCAATTGCTTTGACATGTTTATGTAAAACTATGGAACGCCTGGTCAACGCCAACCTGGTGTGGCACAGGGTCACAGGGTCTCATCACAGACCTCCAGTGCGGTTTCCAGCACTTCTGTAGTACAACTAACCATCTAGTCCGCTTTGAGTCGTTCATTGGAGATGCTTTTGTCAACAAGCAGCATGTCTATGCAATTTTCTTCGATCTTGAGAAGGCATATGACACTACTTGGAAGTATGGTATACTGTCTAACTTGTTGGATATGGGTTTTAAAGGGCACCTGCCCGTCTTTATTCACAATTGTTTGTCTAACCGGTCGTTCCATCTCCTGTTGAAAGGAGTCGGAGAAGGTGGAGCCCACACGGACATGGGTGTCCCGCAGGACTGCATTCTGTTTTAAAATCAATAACATTTTAAAGGCCATCAAGGGTGATTCTGAATGCTCTTTGTTCGTTGACGACTTTGCTTTGTGCGCACGAGGTCGAGGACTTGCGTCCCTCGAGATGCGCTTGCAATTGTGCGTTGATCGCATCCAGGGGTGGGTGTCTTTCAAAAGATTCAAGTTCTCACGCTCCAAGACAGTCTGTGTGCATTTTACTAACCAGACGATTTTATTTCTCCAGAACCTAGCCTGAGCATTGCTGGAGTGCCAATTAAGGTGGCCGAGGAGGCAAAGTTAATCGGAGTCATCTTTGACAAAAGACTGACCTTCCGCAACCATATTAATTACCTTAGAACCTCTTGTCAGAAAGCTCCCGACGTTCTTGTCGTTGGTCGTACTGACTGGGGTGCAGACCGTACTGTCTTACTTCGACTGTACCGGGCCCTTGGATTACGGCTCTGTGGTATATGGCTCGGCTATTAAGTCTGTTCTACAGCGCCTGAACACAATTCACCATCAAGGTCTGCGGATATGTCTGGGACCTTCATGACATCTCCAGTTCCTAGTCTGCATGTCGAGGCAGGAGAGCCTTCTCTCAAGCTCCGCCGCATCCACCTCATGCTCATCTACGTTCTGAAACTGAAGGCCCATCCAGACAATCCTGCCTATGATTGTGTTTTTAAACCGCCGTTTGCAGAGATTTACGATACCCATCCGGGAGCTGTCCGACCTCATCTGCAGGCGGCCGAAGTGGCCCTGGACAAAGTTTCAGATCCGCTGCAACACATCACTCCACCCTGGCTATTACCAGTTCCTGACATCTTGCTAGACTTGGCCGCCCACGAGAGGGACTCTACTCCACCAGGCATATAACAGAGGAGCCTCAATGAACTCCTTTCAAGTTTCCCTGGCTATTGTCGTATTTATACGGATGGGTCAAAGTCCGAGGATGGGAGAGAGGCTGCGGCCGCAGTGTCTCTCGCTATCCTAGACGCCCATTTAAGCATCGCCTCCCATATCATTTATCTGAATTTAGTGCAGAACTGCAGGCGGTTCTGCTGGCACTCAAGCATGCTTATCGGTCTAGAGAAAGACACTTCCTGATTCTGTCTGACTCTCGTTCTGCCCTGCAGGCCCTTCAGGACGCAGGAACAGACCACCCACTGCTGGTGCAGATCACAGAGCTCTACGCCGACTTGATGAAGGAATATTATGACATTTATTTGGGTCCCAGGGCATGTGACCATCGAAGGCAACAGGATCGCAGATTCTACTGCCAACGATGCCCGCAACGACCCTGTCCCTGAAGCACAGACTGTTCATAGTGATTTTAGACCTTTGATTAGTGCGTACATAGCCCGTGAGTGGCAGTCCGAGTGGGACAAAAAGGAAGCTGCTAACAAGCTGCATAAATTCTTCCTAAGGTGTCCAACAGTCTACCTTATCGCCGAGGCAGCCGCCGTGAGGAGACTGTCCTTGCTCGGCTCCACATCGGGCACACGTATGTTACGCACTCTTATTTACTAAAACAGGAGGAGCGTTCATGGTGTTATGCCTGCGACGAGCAGTATTCTGTTAAACAATTTTTGCTGTCTTATGCCGATCTAATTGACACAAGATTTAAACACGTCACGGCAGACTCCTTGCAGGTTTTGTTCCGAGATGTACCCCCGGACAAAATCTTAAGTTTTCTGAGAGAGCGCAAATTTTTTAATATTTGAGCATTCATAGACTATTTTAATTCTAATATTTTGACTTGTTTGTAAGTCTGTAGACGTTTCCTTTAAAGACCTGTGCGACATTTACATCTTGTCTTAGGACCTTTCTTTTAGTTGGGCCGGCCAGATTTTTACCCATATCCCGCAGTAAGATGGCCTTGGTCGCCTGCTCGGCGTTAAACAAAAAAAAACTGTAATGTGTGTACCGTGTCCAAAGACAGACATTACGTACAGCTCTAAATGAATGGAAGCGCTGACGTATACTGTTCCTTCCCACTACACATGAAGTAATTAAATATTATTTCCGGAACATTTTCAAAGGAGAATCATGGAAGACGAAAGGGGGAAGACAGATATTGTCTTTTCTCTGTCGTCTCCCATTGAAAGAAGAACTTCGACAAAAAGGAGACAGACAAAATGTTGATTTTATCTATTCAACCTTCGAGGATGATGCAAAGAGAACGGCGCACGTTTCTTTGTATGAAGCCAAGAGCACCAGCAGATAACAGCATTGATGAAAGTCAGCGAGTTTTTTTTCCAGAGGCGGGCGATGAATGGGTCATCTGTTTATGTGGCCATCAGCCTATTCCACGCTCCGGTGGCTGCATGCACGTATGGGTCACCTGTGGTGTAACAGTTGAGCGAAGTGCAACAAGTATTGGTTTTAACCACTTTCCCTTAACCCCTTCCGGGAGACTGTATGTAAATTTTCGTTTCTGAAATCTTTCTTCATTCGACGACCAAAAGCCAAAGACGTCCAAAAGACCTGGACACAAATTAGCCTCGGCAAGAGACATAGATCCTCATGAGCCCACGGGCTCATGAAGATCTATGTCTCTTGCAGTTGGATCGCGTTCACTTTTTCTCGGCAGTGAAGGGGTTAAATTAAATTTTTGATGCGGGGTTGCGCGACACGGCTCGGGTCCCGCACTGGCTGGTACTCGGGACGCACTTTCTGCGGCAGACCGTCCTGCAGGGGCGGCATTAGTGAAGCGAGTCACATTCTGTTCTTTATTCCTACTGCTGGTTTGTAGGGGAGGGCTCGAGTCCTGCGGCAGCGGTAACACCACCAGCAGCGACAAGAAACTGGAAAGACAACGGAGGAAAAAGAGCGGACCGACAACCACCACGACCCGGCGGTCCTGATTCTGCACGACTCGGTGCTGAATAGGATTAACCCATGTAACCCCAAGGCCACATTTACCAAGCTTAGACGCGTCACTTAACTATGTACCAGCTGCAGGAGGTGGATCAACCAGGATAATTCAAGGGAAGTGCCAGATCAGCTTGGCGCCTAAAGGCGCCAAGCTAATCTGGCACTACCCTTGAATTATCATGGTTGATTGAAGACCTGCTGTAGGGCGTTGGGGCTAAATGGGTTAACGCCGACCGCCTGGGGCCGCCGACCGCTTGAAGGCGACCAAGGAGTTAGTTATTGGGGTTTAACGCCAAACAGGCGACTAAGGCCATCTCACGGCGGTGCGACCAAGGAGATGGTCTACACCAGCAACAGCCAGTGTGATCCAGAGGCAATACTCCTGCACACTGGTATTAACAACACCAGGACGGAGAGCGCGGCGGAGACCAGCTCCAAGTTCACCGCATCCACTCTCCACCTTACAGGCCACCCCCCCCCCCCTCTCCCCCCCCCCTCCCCGCCACCACACACACGCAACGTAGCATCGACCAACCGCTCCGACCTGAACGCAAAAAGAGAGCTCTTCAACGCCCTGGTGTTTGCAAGTCTCCACAGCAACAACAGCGTCTCCTTTCTGAGCCACGAGAACTTGGCGGGAAAATGGAACCTGTACGACGGTCCCGTACATCTGGCAAAAAATGGGGCCAGCCTGTTAGCGAACACCATCGCCCACCTTAAGTCAGTAAGCGAAGGTCCTCGGGCCGACTACAGCCGCAGAGGGCCCGCGAACAGCCGTGCGCGGGCCCACTGCGGCCGTCGTCGGCCTTACTAGGTTTTGCTAACTATGGCACACCCAGAAAGACAAACGACGCCACAGCAGGAATCACCAGCGAGCAGCAGGAGAAACGGAAGAATCAATGCAAACAGCAGACTGTGCGAAGATGAGCAGCACCAGCCCCACGAGGACCGGCGACACTGGGACCATTTCGGCACTACGACGCCACGACGGTGGACGGCGACAACGACGACCGTCGGGACGAAGGCAGCTACCATGGACGACCGCTACACCGACGACCGGCAGGACTGCGGGTACAGAAGACTCTACAGGCGAAGTGTATTGCAGTCTTGTTCTTAGATGTATATGTTAGCATTTGGACGCGTGTATGTGAATGTGTCACTGAATGACATTTCAACTGTGTGTTACGTCAGTTGATTGTACATTACTTAACGTCCCGACAGCAACAAGGCTTTCTCAGGACGTGCCTGCACTGCTTGTGGGGGGAAAAAAAAAAAAACTAAACAGAACATTGAATGTATGTCGCCAGCCGGTCAAATACATTAAATAAACCTAACACATGGGGCCTAAATAAAGCTAAGACCATTTAGCAACACACATCCAATATCAAGAGCTACAGGCAGTGCAGACAGTAGGGAGAGTTTTAAAAAGGCAAATACAGGTGAATGGACAAAGGGTAGACAGAAACAAATGCCCCAGAATAGAGAGAAAAACCCACCCTGTGGGGCTGACCAGGGTGACCCTGGGAACTAAAAAATACCTAACCCCACCCAAGTCCCCCAGGGCAGACCCGGGTGGGGTTGTTACGTCAGTGGTGGAGTCGTAGTCGTACTATGATAAACACACCAGACGCACGCACGTAAGGTTCTTTTAAATAAACTTCATTCAGCTGCAACCCGTCACACGTGGCTTAAGGATGTAGACAATACTGGAGTAACAGTTCCAACAATATTTTATTACAGCGATGCGATCTCCACGAAAAACGTTCACAAATGCACCATCAATGTCTTCTCTGCCAAATGTCTACACTTTGACACAATGCGTCTCTCATACAATGTACATCACCATTCACTGCATAATTCCGTCACTGACAATGAAGCACGATATCTTGCGTAGCGCTCTCTCAATGTCAATGTGCTTTTCCATACACTGCAATTATACAACTGAACACTGTACCGACGCCGTTACATCGCAATTCTACAACTGAACAATGTACGACCCGCGCTTCCTCATACTAATACGATCTTTTATAGTGGTATGTTTTCCAGAACAATCGAGCAAAATCAAACACAACAACCAATCAAAACAAAATACGTAACTAAAACTCATAAATATTAAAGAGGAAAAATTACACCAGAATAATCTACAAAAATCTGGTTGCTATTTTCAGCCCCTATGTTGGGAAATCCCCACGCGTCATGACCACACGCATGAGCATACTAGACAGGTCACGACCTCCCCGAATCATCCGGAAGTTTCAAGATTCCGCCTAATGCATAGTGACCGCCCACTTCACGCGCGCAGAAAACAATGGTGGTACTCGCGCAGTTTCTAGACTCTTCGGGATTCAACTCCGTGTGTCAAAAGATAATCGATTCAGCACTAAACGTGAACGATAGTGAAACTTACTGAAAAGATACGTGATTCGTAATCAAGATAGCTCAAATAAAACATTGGATCGCTACCTACGATCAACACATGCACGCTCTCACAGAACACAACCACAATCGTTACACTGCGATATATTCATTGACGCGTAAACCCGTGAAACAAGTCTAGACTTCCGTGAATAAAGCGCCTCACGCTTGACCTCACACACAGCAAATAGGGTCAGCAATGCCAACGCAATTCAAATAATTTGAAAAAGAAAAAAAAAAAAAAAGATAACCAGTGAACAGAATTATTTAGACAAAAGTACCCTAACACACACCCTAACACTCCCCCCCCCCCCCCCCCCCCCCCCACAACACAACATAAAGAAAAGACTGCCGAAACTCAGGATAGTGACCTAGAAACCGAGGAAGGGAAAGATGACGAAACACCTGAAAGTGTAAACAAAAGAGCCCTATCAGAAACTCCTACCCCAAAAGCTTTCATGTTCTCATCCACACTTACCCATCGATCCGGTGGAGGAAAAGCCGGTGACTACATGTACAGGTGGGTTATCTGTGCTGTAATATTTGAGTGCAGCGCATCAACTCTTCTTTTTAACCCTTCCTGGCCACTGTAAGTACATTTTTGTTTATGAAATGTTTGTTCATTCAACGACCAAAAGCCAAAACCGCCAAGAGAAATGGATACAAATTGGTCTCGGCATCACCGCTACACTGACGACCGGCAGGACGACGGGTACAGCAGCCTCCAGCCCGCAGTGGGACAACCGAAAGATTGATTGATTGATTGTACATTGCTTAACGTCCCGACAGCAACAAGGCTTTCTCAGGACGTGCCTGCACTGCTTGTGAAAAAAAAATAAACAGAACATTGAATGTATGTTGCCAGCCGGTCCAATACATTAAATAAACCTAACACATGGGGCCTAAATAAAGCTAAGACCATTTAGCAACACACATCCAATATCAAGAGCTACAGGCAGTGCAGACAGTAGGGAGAGTTTTAAAAAGACAAATACAGGTGAATGGACAAAGGGTAGACAGAAATACATGCCCCAGAATAGAGAGAAAAACCCACCCTGTGGGGCTGACCAGGGTGACCCTGAGAACAAAAAAATACCTAACCCCACCCAAGTCCCCCAGGGCAGACCCGGGTGGGGGTACAACCGAAAGAGACACTACAGGCAAAGTTTATTGTAATCCTGTTCTCAGATGTATATTATTTATATATTACACACACCCTGGTCAGACTCAACAATGACCTCTCAGAACCATTCCCTATTCTCAACGGCGTAAAGCAGGGCTGCGTGCTGGCACCGACCCTCTTCACCATCTTTTTTAGCATGATGTTGAAGCAGGCCACAGTGGACCTCGATGATGACGATGCAGTGTACATCAGGTATCGTCTCGATGGCAGCCTGTTCAACCTCAGACGACTGCAGGCCCACACGAAAACCCTAGACCAACTGTTCGTGAGCTGCTTTTTGCTGATGATGCTGCCCTCGTTGCACACACAGAGAGAGCCCTGCAGCGCATCACGTCTTGCTTCGCAGATGCTGCCCAGCTCTTTGGACTCGAGGTCAGTCTGAAAAAGACAGAGGTCCTCCATCAGCCGGCACCCAAGACAGTGTATCGCCCTCCTCACATCACCATTGGCGAGTCTGAACTAAAGTCAGTGCACCAGTTTACTTACCTTGGCTGCATTATCACGTCGGACGCCAAGCTGGACAAGGAGCTTGACAGCAGGCTGGCAAAAGCGAACAGTGCTTTCGGGCGACTTTTCAAGCGGGTGTGGCACAATCAACAGCTGAAAACAGGCACCAAGATCAGCGTGTACAGAGCTGTGGTCCTCACCACCCTGCTGTATGGTTCCGAGTCCTGGGCCCTCTACCGCAGCCAACTACGACTCCTCGAACGCTTCCACCAGCGCTGCCTGCGTACCATCCTGGGCATTCACTGGAGTGACTATGTCACCAACGTCGAGGTCCTTGAACAGGCTGAAACTGTGAGCATCGAGGCTTTACTGCTGCGGACACAGCTCCGCTGGGCGGGGCATGTCTCCAGGATGGAGGATCATCGCCTACCAAAGATCACCCTGTTCGGCGAGCTTGCTACTGGACACCGTGACAGAGGGGCACCAAAGAAGAGATACAAAGACTGTCTCAAGAAGTCACTTAGTGCCTGCCAAATCGACCACCACCAGTGGTCTTCGCTTGCTGCGGACCGTGACACCTGGCGCTCCACCATTTACAAGGCAGCTGTCTCCTTTGAGGACTCTCGCAGAGCTAACCTTAAGGACAAGCGGCTCAGGAGAAAAAACAGAGATGCCGCAGCTCAGAACCCTGGCCAGACCTTACCCTGCAGCCACTGCGGTCGAACCTGCCTGTCTCGGATTGGCCTCCGCAGCCACGAACAAGCCTGCAGACGTCGTGGGCAACTCCTATAAAATCTTCGTTCGCGAAGTCAAGCCAAGAGAGACACACACATACATGCACACAGATACATACACATATAACACTCACACATATATATATATAGTAATTTAAACGTCACCGTTTTGTGTGCGTGAGTGACTGTGTGCTTGTACGAGCGCGTGTGTGCTCGTGCGTGCGTGCTCTCATCATTTTAATCTATCGTCACGCACTAAATTTGATTACATTAAAGGTTCAAATGACATGTTCTCTTTGTCACAGTGATTATGGCGTTTTGCATTTCCGATACATACGAGGCCACACTGGTTGTATCCATCGATTCGCTGCCGCGGCAGCGAATCGATGGATACAACCAGTGTGGCCTCCTGTGTATCGGAAATGCAATGCGCCATAATCACTATCGCGGCAACGAATCGAGGTAGAGACACCAGTGTGATAGGAGGTGTATCTTGGCTATGGGTCTCGCGTGTACGTTATACATCCCATAACCACTGCAATCTCCAAGGGACAAAGTCACAAGAGCCGCTGCAGCCGCAGCGGTCCCTGATAATCTATACATCTTTAATGTGGATTTATATGCGAAGCTTTCTCACTTAACTATATCGTTTGTGAATATGCTTGCGTTTGCATGTATAACCGACATAAAAAAAATCCCAATGTTTTATTGCACTTTTTATATGAAAACACACAGCAATAAACTATATCTTCTTCTCTTATCTTATCTCATCTCATAGATGTACTCTTTAGCATCCTTGAACGGAAGATGCCATCTGAAATTAAATCTACGAAGGAAAAAACAAATTTCACTGGATGGTCGCAGATATCCTAATTATGTGGCAGTTTCATTGGCGCCGTTGTAATGTTTTGTCTGCAATTTACCTTGCAGTTTTCATGGGTTTTTTTTATATTCCTTCCTCCCTTTTTTTTTTTAAATGTCCCTAAAACTTAATCGGAATTAACCCCTTCATTGCCGAGAAAAACGAACATCGTAAAACTTAAAAAGCACAGATGACAATGAGCCCCTGCAGGCTCGCGGGGATTCATGCCTTGTGTTGGCAATCTACCGTCTTTTGCATGCTGTCTTTGTCCGGCTCATAAGCCGTCCCCTTAGGGCCGTCCATTATCACTTCGGCGCCGAGGACTTTAACCCCTTCACTGTCGAGAAAACGTGAACGCAATATAACAGCAAGAGGCATAGATCCTGATGAGCCCCCGCGACTGCGGGGGCTCATGAGGATCTATGCCTCTTGCTGAGACCAGTATGTATCCCGTCTTTTTTGTTAATATTTATTTATTTGTATATTTATGTTTGACATCATGTTCAACAACAAAAAAAAGCAGCAGCCATTGAAAAGCACCTAGAGCTCTGTCAGGAGTTTAGGCGCTATATAAATACCCATTATTATTATTATGTATCCACGTTTCTTGTATCCGGTTTCGGATTATGGTCGTTGGATGAACAAAGATTTCAGACGGAAAACAACAATGTACGTCCAGTGGCAGGCAAGGGGTTAAAACCCCGAACTAATCAACTGGTCTTTCCTTATTATTTTGTTTTTTAATGCACGGGACTGCCTCGCGTTGAGTTTATGATTTCAGAAACATTTTGCTCCTCGTGCATGGCTGCCGGCAGGGAGGGGGTTAAGTGTTATGCTGAGATGCCTGATTGAGGTTTCTTATTTCAAGTCATTTTGCGACAATGACGGTGCTCCACTTATTTCAGCGCGCCCTGCGTGCTATTCGTTTGGTGCCGAGGAAAACACAAAAGATACCCGATTCTAATGGCGTGCCTTTGTTGTGCGTTTCCATAGAACTTGACGCAGCTTTAATAGAATGGTGTGCGAAAGACCAGAGTACTTTGGCGCAGGCACAATAGAGGACAATTTTCCTTTAGTTGTTTGGTTGAAAATGTTCGTCAAAAGAAAAGAAAAATGAATCCAGAGCAAAAAAGGGTGACTGTAAAATGCAAAAACATTCCCTAAAACAAAGCCACACAATTTATTACATTTTCTGGTTAACCCTTTGGCCGTCGGTAGCGGTTTTTGTCGCGATGATTCCTGCAGGAAATCGCAGTGCATCGCTTCGTTCGCGTGCCGCCCGATTCCTCGTTTGTATTATCAATGGAGCTAGGTGCGGGAGCGCGCACGCGGTGGCGCAGCGGATTTGCATTTAGTGAAAGGACCATCGTCAGGCCCCTATATGTACAGGCTGCATCGCTGATAACAAGGTCGCATACAACACAATTCGGATTTAACCCATTTAGCCCCGAGTCCCCACAGCAGGAGATGGATTGACCATGATAATACAAGGGTAGTGCCAGATTAGCTTGGCGCCCGAAGGCGCCAAGCTAATCTGGCCGACTACCCTTGAATTATCATGGTCAACCCATCTCCTGCAACTGGTACATAGTCATTAGTCAAGACCTCAAATGTGAGAAATGGGACCTTGGGGGTAAAAGGGTTAACAAAACTTGTTCAGGTTCCGACAGCGCTGATATAACCGATATATCAGAAATTTACTGTATTAATTTTAAGGGAAAAATAAGGCACTTTGGGGACAAAAACAAAAGCTTCTCTCTCTTTCTCGCATTTTTTGGTTTATTATTATTCACGAGTTAATTCAAGAATCTCTCTCAAATAGATCCTGTTATGTGGAAACTACACACCCTTGTCGCCAAAGTTCTCCACTTTAGTGCAGGAATTAGGGCCGCAACTCTCGTTTCACATGCCAGATAATGGCCACATCCGGTATCCGCTGCACGCCGGGAATATTTGGAAAAACAAAAAGTTGCATTTGTTCCATTAACGCCCTTGCGCCTGCAGCCACCACTACTACTGTTCACAGGACCGGTGGCTGCACGCGCAAAGTGGTTAAATTTGACAACTAAACGCAAGTGAATTGTGAAAAAACGCACGCTACACAAGTATTTATTCGGTAATCCGATTCCTTTACAATTTGTGTGCTGGTCCGTCTGTAATTTCGGACCTTACTGTCTCGGGCTGTAGCTCCAAAATCACAGACCAGCACACGTTTTATTTTTTACTAAGACATCTGTGGAGACGTGATACCTTAATCTTACTCGACTGACATAAATAATTGGGTTGTTGTCGGAATAAAAATTAAGACCCTGCAACAGCATTTTAACTTTTTTTTTTATTTCTTAAGTTGAAACGCTTTTTTGCCGCTCATGATAGTGTTAAAAAAAATTGCTGGTGGGTTTTCTCTGTAGAAGACACAGCGAAAGAAAGTGTCACTCCTGTTTATCTTATTGTTTGTGTTTAAAACACATCTTCCACTTGTCGCAAAACAAGAATACCCTACTTCACAGACCCGAGTCTGCCCGAAAAGACAATGTCAAGATATTTATGAATATCGCTTCCGATAAGCTGCTCGTTTGGTTTAGGCTCCCCCACTGCAATAACGTTGTGGATTTTTACATACACCACAGCAACTTCACCCTTAGGATCGTTCTCCCCACACCAGTCTAAAGCCGTAGCGAAAACCCCAGCTAGCTTATGCATCTATGATCTGGGATTGCAGGGAGATTTTATTTTTACCCCATTGAGAAGGCCCGGTATGGCCGGTGAAATGGAAACAGAAATATATCGTATACCTAGATGTTGTCGTGATCACCGAAACGTGGCTCCGCTCAGCTGGCGATGAACCCATCATCGCCAACGTCACTCCGAGTGGCTACCGCCTGGCCTCCTTCCCGCGCGCTTCCAGAGGGGGTGGCATTGCCATCATCTACAGGGACTGTCTCTCCACTCACCTCTCCTTCTCTCAGTCTCTACCTTTTGCTCATCCCTCCTTTGAATCTGTCGAGGCCGTAGCAACACTCGCTGGCAAGTCCCTCATCTTCTCATGTATCTATCGCCCCCCTCCAAGCTCTCTAAACAAACTCACAAGCTCCATGTTCCTCACCGAGTTCGACCTCCTCCTCGACCACTACAGCACACGACCCGGAAAACACATCCTTCTTGGCGACTAACTTCCACTTCGACAAACCCGACCACCCTGACACAAAACGCCTTTGTACACTCTCAAACCACAATCTTGCACAACACATCACCAAACCCACCCACCGACTCGGCCACACCCTCGACTGGATCATCATCCGCACCTCCGATCAACTCTTTCTCGACTCTGACACCTCTTCTGTGCTTCCCTCTGTCCACCTCGCTATTCTCGTCTCCCTCAACCTACCTCCCCCGAAAAAAACCCAAGCTCCTTGTCTCTCGTCGCAAACTAAAATCTGTCAACCGAGAGAGCTTCTTCGACGAAGCTGTCGACCTTCTCCTGGACCCCGCCTCCTCTCCTGATCTTGCATCCCATTTCGACTCCTCCCTTCGAAAACTTCTAGACACCCATGCACCTGTCACCATCTGCTCCATACCCAACCGACCCCCCTCCCCCTGGCTCACTGACATAGCTGAGGCCAAGCGCGAGCGCCGACAAGCGGAACGCCGCTGGCGCTCATCTGACCTCACCGTTCACATACAGATCTTCCAAACAACTAGATGCAAAGTCTGCAGAATGATCTCCGACTCCAAACGTAAACACCTTCAAAACAAAATCCTGGAATCCACTTCTTCCAAAACCCTCTACGCTACCATGAACTCACTCCTCAGCATTTCTAAAGACTCTCCTCTTCCCAACACACAGCAAAGACGAACTCCTGTCCGCTTTTCCCACCTATTTTTCCGACAAAATCCAAACTCTGCGCAACACACTCGACACTCTGCCTTCTCCGCCTTGCCCTCCCGACACCCCCTTTTCCGGCACCCCCCTCTCGTCCTTCCTGCCCGTCTCTCAGGATGAAGTCCTCAAGACCATAAAGTCCATGCCTCTCAAAACCTGCGAACCAGCTTCTCTCTACCGGGACGGCCTTCCAAAACTTCTGCCATTCATTACCGACATCAACACATCTCTAGAGAACGGCTCCGTCTCTGATATCTTCAAGTCCGCCATCGTCCGTCCTCTCCTCAAAAAACACAACCTCGACCCAAACTAACTCAAAAACTATCGCCCAGTCTCCAATCTATCTTTCCTGTCCAAGCTTCTTGAGAAGGTCGTTCTCAACCAGCTCAACCTCCACCTCGCCGACAACAACCTCCTCAGTCCCTTCCAGTCTGCCTATCGCAAACATCACAGTACCGAAACAACCCTTCTACATATCTTAAACGACCTGCTTCTCTCCACCGACTCGGGCAACATCTCCCTTCTTACGCTACTCGAACTCTCTGCCGCCTTCGACACTATAGACCACTCTATCCTCCTCCACCGCCTTCACCATTCCTTTGGCATCACTGATTCTGCTCACTCCTGGTTTTTCTCCTACCTCTCCGACAGACAGCAGTCAGTCACCATCGACGGCGTCTCCTCCAAACCAGTCACGCTCTCCTGCGGAGTTCCACAGGGGTCCGTGCTGGGCCCGGTCCTTTTCACACTCTACACGTCTCCCCTGTCCAACATCATCCAGTCTCACCACATACACCACCACCTCTACGCTGACGACTCACAACTACTAGACAAAGACAAACTCGACAACACTCAGTCACTACTGACTCGCACAGCTGACTGCTACGAAGACGTGAAAAACTGGATGACAGCCAACAAGCAAACTGAATGACGACAAAACGGAAGCCATGCTGGTAGGCACTCGCCAGAAACTTTCCCAGCTCCCTCCACCTTCAACTCGACAGCACCCCCATCTCCCTCTCTGACTCGGCCAAAAACCTCGGCGTTATCCTCGATTCCTCTCTTTCCATGACCAGCTTTGTTTCCGCCACGGCCCAGGCATGCTACTTCCACCTCCGCCGCATCGGTCAGATCAGAAAATACCTCACTACCGAAGCTGCCACCAAACTTGCTGTCTGTCTCATCCTATCTCGCATCGACTACTGCAACTCTCTCCTTTCCGGCCTCCCTCACTCCACCACTTTCACTCTCCAGCGCGTCCAGAACAATGCTGCCCGCCTCGTCCTCAGAAAGAAAAAATCCGACCACATCACTCCCCTGCTCAAACTCCTTCACTGGCTTCCCATCCCCCAACGCATCCAATACAAAATTCTGTCTCTCTGCTACAAATCTCTGAACTGCGCCTGTCTCTCAAACTTACTTCACCCCTACACTCCTCCCCGCTCCCTCCGCTTCCACATCCCCCGCACCAAACTCAGCACTTTCGGCCCCCGCTCCTTCTCAGTATACGGTCCATCCATCTGGAACACTCTCCCACTCTCTCTCCGTCAGAAACACTCCTCCTTCCAGTCCGCCCTCAAAACTCACCTCTTTCAACAGTTCTAGCACTATACCACCACACTCCCCACCCTAAGCAGACTGTCGTGATGTATTTCACTATTTGTGGTTCGTGAGTCGTTGTCTAAAGCGTGCGCATGCGTGCGCGAGTTGCGAGTGCGCGCTTAGAGTTATAATTATAAGATAAGCGCATTATAAATACCGTAATTATTATTTTTATTTATATCACATGCACCGAAGTTAATCGCAGGGTGGAGGTTTGCACATAAAGTAGCGCTTAGCATCAGCAGGCTTTCAAAGCTCCAGCTTCCATCCCTACGGCGCCTTGAGCATCTTTAAATAAGATGGATATGTGCGCCTCGGAGATACCATACCACACCAGCGACTGCTACTGACGACACCGCTCGGCGGAAAAGACGCGTTAACTCATTCCATACGTGCCGCCTCCGGATACGCGGCAGGTCTCGAATGAGTTAATACGCGTCTTTTCCGCCGAGCGGTGTCGTCAGTGCCAGCCAAGGGGTTAAAAACTATGATTTTTCCTCATTCGACAATTAATCATCCTCACAGCAGAAGTTTCGACCGAGTCACAAAACTACGGAAAAACTACATTATGTCTCTAAAACCTTTTCCACGTGTTGGGTTGACAGCAGTCTCGTAACCTTTAACCCCTTGCCCAACTCTAAAGGCGGCAGTTTTGTAACCTTTTAACCCCTCCCCTCCCATAGGCGGCTCACACCGAGCTCCCCCACATTCATGCGTCGTCCACAGCATATTCAAACTTCTCGCCCTCGAATCGAAGCAGGGCTACCCACGTCATAATAAACTGGCCTCTATGAGACGCGGGGAAAAACTAGTACGTGAAACTTCAATCACAAGTGGAATAAAGTCTACAATCGGCGGAGAAGATTTATCCATATTTTAGCATTTTTCGTGGGGCTGCTCTTGGCCACACGCTGACACAAACCCCTGAGGACTTTACTCCAGTGAGGAGTAGACAGGATCGTGAAAATATCCCTGCCTGGCAAGAGGCATAGATTTTCATGAGCCCCTGCTGAAGCAGGGGCTCATGAAAATCTGTGCGTCTTGCGGATAAAACAGGCTGGTTCATCTTCTTCCATTTTTTGCGCTTTTGCCATGGAACCTGACCCAGGCTAAAGGGGTCAATGGATCAGAAGGGTTTTTGCATTAGGAAAATGGGCACGGAGTTTTAATTCCAGATCCGTCTCCAAGCATGTCAGCTGGGGTTCCAGAGGAGATTTGGAGTGAAGGGTGAGGCGTAGGAATTTTTGTCCCCCACCGTTACAACGTCATTTGGGGGTCTGGAGTTTTTGTCCGTCCCCCTTCTCCTCTTAAAAAAAAAATTAAAAAATATCCCATCATGTATTGGAGGAGGGGGAGGAGGGAAAAGGGGGAGTTATCAAGATTCAACCCTTTCACTGTCTGTGGACGCAGATCGCGTGTCTGAAATCTTTAACCCTTTTACCCCAAAGGTCCAATTAATTTTCTCAAATTTTGGAGGCGTTGCCTAATGACTATGTACAAGTTGCAGGAGATGGATTGACCATGATAATTCAAGGGTAGTGCCAGATTAGATTGGCGCCTTCAGGCGCCAAGCTAATCTGGCACTACCCTTGAATTATCATGGTCAATCCATCTCCTACTGTAGGGACGCGGGGCTAAATGGGTTAAGTCAAGTCCAGCCGTCCACAAAACATGGACACAGTGTTGTGAGCAAGAAGCATAGATCCTCATGAGCCCCCGCAATGGTCGACTTAGCTGAAATTGTCTTCTCCTGCTGCCGTGCGATGTCGCTGCTCTCATAAGGGTTAAAGTCACAATTCTCGGTGTCTTAGGTGATAGCTGTTCGTGCGCATAGGCTTCAGTACTCGCGCTGAAATGCAGGCCGCAGGTATATCGCTCCTAAACTCGGTGCCCGATTGGATGACATAGAAAACATTAGAATCCGGACACGCGCAGTAACCCACATTAACTAATCCTACTGTGCGATATCAGTACAGATGAAAACGAAAGCCTGTGAACAGACCACGACAGACATTGGGTCCTCGCGGCCAAGATAATGTGCACGGACAAGGGTCAACTAAAACACTGAGAATGCCGAGTTTAGCAGCAGCTGCAGTGAGCCAAGTCGCTCATTGCGGGGGCTCATGAGTATCTATGCCTCTTGCAGTTAGGATCGTGTTCACTTCTGGGCAGTGAAGGGGTTAACGCAGAGCAAACTACCATTGGTCACCTCACGACGGGAAGGGCAAAAAATTAATCAGAGAAACTAAGACGAGAGCTCAAAAATAAAATACAATTTGTCATTCCATTTCAGCATAAGAAATCTGTAGTCAGGATTCCTCTGCATAGGGTTGCGACCCTCTGCACCAGCACGGAAGACGAAGAGACTGAGTTAGCCCTTATCCTGATAAACCCATTGCGTCAAATAAATTAGACTGATAGTTCATGGTTGTGCCAGAATAGATTGTAGATTGTACATTGCTTAACGTCCCGACAGCAACAAGGCTTTCTCAGGACGTGCCTGCACTGCTTATAAAAAAAAACCAGAATATTGAATGTCGCCAGCCGGTCTAATACGTTAAATAAACCTACGACATGGGGCCTAAATAAAGCCAAGACCATTTAGCAACACACATCCAATATCAAGAGCTACAGGCACGCAGACAGTAGGGAGAGTTTAAAATAGGAAAATACAGGTGAATGGACCAAGGACAGACAGAAACACATGCCCCAGAATAGAAGGGAAAACCCACCCTGTGGGGCTGACCAGGGTGACCCTGTGAACTAAAAAGTAGCTAACCTCACCCAAGTCCCCCAGGGCAGACCAGGGTGGGGTTGTGCCAGAATAGCCGATATTTCAAGGGTGGTGCCAGAATAACTTGGCGCCTCAGGCTAACTATTTTTTTTTTTAATACGGTAGACAAAAACAAATATTTAGTGCCAACTGACCTAATATGGAATTTTTTTTTTTAATGAACTCCTATAATTTGTCGATTTTTCTGTACAATCGTTGGTGAAAAGACAGGAACAAGCCATTTTCAATACCCTAAATAGAGCCCCGGTAGATTTCAATATCTTGGTCAAACACTCAGACTCGTACATGCCTTTGCTGTTTGAGGTTTGAAAACTTGGCCAATTCAAGTGAAAATGGATCTTTCTTATACTGGGCCTAATATATTTGGGGCACATTTAGGGATGTACCAGTCATTTCATGAAAAATTTTCGAAATTTTACGATTGTAGGCCTACAGCAAAACTGACACAGCGTTCGAGTTTCTTATAGTAAATCGTATCAGGTCAACTGTCACTGAACGATATTTGTTCTAAGATTGGTATAGAAAGTGTTTTTTTGCGGAGATATTTGCAAAATTCGTACGCTAGGACGTCAAACGACCTAAGCAAAAACTAGCGGAAACGGTGAGCGTCGAGTGATTGTAATTTGTATTGTGTCGATTCACCCCACTGTAAGACGACTAAGGCCACCTCACGGCGAAACATAACTGCTTGTTTTAACTCTTCAACCCTCCACTGCCGAGGAAAAAAATGAACACGATCCAACTGCAAGAGGCATACATCCTCATGAGCCCCCGCGAATGCGGGGGTTCATGAGGATTTATGTCTCTTGCTGAGACCTATTTGTATCCATGTTTCTTGGACGGTTAGTGGCCGAGAAGGGGTTAAACTCCCAAAACTAAATGACTTCCATTCTATATAATGGAACTTATTTAGTTCTGAAAGTTTTAACTCTTTTAGCCCCAAGGTCCCATTTCTCAAATTTGGGAGGTGTTGCCTAACGACTATGTACCAGTTGCAAATGGCTTGACCATGATACTTCAAGGTATGAAGGCGCCAAGTTAATCTGGCACCCTTGAATTATCATGGTTAATCCATCTCCTGCTGTAGGGACTCGGGACTATTGATTGATTGTACATTGCTTAACGTCCCGACAGCAACAAGGCTTTCTCAGGACGTGCCTGCACTGCTTGTGAAAAAAAATAAACAGAACATTGAATGTATGTCGCCAGCCGGTCAAATACATTAAATAAACCTAACACATGGGGCCTAAATAAAGCTAAGACCATTTAGCAACACACATCCAATACAAAGAGCTACAGGCAGCGCAGACAGTAGGGAGAGTTTTAAAAAGGCAAATACAGGTGAATGGACAAAGGGTAGACAGAAACACATGCCCCAGAATAGAGAGGAAAACCCACCCTGTGGGGCTGACCAGGGTGACCCTGGGAACTAAAAAATACCTAACCCCACCCAAGTCCCCCAGGGCAGACCCGGGTGGGGGACTCGGGACTAAAAGGGTTAAGAGTTAAGAAAGCTTTGAAAGACAATGGGTATCCCTCTTCTTCAGTCGTTATTTCTTAACTCATTCTACCCCAGACACACCACAGCACGATAAGGAGCCAGCATGATAGTTCAAGGGTGATGCCAGAATAGCTTGGCGCCTATGGGCGCCAAGCTATTCTGGCATCATACTTGAACTATCATGGTCGATTTGTGTCCTGCACTAGAGAGCAGTCTTCAGAGGACAACGGCAAAATTTGGGGATTTCGGTGTTGGGGTAGAATGAGTTAAAGGAGGACAAGATATAACGCGCATTACGTAGCCGAAGATTCGTTCGAAGAATCAGGATGAGGAGCCGGACTGGGACATTACTGTGAACCCCAAGGACATAGTGAATAAGACTTTGCTGTCCGACAGCCCCGATAGATTTCTTCTCCCATCGTTTCTGCTTGAGGAAGAAAAATTGATTGATTGTACATTGCTTAACGTCCCGACAGCAACAAGGCTTTCTCAGGACGTGCCTGCACTGCTTGTGAAAAAAAACAACTAAACAGAACATTGAATGTATGTCGCCAGCCGGTCAAATACATTAAATAAACCTAACACATGGGGCCTAAATAAAGCTAAGACCATTTAGCAACACACATCCAATATCAAGAGCTACAGGCAGTGCAGACAGTAGGGAGAGTTTTAAAAAGGCAAATACAGGTGAATGGACAAAGGGTAGACAGAAACACATGCCCCAGAATAGAGAGAAAAACCCACCCTGTGGGGCTGACCAGGGTGACCCTGGGAACTAAAAAAATACCTAACCCCACCCAAGTCCCCCAGGGCAGACCCGGGTGGGGCTTGAGGAAGAAAGAAAAAAAAAAAAAAAAAGTTGACTGTGGGCATAAAAGTGTTTGTTGATAGCTTATCTGTTAGCTCATTCGAGGTGAACTACATCCGGATACACGGCTTAAGCCGCGTATCCGGATGCCGTTCGTCTCGAATTAGTTAACTATGCTGCGCCTGCAGCCACTGGGGATTTATCTCGCTAAATGAATTAAAAAAAGACGCGGACACAATTATAAGTGCTCAGTTTTGTGTTTCACGTGTACGATGGACAGTTTGAACGACAGTGTGAGTGGATGCAATAAGGGTGCAGCGGAGGTTTTGTGTCGTCGTTCCTTCCCCCCCACCCCCACCCCCAGCCACCCCCCCCCCCCGGTACCTTATCACTTTCACCGTCGGTAGTGGTTCAGGTCTAGGTGATTTCTGCAGGAATCGCCTCGACAAAAACCACTACCGACAGCCCAAGAATTAAGTAAACTATTTCGTCCTTGTTATTCCGAAGCGAGACTTTATTTTGTAGGCAAACCATTTTTTTTTTCTTTCGTACGTCACACAACCAATCACGTTAGTGGAAACCGTACCACGTGACCTCATTGTCCTCGTCGATCTGAACCGTGTTACGTTCTTCGCCGACTACTTCCTTGCTTGATACAAGTACCCCATATTCGAGGTGGACACGTTTTCACAGAGGACAGTTCCTCCTGCTATATTCTTTTCCCTTATGCACCTCGGCAAAAAGAACGTCTGATCTAGCCGGGGCGTCCCCCCAATGGATTAAATCCCTATCCGTGATACATGCCAATTCAACATGACCTCCCCAGCGACCCTGCAGTCCACCAGCGACGATTACTCATCTGGGCACAGGCATAGCATTGCATGTATCTTAGCAGACCGGGCAGTTCCTTAGAGTCGGACATGCATGTCCTCCCGTCCTCAAGACGCTTAACCCTTTTAACCCCGTAACCCCGCAGCAGGAGACGGATTAATCATGATAATTCAAGGGTAGTGCCAGATGAGCTTGGCGCCTAAAGGCGCCAAGCTCATCTGGCACTACCCTTGAATTATCATGATCAACCCATCTCCTACAACTGGTACATAGTCGTTAGGCGACATCTCCAAACTTTGAGAAATGGGACCTTGGGGCTAAAATGGTTAACCCTTTGGCTGTCGGTAGCGCTTTTTGTCGACAGCCACAGGGTTAAGACTATCCTCAAAAACCAACGCAGATCGGCCGGAGAAACGAACACAGAAAATAGCAAGTTCGAGACATAGATTGTCAAGGGCCCCGGCACATGCAGGGTCTTATAAGAATTTATTACTCTTGATGGTCCCGATGGTCCTTCATTTATACTTGCTAGTCCAAAAGGAGAGAGAAGCATCACGAATCCCAGAGGGCGGACAGACGGACTCGTGACGCTTTCTCTCTCTCTAGTCGGCATGGATCTGTCCAAATTGTATTTAATATACACATGCAATTGCACCGCCTCTGACCACAAAGGAAGAGTTTTTGAACTTCTGAGTTTACGTACAGGGGTGGTGTGGTGGGTCTTGTATGGATTTCTGCCTGTTATAAAAATCAGGATTTGAGTCTATGTTCCTTAGACGTAGCAAATCTTGAGGATTTCGCCCTGCACGCCACTCCGCTTCAAAGTGACTTCTTCAGCGCCTGTTTCGCGTCACCTCTGACCTCCAATAAAAGTGTTCTCGCGTCGCCGGCTCCCAGAGAAAGGCCGCTGCTTGTGAGGCTGGCGGGGATAGCGTCGGCGACGGCGGTTGTAGCGGTGGTAGAGACTCGAGTCTTCAATTAGAGCGTGGCGGCGCGAGGGGCCGGGTCGCGCGCGAGTGAAGGGGAGCCCATTGACGAACTGTCAGTGATGAGACAAAAGGTCCTGAGACGCCTGCACCCCTGCCCTCAGCATGACGGCCTCTTGAGATATCAACTCGTCCAACCCCCCACCCCCACCAACTCTTTCCCCTCCCCCCTACCCACCATCATCACTACCCTCAAGTAAACCACACAACATATTCGTAGCATCAGCTCACTTCTACAGCACATACACAAATGCAGTTTCGTTATGACCGCAGGAGGAACAGATTTTCTTTACTCCGTGTAATTTGAATCCGCCTGCAAAGGCACGGATTCTCACGAACCCTTGCAAATGCGGACTTGACTAGTCCTTATAGTTTGGTTCCACCTCCAAGAGGCACCGATTCTCATTAGCCCCTGCATCTGCAGCAATCAATAATAACGTAAAGCTGATGATTGTTAATATCATCATTATCATCATCGTCATCAACATCATCATCATAATGATGTTAATTTATGTAGCGTTTAAACTCCAGTCAATGAAGAGACAATCATGAGAATCCTATCCATAGGCTCGGGTTGAAACGCCTGACGACGCCTTGGTGTGTTGAATTTACTAAGTGCCTAATAATATACGCGATTTCCGGCCCACACTGGTTGCCTCTCTCGATTTGCTAACAGCTTGTCAGCGGTAGCGAATCGAGGGAGACAACCAGTGTTTGTCCGGCCATGTCTTCTTTAACAGTGACCAGAAGAGAACAATGCCGATACTGTAGATATAAACCTAGGAATGTGCGTGGTTCCGCACAGTCTGCAAAAGGCATAGAGTCTAATGCGACCCTGCAGCCGCAGGGGCGTTATTAAAATCTATATCCTTGCAGGCTGCGTTTGAGGCACGGCTCCTGCCAATGTTGAGTGTTATTTGGAATTACGTCGATGAGCATAAAAACAGTTGACGGCAGTTTTTTTCGAGGCTTTATTCCACGAGAAGCCGTTCTAATACGCGCGTCCGATTTCAGGCAGTAAGGGGTTAATAGTTCGCAATATTTCCTTTATAAACATTCATAAAATTATAAAGTATTACAATAACGCTGGGCGAAAGGACCGACTTAAAGGACCACTACCGCTGTAACTGTTCAAAGATACACTTCTGTAACAGACGGTTACGAACCGCTACACACAGGTCTAGTTATGGTTCATTTAGACGCAGGAGAATTCAGTCCAGCACACGTCGTCTGAATATCACGTAACTTGACAATAACTCCACTCGGTCCTAGAAATGCAACGCAATTAGTACGAGAAACTGCTAAAAGTAGATTGACACCTAACGTCAGCGCAGAATAAATAAGTGCGATTACGCGTGTGCTTTTGCTGCGTGCCCCAACCGCTGTTAAAGTTTATTGGGTATGTCGACAAAGCATAACACACACAAATGGTGCTGAAATGCGTCTTCAAATTTACGCGTGATGGTACATTAAAAAAAACAAACTACAAAGTAAGTAGAAACAAGATGATTTCATCCCAAAGTCTACCGTATTGTTTGGGGCTCTCATGCGTTTATCTTGTAGAAACATTCACAGTTGTGTATATTTTTAGGCTTATTATGCTGATCCATTTCCCTCCACTCTAAGCCAACCCCTGATCAACACACATGTCGGCGCACACAAATAAAGACAGACACACGGCGCTTCACGCCATTAGTACGCTCTGTGGGCTCGTGTAGCGACAGGAGTCCATCTTCTTCTAATCTAACCAACCCCCTGATTCACACACACACACTGGCACGCAGAAATAAAGACTGACACACGGCGATTCCCGCCATTCGTAAGCTTTGTGGTCTGGCGTAGGAAAGCCTGAGGAAGAATGATAGCACGAGCAGCGAAATGACGTCACTTCAAGCTTCACGTCATGACATTAGTCCCACGACGCCGTGTTCATAGTGACGACTCGATGTTATACGTCACTCATCGCAGTACTAACATTTGACGTATCAGAGAATCAACTTTGCAATTTTCTTGCTGATTATCAACGCCTAGGGCTTACAGGTCACAACTGATTTGACCTAATCCTACACCAGGGTCGGGACAAACAGCAGGCTTATGCAAACACTGCTAATGAAAAATCATGCGGGTATTGATGAGAAGATAAGGTTTTTATTCGTAAAAGAAAAATTAAAGTTATGTTAGCCGTTATACAAATGACTCCTAAAAAGTGGTGCAGAACATTGATATTGACACATAGGGCATACAGGCCACAATTGACCGAATCGTACCCGTCAGCAGAGACCAACTGCAGGCTTGCCGCTTATGTAAATACCATATATGCAAAATCATGTGATTAATAAGATTGGTGGTTTTTTTTCGTAAAAAAGATTCAATTGTTTTAAGATTAACCCAACAACCAGGGTTGGTCAGAACAGTCGGCCCGTAATCTTGGTGTTATCTTTGACAATAGGCTGACCATGAGAGAGCATGTCCACAAGGTTTGCCAATGTTGTTCTTTGAATTGAGGAAGATCAGTTCAATTCGACACCTTCTCACTACCGAAGCAACTCGCACGCTTGTTACCTACCTTGTTCTTTCCCGCATTGACTTTTGCAATTCCTTTTTGTCTGGTGTTCCTCAGAATCTTCTTCATAAACTTCAAAGAGTTATGAACTACTCTGCTCGACTAATTTACAGAGTACCGAAACGTGAGCACATAACACACTTGTTGACCTGCACCGGCTGCCTGTATCTCAAAGAATTGTGTACAAGGTTTCTGTTATTTGTTACAATGCTATCACCGGTTCTGCTCCCCCATATTTGTCCGACCTGGTTCATATTTACACGCCTTCAAGATCCCTCCGTTCAGCATCAGACACGCGTATTTTCAGGGTTCCTAGGCAAAAGGAGTCTAGCCAGGGCCAGCGTGTCTTTTCTTATTTCGATCCGGTCACCTGTAACGACCTTCCAGCCCATGTCAGACATGCTCCAACTCTGCTTTCAAATCACTGCTCAAGACCTATCTGTTTTCTTATGCGTATAGTTAGATGCATTTTCAGTGCGTTAGCAATCTTTGGCAGTAACTGTTCTTGTAACGGTGTGTGTGTATGTACGAGTGTGAGCTTTTGATACGTGTCGCTTTAATTTTATGTATCATTTACTGTAGCGGTTTCTTTCTTGTACTTTTTGTTCTGTGATTTTTTTATCTTGTAAAGCGCTTAGAGCACCATTCATTTGGATGTTAAGCGCTATATAAATGTACATTGTTATTATTATTATTACTATTATTATTATTAGTGAAAATCCCAAAACGTCAAAAAATATTTTTTTCAAAAACTATTTAATCATCACTTAAAACGTTTTAGATGTACAATGCTGGTTAACGAACTCATTTAATATGTCCCTTTAATCTGGCTATACGCAAAATATCTAGTAAAATTAAGAATTACCGACTCCAGTGTGGATCAACCGGTTTTTGTGATACGGCCATTTTCTTGCTAATGAGCATCTTAATTTAAAAAAATCGAAAAACAAAAAGGTCCTAAGAATTCTTTTAGGAACAATATCCTAAAATTCCAAGCTTGTCCGTCCTCAAACGCGGGCTCTAGTCGCTGTCACATACATACACATAGCGTTGGCGCCAAAAAGACGTTCTGTAACAAGGTTTGCCTAGCTAGACATGACGTCATTTTTATCTTGTTAGTTCTCTGCCAGAATTTCTGCCCCGCACGCCAAAAACGTCATATGCATGCTCCAGAATGCGCTCCGACCAACCCCATTTCAAAGTCTACCGTATATTTTTAAATACGGTAGACAAAAAGCACTGTCACAAAAAGCACCTTGAGTCAAGGGAGAGAATTGTGCTTTATCGACTAATGATCGTAAATCTTGCTTCTTTAACTCAATCTACCCCAACACCGAAATCCCCAAATTTTGCCGTTGCCCTCTGAAGACTGCACTCTAGTGCCGGACACAGATCGACCATGATAGTTCAAGGGTGATGCCAGAATAGCTTGGCGCCCATAGGCGCCAAGCTATTCTGGCATCACCCTTGAACTATCATGGTCGATCCTTATCTTGCTGTGGTGGGTCTGGGGTAGAATGGGTTAAATCATGTAGTTTGAATGTAGTAAAATGAAAGACTTCAGCTCTTATTTTCCTTTGTCCTTCCGTTAACCCTTTTAGCCCCCAAGGTCCAATTTCTCTAAATTTGGGAGGTGTTGCTAAACGACTATGTACCGGTTGCAGGAGATGGCTTGACCGTGATAATTCAAAGGGTAGTGCCAGATTGGCTCGGCGCGTTCAGGCGCCAGGCTAATCTGGCAATACCCTTGAAGTATCATGGTCACGCCGTCTCCTGCTGTAGGGATCCGGGTCTCAAAAGGGTTAACACTCAAATGGCTGTAGAAAACCTCCGGTACGCGTGCCTACTCCCCTGGATTGTGAAAGGACAGGTACGGAAGTCTCGGCTGCGACAAGAGACAACATAGAGAACACGTATCGGCGAAGTTTAGCAAACAAAGCCATTTATGCAACAGATCGCATTAACCCCTTAACTGCAAAAAAAAAAAGCAAACGCCATCGAGCTGCAGAGATATAGATCCTCGTGAGCCCCCGCAGTTGCGGGGGCTCATGAGGATCTATACCTCTTGCTAACACCACTTTGTGTTAATGCATCTTTGACGGCTGGGACCTTTGACGTTGAAATGCACTGTGAACGACAAAACATAGTAAAGTTTTGTATAAGGCGAGATTTTCACAATGATAACAAAAAAATCACAGCCCGTGGTCAGTGAATGGGTTAACCCTTTCCCTGCCATTGGACGCAGTCTTTGTTCAGTCAGCGTTTAAACCTAGACCCCGGACATGGACACAAAGTTTCAACATGAGGCATAGATTGATTGATTGATTGTACATTGCTTAACGTCCCGACAGCAACAAGGCTTTCTCAGGACGTGCCTGCACTGCTTGTGAAAAAAAAAACTATACAGAAAATTGAATGTATGTCGCCAGCCGGTCAAATACGTTAAATAAACCTACAACATGGGGCCTAAATAAAGCTAAGACCATTTAGCAACACACATCCAATATCAAGAGCTACAGGCAGTGCAGACAGTTGGGAGAGTTTTAAATAGACAAATACAGGTGAATGGACCAAAGGTAGACAGAAACACATGCCCCAGAATAGAAAGGAAACCCACCCTGTGGGGCTGACCAGGGTGACCCTGGGAACTAAAAAGTACCTAACCCCACCCAAGTCCCCCAGGGCAGACCCGGGTGGGGGAACATGAGGCATAGATCCTCATGAGCCCCGCAATTACGGGGTCGCATGGGGATCTATGCCTCTTGCAGTTGAGTGGTGTACAATTTTTCTCAGCAGGGAAGGGGTTAAGACTATTTTAGTGCGACTAGCACCTGAGGGGAGTTGGATTGTCGTTTGTAACTGTGCGGATGTCAATAATTGGTCACAAATCGACACAAACTATTATCCCATTGTTGCCCTGTGTTCTTATTGTAACACGGATGTGAAAGCGAAGTCTACCAGAGTAGATTTACTGGTCTGTCACGTCCTGTGAGTCAGCCACCATCAGATCCGAACAAACGAAACTGCATTCCATGACTTATTCCCCCCGCGGAGCCACGTTTTCTCGGAATTAAAATATCATGCAACTAAAAAGGGCAACATTCAATTACTTATGTCTCAATCACATTCACCTCCCCGACACCAACCAATCCACTTCAGAATCCATTCCTTCATCTGCCAATCCGGCGCGCTCATGCATCCGCGATCCGCGGGCCCGCAACAACAAGCGCGCTGATTGGTGGAAACCTGGCTTACTCTCCGCTCCATCTGGGCGGAAGAGAGTTCCTTCCCCTGACCATTTCGGTTCTAAAGGAGCGCAGCGACCCGTTAACATTGCTTGACAGTGTCCGGGACGAGGTGGCGAGGGGCATTTTACATTGCAAATATTTCCATTGTCACCGGGGACAGCCCTTCGTTCCCAATGCGAGAAAGGTCCCCGAGCCGACATCAGCTGCTAGTTGGCCAGCGCACGGCCCCGCCGTGCGCGGCCAACTAGCGGCCGACGTCGGCCCAGGGACCTTTTACACACTAGGTTGAGAATCGGGCTCGCGTCCACAGGGGTGCCGGGGGTTTCTATCAGGACTAATGGATGCCTGAATCGCGCCTTTAAAGGCCACTTAGCAATACTCGGCGAGCCTCCCACCTCGCCATCCGCACATAAATCCAACCCCGGTGTCTTCCTTGTCCAGAGAACACAAACGCACATCAGCACGGACTGGCTCAACAGTCTCTTTCAAGCTGAATTCCAAAAGCTCGTATTCGGAGAAAAAGTTTGACAGTTTACAATACAGGTGGCTGCGTAGACAAAAGTGTTAAATCCATCGACTCAGTACAGTAGGAGTTGGATTGAACGCGACAGTTCACGGGTGGTGCCATAAAAGCAGATGGAAAACCGTTACATGGACCCACCTTGTAAATAATTATCATGGGCGACGAGGGTGTCTCTTTCGTGCTGCATTGTAGTTTTCAGCGGACAACTAGATTTTTCGAACTGCGACAATGCGTCTATATTTTTTTTTTTTTATTTAAAAAAAGACGCTGATGCCGGATTAAATGCGACACTCATCTGTCAGAGGCACAGATTCTCATGAGCCCCTGCATATGCAGGGGCCCATGAGACTCTGTGACACTTAATCACACTATAAGGACTAGTGGTCACATCCGTTACTCCCGCGGCCACATGAAATTCCATTCAGAGAATGTCACCTACACAGAACCATGAAAATCTGTGCCTCCAACAGGCAGAACGGAGGCCGACTAAAAGGACTTGTCACCGGACAGAAATGACATTACCATGATAGAGGCACGGCGTCGCCCGGCGGAGGAAGACGCAAAAAGGCGGAAGAATACAGCCAAAGAGGCGTGAGCGCGCCCGCCGGCCTGTCTTTTAGCGGCGCGCTGAGGCTGAAGGGAAGTAGATTGTGTCCCTTGAATCCGGGACCTTTCTCCTGATAACTTTGGATTGAGGGCCCTGGATGATACAAAGTGTGACACCACCACCTCTGCCTCTCCTTTGCCCGAGGAACATAGAGGTACATCAGGGTGACCATCTAGCTCTGTAAGCGAGACAGTCGTCAACACAAATGAAGTTAGTTGCTATATAATAGGAGTGGAACTCTGGGTTGGAAAAAAAAAAAAGGTAAGAAAAGAACCAGATAGTGTCCCTTGAATACGGGACATTTCTCCTGAATGACGCTGACAAACCTCTGCACCATGAGGTCCTGTCCGCTGTCTGGGGTACATACCCAGTAAGAAGAGGTCCTCGGGCCCACGACCGCCGCAGTGGGCACGAAGACACGCTTTGCTACTTGAGTACAGGTGAATTAGGGCCACCATCCAAGACAACCTTTTCAAGAAATGGAGACCCTGAGCGACCTACGTTTCTGGTATATCGCGTTGCCTTTAACCCTTTAATGCCAGTTGAAGCAGATTGTGTGTCTGCAGTCTTCGTTGATTTAACCCATTCAGCCCTGACGCACTACAGCAGGAGATGGGTCAGGTGCCAAGCTAACCTGGTACTACCCTTGAATTATCATGGTCGATCCATCTCCTGCAACAAGTGCATATTCGTTTGATGACGCCTCCAACATTTGGGAAATACGTGGGTCGGGCTGGACGAGTTAACGCCAAATGGTCCCAGGTACACTTATCCATTGTGAGAAAACGCAAACTGAAGTTGTATGGGCATGTCACACGTTCAGCAGAGCTTGCCAAAACAATCCTGCAAGGCACTGGTGCAAGGAGGACGAAGGAGAGGAAGACAGAGGAAAAGATGGGATTGATTGACTGTACATTGCTTAACGTCCCGACAGCAACAAGGCTTTCTCAGGACGTGCCTGCACTGCTTGTGAAGAAAAAACTAAACAGAACATTGAATGTATGTCGCCAGCCGGTCAAATACATTAAATAAACCTAACACATGGGGCCTAAATAAAGCTAAGACCATTTAGCAACAAACATCCAATATCAAGAGCTACAGGCAGTGCAGACAGTAGGGAGAGTTTTAAAAAGGCAAATACAGGTGAATGGACAAAAGGTAGACAGAAACACATGCCCCAGAATAGAGAGATAAACCCACCCTGTGGGGCTGACCAGGGTGACCCTGCCGGAACTAAAAAATACCTAACCCCACCCAAGTCCCCCAGGGCAAACCCGGGTGGGGTGGAAAAGATGGGAGGACAATATCCCAGAGTGGACAGGACTGAAGCTGGGCAAAACGCTGAGAATGGCAGAAAACAGAGAGGAATGGAGGGAGCTGGTTGTTAAGTCATCAGTGGTGCGCCAACGGTCGGCAAGACTACGGGATATAGATAGACACTTATTCAAAGTGGTGTCAGCAAGCGGCATATGTCTGAGCTATGCTATTTTTTAATGAACATGGACTTCCAGCTCTCGCTGATTTCGTCCAGGGAGGGGGGGGGGGGGGTGAGATCCAGCTACACTCGTTTATACGACAAGGCCGGATATAACAAAAGTCGGATATAACAACACTTTTACTGTGGTCCCGATAGCGCTGTCAATTATTTTGCTTACAACAAACTTCGGATACTTCAAGAAAATGTGGGTCCCCAGGTGATTTGTTGTATTGGCAGTTTTACTGCTCATCACAATCCAACTGCAAGAGACATAGATCTTCATGAGCCCCCGCGAGTCGCGGGGGCTCATGAGGATCTATGCCTCTTGCCGGGACCAGTTTCTATCTATGCCTCACTTGGACGACTGTGGGTATTGGTCGCGAAACGAAGGAAGATTTGAGAGAGAAAAAATATACGTCCAGAAGCCGGGAAGGGTTTAACTTGAAAAGCCCGCCACAAGTATTACCACGCAACAGGCCACTATAGCGTTTCCCTGAAAACGCCTGAGAGAAAAAAACAAACACCGCTAAACGTTTAGAGTTTGACGTCTTTTGTCCAGCACGAAGGTGAATCAAA
The DNA here is from genome assembly GCA_036245525.1 of Semisulcospira habei. Taxonomy (NCBI): domain Eukaryota; kingdom Metazoa; phylum Mollusca; class Gastropoda; family Semisulcospiridae; genus Semisulcospira; species Semisulcospira habei. The sequence continues at coordinate 15,440,965 of BTPG01000007.1, read as the reverse complement.
GGCGGGGCACCGAAACAAAGTCTGAACACATTTTGACCCCAGGTGGATTCGAACCCGTGACCTTTCGGACGAGAGTCGAACGCTCTACCACCGAGCCACCTAGCTCCCCTGAAAACGCCCGAGTCGCGTAATACCGACATGGGTGAGGTGACGGCAGGCTTTCAGAACGGTGGCCGAAAATGTACATTTGTCCACACCGTCTGGACAATAAATCAAGTCAGTGCACTGCATTGTATTGTGCAAGACTCGCGTCTTATGAGAAAGTCTGTAGTACTGTATGGAGCGAAGCGCTGCAGTTTACACGGTTTTATTGCATCGTAAAGAGTTGTAAAGAGGTAGTCGCTTGAAAAAGGGGTCCAGTTTCAAGTGAAGAGGGTCCTGAAAAAACAAAATACATATTTCAACTCGAGGAGCGACTCCAGAAAGAAACTTGCTGGGAATGCCACTTGAAGCGACTCGCACAATTCATCACCCAGCGCTATCGAATTCTGCTGTTGAAATATCACAGGCACGCCTTGTACAATGAAAACAGTCCATGTCACGACACCCAGAACTGAGCAAGTAAATGACGTAGACCCTTAAACGGCAAGAGGCATAGATTCTCATGAGCCCCTGCAAATGCAGGGGCTCATGAGAATCTATGCCTCTTGCACACTGTCAGAAATTTTCTTAGGATCTTGAATCGAAAACGTCTGACGCCGGATTTTCTCTGGCTTGAAAAAACGAACAGTTCGAGAGGCAAATATTCTAACCGCAAGTGGCACACCTCTGCATTAGTCCCCGCATTGCAATCGTCAATGAGGCTCTGTGCCTCTTGCAGACGGAATGGATAATGCGAAAGATTTCATAAGACAGTCCATGTCACCCTATCTATTGTTCCAGCGTGAATTTACACATTGGGAACACTTGAACATGAAGAATTTATTATATGTGCGGGCGATAATAACTTTCAAGCAACTAAAAAAAGACAACGTCAATGTCTTTTTCCACAGCGAAGGTGATTTCAAAGACAGGGCACCATGAAGGATCTGCACAAATTTAGACCCCGGTCGAGTTCGAACCCGAGACCTTTAGGACGAGAGTCAAACGCTCCACCACCTGAGCTACGCAGCTCTCCTAAACCCCATCGTTGCCGAAAACAAACTTAACAGCACCCAATTGCAAGAGGTATAGATCCTCATGAGCCCCCGCAGTTGCGGTGGCTCATGAGGATCTATGCCTCTTGCCGAAACTACTTTGTAACTACACTTCTTTGGTTGGTTGGTTGTACATTGCTTAACGTCCCGACAGCAACAAAACTTTCTCAGCACGTGCCTGTACTGCTTGTGAAAAAAAAAACTCAACAGAATATTGAATGTATGTCGCCAGTCGGTCTAATACGCTAAATAAACCTAATACCATTCAGCAACACACATCCAATATCAAGAGCTACAGAAAGCGCAGACAGTAGGGAGAGTTTTAAAAAAAGAAAATACAAGTGAATGGACCAAGGGTAGACAGAAACACATGCCCCGAAACAGAGGGGAAAACCTACCCTGTGGGTCTGACCAGGGTGACCATGGGAATTAAAAAGTAGTTAACCCCACCCAAGTCCAGCAGGGCAGACCCGAGTGGGGGATTGCTGCAGGGGCGGAGGATGAAAAAAGAGGGGGAGGTTGAGAACATGACCAATCACTTAAGTGGAGATGACAGCAGTTACGGGCTGGATGCATTATCAGTACAATCCAGACTTCGGCCCGAGTACCTTTGCCATGGCCGTTAGACGCTACGCGGATTGTTGGTTTCAAGACGATCACAACGGTTTACATTTTTACTGATAGTTTCACCATTGCTGATCATGCGCAACCAGCCATCCACTCAATGGATCTGCCGCACACAGCACCATCTTGAACTGCGACAACACTCGGTACGCTATATTAACTCATTTAGCCCCAACGCCCTACAGCAGGAGATGGATCAACCATGATAATTCAAGGGTAGTGCCAGATGAGCTTGGCGCCTTCAGGCGCCAAGCTCATCTGGCACTACCCTGGAATTATCATGCTCAATCCATCTCCTGCAGCTGGTACACAGCCTTTAGGCGACACCTCCCATTTGGAAATGCGGCCATGAGGTTAAATAGGTATAACTGTATTGTGTGTGCTCAACACAGTGTTTGCTCTCTCTCTCATGCACAAACAGACAACAAGTAAGTATCCGCGTTTTGTCCAAATTTCAAAGAGAGCGAGGAACACTTTCTCGTCTACGTGCAATACTGCACGCGGTATTATGTCGGACAAAAGTACACCACGCGGTGCATACAAGCAGGTAATTTATGAAACCCTCTCGTCATGTTGTTCAGAAATAATGACAAGCACGCCATTCAAAATATAGCAGTGTACATTCATTGTGCCATGAAAACATGGGATGAAAGGGTTTGTTACGCTTTCAGCCATACTTTAGTTCACAGAACAGACTGGTGGTGTTGACCCTTTTAGCCCCGAGGTCCCAGTCTCAGATGTTGGAGGCGTTGCCTAATAACTATGTACTAGTTGCAGGAGATTTATTGACCATGATAATTCAAGGGTAGTGCCCCTTCTCTCCCCCTCCCTCTCTCTCCCCCTCTCTCATCGCAGTTGATGTGCTATGTAGTTTTGTATACTTTATTTCGCATTCTCTGTATTTTTATGTCCCTTCCGTTCTTTTTGTATATAGCATGATTCAATGCACCTTGTGGATAAAAAGCCGATAAAATCCTTGAATCCTGTCTCTTTTTTAATAAGGAAAATTATGAAGGCCTAACCGCCTAATATCTCCATTCTTCAGAAACGACTTCAGTTCTCTTTCTTCAAGCAGCGTGTGATGAAGTATTTCACGCCGACGTGCGGGTCATATTGTGTACGTGACTGCGTTGCCGGTGTACCGTGCGTCGCAACAAACGACAGGCCTTCAATGGGGAAATATATCACTTTAGAGCTCTCGCCACCTGCCGTCAACATAATGTACCTGGGATTCGCCTTTTGTACCCGGAGATCGCGCTTGATTAACCCTTTTAGCCCCGGATCCCTACAGCAGGAGATCGCTTGACCATGATAATTCAAGGGTAGTGCCAGATTAGCTTGGCGCCTGAAGGCGCCAAGCTAATCTGGCACTACCCTTAAATTATCATGGTCAAGCCATCTAATGCAACTGGTACATAGTCGTTAGGCAACACCTCAGAACACTTCCGTGAGATTAAATTACAACTGTAAAATTGTGCGTTAGGCTACCCGTGACGTTTTATGTCACGCCTGGTGTGTTGGAACTTGGAAGCGTTCAAGACATAGTTTGAACAACACCAAAGAACTACACAAAAAGATTGATTGATTGTACATTGCTTAACGTCCCGACAGCAACAAGGCTTTCTCAGGACGTGCCTGCACTGCTTGTGAAACTACACAAAAAGCCTCACAACAGCCCGCGTGGACAGTAAGGCGCTGATACATGCCCAGGTTATGATCGTTTTCAAAATGCTGGTGCCTAACAAGTTTGCAACAACAAAAAATTGCGTCACGGTGTCATGAGTGACACAATTTAATTTTGAAAAACAACGTTGCAAGTGGGTTTTTTTTCTGAGAGAGTATGTCAAGTGCCCTCTTTAGTGTTGTACACCCTCTCTCTTGGCTTGACTTCGCGAACGAAGATTCTATAGGGCTTGCCCACGTCGTCTGCAGGCATTTGGAGGCCAATCCGGGACAGGCAGGTTCGACCGCAGTGGCTGCAGGGGAAGGTCTGCTCAGGGTTCTGAGTGACAACTCTGTTTTTTCTCCTGAGCCGCTTGTCCTTGAGGTTAGCTCTGCGAGAGTCCTCAAAGGAGACGGCTGCCTTGTGAATGGTGGAGCGCCAGGTGTCACGGTCCGCAGCAAGCGAAGACCACTGGCGGTGGTCGATTTGGCAGGCACTAAGTGACTTCTTGAGACCGTCTTTGTATCTCTTCTTTGGTGCCCCTCTGTCTCGGTGTCCAGTGGCGAGCTCGCCGAAAAGAGTGATCTTGGGTAGGCGATGATCTTCCATCCTGGAGACGTGCCCCGCCCAGCGAAGTTGTGTCCGCAGCAGCAAAGCCTCGATGCTCAAAGTTTCCGCCTGTTCAAGGACCTCGACGTTGGTGACATAGTCACTCCAGTGAATGCTGAGGATGGTACGCAGGCAGCGCTGGTGAAAGCGTTCGAGGAGTCGTAGTTGGCTGCGGTAGAGGGTCCAGGACTCGGAACCCATAACAAACTGGTTTGTTACCCAACATCAAAACGTCTTCGGACTCAGGACGGCCGGTCGTTGTGGCCCGCGCAAAGGTCCTCGGGCCCACGACGGCAGCTCTGGGCCCGCGCACAGCCGTGCGCGGGCCCAGAGCTGCCGTCGTGGGCCCGAGGACCTTTGCTCACTGGATAACAATCAGAACTTGTGCAATGCTGAGAATACACGAAACATTTATTTGATTGGTGTTGGAATTTCAGTGGTCTGAACCGTTCATACCTTTTGACATTGGCCCAACAGTCAACAGTCTGCCAAGGACAATGGAAATCTTACCTCTCACAAAATGGGACAAAATGATGCCTTCTGTCCGCACAAGGGAGAGACGTGCATAACAGTTATATGCAGAACACACTGGTTCATAATTATAAACTCCCACAGATATCAATGTATACATACTTTTAAAAGTTGGGGGAAAAAAACCCTATTTCGTCTGTATCCCCACAAACTTCGGAAGGCGATCATAGCTTTGAAGGCCCACTACCGCCGCAACTGTTCAAAGATACACTTCAGTAACAGATGGTTATGAAAATTCCAGTTCAGCACACATCGTCGTTATATCAAGTGTGATGAAGCTCTATGCTCGTACATAGTGCTCACACAGTAGGATAAATACGGTACGGTTTTTGTTAACGGTTTTTCTGCCGATAGTCCGTGAGGCCGAGATCCACGTGAAATCTTTAAGATATGTTTAACACGGGGAGTTTTAGTGAGCGTTAGTGAGTTGTAGGCGAAAGCTGTCTGGCAGAGCAGTGAATGCGTTAATACGGGCTTTCTTGTCAGAGGGATCAGATGTGTTTGAGATACCTAGCCCGTATTCCAAGACTCTGAAACCTAGAATTCAGAGTGCTTGAAAAGAGGGAGCGATGTGACGCCGAGACGTCAGTCACCAGACCTAACGTGAGGTCATCATCCCTCCAGCTCTTCACTCGTGGAGTGAAGCGATCGGGACCGAGACACCCGAGTCGAAGCGAGAACTGCGCTACGGTACGAGTACGATTGATTGATTGTACATTGCTTAACGTCCCGACAGCAACAAGGCTTTCTCAGGACGTGCCTGCACTGCTTGTGAAAAAAAAAAAAAACTAAACAGAACATTGAATGTATGTCGCCAGCCGGTCAAATACGTTAAATAAACCTAACACATGGGGCCTAAATAAAGCTAAGACCATTTAGCAACACACATCCAATGTTAAGATTGATTGATTGTACATTGCTTAACGTCCCTACAGCAACAAGGCTTTCTCAGGACGTGCCTGCACTGCTTGTGAAAAAAAATAATTGATTGATTGATTGTACATTGCTTAACGTCCCGACAGCAACAAGGCTTTCTCAGGACGTGTCTGCACTGCTTGTGAAAAAAACTAAACAGAACATTGAATGCATGTCGCCAGCCGGTCAAATACGTTAAATAAACCTAACACATGGGGCCTAAATAAAGCTAAGACCATTTAGCAACACACATCCAATATCAAGAGCTACAGGCAGTGCAGACAATAGGGAGAGTTTTAAAAAGGCAAATACAGGTGAATGGACAAAGGGTAGACAGAAACACATGCCCCAGAATAGAGAGAAAACCCCACCCTGTGGGGCTGACCAGGGTGACCCTGGGAACTAAAAAATACCTAACCCCACCCAAGTCCCCCAGGGCAGACCCGGGTGGGGGTGAAAAAAAAAAAATAAAAAATAAAAAAAAAATTAAAAAAAAAAAATAAACAGAACATTGAATGTATGTCGCCAGCCGGTCAAATATATTAAATAAACCTAACACATGGAGCCTAAATAAAGCTAAGACCATTTAGCAACACACATCCAACATCAAGAGCTACAGGCAGTGCAGACAGTAGGGAGAGTTTTAAAAAGGCAAATACAGGTGAATGGATTGATTGATTGTACATTGCTTAACGTCCCGACAGCAACAAGGCTTTCTCAGGACGTGCCTGCACTGCTTGTGAAAAAAGAAATAAACAGAACATTGAATGTATGTCGCCAGCCGGTCCAATACGTTAAATAAACCTAACACATGGGGCTAAATAAAGCTACATCCAATATCAAGAGCTACAGGCAGTGCAGACAGTAGGGAGAGTTTTAAAAAGGCAAATAAAGGTGAATGGACCTCGGGTAGACAGAAACACATGCCCCAGAATAGAGAGAAAAACCCACCCTGTGGGGCTGACCAGGGTGACCCTGGGAACTAAAAAATACCTAACCCCACCCAAGTCCACCAGGGCAGACCCGGGTGGGGGAGGTACGAGTACGAGGACGTCCGTGATAAAGACACAGGACGACAGGAAAGAGCGTACAACGGACTTGCACGCCTAGACGTGAGAAGGACCAACGTAACCAGGCAATAACATCAAACAGGTTGGAGACTGAGAACCGATACGTAGCCTGGCAAGGATATTGTGTGTGTGTGTGTATGTGATATTAAGACGTGATAGTGGGGAAGGAGTGATGTATATAGCTTGATAGTTTTGTGAGCATTCTTCTTTTATTGTTTACTAGTGTATAAAAGTTACTTTAGAAAGGGAGCCCGTGTGTTGAGTTTTACCGCATGAATGCGCCCGTCCGAGTCAGTGGCGGTGTATGCGTCTATTGCGTGAGAGTCTGTACGTGCGACTGTGGGCAAGTCTGCATGCGTTACAGTGGTGACCCTGTTTTAGCTGTACATATTTTAGAGTAGGGTTTTGTCGCTATGTGCATGTTGATTTGTTAGATTCCCCTCTCCGATTCTAGGGGGTAAGATCCATTATTCCTGTAGTTTTCTGGATCTTACGAGGAGTTAGTACTTGTTTCTTCCTTTTGTATAGGTAGTGTTCTTTTTCTTTGCTCTTCTTTCTATCTTATTTTTCGTTCCATCTGGACGTCAGGTAGGTCATTTTTTTTGCGTAGATTGTTGATATTTTTGTCGATTTGTATTTTTACGTTTTCAAGTTTTTGGGAAGTGATTGTGGTAAAAATGGAGTCGGACCCAGTAGAGGCTTATATTAAGCATTGATTGATTGTACATTGCTTAACGTCCCGACAGCAACAAGGCTTTCTCAGGACGTGCCCGCACTGCTTGTGAAAAAAAAAAAAAAAGCTAAACAGAAAATTGAATGTATGTCGCCAGCCGGTCAAATACGTTAAATAAACCTACAACATGGGGCCTAAATAAGGCTAAGACCATTTAGCAACACACATCCAATATCAAGAGCTACAGGCAGTGCAGACAGTAGGGAGAGTTTTAAAAAGGCAAATACAGGTGAATGGACAAAGGGTAGACAGAAACACATGCCCCAGAATAGAGAGAAAAACCCACCCTGTGGGGCTGACCAGGGTGACCCTGAGAACTAAAAAATACCTAACCCCACCCAAGTCCCCCAGGGCAGACCCGGGTGGGGTTTATATTAAGCAAGGTGAGAGGTTAGGACTTGGGGATGAGAAGCTTTTTGACTATGTAGAGAAGTGTAAGGATAGGGCGAGAGAAAGGGAAGCTCAGAGAGAGCGAGAGGAGAAAGAAAGTCTTAAAGGATTGATTGTACATTGATTGTACATTGCTTAACGTCCCGACAGCAACAAGGCTTTCTCAGGACGTGCCTGCACTGCTTGTGAAAAAAAAAAACCCAACTAAACAGAACATTGAATGTATGTCGCCAGCCGGTCAAACACATTAAATAAACCTAACACATGGGGCCTAAATAAAGCTAAGACCATTTAGCAACACACATCCAATATCAAGAGCTACAGGCAGTGCAGACAGTAGGGAGAGTTTTAAAAAGGCAAATACAGGTGAATGGACAAAGGGTAGACAGAAACACATGCCCCAGAATAGAGAGAAAAACCCACCCTGTGGGGCTGACCAGGGTGACCCTGGGAACAAAAAAGTACCAAACCCCACCCAAGTCCCCCAGGGCAGACCCGGGTGGGGTTTATATTAAGCAAGGTGAGAGGTTAGGACTTGGGGATGAGAAGCTTTTTGACTATGTAGAGAAGTGTAAGGATAGGGCGAGAGAAAGGGAAGCTCAGAGAGAGCGAGAGGAGAAAGAAAGTCTTAAAGGAGAAAGAGTTAGAGATTCGTCAACTTAGAGATGAGAATTGATTGTACATTGCTTAACGTCCTGACAGCAACAAGGCTTTCTCAGGACGTGCCTGCACTGCTTCTGAAAAAAACCCAGAATATTGAATGTATGTCGCCAGCCGGTCAAATACATTAAATAAACCTAACACATGGGGCCCAAATAAAGCTAAGGCCATTTGGCAACACACATCCAATATCAAGAGCTACAGGCAGTGCAGACAGTAGGGAGAGTTTTAAAAAGGCAAATACAGGGGAATGGACAAAGGGTAGACAGAAACACATGCCCCAGAGTAGAGGGAAAAACCCACCCTGTGGGGCTGACCAGGGTGACCCTGGGAACTAAAAAAGTACCGAACCCCACCCAAGTCCCCCAGGGCAGACCCGGGTTTAGAGAGGAGAAAGAGCTAGAAATTCAGAGGGAGAGGGAAGAGAAGGAAAGGGTTCTTAAGAAAGAAGAATTAGCGTTTCAGAGAGAGAAAGACGAGAGGGAACATGCGTGGAGGGAGAGAGAATTAAGAGTACCAGAGAGAGAAAGAAGAGAAAGATAGGGAGGTGCAACTACAGTTAGCTCGAGATGCGGGGTCTAGAGCAGCTTCTGATGGCCGGGGCATACGGAATTTTCCTAGATTGCCAATGTTTAAGGAGTCTGTGGACTCCATTGATGCTTTTTTGTGTCGCTTCGAGGCACACGCGCAGGCGTTGAGTTGGCCTTCTGCCAACTGGCCCGTTTTACTTTCGTCTGTGCTAGAAGGTCAGGCCTTGAGTCTTTTCCATAGCTTGAACGTTTCGGGGAACGTAGATTACGAGACGTTGAAGGAGTGTCTCTTGCATAAGTTTCAGTGTAATGCGGAGGGTTTTAGAGAACGCTTGTCGGCCAGAGACAGGGGAATCGTTTGTGTTGTTTGGCAAACGATTGTCCCATTTGCTCGTACGTTGGGTCGAACTGTCCAAGATCGACCACACGTACGAAGCATTGTTCGATCTCATGTTGGCTGAACAGTTCTTTGGTAGCGTTTCCAAGGATCTAGCGGTATTCTTGAGGGAGCGTAACCTCAAGACTACGGACGAGTTAGTACAGAACGCGGAGGCTTTTCGGATGGCGCATCCTACGAAAAACCTCGCGCGTAGGACCGAGACACCGCCAGTCGGGTTCGTCGCTGCTAACACGACTGGGGGTTACCGGGGCATCAATACCTTACGTGGAGCCCAGCTGGTTAACGGAAGCGGTACTTTGCGTTTCCGACGCGGTGATCGAGGTATCAGCAGTAGCGGTCGCGATCCGTACGCACGAGGAGAAACATCTGGTCGTGGGGGTATGGTCGTGGTCGTATGGCGAATTCGGACACCGGCTCAGTGTTTTGCGTGTCATGCATACGGTCATTTTAGTCGTGACTGTCCTAGCAGTAGTTCAGGGGCTCAGTGTTTCACCTGTCAGGGGTACGGCCATCTGGCTCAATGTCCCAACAGTCCTGGTATGGTGGAGGGGGCGGAGCAGCCCACTCACGTGGCCAGTTTTGCAGTCCCAGTCGGGGAGGAACCACAGCTGGGCGCAGTGTGTTCAGCTGAGGGAGGTGGTTGCTTACCGCTGGTGGACGGTGTTGTTAACGGATGTCTTGCTTCTGTTCTCCGTGACTCAGGTACGCAACCGCAGGGGTCAGACGTAGCCTTGTTAGACAAGATCAGTACACAGGGAGACGCAGAAAGTAGTTTCGTTCGGAGGGAAAGTAGAAGTTTTTCCGTTGGCAAAGATAGAGATTGACACAAAGTTATTCTCGGGTAATCTGATTTCTTGCGTTATCGACGAGCCGGTAGTCGATTTAGTCCTAGGTAATATGAAAGGTGTGCAGCCAGTCATCGGTAGGGTCGGTGCGATTAAGGGAGCTCAGGTTAATCGCAGTGCAGTCGCTTCAGTGGCGACGAGAGCTCCGAGCAAGCGTGCTCGTGAGCAGACCCACCGTGTTATTTCCGTCCAGAATCAGGGGATCGGTCAGCGAGTGTGGCCCAAAAGTCGGGTTGGTCTGAGACGGCATACTTCTGTTGCGGACAGAAATGCCGCTCAGCACCCAATATGTAGGTAGATCGGAGATTGGAGTCTCGCGATTCTGTGGTTTGTGTGGGCAGTCGTTGGATCGTTTACCTTTCTGGAGGTTTTAGCGCGTTAGTTCTGTTTTAGCTTTCGCTGTGCGATCCGAGGGTGTGCGTTCAGGCTTAAGGCTGTAATATGTTTTTTGCTTTCTCGTAGTCTAGATAGTCAAAGTTAGTCCCTTCGTGTTTTAGGATAGTATATTGCGTCGAGTAGTCTTAAAAAGAAACTCGGTCGTTTCTTTTTTTCCCGAGGAAGGGAGAATTGTGATGAAGCTCTATGCTCGTACATAGTGCTCACACAGTAGGATAAATACGGTACGGTTTTTGTTAACGGTTTGTTTTGTGCCGATAGTCCGTGAGGCCGAGATCCACGTGAAATCTTTAAGATATGTTTAACACGAGGAGTTTTAGTGAGCGTTAGTGAGTTGTAGGCGAAAGCTGTCTGGCAGAGCAGTAAATGCGTTAATACGGGCTTTCTTGTCAGAGGGATCAGATGTGTTTGAGATACCTAGCCCGTATTCCAAGACTCTGAAACCTAGAATTCGCAGAGTGCTTGTAAAGAGGGAGCGACGTGACGCCGAGACGTCAGTCACCAGACCTAACGTGAGGTCATCATCCCTCCAGCTCTTCACTCAGGGAGTGAAGCGATCGGGACCGAGACACCCGAGTCGAAGCGAGAACTGCGCTACGGTACGAGTACGAAGACGTCCGTGATAAAGACACAGGACGACAGGAAAGAGCGTACAACGGACTTGCACGCCTAGACGTGAGAAGGACCAACGTAACCAGGCAATAACATCAAACAGGTTGGAGACTGTGAGAACTGATACCTAGCCTGGCAAGGAAATATTGTGTGTGTGTGTATGTGATGTTAAGACGTGATAGTGGGAAAGGAGTGATGTATATAGCTCGATAGTTTTGTGAGCATTCTTCTTTTATTGTTTACTAGTGTATAAAAGTTACTTTAGAAAGGGAGCCCGTGTGTTGTTTTACCGCATGAATGCGCCCGTCTGAGTCAGTGGCGGTGTATGCGTCTATTGCGTGAGAGTCTGTACGTGCGACTGTGGGCAAGTTTGCGCGCGTTACATCAAGTAACCTGACAACTCCACTCCGTTCTATAAATTCAACGCTATTAGTACGAGGGAAACTTCCAGGCCCTGCTAGAGGTCATAATGAACTTTAATAAACTGATCATTACCATGATAATCTCCCTCCAGGGGGACACTATTCAGCAGCCCATGGGCACCGAGACGGATTCCGCCTGGACACTCGATGGCTTGGCCCATTAATGTACTGATTCCGATCAGTTACCTGTGCTTAGACGGATTCGGCCTCGCCCTGCCCATGGCTGCCAGTAAAGTAGAAGTTAATACTAAACTTAAAGTTCTGAAGTGGAACTGCAGATCTTTAAACTTCAATCTTCCTTACCTAATCCACTATCTTCAAAGTAATCACTGTCAGGTATTAGCTTTACAATCTCCAAATTGTACCAAACAAAAGTCTCCCTAAGATAGAGGGTACTACTACCCCCCTTAACTGAACTCGTTCAAAACCTAGAAACTAAAGTTCATACTGCCACCTATGTTCAAATAAATTTAAAGCACGAACTCTGTCCCTCGCCCATCCCCGTTTCTCAACCTCAACCGATTTTTAGTAACAGGACTCGGATCATGATATCAGAGGAAAAAGTCAAAATTCTAAAATTGTTATGCCCCCAAATCCATTCATAACGAGAACCTAAATTGGATCCAAAACCTCGAGAAAGGAGGTTGGATCATTTTAGTAGATTTTAACTTACACCACCCTATATGGTGCAAAAATCATAACTGTATAATTCAAGATAATTCCCCAGCAGTCTATTTTTGACTCGAATCTAATACTATTAAATAATGGGACGTTTACCCGAATTCCTGATAATACCCGACAAAATCCTACCACCATTGATCTTACCCTGGCATCCATAAATTTATTTGATGATCTTTCTTGGACCCCAGGAGATGACCCCCTTGGTAGTGATCATCTTCCAATACTTGTCGAGTTAGAAAACCATGTAGACATTAGCCCTAAAGAACGACCTTTCTATTCCAAAATATCGCTATGACAAAGCTAATTCGGCGACTAATCAAGCACATAACTTTGAGAATGTCGCAGACCAGAACGTAAATACGTTCTGCGATAATTTCACCCAGCTCATTCTCACGGCAGCAAATATTGCCATTCCGCGCAGTTGGGGTGCTCCCGCTGGTCGACCTTCCCAACCGTGGTGAAATCCAGCGTGCGAAGAGGCAGTCAAATCTAAAAAGAAAGCCTACCGCACCTGGAAAAAAACACCGGGACCACCAACTACCTGCTTATGAAAGAAGCTAAAATATTAAGTAACAAGGTCATAGCGAATGCTAAACTTGACTATTTTGAGAAAAAGGTCAGCAACGAAATCCGTAATCCTACTCATCTTAGCAGGGCCTGGAAACTAGTTTTAAAAAATTTAAAATAAGTATAATCCTTCACCCGTGGCCCTAGTCGATCACGGGAAGAAATCCACTACCGACTCGGAGAAGGCGGAGCATCTAGCTGCCACCTTCGCCAAGTACCCAACGGAGAAAGAAACACGCTTAGAAAAGACGGGTACAACACAATTTATTAATATTTCGGGTAAATACCCTTTGTCAAAATAGACAAACAAACAGAGATTGATTGTACATTGCTTAACGTCCCGACAGCAACAAGGCTTTCTCAGGACGTGCCTGCACTGCTTGTGAAAAAAAAAAATAAACAGAACATTGAATGTATGTCGCCAGCCGGTCAAATACGTTAAATAAACCTAACAAATGGGGCTAAATAAAGCTAAGACCATTTAGCAACACACATCCAATATCAAGAGCTACAGGCAGTGCAGACAGTAGGGAGTTTTAAAAAGGCAAATACAGGTGAATGGACAAAGGGTAGACAGAAACACATGCCCCAGAATAGAGAGAAAAACTCACCCTGTGGGGCTGACCAGGGTGACCCTGGGAACTAAAAAGTACCTAACCCCACCCAAGTCCCCCAGGGCAGACCCGGGTGGGGGAAACACACAGAGAGATTAGCCGCTACTTATCTTCATTGGCAGAAGGAATGTGGCAACTGAAGGAGGTGACGTAAAATAAAAGAAAAGGAAGAACAAAAGTGCGGAAAAAGTAAAAATGACGTCAACGAAAAATCTTAAGAGAGAGACTCGGAAAGAACCTGAACACGAGAGACAAGAGTGTGTGCAAGCACGTGCAGGAGCGAGCGAAAGAAAAGGCGTGTAGATCGGTAGTCGAGGTAGGAATGTGAGTCGGTAGGTTTGTAATGTATTGAAGTTTTCAACATTCCGCAGTCAACCCTGATAAAAAAAAGGGGGGGTGGGTGGGGGGGGGGCGGAAGACGACTTCTTTGCATATTACACGCTTGGCAGTCACCTTTTTGGTCTGGATTGCCACCTTCGCCGGTATCAGCAGCTCCAAAACCTTCCTGACGCCGAAAAACATTTCCGCCTAACTGAAGAAAGTAAGCCTGAATACGAAGATCCACCTTCAGATAATAATCACCGACTAAATTTACCGTTTTCCTTAAACGAACTAAATCAAGTATTAGATAGTATTAGGGCCACTAAAATTGCTGCAGGGAAAGATCAAATTACTTACATTATGTTGAAGAATCTCCCCACAGACGGCAAAAACCTCTTGTTAGAATTATTTAACAACTGTTATGTTAGCAATACTTTCCCGTCCCAATGGCATAAAGTTCATTAGGTGTGTCGACAAGGCATAACACACACAAATGGTGCTGAAATGCGTGTTCAGATTTATGCGTAAAGGTACTTTAACGTAACGCGACTAAAACCGCTGCCCCAAGCAAATGTTTTGAAAAAAAATCCGACAAATTGCGACACTAGTGTGACTTCAGTAAGCCACTTCTTTCTATCCCTCTTTCTGACAGTAATCACACGCATTTTTACACTGGTGTCATCGTGGCATAACCACGGTGTGCACGCGGTTACCTATACTGCGTGCAGTGCCGGTGGCGGGTTTTTACTAAAAGTTTGATCCTCCGCCTTTCAAAAACTCATTCAACCCGACGGCCTATTTCCCAAATTTTGGACGCGTCATCTAATGACTATACACCAGTTGCAGGAGATGGATCGACCATGATAATTCAATGGCAGTGCCAGATTAGCTTGGCGCCGACAGGCGCCAAGCTAATCTGGCACTGCCATTGAATTATCATGGTCGACCCATCTCCTGCTGTAGTGCGTCAGGGCTGAATGGGTTAAGCCACGCTAAGCTTACGGCTCCACAATAACAGGCGAGTCGTTCGACCTTCAGAAGTGAAAGGGGCACATGTATGCAGGAAAGACTGAGGCACATGTATACAACCCATTCATTGGCTTTAGACGGCGCGGTACAATAGAGTTAACCGTGAACATAATGGCGCCTCTTTAGCAGCGTATTCAGACCGCCTCTCTCTATTATTCCCTCGTCAAAGGCGCAAATTGTACTGCGCTGGCATGACCACAAACGCGTTTGTGCGCTGGCCTGCGATTTTGAACCCTGCGGCCGTAGGCCATAAGGTTCAAAACCCCAGACCAGCACACTTCGTCATTATTGTAACGCCAGTAAAAATGGAATCTTTTATTTTCAATGCGCGGTGGCTTATGGTATTGGCAGGCTTAACATCGACATTACGTTCCAAATCTTTACAAACATATTTAACTTATTCTCTCCATTATTCTCTCGTAAAAAGCGAAGAATTCTCCGCTGACATATTCCTTTGATATTGTAATGAAATGAAAACCGAGCCTTGCTTTGAAGCTTTACGTGTGTCTCTAAGGCAAAGTCTCTATGCCTAATGCATTTGGTAGTATAAAGTCATCAATGCGTGAAATACAAAGATACGTTTCAAGTAATGTCAGAATGCGATCGTAATTGTACGATTATTATTGTACGAGAAATGGTTAACGGAATCCAAAAGCAAGAGGCACAGATCCTCATGAGCCCCCGCGACTGCGGGGGCTCATGAGGATCTATGCCTCTTGTTGAAACCGACTTGTATCCAAGTTCCTTGGCCGGTTGTGTTTTTTTTTTTTGGTCGTCGAATGAACGACTATTTCAGAAATATATAATATACGCCCAGCGGTACACAAATTCTCAACAAAAATTGTGGCGACTAATTTCATTTCACAACTGAATGATCTCTTGACAAAAGAAGAATGTCCCGCGTGGACAACTAAACAGAATCTAAAGATACCTTAAACTAGACCGCAGCCAAACAATTTTACACGACCGCGATTCGAAACTTAGTTCAGGTAAGCTCAATTTAAAATTGCTTATGTGCGCTGCTACCGTTGGCCTCAACATTTTGAATTCGACGTCGAAGCCTACTCCCCCTAAACATGCACACCAAGAATTTTGGAGACGAGCTGCACCGATTCCGACGAGGTGAAAGGACTTGGGTACACAACACAGGTTGACACGCGCGCCAGTGATCTGAAATTCACTTTGCTCTGGGTTTCGTCAGCCTTACGTATGTATGCAATAAGACGAAACCCAAGGTAAGCTCAATTTACAATGTCTTCTATGTTAACCCATTGAGCCCCAACAGCAGGAGATTGATTGTACATTACTTAACGTCCTGACAGCAACAAGGCTTTCTCAGGACGTGCCTGCACTGCTTGCGGAAAAAAAAAACCTAAACAGAACATTGAATGTATGTTGCCAGCCGGTCCAATACGTTAAATAAACCTAAGACATGGGGCCTAAAAAGCCAAGACCATTTAGCAACACACATCCAATATCAAGAGCTACAGGCAGCGCAGACAGTAGGGAGAGTTTTAAAAAGGCAAATACAGGTGAATGGAGAAGACAGAAACACATGCCTCAGAATAGAGGGAAAAACCCACACTGTGGGGCTGACCAGGGTGACCCTGGGAACTAAAAAGTAGTTAACCCCACCCAAGTCCCCCAGAGTAGACCCGGGTGGGGGTGTGAGAAGCTAGACTTTCCTTGTAATACAATCTTGCTTTTCAAAAAAAATGGACTGCCGTCTGTCTTTACAGTTAGTTAATTATTATAGAGTTTAAATCCATGCAGGTAACAAATGACATCTCGCGGCAGTTGTCTTTTACATGACACTGCTGTGCTAGCCAGTTTTGATTCGAAATCATTAATTATTAACGTAGACAAGAGGCGAGAGTTGACAACTACGATTTGCGTTGACCCCGAGTTTCCAAATGGAAGTCAGCAAAATTTAAGGTCATCTCTTTGAAACCACTTGCGTCAACCGCTACCTTTGGCCTCGCCACTTTGAGTTTGACGTGGAGCCGTACTCTACCATCGCTAGCACCAACACCAATTAACACCAATCAACACCACCAGTGTCAGTGAGAGAATTTTAACGCCGAGCAGGCGACTAAGGCCATCTCACGGCGGGTGGGTTGATTTTGAGCCCAGTAGATAGGACAGTTTATGCAGTCGCCATTAGTCGACGAAAACCGAAAGAAAAAAAAACTCCGATACCAACTTTAATCAAGTACAATCAGTATAATAACAAAGATTTTCAGGTCGCTACTACATGGGCTGCTGCTGCAACAATATCCCGCGCCCCTGCAACAACGCCAACAACGCTATAGACAGGGATCAACACCATGACCACCATCATCGTTCCTCTCCGCTCCTACGTCTTTAACCATGTTTTCGTTTAAGATCAGTCAAGAGCACAATACTGCGATAGTATACCGTGGTATCTGATGTAACAAGCACCGTTATCTGGCTCCCGCCCACGGGGATGTCCCGGTGAGCAAAAGGTCCTTGGGCCGATGTCAGCCTTAGCTGGCCCGCGCACAGGTGTGCGCGGGCCAGCTAAGGCTGGCATCGGCCCGAGGACGTGAGATAACACACAGTACTCGCAGCTCTACAGCAACGCGTTAGCGAATAACGCGGTCTTACATCATAGCTCCAAGGCATACCGTGACACACTATGGCTGATATACAAGTGCCGCCTTCTGTTGCAAAAGACCTTTCACAGCAACACTTCCGCCAAGCTGTTCTTACACCATCCTGTAACTCGTTCACGACGTGCCGCATCAGGATACGCGGAATAAAGCCGCGTATCCAGACGCAGCACTTCTCGAATGTGTTAACTATCATGGTCTATCCACATATAGCTTTTGCAGTGGGTCAGGGCTCCATGAGCTAAACTTGATAAGATGTTTCCGTTGCGCAAGACCGTTTGTGCTGTCGCAAGTGCAGTTACAATTCCCATTCCTTTTGCGTCACAGTATCGCCCTGTACGAGATACCGGCGCCAAGATATTCAAGGCAACACCCTTAAACTAACATGGTTGATCAATATATTCTTAAGTCAGGACACCATGCCTGAAACACGATAACTTAAAGACCAATGCTTCAGTTGCCAATGACCGTTTAATCTTTCCACAGTACAGCTACACTCGCGGTTTTTTTTTTTTTTTTTTTTTCACCGACACACGCGCACAATGTTCGGTAAACCAACGTAGGAACGTCTGCCCAAAAGTTGAGGTTTCCTTAGCGATCAAGCGTCAGTTATTATAATAATAATTATTATTATATTATTATTATTATTAATTAGTATTTTATTATTATTATCATCATCATCATGTCTACGCTGAGAACATGACAGGTGTGGGTGTAAGACGTGCAGATGAACGAGCAGGAGATCAGCATCAGCAAGCTGGCGAGTAAGACCTGGCAAGTAACCTGGACGGTTTGGGAAAGACCTTGAAGTCGGTTGAAGGCAAGCTGAGCAGCTAGCAGGATGACTGCCCACGAACCTTAGCTAACGCCCATCTGTTCTCCACACATTTGGCGATGGGAATGAGGGCCCAGGAGGATCGTCCACAGTATAATTATGCTGGTTAGCAATGCTACGGTAGTCCGTCTGCAGAATGCACTGGAAGAGAAGCTGAGGAATCTGGACGGGAGGTACGCGGAGCATCAACAAATCTTTAACTCATTCGAGACGTGCCGCAGATATCCGACTGCGGCACGTCTCGAACGAGTTAAGACGTACTAGAAGGGGCAAACGGAATTCACTAACCACCTCCCGACGTTGACAAATGCTGTGATGGAAGTGTTGGTTCATGGAAGGCCCCCGCCACTACCCGATCTGGCGGAGCCCCCACCCCCCCACCGGCCCAGAAATGGTTTCAACAACGCCGGAGGCCCAGGAAGAAAGGTATACGCATCGTAACGCAGTGTGATGAAGCTCTATGCTCTGGGTTTCGTCAGCCTTATGTATGTGGTTAACTTACAGAATATTTCGGCTGTCGCGCACAACCTTCTTCAGCCAACTATTTTTCGGCTGTCGCCCACAACTATCTTCAGCCTACTACGTAGGTTGAAGAAGGTTGTGCGCGACAGCCGAAATATTCTGAAAGTTAACCATTGGATTCCGATTGATCGATTGTACATTGCTTAACGTCCCGACAGCAACAAGACTTTCTCAGGACGTGCCTGCACTGCTTGTGAAAAAAAAACTAAACATAACATTGAATGTATGTCGCCAGCCGGTCCAACACGTTGAATAAACCTACGACATCAGTCCTAAATAAAGCTAGGACCATTTAGCAACACACATCCAATATCAAGAGATACAGGCAGTGCAGACAGTAGGGAGAGTTTAAAAAAGGAAAATACAGGTGAATGGACCAAGGGTAGACAGAAACGCATACCCCAGAATAGAAGGGAAACCCACCCTGTGGGGCTGACCAGGGTGACCCTGGGAACTAAAAAGTAGTTAACCCCACCCAAGTCCCCCAGTTCAGATTGATTGATTGATTGATTGTACATTGCTTAACGTCCCGACAGCAACAAGGCTTTCTCAGGACGTGCCTGCACTGCTTGTGAAAAAAAAAAAAAAAAAAAAAACAGAACATTGAATGTATGTCGCCAGCCGGTCAAATACGTTAAATAAACCTAACACATGGGGCCTAAATAAAGCTAAGACCATTTAGCAACACACATCCAATATCAAGAGCTACAGGCAGTGCAGACAGTAGGGAGAGTTTTAAAAAGGCAAATACAGGTGAATGGACCAAGGGTAGACAGAAACACATGCCCCAGAATAGAGAGAAAAACTCACCCTGTGGGGCTGACCAGGGTGACCCTGGGAACTAAAAAGTACCTAACCCCACCCAAGTCCCCCAGGGCAGACCCGGGTGGGGCCCCCCAGTTCAGACCCGGGTGGGGGCTTGTGGGGAGCGAGGGACTTGGCGCCGAGACATCAGAGGCTGCCGCTGGAGGAGCGTGTCGAGAGAACAGCCACAGCTGAGAGAGCGGGTCGACGAACACAGCTTCAGGAGCGCATGTCGCCCAAAACTACACACCTGGACGTGGGGGGGCGTGCGAACTGTGCAAAACTATAATACCCGTTGAACAAGTTGGAGTATGAGGTCATCTTACCTAGCCTGGCTTTCATTATATTATGTGGTACAAGTGTGGCAGTATTGATAGTTGTGTATGTTGTGAAGAGTTTTGGTTAGTTAGTATTACATGTAAGGCCAAAGAAAATGATGTTTTGAGTGTATGCTGCACGAATGCGTCCGACTGAGAGTGTTGTGTGTGTGCCCGTTGCGCTTGTCTCTGCGTGCGACAGTTGCAAGTCTGCGTACGTTACACGCAGTTCTAAACTCCATCAACTAACGCGGGGTCGCCATGACCCATTTGGCACCAATGTGCTTCTTCTTCTTCTTCTCGAACGCCGTCACACTTGGAGTTTGGCTCTCAAAATGAAATCTGTGGTCTTCTGTAGCGCCTCCACAGGCCCGTACAGTTTCTCTTGTAGAGTGGCGGGCTTCAGCCATATCTCCTCCCTCAGCGGCTGGAGGTTCCCACAGTCCTGGAGGATGTGCTCTGTGGTCTGCTCTGCTTCTCCACAAGGGCACAGGGGAGATGGCACGAGGTGGCAAGCGTCTGTGCAGGTGGACATTGAGTCGGTTGTGCCCGGTCCTCAGACGAAAGATGGTCACCTGCTCTTGTCTGGACAGCTGATGGCAACTGTCTAGGGGCCGTTGTGGTGGTCTGTACACAGACTTAATGATGGTCTTTATCTCTGTGAAGCTGACTACATTTTCATCTTGTTCTTTCTCTGCGCCCACTTTTGCCATTCTGTCAGCTTCTTCATTGCCGTAGATGCCACAGTGTGAAGGGATCCACTGCAGCACCAGTCTGGTGCACTTGACGTTTTGCAGTGCCTCTTGTAGACGTGGCAGTTTGCTTGCTGTTGCTGCCTCAAGGACGGACATGGCATCAGTAAGGTTGATTGATTGATTGATTGTACATTGCTTAGCGTCCCGACAGCAACAAGGCTTTCTCAGGACGTGCCTGCACTGCTTGTGAAAAATAAAAAATAAACAGAACATTGAATGTATGTCGCCAGCCGGTCAAATACATTAAATAAACCTAACACATGGGGCCTAAATAAAGCTAAGACCATTTAGCAACACACATCCAATATCAAGAGCTACAGGCAGTGCAGACAGTAGGGAGAGTTTTAAAAAGGCAAATACAGGTGAATGGACCTCGGGTAGACAGAAACACATGCCCCAGAATAGAGAGAAAAACTCACCCTGTGGGGCTGACCAGGGTGACCCTGGGAACTAAAAAGTACCTAACCCCACCCAAGTCCCCCAGGGCAGACCCGGGTGGGGTGCATCAGTAAGGAAGACAATCTGGGCATCAGGGTCTGCAGTGCCACTAAGGGTGTTTGCTGCGCGGACCAGGGCTTCCACCTCAGCTCTGTAATTTGTGCAGTGAAGGCCTGTTGGTACTGCCTCTGCCTGCCATTTTCCGTTTGGGTACTGAATGTACACCCCGGCCCCTCCATCCTGAACTGCATCTGTGGCTGATCCATCGGTGTATGCCCGTATCCATGCTTCCTGGGGATACTTTTCTTCGAGCATGGCCAGTGTCAGGGCTTTCTTGCTCACAGTGCTGTGCTCATCTCTGGTGGTGATGTAGGGTACCGTGGAAGAGATGTTTTCTGGCTTACTTTCCCAAGGTGGATTGATTGATTGATTGTACATTGCTTAACGTCCCGACAGCAACAAGGCTTTCTCAGGACGTGCCTGCATTGCTTGTGAGAAAAAAAAAACCAAACAGAACATTGAATGTATGTCGCCAGCCGGTCCAATACGTTAAATAAACCTAACACATGGGGCCTAAATAAAGCTAAGACCATTTAGCAACACACATCCAATATCAAGAGCTACAGGCAGTGGGGAGAGTTTTAAAAAGGCAAATACAGGTGAATGGACCTCGGGTAGACAGAAACACATGCCCCAGAATAGAGAGAAAAACTCACCCTGTCGGGCTGACCAGGGTGACCCTGGGAACTAAAAAGTACCTAACCCCACCCAAGTCCCCCAGGGCAGACCCGGGTGGGGGGTCCCAAGGTGGAAGGTCGCTAGCAGGATTCAGAGCCTCTACCTGCGCAGGCAGCTTTGCCTGGTGTTTTCTCTGCAGTGCTCTCGTCTCCTTCACAAAGCTTGATCTTTTCAGTCTCCCTGAGGTTGGTTGTTTCATCCTAGCGTTCATAGGATGGTCTTTGGAAGACTTGACCTTTGTGGACTGTATCAAGGCTTTGCAATCTCTTCTCATGCGCAGGGGTGGGATGCCTGTTGTCTCTTCCATCTTTTCAATTGGTGTGGATCTCATTGCGCCAGTGATGATACGCAGTGCCTGGTTCTGAACTCTGTCAATGGTCTGCTGGTGTGACTGGGCTGCCGTCAACCATGCATTAGATCCGTACTCAAGGTGTGGTCTCACTGTGCCTTGATATACATTTTTGAGGATCTTTTCATTGGCTCCCCATTGTGTTCCAGCCAGTTTTCTCATGATGTTCAGCTTTCTTCTAGCTTTCGCTTCTGCATTCCAAATGTGCGGCTTCCACGTCAGCCTCTTGTCAAGAGTGACTCCCAGGTATGTCTGTTGGTCTTCATACCGCAGCAGGGTGTTACCCAGTGTTAGGTTACCAGCCTTTGCCTTGTTGGAGAGAGAGAAGAGTGTGGCTGATGATTTTTCTGTGTTGATGGTCACACACCAGTTGTTGGTCCAGTCTGTCAGCCTGTCCAGGGCTAGCTGCATCCTGTATGTAGCAGTTGTTGCATACTCTTCTGTGCACCAGAGTACCAGGTCGTCTGCATACAGGGCTGCGTGTACTCCTTTTGGTAGCTCTGGCACAAGGTCGTTGATGAAAAGTATGAACAGGGTCGGTGACAGGACTCCCCCCTGTGGCACCACCTGACGCAACAGCACTTTTTGGCCACAGTACCCATCCACTGTCACACGGGCTCTGCGATTGTGCAGGTATGACTTGGTCCACTGGTGACTTCAACAGCCAGTCCCAGAGTTGGGGATATGACACACTGGACAAGAGAGGAGAAGACATTGAGGAGTGGCAAGATGAAAACCACCTGATACTTGCCAATGACCCTGAGGACCAACCTACCTTCTACTCTCGCCGCTGGCACACCACCACTACACCGGACCTGGCGCTTTGCACTGAAGATGTTCATAAGCGCCTCAGCAGAACAGTAGGACCACAGCTAGGAGGAAGTGACCACCGCCCTATCCTCCTAACCCTAAAAGGATGCACAGCAGCTAGCTCACCACACCGGCCAAGATGGAACTA
Organism: Semisulcospira habei; assembly: GCA_036245525.1. Taxonomy (NCBI): domain Eukaryota; kingdom Metazoa; phylum Mollusca; class Gastropoda; family Semisulcospiridae; genus Semisulcospira; species Semisulcospira habei. The sequence goes on along the minus strand of BTPG01000007.1, from coordinate 15,417,868 downwards.
CCGAAAGGCAGACTGGCGCTTGTTCAGTATCCGAACAAATGAGCTAATGCAAGACCTCGCTGTTTCTGGAAGGAACATCAACAATGTGGTCAGAGAGTTTAATGACATTATCAGTAAGGCAGCCAAGGAATCCATACCTCGAGGGGTCCGGAAAAACTACACCCCATACTGGACCGCAGATCTTCAGAAAGCACATGACAACCTCACTAGGGCCAGAGAAGACGCTGAAACCAACCCCAGCCAAGAAAACATCAAGCTACAACACAGTAAGGCCCAGTATCTAAAGATGAAGTTGGAGTGCACAAGGAGAAGTTGGAGAGAGAAGACTGCAAGACTAAACATGGACAGGGACACCACGAAGTTGTGGAGACTGACCAAGGCGTTGAACGATGAGGGCACCAGGGAACAGAAGATCACCTTGGAAGAAGAAGGGAAAACACTGACTGGTAGGAAAGCTGCAAACATGTTTGCACAGATCTATGCGAAAGAAAGTGACATCACTGTCCCACGAACGCTTACGAAAGAAATCAGACAGGAAGAAAGAGAGAGAACAAGAGATGCGAACATCCATGATGCAATGAAGAAGGACATTACCCTTCCAGAACTGAAGATGGCCATCAAACAGCTGAAGAAGAAAAAATCTCCAGGTCCAGACAGCATCTCAAACGAGATGTTACAACACCTAGGCAACACTGCCTTAATGAAGCTACTGGACATCTTTAACCACAGCTGGAGAGGAGGACAGGTACCCCAGTGCTGGAAGGAAGCCAGGATGATCCCAATTTTAAAGATTGATTGATTGATTGTACATTGCTTAACGTCCTGACAGCAACAAGGCTTTCTCAGGACGTGCCTGCACTGCTTGTGAAAAAAAAACTAAACCGAAAATTGAATGTATGTCGCCAGCCGGTCAAATACATTAAATAAACCTACAACATGGGGCCTAAATAAAGCTAAGACCATTTAGCAACACACATCCAATATCAAGAGCTACAGGCAGTGCAGACAGTAAGGAGAGTTTTAAAAAGGCAAATACAGGTGAATGGACAAAGGGTAGACAGAAACACATGCCCCAGAATAGAGAGAAAAACCCACCCTGTGGGGCTGATCAGGGTGACCCTGGGAACTAAAAAATACCTAACCCCACCCAAGTCCCCCAGGGCAGACCCGGGTGGGGTCCAATTTTAAAGAAAGGGAAGAGTAAGTCCAAAGCCCTGAGTTATCGCCCCATCAGCCTGACAAGTTGTGTGTGCAAGACCATGGAGCGCATCATCAACAAGCGCCTGCAGTGGTACCTGGACTCCGAGAGCATTATCGTGCCAGAGCAAGCCGGCTTCAGAAGCTACAAGAGTACAGAAGACCAGACAACACACCTTGCACAGGTCATAGAAGATGCCTTTCAAGATCAGAAGGTGACATTAGCTGCCTTCATTGACCTACAGAAGGCTTTCGACAAGGTGTGGAAGGATGGTCTCCTTGTGAAACTCCTTCGCAGTGGCATCCAAGGGAATATGTACCGGTGGCACCAATGTGCCAATGGCGAGTGATACTCCTCCTCGAGTCGCCAGGGCCAGGGCAGCCGCCCAGCGGGACTTCCCCTCCAAGTACGGCCCCGCTCGGCCCCGAGGACGGCCCCGGCCGACAGCCATGTGTTGGTTGGTTTACATTACTTAACGTCCCGACAGCAACAAAACTTTCTCAGGACATGACTGCAATGCTTTTGTGTTTGTGGGCGGGAGGGGGGGGTGGGGGGGGGGAACAAGAATATTGAAAGTGTCGACAGCAGATATTTCCTTCATACGCAAATACATGTGTGCGGATATTAAATCAAGATCTCACCTGCGCAACGGGGATCGTACCCATGCGGGACATCCGTCAGGGCACCCGAAAAAAATCGTAACAAAAGCCCCCAACTAACCTAATGCGCAAAAGGCCATCGGGCCGAAGTGGGCCTTTGCCCGCTGGAAAGGGTTTGATTGATTGTACATTGCTTAACGTCCCGACAGCAACAAGACTTTCTCAGGAGGTGCCTGCACTGCTTGTGAAAACAAAACAAAAAACAGAATATTGAATGTATGTTGCCAGCCGGTCCAATACGTTAAATAAACCTACGCCATTGGGCCTAAATAAAGCTAGGACCATTTAACAACGCACATCCAATATCAAGAGCTACAGGCAGTGCAGATAGTAGGGAGAGTTTAAAAAAGGAAAATACAGGTGAATGGACCAAGGGTAGACAAAAACACATGCCCCAGAATAGAATGGAAAACCCACCCTGTGGGGCTGACCAGGGTGACCCTGGGAACTAAAAAGTAGTTAACCCCACCCATGTCCCCCAGGGCAGACCCGGGTGGGGATCCGCTGGAAAGGGGGTTAACGACGCTGACGGCATAGTTTATGATACGATTTAATGCATAGCTAGTTACAGAGAACATCTCAAGGAGGTCACTCAAAAGGTAAACTACGTAAAAGCAGAACATAAATATAATGAGATAGTGTGCATCTTCAAGACGTATTTAAAGGAACAGGCTTTCTCGCTGTCTGGCGCAAGCGTTACGACTTTCTATGGAATCCTAGTCTACCTTTGTTTTCTGCTCGTTCCCTCATGTGTGGAACTATCTACCTCCCCATTTTAAAACCTGTGATTAGTGCGTACATAGCCCGCGAGTGGCAGTCCGAGTGGGACAAAGAGGAAGCGAACAAGCTGCATGAAGCTCTTCCTATGGTGTCCGACAGTCTCCCTTATCGCTGCGGCAGCCGCCGTGGGGAGACTGTCCTTACTCGGCTCCACGTATGTTATTCTTATTTACTAAAACAGGATTGATTGTACATTGCTTAACGTCCCGACAGCAACAAGGCTTTCTCAGGACGTGCCTGCACTGCTTGTGAAAAAAAAAATAAACAGAAAATTGAATGTATGTCGCCAGCCGGTCAAATACATTAAATAAACCTACAACATGGGGCATAAATAAAGCTAAGACCATTTAGCAACACACATCCAATATCAAGAGCTACAGGCAGTGCAGACAGTAGGGAGAGTTTTAAAAAGGCAAATACAGGTGAATGGACAAAGGGTAGACAGAAACACATGCCCCAGAATAGAGAGAAAAACCCACCCTGTGGGGCTGACCAGGGTGACCCTGGGAACTAAAAAATACCTAACCCCACCCAAGTCCCCCAGGGCAGACCCGGGTGGGGCACTAAAACAGGAGGAGCGTCCATGGTGTTCTGCCTGTGATGAGCAGTTTTCTGTTCGACACTTTTTGCTGTCATGTGCCGATTTAATTGACAAGATATAAACACTTCACAGCAGACTCCTTGAATGTTTTGTTCCGGGATGTTCCCCCGGACACAATCTTCAATTTCTTGAGAGAATGCAATATTTTTAACAAGATCCGAGCATTTATTGACTATGTGAATTTCACTATTTTGCCCTTTGAGAATCTGTAGACGTGGCTTTTTGTTAAAGACTTGTGCGACATTTTAGCATGACATTTTTCAGGTGTATTTACATCCTGTTTTAAGACCTTTCTTTTAGTCTGGCTGACCAGATTTTTACCCATCCCGCCGCGAGATGGCCTTAGTCGCCTGCTCGGCGTTAAACCACAATAACTAACTCTACCTCCCCATGTCCGTGATTTCCCGACTCTCTCAGACTTCAAAACCAACCTGAAAACGCATCTTTTTAATTTGGCATATCGGTGTTAATTTTCCTTTGCTTCCCATCATGTGATTTTTGGATGGCGTTACTGTAAATAGAATGTGTTCGTTGTATGAAAGACTGGTTAGTATGCCTGAACTGTTTTTATTGCCGTTGTGATTTGTCGTTTATCGTGTGCGTTTTTAAATTTGTAAAGCGTTCCGAGCCTGCGTAAGTGGGGAAGGACGCTATAGAAAAGCGCTGTATTATTATTATTATTATTATTATTATTATTATTATTATTATTATTATTATTATTATTATTATTATTAGTTACGTAGTAGAATCGTAGTCGTAGTATGATAAACACACCAGACACACGCATGCAAGGTTCTTTTAAATAAACTTCATTCAGCTGCAACCCGCCGTCACACGTGGCTTAAGGATGTAGACAATACTGGTTGGTTGGTTGATTGTACATTGCTTAACATCCCGACAGCAACAAGACTTTCTCAGGACGTGCCTGCACTGCTTGTGAAAAAAAAAACTGAACAGAACATTGAATGTATGTCGCCAGCCGGTCAAATACGTTAAATAAACCTACGACATGGGGCCTAAATAAAGCTAAAAACCATTTAGCAACACATCCAATATCAAGAGCAACAGGCAGCGCAGACAGTAGGGAGAGTTTTAAAAAGGCAAATACAGGTGAATGGACCATGATTGTACATTGCTTAACGTCCCGACAGCAACAAGGCTTTCTCAGGACGTGCCTGCACTGCTTGTGAAAAAAAAAACTAAACAGAACATTGAATGTATGTCACCAGCCGGTCAAATACGTTAAATAAACCTAACACATGGGGCCTAAATAAAGCTAAGACCATTTAGCAACACACATCCAATATCAAGAGCTACAGGCAGTGCAGACAGTAGGGAGAGTTTTAAAAAGGCAAATACAGGTGAATGGACAAAGGGTAGACAGAAACACATGCCCCAGAATAGAGAGAAAAACTCACCCTGTGGGGCTGACCAGGGTGACCCTGAGAACTAAAAAGTACCTAACCCCACCCAAGTCCCCCAGGGCAGACCCGGGTGGTTTGATTGATTGATTGTACATTGCTTAACGTCCCGACAGCAACAAGGCTTTCTCAGGACGTGCCTGCACTGCTTCCGAAAAAATAAAAAATAAACAGAACATTGAATGTATGTCGCCAGCCGGTCAAATACACTAAATAAACCTAACACATGGGGCCTAAATAAAGCTAAGACCATTTAGCAACACACATCCAATATCAAGAGCTACAGGCAGTGCAGACAGTAGGGAGAGTTTTAAAAAGGCAAATACAGGTGAATGGACAAAGGGTAGACAGAAACACATGCCCCAGAATAGAGAGAAAAACCCACCCTGTGGGGCTGACCAGGGTGACCCTGGGAACAAAAAAATACGTAACCCCACCCAAGTCCCCCAGGGCAGACCCGGGTGGGGTGCAGACCCGGGTGGGGGTAGGTGAATGGACCAAGGGTAGACAGAAACACATGCCCCAGAATAGAAGGTTGATTGATTGATTTTACATTGCTTAACGTCCCGACAGCAACAAGGCTTTCTCAGGACGTGCCTGCACTGCTTGTGAAAAAAAAAAACTAAACAGAACACTGAATGTATGTCACCAGCCGGTCAAATACATTAAATAAACCTAACACATGGGGCCTAAATAAAGCCAAGACCATTTAGCAACACACATCCAATATCAAGAGCTACAGGCAGTGCAGACAGTAGGGAGAGTTTTAAAAAGGCAAATACAGGTGAATGGACCTCGGGTAGACAGAAACACATGCCCCAGAATAGAGAAAAAACTCACCCTGTGGGGCTGACCAGGGTGACCCTGAGAACTAAAAAGTACCTAACCCCACCCAAGTCCCCCAGGGCAGACCCGGGTGGGGGCCCAGAATAGAAGGAAAAACCCACCCTGTGGGGCTGACCAGGGTGACCCTGGGAACTAAAAAGTAGTTAACCCCACCCAAGTCCTCCAGGGCAGACCCGGGTGAAGGGTAGACAATACTGGAGTAACAGTTCCAACAACATTTTAATTCAGCGATGCGATTTCCACACAATGCATTTCCAAATGCACCAACAGTCCAACACTGATACAATGTCTCTTCTGCAAATGTCCACACTGGCGACACAAAGTTTCTCTTACAACGTACACCACCGTTACGCTGCGTCTCTCACAATGTGCACCCTATACGGGCCACGTACGTACGATAAACTATGTGTCTCTACAACTGACAATGCAAGACAATGTATATGTGGGCTTCCCAGCACCAATCTTTTATAGTACAACCAATTTCCAGAATAATCCAAGAAAATCATACAACGCGACCAATCAAAACGAAACACGAAACTGAAACTCAAATATTAATTTTAAAAAAAAATTTCTATAAAAGTACAATGGGCTACAAAAATTCGGCTGCTCATTTCAGCCCCAAATCCCAATGTAAAATGACGTCTCACAAAAGTATGGTAGGCAGTTCACGACCTAGTCGGAATTTTCCAGAACTTTCACGATCTTTTACAACACACAAAAAAACGGCTGCCAAATTCACGCGCACAGTAAACTATGACTATTTGAATGTCTATAATACAATGTAGCGAAATGTTTCTTACTCTACTGACGACACACGTACGCGGTCACAAGGCAGCGCGATTATGCTCGAACGTTCTGGTTCATTCTCAGCTAATCTACGCAAAGCAACAATCGACCGCTCTTCTCCGTGCGACTTTTCTAGAAGCTTCCGGACTAAAATTAGCGTATCATAACAAAACCGAATCCGCTATCATGCACGAACGATAACGAATCTCACTGAAAAGGTACGTGATACGTAACCATGAAAGCTCAAATAAATATCGGATCGTTTTCTACGATTAACACATGCATGCTCTCACAGGACAACACAACCGCAATCGTAACATTATTATTATTATTATTAGCTAACTGCAGTCTTTGTTAAATCAAGACCAAGAAAGATCTTGATGCCCTAGGAACATGGATTCAATTGATTGTACATTGCTTAACGTCCCGACAGCAACAAGGCTTTCTCAGGACGTGCCTGCACTGCTTGTAAAAAAAAACAACTAAACAGAACATTGAATGTATGTCGCCAACCGGTCAAATACGTTAAATAAACCTAACACATGGGGCCTAAATAAAGCTAAGACAAGACCATCTAGCAACACACATCCAATATCAAGAGCTACAGGCAGTGCAGACAGTAGGGAGAGTTTTAAAAAGGCAAATACAGGTGAATGGACAAAGGGTAGACAGAAACACATGCCCCAGAATAGAGAGAAAAACCCACCCTGTGGGGCTGACCAGGGTGACCCTGGGAACTAAAAAATACCTAACCCCACCCAAGTCCCCCAGGGCAGACCCGGGTGGGGTAACATGGATTCAAAGTGATGTCAGCAAGAGACATAGATCCTCATGTGCCCCCGCAACTGCGGGGGCTCATGAGGATCTATACCTCTTGCAGATGAGCGGTGGTCACTTTTTGTTGCGCCTGAACGGGTTAACCGCTACCGACAGCCGAGGGGTTAATTCTAAACCAAACTGTCAGACGCGAGGCCTTGAAAGCAGTTACCTATTCAGAGATGGCACTCTTCAGTAATGATCTCCAAAAGACTGCACGTTGTTACACCGTTCATTTAGATAACGCTCTCTCCCAATTTTTTTTATATTTTATTTTATACAAGGTGTCTGCGTTTATTGCGGGTATTATCCGCCTTTCCCACCAGTAACAATCACCACTCGACAACAACTGCAGGAAGCTCACTACTTGAAAACCTCTTCTGCCTCGGTGCGCCAAAACACTGTACAAGGGGGATAAACCTTCGAGAAGGGAGATTACCCACTCCAGGCGCCAACAATGAAAACGTGCGTGTTGTGAACGCGCTCTTCACGAGTGGACAGAGTTGTAAATTCGCGTGTCCAACCTTAAATTAAACCCCTACACCTTGTCCGTTCGAGGGAGACGAATATAACTGCCAAAATGGTGGCAATCTTTGGAAGCAAGCAGCCTTGGCTGACTGACTGATACATTGACCGATTGATTCTCACAAGACCTAGACTGAACCTATAACCCCGCTCATGTAAAAGACGGGTGACGAATAAGTGATCTATTCTGAAAGTAACGAGAAAAACAATCAGAAATCCTCTTAAAGGCTTTAAGCCAAACTACAAATGCACATGTAAAGTAAAATAAAGTAGGCCTATACTAAGACTAATTGGTCGATTGCCGTTCAACGTCGCGCTAACAGCAAAGCCTATCGCACGAAGAGAAAGCTCCATGGTATTGTTAAAGGAAGCCTTAAAACGAGATACTTTTGCAAGCGGCGTGGATCCTCATGAGCCCCTGCGACTGCAGGGGCTCATGAGGATCCACGCCGCTTGCACATGAGCGGATCTTTGTCGCTGAACAATGCCAAAGTCGTTCCCATTGTGTGACAACACTACCCAGCACAAAAACGACACTTGTGAAAAATGGGGCCTGGATTGTCGGGTGGTCAATAAAACAATTAGCAAGTGGCTGTCGGGTATGAAGAGCCCGGGTAGACAGGCTGAAAGCGGTCTAATAAAGAAACCATCGATACTCGCAGGTGGAAACCCAAGCACCGGCGAACCTGTCAATTTGTAACCCTGGTTACGTGTTGGAGAGAGCGAAAATCTGTTACATGTATTTTAACGCCGAGCAGGCAACTATGGCCAACTCGAGGCTGGCTGATTTCTACGGAGTCTCATAAATTTAGACATGCTCTTGAAGACGTAGCTCTAATAGTTTATCTGTTGCAGTGTTTGCTTGTCTGCGCACTCGTGTGTTGAATAACAACAACGTCAAGCTCTCCACCAAGATCAAAGTCTACAAGGCAGTAGTCCTCCTCTACGGCTGTGAGTCATGGACGCTGTACAGAAAGCACCTCAAACAGCTTGAACGTTTCCACATAAGATCCCTGCGCTCACTCATGGTCATCACTAACGAACTGGCAAGACAAGGTGACAAACCTGGAAGTTCTGGATAATCATGGCTTAGTGAGTGTTGAAGCCTCGATCTTAAAGACAACTTCGCTGGACAGGTCATGTCATACTCATGGATGATTCTCGCATGCCACGCCAACTCCTGTATGGTGCACTCTCAAAAGGCCACAGGAAGCAACGGGACGGCCAAAGAAACGCTTCAAAGACTGCATAAAAGACCGCCTCAAGTACTGCGTCTTCCCGGTAAAGGAACTTGAAGCACAAGACAAATGTGGCTGGCGTGCCGCCACCAGGAAAGCCTGCACGCCCTTTGAACACAATCGGCGCGAACGGATCACCAGTGCCAGAGCTCGCAGAAAGACAGCGTCGACTCTCCCCACAGCTACGTTCCAGCTCCTCGCAGGTGTGGCTCCAGGATTGGTTGATTGATTGATTGTACATTGCTTAACGTCCCGACAGCAACAAGGCTTTCTCAGGACGTGCCTGCACTGCTTGTGAAAAAAATAAACAGAACATTGAATGTATGTCGCCAGCCGGTCAAACACGTTAAATAAACCTAACACATGGGACCTAAATAAAGCTAAGACCATTTAGCAACACACATCCAATATCAAGAGCTACAGGCAGTGCAGACAGTAGGGAGAGTTTTAAAAAGGCAAATACGGGTGAATGGACAAAGGGTAGACAGAAACACATGCCCCAGAATAGATTGATTGATTGATTGTACATTGCTTAACGTCCCGACAGCAACAAGGCTTTCTCAGGACGTGCCTGCACTGCTTGTGAAAAAATAAGTAAACAGAACATTGAATGTATGTCGCCAGCCGGTACAATACGTTAAATAAACCTACAACATACGGCCTAAATAAAGCTAAGACCATTTAGCAACACACATCCAATATCAAGAGCTACAGGCAGTGCAGACAGTAGGGAGAGTTTTAAAAAGGCAAATACAGGTGAATGGTTTGATTGATTGATTGTACATTGCTTAACGTCCCGACAGCAACAAGGCTTTCTCAGGACGTGCCTGCACTGCTTGTGAAGAAAAAACGAAATAGAACATTGAATGTATGTCGCCAGCCGGTCAAATACATTAAATAAACCTAACACATGGGGCCTAAATAAAGCTAAGACCATTTAGCAACACACATCCAATATCAAGAGCTACAGGCCGTGCAGACAGTAGGGAGAGTTTTAAAAAGGCAAATACAGGTGAATGGACAAAAGGTAGACAGAAACACATGCCCCAGAATAGAGAGATAAACCCACCCTGTGGGGCTGACCAGGGTGACCCTGGGAACTAAAAAATACCTAACCCCACCCAAGTCCCCCAGGGCAAACCCGGGTGGGGTACAGGTGAATGGACAAAGGGTAGACAGAAACACATACCCCAGTATAGAGAGAAAAACCCAACCTGTGGGGCTGACCAGGGTGACCCTGGGAACTAAAAAATACCTAACCCCACCCAAGTCCCCCAGGGCAGACCCGGGTGGGGGGGGGGGGGGGGGCTCCAGCATTGGCTTGGCCAGCCACACCCGCACCAACAAATATAAGTCATGCACAATGACGACATCATCGGTTTTCGATGGTCTATCCGTTCGCTTGTATGATTGCAAGACATTTTTCTTTTGGGAGGTAACATTATTCCTTTTTTAAATAACGTAAGTTCTAGACTTGGGCGTAGTGAAAGAAGACGAATTTCGCTGGAGGACAATCTGACCTGACCCTATCGATTTTTTTTTCATTTATTTTGTTTTCATTCCTTTTTGTCTTATTATTTGCGTTCTTTGTGTTTCAGTTTAACTTGTTCAGCCCCAAGGTCTCATTTCTCAAATTTCCCAATGACTAGGTACCAGTTGAAGGAGATGGCTTGGCCATGATAATTCAAGGGTAGTGCCAGATTAGCACTACCCTTGAATTGTCATGGTCAAGCCATCTCCTGCTGTAGGGGTTCCGGGGCTAAAAGGGTTAATATCATGCAAATATGTATCAAATTCTCTAGACGAGAAAACGGACCGTGCCATACCGTTTGCATCGTCTGCTTGGCAGTCCATCACACTTTCACACCGTGCAACATCATTTCGGATCAGGCGACGACCATGCCTCATTTACACGAGTGATCTTAGATTCTGCGCAAGCCACTAAGCAAAGTGCTCCGCTACAGCGGAACACATTGCTTAACGGCTTGAGCAGGACTCTAAGCTCACTCGTGCAAAGGACACTTTAGTGCGACCTACTACGATGGACGCTCTGAACCTATGACCTTCAACTGCACAGTCGTGTGCAATGTCCTGCCATTCCAAAGACAATGCCATGTGAAAGCAAAAAGGCAGCAAGTCTAATTTTGTAAAAAGCGAGATTGGCAGTGTATTACAATACAAACCTAGCTAGTCATAAAAATGGTTGATCGATTGTACATTGCTTAACGTCCCGAAAGCAACAAGACTTTCTCATGACGTGCCTGCACTGCTTGTGGAAAAAAATTAAACAGAACATTGAATGTATGTCGCCAGCCGGTCCAATACGTTAAATAAACCTACGACATGGGGCCTAAATAAAGCAAAGACCATTTAGCAACACACACCCAATATCAAGAGCTCCAGTGTGGAGAGTTTAAAAAAGGAAAATACAGGTGAATGGACAAAGGGTAGACAGAAACACATGCCCCAGAATGGAGAGGAAAACCCACCCTGTGGGGCTGACCAGGGTGACCCTGGGAACTAAAAAATACCTAACCCCACCCAAGTCCCCCAGGGCAGACCCGGGTGGGGAGGTGAATGGACCAAAGGTAGACAGAAACACATGCCCCAGAGTAGAAGGGAAACCCACCCTGTGGGGCTGACCAGGGTGACCCTGGGAACTAAAGTAGTTAACCCCACCCAAGTCCCCCAAGGGCAGATTGATTGATTGATTGTACATTGCTTAACGTCCCGACAGCAACAAGGCTTTCTCAGGACGTGCCTGCACTGCTTGTGAAAAAAAATCTAAACAGAAAATTGAATGTATGTCGCCAGCCGGCCAAATACATTAAATAAACCTACAACATGGGGCCTAAATAAAGCTAAGACCATTTAGCAACACACATCCAATATCAAGAGCTACAGGCAGTGCAGACAGTAGGGAGAGTTTTAAAAAGGCAAATACAGGTGAATGGACAAAGGGTAGACAGAAACGCATGCCCCAGAATAGAGAGAAAAACCCACCCTGTGGGGCTGACCAGGGTGACCCTGGGAACTAAAATATACCTAACCCCACCCAACTCCCCCAGGGCAGACCCGGGTGGGGGTCCCCCAGGGCAGACCCGGGTGGGGGTGGCAGTAGGGAGAGTTTTAAAAAGGCAAATACAGGTGAATGGACCAAGGGTAGACAGAAACACATGCCCCAGAATAGAGGAGAAAACCCACCCTGTGGGGCTGACCAGGGTGACCCTGGGAACTAAAAGGTAGTTAACCCCACCAAGTCCCCCAGGGCAGACCCGGGTGGGGGTGGCAGTAGGGAGAGTTTTAAAAAGGCAAATACAGGTGAATGGACCAAGGGTAGACAGAAACACATGCCCCAGAATAGAGGATTGATTGATTGATTGTACATTGCTTAACGTCCCGACAGCAACAAGGCTTTCTCAGGACGTGCCTGCACTGCTTGTGAAGAAAAAACTAAACAGAACATTGAATGTATGTCGCCAGCCGGTCAAATACATTAAATAAACCTAACACATGGGGCCTAAATAAAGCTAAGACCATTTAGCAACACACATCCAGTATCAAGAGCTACAGGCAGTGCAGACAGTAGGGAGAGTTTTAAAAAGGCAAATACAGGTGAATGGACCTCGGGTAGACAGAAACACATGCCCCAGAATAGAGAGAAAAACTCACCCTGTGGGGCTGACCAGGGTGACCCTGGGAACTAAAAAGTACCTAACCCCACCCAAGTCCCCCAGGGCAGACCCGGGTGGGGTCCAGAATAGAGGAGAAAACCCACCCTGTGGGGCTGACCAGGGTGACCCTGGGAACTAAAAAGTAGTTAACCCCACCCAAGTCCCCCAGGGCAGACCCGGATGGGGTCATAAAAATGGACTTAAACGTCTTTTGCCTTCACACGACATAACTGGTATCCCTGACCACGTTATCAGTAAGACCAGTTCTGCTCTGGGAATGCAAACCTATAGCACTACACTTCACGTGTACCGTCGGTGGTGTATTTATCTCATTCTACCCCAGACACACCACAGAAGATAAGGTTGATTGATTGTACATTGCTTAACGTCCCGACAGCAACAAGGCTTTCTCAGGACGTGCCTGCACTGCTTGTGAAAAAAATAAACAGAACATTGAATGTATGTCGCCAGCCGGTCAAATACATTAAATAAACCTAACACATGGGGCCTAAATAAAGCTAAGACCATTTAGCAACACACATCCAATATCAAGAGCTACAGGCAGTGCAGACAGTAGGGAGGGTTTTAAAAAGGCAAATACAGGTGAATGGACAAAGGGTAGACAGAAACACATGCCCCAGAATAGAGAGAAAAACCCACCCTGTGGGGCTGACCAGGGTGACCCTGGGAACTAAAAAATACCTAACCCCACCCAAGTCCCCCAGGGCAGACCCGGGTGGGGTCACAGAAGATAAGGATCGACCATGATAGTTCAAGGGTGATGCCAGAATAGCTTGGCGCCTATGGGCGCCAAGCTATTATGGCATCACCCTTGAACTATCATGGTCGATCTGTGTCCTGCACTGCAATGCAGTCTTCATAGGACAACGGCAAAACTTAAGGATTTCGGTGATGGGGTAGAATGAGTTATTGCGCTGTCGTGCAGCGTTCAGTTTAATCTTTTTAGCCCTGAGGTCCCATTTCCCAAATTTGTGTGGTGTTGCCTAACGACTATGTACCAGTTGCAGGAGATCCTTGAATTATCATGGTCAATCCATCTCCTGCTGTAGGGACTCGGGGCTAAATGGGTTAACATTTTCAACGTGTGAAACATTCTGTTTTAAACCAAATTAGCCCCGGCGCACTACACCACAAGATGGATCGACATGTTAAATGGCGCCAAGCTAATCTGGCACTACCCTTCAATTATCATGATCGTAGGGTTAAATGGGTTAAAGTGTACTAAAAAGGGATCTGATGTCAAGTGAGTATAGATTGCTTTACGTCCCGCAAGCGACAAAGGCCTTCTCAGGACGTGCCTGCGCTAAATGAAGAAAAGAACTACAAGAAGCGCAGACAGGAGGGAGAATTTCAAAAGAAAAATACAGATGAATGGACCAGAAAGACAAATACAAACCCCCAAAAGAGTAGAACCCACCTTGCAGGGGTTAGACAAGGTGACCCTAGGAACTAAAAAGTAGACAACCCCACCAAGGTCCCCTAGGGCAGACCCGGTGGGGGGGATCTGATGTCAAAGACAAAGAACACAAATAAGAGAAAACGCCGAGCAAGCAACTAAGGCCATCTCACGGGCGGAGTCGTAGTGCTCAACAGAGGTGGGATGATTTAGGCTGAGAAGTTGTGACGTCAGCCCCGTAATTTTAACGACTGTGTATAAATGTCACTGGTGCAGAGTGGAAAAGGTTGTGTCATAAACCTAATCTCGCGCGAAGAACAGAAAGATCTAGGGGTTTTGATGAATGTTTTAACTCTTTTAGAGTGCGGGTGTTTATGGGTCAGAAGATTTTGCAAGACCCGAGTATTTTATTAACCCATTCAGCCCTGACGCCCCAAAGCAGGAGATGGGTCGACCATGATAATTCAAGGGTAGTGCCAGATTAGCTTGGGGCCTGTCAGCGCCAAGCTAATCTGGCTTTGCCCTTGAATTATCATGGTCGATCCATCTCCTGCAACAGGTGCATAGTCGTTAGATGACGCCTCAAATTTGGGAAATACGTGCGCCGGGCTCAAAGTGAAGGAGTTAAACGGTGAAGCGTACGTTTGCGTATTCTGTTGTGTATTCTGATCTACCGTACAACAGTACTTCCCTGTGAAGGCAAATCCATTATGAAATCTTACGCAAATGGCCATACTGTCCGCACCGCTCTAAAATTATTTAGACATTTGTTTAGCGACGAACATACTGTAAACGAGTACATCATAAAAGACAATGGATCTTACTGTACACGCAAATGGCCTTACTGTCCGCACCACTCTAAAATTATTTCGACATTTGTTTAGCGACGAACATACTGTAAACGAGTACATCATAAAAGATAATGGAGCAAGCCGTCTGATATTTTTTAAAGAGATCTTGCGCAATGATACACATGATAGTGACCACACTGTCTCCCTCGATTCGCTACCCCGGTAGCGATTGATTGTTTGTACATTGCTTAACGTCCCGACAGCAACAAGGCTTTCTCAGGACGTGCCTGCACTGCTTGTGAGAAAAAGAAAAAAAAAAACTAAACAAAATATTGAGTGCATGTCGCCAGCCGGTCCAATACGTTAAATAAACCTACGCCATGGGGCCTAAATAAAGCCAAGACCATTTAACAACACACATCCAATATCAAGAGCTACAGGCAGCGCAGACAGTAGGGAGAGTTTTAAAAAGGTGAATACAGGTGAATGGACCAAGGGTAGACAGAAACACATGCCCCAGAACACAGAAGAAAACAAACCCTGTGGGGCTGACCAGGGTGACCCTGAGAACTAAAAAGTAGTTAACCCCACCCAAGTCCCCCTGGGCAGATCCGGGTGGGGGTACCCCGGTAGCGAATCGAGAGACAACCAGTCTGAGTGTGGTTAGTGACCTCACATTTAGTTATTAAGGTTTAAAACCGAACAGGCAACTGAGAAAATCTCACGGCTCTGTCAAATTAGATAAAATGACCAAATCGAATGCCTGTGCAGAAAGCGAGACGAAAAAAACGTTAACCCGTTCAGCCTTGACGCACCACAGCAGGAGATGGGTCGATCATGATAATTCAAGGGTAGTGCCAGATGGGTCGACCATGATAATTTAAGGTTTGTGCCAGATTAGCTTGGCGTCTCTCGACGCCTAGCTAATCCGGCACTACCCTTGAATTATCATGGTCGATCCATCTCCTGCAACAGGTGCGTAGTCGTTAGATGACGCCTCCAAAATTGGGAAATACGTGCGTCGGGCTGAATGAGTTAAACGTTTAGGGCGTAACGTCTTTGTCCACCACGAAGGTGATTTCAAAGACGGGGCACCAAAAAAGAGGTCTGTACAAACGATGACCCCCAGCTGAGTTCGAACCCATCACCTTTCGGACCCGACTCAAACTCTTTACCGACTGAGCTACCCAGCTCCCCGAAAGAGAAAACCAGGTCGAGTTATCCTGTGCACCGCGGACAGCCAACCAAGAACAAATTGCCTCATTTCGGCGGTATAGTTTATACAGTGGAAACATCCCCAGTAGCAAAACGTCTTCGGTCCCACTACGGCCGCAGTGGGCCCGCGCATGGGGCCCACGACGGCCGCAGTGGGCCCGCGCACAGCCGTGCGCGGGCATACTCCGGCTGTCGTTGGCCGCAGGGCCTTTGCTTACTGGGAAGCGATTGCTCCATACATTACAAGATCATTCAGGGATTCTAAGAAACATACTATTAATGAATTGTTCAAATTTGCACCTGCAGATAAGACGAGGAAGGAGGAGTACAAACTGATCAAGCAGCAGAACCTGAACTCATTCGTAACTGTCGACAATGTTTCAGCCTTTAAAACAGGATGCTGCATTACAGCGTCTGATGCGAGTCTCTTTCAAAGATTATACATTTTCATCGACTCTTGTGGCATGTTGGCAAAACGTATTAAACACAAATTCTAAATACACAAAAGACAGATTTCTCTCACGACTTGTTGTCCTCATAATTGACAGTTGTCCTGGTCCACCGTCCACCTGTGTGACACGCAGGGCGCCGGTGAGAATGCGACTCGGTTCTGAAAGTCTGAAAACGAAATGTTGAAAGAATAAATAAATCGATGAATCAGTTAATATAACAGAATTTTGGGAAAATCACAAGCAGGATACAAATTTTCCAAATGTATCGGCGATAGCAGTGGATTAAAACCTCGAACATGTGATACCGCATGTTGGTCAAACTGCACGTGTTGTGGTCGCTTTGTCTGGGATGCCATTCTGTCCACTGAATTGTATTGTAACAAATATATTAGAAAAAACTGCACGTGTTTTGACCAAAATGGTGGTTTAAAAACCCAGACAAACATGCGATATGGCATGTTCGTCCGGGCTTTTAATCCACCATTTTGGTCGAAACGCATGCAGTTTTGACCTGATGATTTTCGAACGTCTGTTGCATTGCACCAGAGAAAGTATATATCCTGTAAGCTAAGGTCCTCGGGCCCACGACGGCCGCAATCGGCCCGCGCACGACTGTGCGCGGGCCCACTGCGGCCGTCGTGGGTCCGAAGATGTTTTGCTAATGGTTGATTGATTGTACATTGCTTAACGTCACGACAGCAACAAGGCTTTCTCAGGACGTGCCTGCACTGCTTGTGAAAAAAAAAAATAAACAGAACATTGAATGTATGTCGCCAGCCGGTCAAATACGTTAAATAAACCTAACACATGGGGCCTAAATAAAGCTAAGACCATTTAGCAACACACATCCAATATCAAGAGCTACAGGCAGTGCAGACAGTAGGGAGAGTTTTAAAAAGGCAAATACAGGTGAATGGACAAAGGGTAGACAGAAACACATGCCCCAGAATAGAGAGAAAAACCCACCCCGTGGGGCTGACCAGGGTGACCCTGGGAACTAAAAAAATACCTAACCCCATCCAAGTCCCCCAGGGCAGACCCGGGTGGGGGTTGTTTTGCTAATGGAATATAGTCATGTAACACGAGTGGATGAATGACAGCGGCAAAGATATGACGCCTACTTACATGATGTAAATATGTGTCATGGCGTCCTGTGCCCGTGCTACGCCCTGCTTTCAATCCAGTTAGCATGCAGTGTTGAACAAAACGTCTGGTCCACACGTTATGTCCGTTGTATACAGTTTCACAGTCAACACAGTGACGTTGGACACTCTCTCCACAAGATGAACCACGCAGCAAAACAAAGTACATGGCAAAACAAGCAAAGCGTCTGTCGGGATGAAACGGTTTGCCAATGGGTCAATGTTCGTGATTGTGATGTGTGGAGTTCATTTCAAGCACTGGAAAAATGCAAAGTTGATTGCAAAATAGATTGTGCGTCTTTCTTAGTCTAGTTCTAACACAGCAGTTAGTCAAAGGTGCAACATGTCAGTTATAACACTCGCGGTGCATCTTGGTCTTGCTATGGTAGACAAAAGCGTTTTCACAAACTGCGTCAATGTACGTTATTCATGTCTTGTCACTGTAAAACAAGACAGTTGTGAGGTTTCGTGTCCATAGTTCAAGGGTGATGCCATCTGGCATCACCCTTGAATTTGTGAGGTTTCGTTTCCAACGAAGGACTCCCACAGACGAACGAGAGCGAAAAGTCACGATAAATAACCGGCTTCTAACATAAGCATAGACAATACACCAAACGTCTCCAAGGGGCAAATCATTAGCCCCCCCCCCCCCCACACACACACACACACACAATAAGCATAAACACCCCAAACATCTCCAAGAGGCATAAATCCTCATGAGCCCTCCGGGTCATGAGGATTTATGCCTGTTAGATGTTTGGTGTGTTCTGTATGCTTATGATCCAAGCCAACTATCCGGCATGACGTCGCTCCGTTCGATGTTAGGAATCGTTCGTTGCAAACGAACCCTCATTACTCACGGTCTTGTTTTATGGTGACGAGAAGAACTTGAATACCGTACATTGATACAGTAACACATTATGAAAGCGCATTTTTCTACCTGAGCGTGTGGTTCTTGGTGCCTTTCAGTGGCCATTGCTGCAACCTGTTTATAGTCAAACTTGTCGCAGGCAATTGTCCTCGGGTGCTTTGGGGTAGGTGTCAGTCGGACAAATGCCACCGTGACAGCTTGTTTTCCGGACGATCACAAAACGCGGTCCGTTCAAATTTCATTCTAACTCGGAACAAGAAATAGCATGTCGACTTGCTCTTGTTAGACTATTATCCTTTCAATGTCGATCATTCGTATCGATGTCGTCAGCTGAAGGTTTTGCATACAAATGAGCACATGGCATCCACAAATGGCAAAGCTCTCTACAAACTTATCCAAATAAGAACAACGAAATAACGACGCTGTTTTCTATCATTTGCAGAATTCCGCTTCGCAACACTGTCACTCTGACGCCAGCTTCCAACAGAAACACCTTCGTAAAGACATAAGCACGCTGTCCGTTTTTGGTTTGTCAGTATATAAAATAAACCACATTGTCGACAGGAAGCTGCTGGAATGCGCATGTCCGCCGTCTCTGACTTCTGTGCCGCGTGCAGGTTGTTAACTCTTTCAGCCCGACGACCGTATTTCCCAAATTTGGGAGGCGTCATCCAATGATTACGCACCAGTTGCAGAAGATGGATCGATCATGATAATTCAAGTGCAGTGCCAAATTAGCTTGGCGCCGACAGGCGCCAAACTAATCTGGCACTGCCTTTGAATTATCATGGCCGACCCATCCCCTGCTGTAGTGCGTCAGGGCTGAATGGGTTAAGGACAATGTCATTTTTTTGTGAAAAGCAAAATTTTCGTGCAAATCTGAAGAAATCCAAGTTTTGTAAGGTTGACACACCATAAATTCAATTCAGAAACACAAACGTAATTTTGGTCAATGACAGACAGATCCATATCAACCCTGCACCTAGAAGGGGTTTATGAGGATCTATGCCTATTGAGGAGGATCTAATGTCTATTGAGAGTGAGTACTTTGCTACAGAAGTGTGGTCGCGTGTCACCTTAGCCAAATTGAATACCCAATCGCCCAATTCATTTCGGAAACACAAACGTAATTTGGTCAACGACAGACACAGATCGATATCAACCCCTACACCTTGCGGGGGTTTGTGAGGATCTATGCATATTGAGAGTGAATGGTTTTGCTACAGAAGTGTGGTCGCGTGTCACCTGTTCACTAAAGTCACCGCTTTGCACGAGCAGCACGCAAAACGACAATACATCATCGTTAAAACAATGTACTTATTCAACCTGATGCAACACGTGCATATGCAGAGACCTCGGAAATTCCGACAATTAACCCCTTCCCGGGTAAAAGTAAAAACAACCCAACTTCAAGAGACATAGATCCTCGTGAGCGGGGGCTCATGAAGATCTATGTCTCTTGCTAACTCTATTTTGTGTCTTCTTTCTTAGACGTGTGTGGCTTTATGGCACTAAATTAAACACGTGCATATGCAAAAGACCGAAGAAAATCCGACAATTAGCCCCTCCCAGATAAAAGTAAACACAACCCAACTTTAAGAGACATAGATCCTCATGAGCCCCCGCAATGCGGGGGCTCATGAGGATCTATGTCTCTTGCTAACTCTACTTTGTGTCTTATTTCTTAGACGTTTGTGGCTTTATGGCGTTAAATTAAAAACGCACAATCTGCGACCACTGGCAGGGAAGGGGAGTGAACGTGGCATGAAAAGAACGTGGAACTTTTCCGTACACGCTGTAACACGATTCTTTCAACATTTACGTCATCACAACGAAAAGGGACGCAGGTCTATATCAACACTAACCCGAATGCAGAAAATCTTTATAAGGAAGATCAGTCTGTCACACAGGAGCGGATCTGGCGGGGTTGGGGGTAGAGGTGTCAACCGTGTTATATGCCAAATGACGTAGGTGGAAGTTGACCTATTTTATATGTCCCAGAAAGTCAATGCGCAGCATTTATTTTGAACGTGACTTGTCTTTGAAGTTATTTATAGTGAATGTGTGAAATATAATCACAACATCAATGAACATTATCACAATGAAAGAAATGTTTGGCTGGATGGAATTCGGCCCTCCACAGTCATGAGTAGTTTCCTCATTCGCGAGGGACTGTTGTTTTGTTGTTTTTTGGGTTTTTTTTATTTTGTTTGTTTGTTTGTTGCTGTTTTTGTTTGTTTGTTTGTTTGTTTTTTGGGGTTTTTTGTTTGTTTTGTTGGGTTTTTTTTTGTTTTTGTTTTTTGGCCGTTCTGCTTTCCCCACATCAACTGACAGTTTTCGTCAAAAATCGTGTTATCACGGTTTATATCAAACTTTGCCTGTCAATATTCTTCGTTCCCGCACAACTCTAGGGAGAGTGACGTATTTGCGTATTGTTAAAAATAGCACGGGAAAATACTCTTGCATGCTGGCCCATCATTGAAGTCACGTGAATCATCGTTTTGCATACCTAGTCCTAGACAAGTCTGTTAGAGACTAAGGGTTCCACACCACCCCAGTAGCAAAACCTCTTTGGGCCCACTGCGGCCGTCGTGGGCCCGATGACCTTTGCCGACTAGGAGCCCCCCACCCACCCACCCCTCCCGGCCCCTTAAATAATACAAGTCAAGAAACAGATGAACGGAAAAGCGCATAGAAGGGGAAAAGGATTAGAAATACGAGAAACATTGCGTCACATCTAATACCGGAACCATGCCGATTCTCCAACCCAGGGTTCTGCCTCCATTACCCGTCGTTTGATTTTTAGACCCGTGGAAAAGTGTAGTATTTTAATCCATTTAACCCCAATGCCGCATTTTGGGAATTTCAGAGATGTCACCTAATCGACCATGATAATTCAAGGGTAGTGCCAGATTAGCTTGGCGTCTGAAGGCGCCTAGCTAATCTGGCACTACCCTTGAATTATCATGGTCGATCCATACCCCGGTTATAGTGCGTTGGGGCTCAATGTGTTAACATTCTTAGGAAGGCTGCCACGAGTGCTGTACATACAGCCTTGGACAATATAAATACAACAATGCCAGTTACATATTTAATACTTTAAACATAATATGATTATGTGACCCAAGGAAATCGAATTCTTTCAGAAATCATAACATTCCAAATGAAAGAAGTTTCGATCCATATAAATATAAAGTTGGCGGGGTTTTTTGTTTGTTTGTTTGGGTTTTTTGTTTTGTTTTGTTTTTGTTGTTTTTGTTTTGTTTTTTGTTTTTTTGTCTGGCCTCAGTTATTGGGCTTTTTTCTTAGAATGACAAAAATTGACAAATTTAGCAAATTTCTCATATAGCACTCTCATTTAAACGAATTCTTTTTTCTTTTCTTTTTTTTTTTCTTTTTTTTTTTTTTTTAATCTCGATGTAAATGTAGTCAAGAAGTGCCTATTTCAAATGAAACCAAGCGTGTCAGTAGAAAAGTCTGCAAAAGCTGCAAAAACATATGACAGCTTTGCACTCGGCGTGAACGTTGAAAGAGTTGACTACTGACGTGACAGTAGTTAGATATTGGGCTTTAACGTCGAGCAGGCGACTAAAGCCATCTCACGGCGGGAAGGCTAAAAGTCTGGTCAGCCAGATTAAGGGAAAAGTTTTAAAACATGATGCAAATACAGTTTAAAAGTAATCTTAGCTAAAAGGTCCCACAGGTCAATCGTAAATGTCTACAGACTTTGGAAGTTCATAAGAACAGTCAGGTTTATATAGACAACAGAGACTTAAATTTTGTGAAACAAATAGGCTTCCTTTACAAAGCTGAAGATTTTGTCCGGGGAACATCCCGAAACAAAACCTTCAAAGAGTTTGCTGTATAGTGTTTCCGCCTTGTATCGATTAGGTCAGCAAATGATGCCAAGAAGTGCTTCACTGAAAGCGTGACAGAAAAGAAAAACGCCATGTATATGTTTTGTAGAGAACAATGTTCCCATCATAATATTGTCTGACATAGTTTCGATAACCGAACGCATTGGAACCGTACATGGACTTTCCTTGCACTCCAATACCGCAAATTTCAAACTCCTTTAATCCTTTGGCTGTCGGTAGAGGTTATTGTCACGATGATTCCCGCAGGAATCGTCGCGACAAAAACCGCTACCCAGAGCCAAAGGGTTAAAGAGATAGGCTTACTGGCGCTGGACTGACTGCTCTAATTGCAACGAAACTTGGTGACGTCACTGTTCTGTGGAAGTTTGATGGCCGCCATATGACGTCAGTCAATAAAGCAATGAAACTTGGCGACGTCACTGTTCTGTGGAAGTTTAATGGCCGCCACATGACGTCAGTGAATTAAGCAACGAAACTTGGCGACGTCACTGTTCTGTGGAAGTGTGACGGCCGCCATATGACGTCAGTGAATTATGACGGCCAGTTATGGCGGAGGCTACATGCTGTTTTCATAACACGTTAATGACTTTCATGTTTAACCCGTTCAGTGCCAAGAAATTTGAACACCATCCATCTGCAAGAGACATAGATCCTCATGAGCCCCCGCAGTTGCAGGGGCTAATGAGGATCTATGATTCTTGCTGACACCACTTTGAAGCCGTGTTTTGGGGACAGCTATGTAGGTGGGGTTTTTTTTGTTTGTTTGTTGTTGCAGAAACACAGTCCGTGTCAGCTGACACTGAACGAGTTAAAATGACTTTGTTCCTCCGAACTAAGGCGGATCCGAGAGCAAAGTTTCAATCAAAAAACGTTTCTGACACGAACAATGATAAATATAAAAAAAAAAAATTTATAAAATGTTAAACTCTATCTGTATCCAGGGGCGGATCAGTTACCTAGACAGTGGGGGGGGGAGGAGGGTTCCAACTTTTTGTTGGGACCTTCAACCTGACACAAAATGCCTCCCTGATGCTAGACTTTCTTCCAGTGGCCTGAAAAATCAAACAATAGGGGGAGGGGGTGGTGGTAAGAGGGAGAAGACGTGTTTGTGAAGACACTCACCACTCAGGGAGTAAGGGGGTGTTGGCGTGTGTGTTAAAGCTCCTTACAAAATCAAACAGGGAGGAGGTGGACGAACTCCAAACACCCTCTACAAGGGATTTTGTTATAGCATTTTAAAAAATATTGGGGCATTACATCAAACGCTGAAGTTCTGATTGCAGCGTTGCGCAGCCTAGTTTGTCGCGTTTCTGTTGTCAAAGGCTATATATAGTACGTGTGGTTGCGTGAACAGGGAGGTTAACCTGTTGTCGGTGCCCTGCTGTCCACCCCAGGGGTACTCGGTGCCCTGCTGTCCACCCCAGGGGTACTCGGTGTTTTCAGCTGTACCTCAGCACATGTTTTCAGTGCTTCAGTCGCCTCACTCTTTTTCAGCCAAGTGGCCTACCCCAGTGTCGTTTCCCCCACTCCACCCAAAGCCGCTTCCCCTGCCGCGGCTGTCCCTACATTTACCACCGCCCATACCGCAGGCCTCACCATCGCCATCACAGCAGCAAAGTCATCACATGCCTGCAGCGCCCGTGGGTCCTCCGCCAACACAATGCCTGCTGCCTGCATTATCAGTACCCCAGTGGGGCCATCCTACACCCGGTGTCCCACCGCTACCACCTCTGGTACTTCAGCCCCCACCATCACAATCATTCGTGTGGCAGCCCCCACTTCCACTTCATTGGGCCCCATTCCAACCATCACCACCCCCTCAAACCTCTCCGTCATCATCACCATCACAACTTTTTGAACGACCACACCTGTCCCAAGAAACATTACAACCCGTCTCAGTCTACATCAGCTCCAAGAGAATCACAAGCCATACTCACCAGACTGGTAATGTATCTAACCTTATTCAGGTTCATCTTCAAGACACTACCAAAGTACCAGGTCAGCTGTGCTTGGCACTGTTTAATGTGCGCTCAGTTGGTTGTGCCAAGAAGCGCTCTGAAGTGTGCGAGTTTGTTACCGACCATCATGTTGACATTCTGTTCTTAACAGAGACCTGGCTTCGTGCCTCAGGTGATGAGGCCAAATGTGCTGATCTTGCCCCATCTGGATACTCTGTGAAATCCTTCCCCCGCGATTCTCGTGGGGGTGGTATTGCAGTCGTCCTCCATGAAGCACTGCAGCCTTTTGCATCATTCTCAACGTCTTTTAGTTTCTCCCATGAGTCTTTTGAGCTTGTACAGTTTACTCTAGCTTTAACTCAGAAAACTGTTCATTTTCTGTGCCTCTACAGACCTCCGCCAAACCGCAAGAACAAATTAACTGATTCAATGTTTGTTGATCAATTTCATGATCTTCTCGATCACTGTAATTCTCTTGCTGGCAGTCTGATAGTCCTTGGTGACTTTAACATCCACTTTGACAATCAGAAGCACCACACCACCTCTGCACTCATGGACATTTTACACATGTTCAGTCTTTCACAAGTTGTCGACAAACCAACTCATAGACAAGGGCATACTATTGACTGGATCCTTCATAGATGTGACGATGATATCTTGTGCTCAGCACAGGTTTCTGATGCAATATGTTCAGACCATTACTGTGTGATCAGTCATTTGAGGGCCATAGTCCCACCTCCAGTGCCTATGCTTACCATAGTGCGCAATGTTCGTGCCATTGACAGACTAGCCTTCAAGGCTGACCTCGTTCAGTCACTGTCTCACCATCCTAGTCCTAGTGCCGAGGAGTTTGATTCGTGTTTACGCACTGTCTTAGACAATCATGCACCATCTTCAAAGCGTAAAAAGTCAGCTCATAGAATCAGCCCGTGGTATAGGTTTGTGAGCAAAGAGCTGCGTTCGGCTAAGCGGCGCCAAGCTGAGAGAATGTGGTGCTCAACTAGGTTGACTGTTCACAAGCAGATATACACATGTTCTAAGAAGCATGTAAATGATATTGTTCATGGAGCAAAATCTTCGTTTTACAACAGGAAGATCAGTGAGTGCACAACAAGCAATGAATTGTATAATGTGACCAATAAGCTTATGGTGAAGAAGACTGACTCCATCACCTCTTCCCACTACATTTCCCCCGTGCCAGCTGCCTCAGCTTTTTGCAGATTACTTCGTTGATAAGGACCGCGAAATTCGTGATTCTCTGGATCTCATGCCCACTTCAGTTTTGTTCACCGAAAAACGCTTTAGTGGAGAACCTCTCTCAGCCTTCGAACCTGTGCTAGAGGATGAGGTCAGAAAACTGATCACAAACACTGCCCCCAAAACTTGTGAGTTAGACCCCATACCCACTCCCTTGTTGTACGAGTGCCTGGATGAAGTGTTGCCTGCCATTACACAAGTCATCAACAACTCTCTCTCCACTGGTATTTTTCCTGAAAGCTTCAAGACTGCACTTGTAAAACCCATATTGAAGAAACCATCTTTAGACCCAAATGTACTGAAAAACTATCGCCCAGTTTCCAATCTTACATTTCTATCAAAGATTCTTGAGAAAATTGTCCTTGTTCAAACTTTAAAGCATGTCAACTCTAATAGTCTGTTCAGTGTATTCCAGTGTGCATATCGTCCCCATCGTAGCACTGAAACAGCTTTGCTGAAGATATTCAATGACCTGCTTTGTGCTTTGGACGAGCGTAAGATCACAGTCCTTGCTTTGCTGGACCTGTCCAGTGCTTTCGACACTATTGACCATGAAATTTTGCTGTGCCGTCTTCAATCTGTAATAATAATAATAATAATAATAATAATAATAAGCGCATTAAATAGGCGCTTTATCCCAATTAAAAATCGGCTCAAAGCGCCGCCGCGAACTGAACCCAACAAGCACGCTCACGTGAAACACGCGCATTCACTCACACACTGTACATAAACACAGAACATTCACGTGGTGCTAAGGGCAAGCTCAAGCGAGCTACTGTAGTTTTTGGAAATTCAAAGTCGTTTGTATTTGAAATTTGATTAAGTGGGCTGAAACTGATACCAAAGTGGAGGGGGAGGAAGAGCCGGAGTACCCGGAGAAAGAACCCCCGACGGTCCGCCCGAATTAACGGTGACACTTACTAGAGGAGAAAAATCCGACGCCGGAACCCGTAATCGAACCTCGCACCTTTAGCATTGGTGGCAGGCGCCTTAACCACTGCGCCACGGACCGCCCCATTTGTATTTGGCATTGAAGGCACAGTCTTGGCATGGTTTAGTTCATACCTGACTGAACGATCCCAGATTGTTTATGTCGACGGCTGTCGTTCTGAGCCATCACCTCTTCGGTTTGGTGTACCCCAGGGCTCGGTCCTAGGACTTGTATTGTTCTTACTGTATGTTCAGCCCCTGTCCGACCTGATTTGTAGTCGCTCCATTTCCCATCATGCATTTGCAGATGATACGCAGATGTACAAAAGTGATACTGTCGAGCGAGCTGTGAATGCCGTCCAAAGTATAAGCCAGTGCATTGACCATGTCAAATCATGGATGACCACCAACAAACTGATGTTAAATGATGGCAAAACTGAAGCAATGTTGGTAGCTAATCCAAGATTATCTTCGTCCCTGCCTTTACCGTCATCATTGTCTGTGGATGGAACACTCATTGGCTTCTCTGCGAGTGTGAGAAACCTGGGTGTTACACTTGACAGCGAGTTATCTATGTCACAGCATGTCAGTGCAGTGTGTAGATCCGCTTATCTGGAACTTCGTCGTATTAGTTCAGTTCGTCACCTGCTGACCGTGGAAGCCACTAAAACACTAGTTTGTGCATTTGTGCTGTCCAAGCTAGATTATTGTAACTCTTTGCTTTGTGGCTGCCCTCAGTATCTCATTGATCGCCTCCAAAAAATTCAGAACAATGCAGCCCGGCTTGTTGTGAGAGTCCGTAAGACTGAGCATGTCACACCCATCTTGAAGTCCCTTCACTGGCTACCTGTGTCCTCACGTATTCAATACAAAGTTATGTCAATCTGTTTTAACTGCCTTTCAGGCACCAGCCCAGAATACTTGTCCTCTTTGCTGCATGTGTATACACCCTCTCGTGAGCTCCGCTCCTCTTCTGATAAACGGAAGTTGTGTGTACCTTCTGTCCAAACTAAAACATTTGGTCAGCGCACTTTTGTTTATCAAGCCCCAGTGTTATGGAATACACTTCCTCTTGAGGTCAGAAACAGTGAGTCTGTCTCTGACGGCTTCAAGAGGTCGTTGAAAACTCACCTCTTCAAGCTTTACTTTGAATAACTGCCAGTGTTTGATGCCTTAGTTGTAGTTCTGCAATCCTCCTTGTTTAGACTGAATGTTAATTAGAATATAAATTATTATGTATGTATTGTTGTTTAGTTTATTGTAAAAGTGGTGTGTTCCGGCATTGTGCTTTGTTTGTTATGTGCACATGTCATTGTATTTTTATTTTTGTGTACAGATTGTAAAGCGCTTAGAGCTTTTGAATAAGATTAAGCGCTATATAAATACTCATTATTATTATTATTATTATTATTAACCCGTTCAGTGCAGAGAAAATTTGAACACCACCCTACTGCAAGAGGTATAGATCCTCATGAGCCGACCGCAGTTGCAGGGGCTTCATGAGGATCTTTGCCTCTTGCTGACACCGCTTTGAATCCAGGTTCCTGGGACAGCTAAGGTTTTTTTCTGGTATTAAAATAACGGAGATTGCACTGAGAAACACGGTCTGTGTAACCCCAGAAGCTAAACGTCTTTGGGCCCACGACGGCCGCAGTGGGCCCGCGCACAGTCGTGCGCGGGCCCACTACGGCCGTCGTGCGCCCGAGGACCTTTGCTAACTGGGAAAGTACAATGTAGCTCCCGTTTCTCCCTTCCCACCCCACTCCGCCTCCACTGCCCGTGTATGCTAATCTCTTATTGTGCAAGCACAGTCAACAATGATGATAATGGAGGATCTGCATTTAAACTGTTATTGCAGTGCACAAAGAAAATGACGCGGCAAATGCTCTCTCTCTCTCTCTCTCTCTCTCTCTCTCTCTCTCTCTCTCTCTCTCTCTCTCTCTCTCTCTCTCTCTCTCTCTCTCTCTCTCTCTCTCTTATTCTCATTCTTGGCTTGTGCTGTGTCATGTAATTTTTTTTTTCCTTCTTAGTAGTAGAAAACAATTAGTACGATAGTAACTCTGAAATCAGTAGATTAGCAACGGCAAGTTCGAAAAATGGTTGTTACTACCAAAACTTTTACCGTTGTCAAATAAAGGATCATTGTCATTGTCTCTCTCTCTCTCTCTCTCTCTCTCTCTCTCCTCCTCTCTCTCTCTCTCTCTCCTCTCAGTCTCTCTCCTCTCTCTCTCTCTCTCTCTCCTCTCTCTCTCTCTCTCTCTCTCTTTCCCACACCTCATAACCCCACCCCACCCCACCCCACTTACGCCGCCCCACCAGGACTTTCACGTAGCGTGGATAAAAGCATTACAGGAAAATTGGGAGGTAAACGAAAGCTCGCACAAGGCTTTTAACCCTATAGCCGTCAAAAGCAATTTTCTGAAAAGAATCACAATGATAAAAACCCCGAAGCTAGGCCGCGACCGCTCTGCCGTGTACGGGGAAAAAGGGATATGTTTTGATGTCATGTCTGCGAAAGTACCCTGATAAAATTGAACTGTTGTGAACAATATGGGTTTATTAATAAGTAATGGCCGTCTTTTGTGCGCCCAGTCAGTCAAAGCGCGTCTGCAATTCGCGCGTCATTGTGGCAGAATCCCCGATATTAGTACGCCTCGACGCTTCCATTGAAAATTCGTCCGCGCTGCCGACAGAGAGAACAAAAACGTATGAAGATCGGCCTTTGTGGCCGCCTGAAAGCCAGCAGAATAACTCCTGCTAGCTGAATCCTGGCTTTTATCAGCGCTTTTGTCGCCGGCTTCAATGGCGGCGCTCAAATCACGCGTGATCTCGCGGGAGTTTGGTTTGTAGCGAGTGTTGTATTTGCCGGGGGCTGGCATCTATTCATTTGTACACCTAATCCTAAAAAAAAAAGAAAACACCTTTAAATGAGAGAAATGGTCACAGATGTTTTTACCCAACAAGAGGCATAGAATTTCATGAGGCTCATGAAAATCTATGACTCTTGCAGGTGGAATGAGCTGGACAAGGGACTGTATTCAGAGACACGTTGTGTCATGTTTTGACTCTGCTGCGCCATTATCTCCCCTACAATTCCTCGCCCCTTCCTTTTTTAATGATGTTTGAATAATGAAACAGATTGACGCAAAAGGCCAAATGTCGACGCAGTGTAAAAGAGGCTTTGGATCTAAATTTGCGGCCACGTTGTCACGGCTAGCGAAACTATTAACGCGGCACAAAAGGCGAGAGATTAAAAGCTTGCACGTGGAGTGCGCGCGCGAGAGGCGACACTATGGCCGACAAATTCAGTGGGACTACACTCACAGTGCCCATCTATTCTAATGAGCAGGGACAACACTGAGGGATATGACAGGAATCAGAGACTCGTCATTACCGCGTGCTCTTAGAGTAAACTCGAATTGTCTTCAACACGGAAACCAACCCTTCTAACCCTCCTCGGTCAGCCAGCAACACAGGCGTATCTTTCTTAGATAGGCCCGGTTGAAGGGCTGGCAGCAAGAGGCGTCGATCCTCATGAGCCTTGCCGGGGCTCATGAGGATCTATGCTTCTTGAAGTTGGAACAGACTAACTTTTCCAGAAACCCTTGCATCGCCTTCGTCATCAAAATTCTCCTTCGTGTGACAAATACACAGATTCAAGTCATACCCAAAAATAACTTCAGTTCTCGTGACTCCACGAGCTTTGCTGGGGCTCGCGAGGGTCTGTGTCTCCCGCGGACTAAAGGAGATCAATTCTGGAGTCAACCTCCTCCTTGTCTTCGCCAATTCCGCCCTCTGTCTTGTTTGAGAAAGATCTGCTCGCTCATTTCGCGCGGAATGCTCCAGCTTGGTCGTGAGAGGCTGCGTAAACACCAGACGAGAGAATCTCCGGAACAAGGAGCGAGCGAGAGAGAGAGAGAGAGAGAGAGAGAGAGAGCTAGAGAGAGAGAGAGCTAGAGAGAGAGAGAGCTGAGAGAGAGAGAGAGCTAGAGAGAGAGAGAGAGAGAGAGAGAGAGAGAGAGAGAGAGAGAGAGAGAGAGAGAGAGAGAGAGAGAGAGAATAAGTGAATCTTCATTTCACAACGGTAAAAATATTAACAAAGTCATTTTCACATCTGCCGTTGCCGTATCTACAAACAAAACAAATACTTAATTATACATAACCTAACACTCTGGCTGTAAAATCTTCGAGGGGGGGGGGGAGGGGGAGGAAGGGGTCAGACAGAGAGTTTATGTGAGTATGTCATTTGCCCCGGCCTACTCTTCCTTCCCTTAGTGGCGTAGGAAGCTTTGCACAGGAGGTAAGGCAGCTGTTTGAAAAATCCAACTGCAAGGGATAAGGAGTTCATGTCAAAATTAGTTAGGTCATACCGTTTCCTTCACCAGTGATCCATCCTCCAAAATTAACCCCTTCACTGCTGCTGACGATACCGCTCGGCGAAAAAGACGCTTCGCGTCTTTTGCGCCGACCGGTATCGTCAGAAGCAGTCTGAAGGATATTTGGTTCAGCTACACGTTATGAAGGGAGGAATACAGAAGAACAAGAAAATAGAGATAATTATAGTCAGAAGAAACTCTCACCAGACCACGCGAACGCGATCGATCTGCTTGTGGCAGACTTTGATTGGTAACACTGTATGCCGATGCAACGGGTTCTCAATGTTGTCCTGCTTCAACTCAGACTTTTGTAGCCTTCTTATCACGATCCGTGTGAGTAGGCACTACGTAACAGACGTTCTCTACTGCCACTGGATCGAGTCTGTGGCAATCTCCTCAGGGGCGGATCCAGAGGTTGTCTCGACGGGGGCTTGAGAGCCCCCCCCCCCCCCTTCCGTTTTCCAAACTGTCATACAAAATAAATCCAGCCCAAAACAGTGACTATCAGGCGAGTATAAATTCATAACAAAGAAAGAAACGTGCATAAAAAGAACAATTACAAATAAGTTGTGTTGAAATTATTCTTTCTTGGTGCTTTCCTTTTGGGGATTTTCTTTTATATTTTACAATAATGTTGTAACCGTTCTCTCTACGCATTCTTATTTCTTTTTTATTTCTATTTATTTAGTTTTGTTTAGGGAGGGTGGGGGTCTCTGACATACTTAGAGTTTTCAGAGGTTACGATTTGTATTTGTTAAAACTTTTCTTCTTTCATCTCGGGACACAGCACCGCTTTTGGCACTTTTTTTTTTAAGGAAGGGCTGATCATATTTACACGCACTTGTACTCCTCCCCACCTCCACCCACCTCCCTAACAAAACAAGATTAATCGGGCACTTCTGATTCTCATATGGTGTTGACTTTCTTATTGAAAAGAATGTTCTACCTGGAGTTTCTGCAAGAGCAATCACTTTGTGTTTGACAACAACACAACACTACCAATTACTCTTCCGTCTGAGGAACAACACAGCCATTTGTGAAAAACTTGATACTGCTCAATAAAATGAGGTGCACATGATCAGATCACAGAAATAGTCATGATCACTCATGATTTATACCTCTTACACTTCGTTAGTGATCAAAATCAAGACATTTCACACCTCCCCTCTGGTGACACGCATCAATGGCTACATTGCTACTCTGATGGGGACTGGTGCATATCTAAGGACACTACCTCAAAAGACAAAGCTACGCAATCTGTGTGAGACCGGAGACCAACTGTGTTCAGAGAGTGATGTGTGACGGGCCGGGATTAGGGGTTTAGCAATTACCTGTGACACCCGGGCCAGTCGGCTGCTCGCCCCAGGGGAGACACTCACAGCGCAGTTGATTTCTCGCTTTTTGATCACAGTCGTAGACTTAAACCTAGATGACTGCCACGTATGAGGATGCAATACCATTCGTATATGGCGCAGAAAGAGGTAATGCTTTTTTCGACCCCCTGTGACTAAAAGGGCACATGAAACTCTATGCCTGGCTGAGGGACTGAGTTGGGCCCCAGTTCAGCCAGGATTGGACACTTTTCCACCGCTGGGGTTGACCAGCAGTCAGCGCCGCTTATTGCCAGATGGTTGCCTCAGTCTGAGGATGCAATGGGGATTGTATCGCACAGCAAGAGGCACTCTTTGTGTGGGTGAAGTACTGTGACAGGTGTAGGTCAGGAGACAGATCATTTATAGGTATTGCGACCTATCAACCCTTTACTGCCTGGAGGGGAGCTGGGGATCTCTATCTGCAAGAGCGTTCGACTCTCGTCCGATAGGTCGTGGGTTCAAACCCGGCTGAAGTAAAAATACCTACAGACCTCTTTTCGGTGCCCCGTCCTTGAAATCACCTTCGTGGTGACAAAGACGTTAAGCCCTAAACGTTTAACATTTTCTTTACTGCCGGGCCTGAAGCAGGTCGCTTTCAGTTAGTCCATTTGTGGAGCAGTATTGGTTGGTTAGCCAGGGACAGCTATTGCCTATGGAGTACGACCTGAACACTGGTTAATTCTCGCGCACTGCAACTGTCCTGCTTTGATTTACCAGGGGACTGATGTATGGACAGAGACTAGAGCCTAAGTCCGAAACTATCTTCATACGCCTGAGACTAACATGTTAGTAAGACATGCATGAACTGAGACTAGGCCAAGTCTGAAACTATCTCAGGGACTAAACAGCCCAAATTTAAGCCCACGATTTACTAGGTGTAAAGCGTCTAGTCTCTGACTAAAAGCGAATCAAAATGGCAGCCGCTGTCTACATGATGTTCCTATCTCTATGAAATCTACGCCGAAATCGAGTATTTAGAGACCGTCGACACACACTAGATGAGTTTGATGATACGAAGCTTCACAAAAAGTTTCGTTTCAAGCGCCGTGAAATTTATCTTTATTGTACTTTTTGTTCTGTGATTTTTGATCTTGTAAAGCGCCTAGAGCACCATTCATTTGGAGGTCAAGCGCTATATAAATGTACAATCAGTTATTATTATTAATATTATTAAAACCAAAATCGATAAGTACAGTTTACAGGCAGAGTGAAGATGGAAGATAGTGGCTGTCAAAACACGTGCAGGGCG
Organism: Semisulcospira habei; assembly: GCA_036245525.1. Lineage (NCBI taxonomy): Eukaryota > Metazoa > Mollusca > Gastropoda > Semisulcospiridae > Semisulcospira > Semisulcospira habei. Next base: position 15,384,415 of record BTPG01000007.1, on the reverse strand, counting down.
AAAAATGCTCCCAGCGGCATTTGGAACTGGATATTCCCAAGTTAAAAATAGCACCTGACGGAAGTCGCGGACTAACCATATCTAGTCTCGGACTTGATAGTCTGACTCAAGTCTCAGTTCATGCATCGGAAAAGTATGCCTCAGTTAGTCCCTACGTAACAAGTTTCCGACTAGGGCTACGTCGGGCACTTGTCTAGTCTCTGTCCATACATCAGACCCCAGGACCTTTCAATGGACAAGCCTGTCATTCTTCCCTGGATTGCGAGTCCAGTTGCCCGACCCACGACCTGGATATTTCCTTCCCTCTCTTTCGCTCCGACTCACCTGCGTTATTAAAAGTCATAATCAATGAGGAGATGTTGTGATCTATTAACCCTTTGTTGCCTGGATTAAGTCATTTTAACCTCTTCACTCCCATAGTGGACGCAGGTTGTGTTTTTGAAATCATTTAATAAAATTCAACTGACGTCAAAGCTCTCTCACCGTCAAAGTACATGGAATCCAAGTAGTTTTAGCAAAAGGTATAGATCCTCATGAGCCCCCGCAGTTGCGGGGGCTCATGAGGATCTATACCTCTTGCAGCTGATAAATATTTCTCGGTAGATTAAGTGGTTAAGGGTAGGAAGACCCCTGGGCCCTCCCCCTCCTCCCCCCCCCCTTCACCCGCGACTTTCAACGCCATGACTTGTGTCCACTTACCAACCAACCAACCAACCCAATAAATGTATCATGTGCGGCAGGTGGGATAAAGAGAGACACCACAGTACTAAGGAGATACAATGTTTGAGAATACAGTGGGGGTCCTACAGGCAACATGTTTAGCCAAACCATTAGCACCTCAGCAACAATGGACTACTGCCACGCCACCACAAGCCTGGCCATCAGTGAAAACGCTCGACCACTGAGATACGCATGAAAACAAGCCCGTTAGCATGGATAGCTGCATAGATCACGGCCCGTTCACAATGAAAGGTAGTCGCCAAATGAGAAAGAACGTCGGCTATTATGAGTCGCCACACTGTGAGGAACAATTTGGCAGGGCCATTTGTAAACCCATTGACACCGGGAGTGGGTGTCACTCTCGAGAGCGAACTATCTGCAAGAGGCATAGATCCTCATGAGCCCCCGCATCCGCGGGGGCTCATGAGGATCTATGCCTCTTGCGTGAACATTTATATCTCTGCACTTTCAAAAATGGAAATGTGGGTGTGGATCAGAGTCCAACAGAGAACAAAACAGGTTGTATTGAAAGGGTCGTCTGGTCTCCATCTGCAAGAGGCAACGTTCCTCATGAGCCCCCTGCAGTTGCGGGGGCTCATGAGGATTTATGTCTTTTTCTTGAAACATTTATATCTGTGCTCTTTCAGGCGTGGAAGAGAAATACTGTACACGTATGGATGTATAAGAGTCACGCACAGAACAAAACAGGTTGCACTCAAGCGCTTTGTGAACTTTGCTGGCCTCCCGGCGTGCATTGCGCGCATGTTGATTGGACGAACCACCCGCTAGGTGGCGTCACGGCTGGTATGCAGCCACGGTGGCTCAGCGTGTTTGCACGTGTCAATCCCACCATTAAACAGACCCAAATATGTGTTCCATAGGTAGGCGAACGATATGGGTGATAACGCAGCATGTGTCCCGCAGACCTTAAAGTATTGTGGTCGATCTATCTCCTCAAACCAAATAGGTGAGACAAGTTTTTCATTTAGAAGGCCCAGCGTTCCTGACGTTACCTTTCCTAAGAGAGAGAGATAGGGGGGTGGAGAGAAGGCAAGCGACACACCCCAGCCTCGAAAAAAACATACATAACAGTTTGAATCTTATGATATTGTAAAATAAAATATATAATTTTCTACCAACCCACCCCACCCCCACCCACCCCCACCCCCACCCCACCCCCCCCCCACCCACCCCCCCCCCCCCACCCCCCACCCCCAAAAAAAAGGTTATTCCTTAAAATAAAACACAATTCTACAATAATATTGGGGAAGGGGAAGGGGGTCCTGGAGACACTCTGGCCTCCCTCCCCCCTCCCCCCTGACCCTAATTTTTAAGCCCCACCTCCCCAACTCCTATCGCCTACTCAGTACAGAAGGAAAAGTATTGCATTGTTTTCTTGTCTGTATGTCCATATTGACAAACACTAGTCATTGGTGACAGTGCACACAAACTGAAATGCCGCCTAATCCATGGCCAGCAAGAGACATAAATTCTCATGAGCCCCTGCGAATGCAGGGGCTCAAGAGAATTTATGTCTCTTGCTGAACATGGATTATGGGGCCGGGAACCGTTTTCAGTCCTTTCAGTTGTTGTTGTTTTTTTGTTTTTGTTTTTTGGGTGTTTTTTTTTTTTTTAATTTTTTTGTTAAAGCTCCGGATTTGTGAGAATTTGTATCTTTCAGGCTGAAGTGATTGTTCTGTCTGAAACTCAGAAGCTGACATTCAGCATTTTTGGAATTTTGAAAAAAGAAAAAAAAAAAGGAGAAGCTGAATGAGTCTCCAGGACTGAAGACTGTCACCCGCGCATATAGTAAAACCCGAAACTGTAACCCCTTCACTGCAGGTGATCATAACTGCCCGTCTGAAAACCCTGCACACTGTCCGACATTCTGGTGTTGTCAGTTCACTGACGAACAAAATTTAATGAAATGCGACATTTTGGGATTTGAAAAATGTCGCATTTCCTTTGCCCGTCAGTATGCATACATGCACGTGTGTGCGGGTCTGTGATTTTGGACCCAACGGCTTGAAGCCGTAAGGACCAAAGTCACGGACCACACGTTTACAGAATTCAAGACTATTGCACGTCATATTGAAGCCTCTTCTGTAAGCGATCTGGAAACGTTTGCAAACTATACCGAATGAAAAAAAAGTATCCATTCGTTTAAACGAAACACAGTGTGTGTGTGTGTGTGTGTGTGTGTGTGTGTGTGTGTGTGTGTGTGTGTGTGTGTGTGTGTGTGTGTGTGTGTGTGTGTGTGTCGCGCGCGAAAGTGCGCTAATGTGTGTGTACTTCTGCGCAACGTATATATACACAAAGAAGAGAAATGTAAGTTTAAAATCAGAAATACATGTTGGCCTCTCTTTTCAAAGTAAAAAGCAGGGCAGCTGATACAAAAAGGGGGAGGTAAGAGTGGAGGTGAAGCGAAAAAGGAAGGCTACCCTGGTTGTCTCCCTCGATTCGCTACCGCTGACAAGCGGTAGCGAATCGAGGGGAGACAACCAGTGTGCCAGGGAAGTGTATACTTCGTTACGCACACATGGACCTCAAATGGCAGGATTGGGTAGCGGCAGACAAAATCGATTTGACAGACTCTCTTTCGAAGAATAATTTTCACGCCGGATGGGAGGCAAGCAAATCCTTGGCTGTTGAAAAGACAGGGAGAGAATGGGAAGCAAACTCCGTCTTTACATCGTTCTTATAAGCTGGCCCTCAAGACAGAAAGGAGCCATTCACAGAAACGCAGCGCTGTCATTAGGAATATTATTCCTGAATTTGTCCTCGGCTGCTAGCGGCCTGAATGGGCACAAGTGGCGAGAAAGCACTCGCCGAGGTCAAGCCATACAGACGAAAGCCCTTGATGTTTTTCAGGAGAATTTACAAAGCAAACAGAGTGCACGATGGAGACAAGCGAAAACCCTGAAAGTAGCCACGGGCCGAGGCTCTTCAAACCGAGACGAGCTGAATAGGCCTGTATTTTCATTTCAATCATCGCCCCCAGCAACCCATAGAAATCTTCGCAGTCCGTTGTACTTAGAACACGCTGCCCCCTCTTCTCTGCTGGCGAGAAAACAAACGTAAATATTGCTAGCGGTTATAGACAGCAAGAGGCATGGATCCTCATGAGCCCCCGCTTTCAGCGGGGGCGCATGAGAATCTATGCCTCTTTGCGAGGGAGGATAATGCTCGTTGTAGGAGTTACTCCCCTTTTCGTCAAGTTGTGCAACTTGGGGGCTCCACACTCGTGTAAAAGCCGATGTATTGAAAGAAGAAAAAAGCCAGTATTCTAGTCCGCCTTCAATTAAGTTAATTACTTGGTTGTAGGTCTTTCCTCTTCGCGGTATTATCCTCAGCTCTCTCTGTCTCTCTCTCTCTCTCACTCGCTCTCTCTTCTCTCTCCCTCCAACGAGAGATATTGAACATTATTTCATATTCTTTTCAACCGGCCACCATTGTGCGCGCGCGCGCGTGAGTGACATCATGTTTGCTCGCGCTCAAAAGCACGAGCCGACTGGTTATACGCACGGAGAAATTAGTCGCTGTAATCCAACATTAAGGCCGCAATCAGAGTAATGGCGCTGTTGTGCATCAGAAATGAATCCACAGACATCCGCAAGAGGCATAGATCCTCATGAGCCCCAGCTTTCAGCGGGGGCCCATGAGGATCTACGCCTCTAGGAGACGTCGTTTGGAATTTCAACTCCCCTCTGTCCGGCAGACGTAAGCCGCTGTTTCGTGACGATGGAGAAAGGGCCGCCCTCACAATCAAACCAGATGCGGGCCGGCATTCTCTTTATCCCCTGCTCAGGTCTAAAGTGGCGGATTGCTGAAAGAAAACAAACGCTATCAAAGAGGGAAAAAATATGGTCAACACACTGGCCCTCAAAGCCACGATCCGGGATTTACCGGTAGGTGAATGGCAGCAGCGCTTTGCGCGTGCGCAAACTGGCCAGCAACATTCTTTCTTTCCCGCCTCCGCTCAAAAAGAGCGGGGCCCCGGGAGTGGTGGTTCTTTGGTTCTGACTACAAGGGGATTTTGTTGCGCGGGTTTTTTTGCTTGTGTCTATCACACACAAGCTGGAGATGGCTCAAGCTCCCACATATAAGCTTCACATCAAGCTAATGAAAAATATGACTTTCCCCTAAAACCTGGTCTTTCGATCTTTGAGCCGAGATGATCTGCTTTTTTCGCGTCCTTCGCCGTTACATCACTACGTTGGTAACCATTCTTTGAAATAACAAGTTATGCCGAAGATGGGTTGATCATGATCAGTAACTCAAGGGTAGTCCTTGATTAGCTTGGCGCCTTTGGTGCCAAGCTAATCAGGGACTACCCTTGAGCTGCCAGTTTCGTCCATTTCCTGCAGGTGGCGCCAGAATCGAATGATAAAGAGGGGGGAGTGGGTAGCGCCGGTGGTGGGGATAGAAGGATCATAGAGGACTTGAAGAAAGCACGAGCCCGTCAAGGGACACAACTCCGCACACCAAGGGGGACAACTGCAGGATCAGCTACCTCCCAATGTTAACGCTTTGCCTGAAACATCGATGACTTCCTCAAACTTTCGAACACCGAGCTAGATTGTGCATATCATTGATCTTGAACGCCGATACACAAATCAGATTATTCTGTGAGCGTGGAGGCCGATGTGACTAATTAGACTGATCTTTGCTTGCAAGATACGCACATTCTCAAATATCATTGCTTTCAGTGAGGTAAGGTACGCATTTTTTTTTTTTCAAGCTTTGATATAGACCTTCAGCACTTTTCTTCTACAGCAGCTCACGAGGGGTTATGGTTCTTGAAGATGGAAAGGTTTGCAGAGGGTCTAAAGACATGCTATAGTCTGAAGCTACTATAAGAGGTGGATCAACACAGAGACTGCAAGTTATTGAGCGTCACCGAAACATTGCTAGATCCCTCAGACATATTCACTATTAACTCATTCGAGACGTGCTGCATCCGGATACGCGGCTGCAAGCCGCGTATCCGGATGCGGCACGTCTCGAATGTGTTAACCCCCTTGTGCGTGCAGCCATCGAAACTGTGAACATTACTGGTGGTTTCACGCACGATGGAGTTTAAACAACACGGTTTTGTAGATGGATCGGAGTTGGTAAGGCGCCAAGCTAATCTGGCACTACCCTTGAACTATCATATGCTATTCATCTCGTAGTGTTCGCCTCAACCCCTTGACTGCTACAGGCGATACCGCTGGGCAGAAGAGACGCGTAGTCACGGTAATCAAGGGGTGAGTGCATTTTTCATTGCAATAACTGGAATGAACAGCCTGGGTCTGATTTTTTCGAGCCACGAAAAAGACTGGAGGAAAAAAAAATAGACTAACCGATTTTGTCTAGTCACGCCATAGAACCCCCTCCCCCCACCCCATCCCCCCACCCACCCACCCCTCCCCCCCCCCCCAAATTGCAGTCAACGACAAAGTAAAACAATACATAGTTCAGTTCTCTTTCGGAATGCGATTGAATAGTTCCAACCGAGCAATAGTCCATCGGACTGGTGTCGGCCCGAGGACCTGTTACTTACTGAGGCGGCAGACAGCCAGACCGACGTTGTACACCCTTCACGGCCAGTGCACGCAGATTGTATATTTGAGGTCATGACGAATTCAACAGACGTCAAAAATCTCCAGCCGTCAAAGGAACATAGATACAAAAAAAGTTCCAGCAAGAGGTATAGATCCTCGTGAGCCCCCGCAATTGCGGGGGCTCACGAGGATCTATACCTCTTGCAGTTAAGAAGTGTTTTTTTTTTTATCGGCAGTCAAGGGTTAACTGAAATAGCAACGAGGGGAAGCCCCGAGGGAGAAGGGGTGGGGGGGGGGTGGATTTTGGCCAGACCACACCGAACATAAAATTCACTTTAGTCTAGCAAAAGTAGGGGTGTGAGTGTGGTGGACACAGAAGTTACAGTGACTTTTAAAGACTAATTTCTTTTGCCGGTGTTGACTGTGTCTGTAGTGAACAATTTGTCACAGTACGAGTAACAGTTATGATTACTCAATCTGCCCGCTAGTGTTTGCTCGCTGCTGAGTTACTACTGATGTGTCTAAGAAAAAGAAAATCGATGGATGGATGGTTTGACCGTCAGAATAAAAAACGCTCACTCACACACTGACACGCCGACATACCCAAGCAAGCAAGTATGTGCACAAACAATCACGCGCGCGCGCGATCACACACACACACACACACACACACACACACACACACACACACACACACACACACACACACACATAAGCGAGGGCGCGCCTGCACGCTCGCACAAGAAATTGACACGCACGCACATACGTACGTGAGCACACACGCAAGATCACACACACCCACTCACACACACACACACACACACACACACACACACACACACACACACACACACACACACACACACACTCACATGAACGCACGCATACACACATATACACACACAAACACACACACACACTCTCTCTCTCTCTCTCTCTCTCTCTCTCTCACACACACACACACATACACACACACACACACACACACACACATGAACGCACGCACGCATACGCACACACACACACACACACACACACACACACACACACACACATACACACAGACGTAAGCTACATTTTCATCTCTGTTCCCCAAATACAGTAAAATTTAACTGCAGAAAAAGCCGTAGACTAATCATTATTCTTGACAGTCGAGCATCTTTACAAAGAAACAGCCTCCCTACACTGAGAGCAGTTTCACCCTCCTATGCAGAAGGAACACTAAAATCAATGAGCTCAGCAAGAGGCATAGATCCTCTTGAGTTCCCGCATTCTACCAGTATTGTCGATGTCCATCTGTTTACATCCACATGAATCGCGAAGATCTGAGAGAGAGAGAGAGAGAGAGAGAGAGAGAGAGAGAGAGAGAGAGAGAGAGAGAGAGAGAGAGAGAGAGAGACAGACAGACAGACAGACACAGACAGACAGACAGACAGACAGACGACAGACAGACAGACAGAGAATCTCGATATCTTGTTGTGAGGGAGGATGGAGACACTGGTTACCAGGAAATGAAAGAGCAGCAACTTTTATCCATAATTGGGCTGTAATCGTGTGAGACTTTTATCCGGCTATTGTAGCCTCTTTCTTTTCCTCTCAATGCCGGGACTTTGAGGTATTGCAGTCTGTCATTAGGACACCAGAATAGCCCTCCACCTACCCTATTTACATCTGCAAGATACATAGATTCTCATGAGCGCCTGCAGGCGCAGGCACTAATGAGAGTCTGTGTCTCTTGCTTGAGCAAAACACTCAAACTTTGCCTCGAAGTGTCGACGATTTTTCGGGTCAAGTTTATGACTTGGAAGCAATTCCTTTCAACCCCAAGACAAAGATCCTCAAGAACTAACACCGGGAGTAATACAGACGTACAAATAGTCTCTTGTTCCTCTATGCCCTCAATCGTGCAGATCGGGCACGTTTAGGTTTGTGATCCCCAGACCAAGGAGGTCCGGCAAAGAAAGTGACACAGTTCCGACTGTCATTATGAGCGGACTTGTCGTGTGGCGAACACTCACCTGAGGGCTGGCATTTACTCCACTTCTTCCAGCCAATGCGCAAAAGGCCATCGGGCCAACGTCCGCCGCCGTTGGCCCGCGCACGGCCGTGCGCGGGCCAACGGCGGCTGACGTCGACCCCACGGCCTTTGCGCACTGGGCAGTCTTCTTGACTGGTCTCGAGGGCTCTGGGCCTTCTTCATGGCAGACTGAAGGCCCTAGAACCTCCTCAGCTAGAGGCTGTCCCCAAATGAGAAGTGGGTCAAACACTGCACGGACTTTAAACACTCCGTGGATTCATCCAACTCGATCCATCTGTGAAAGCTGTATATTCTCATGAGATACACATTCTGAGGAGGATCCCAAAGAATAGTCTAAACGGGGCCATCTTGTTTTAAATAGTTTATAGCTTTGACAAAAACATGAGAGAATGGGAAATTTTCATCACATCAAAACAAGCCACAGGCTTATAGGATGATCTGGACATTGAACTGAATCAATTACATGTGCGTGGCGGTGGTTAGCAAATTTACAAATACTAATGTAAATAAATAAACCGGTAACATTCATGCAAAAGAACATAGAGGAGGAAATATAAATATTATATGGAAGGGGGGGGGGGGAACTGTAGCGGGCAACCCAACCATTTTTATGCAAATTTTTTAAAGCGATGTGCTCTAAGGCTGGCTTTGACTGTTAAAATTTGCCGATGCGACCAGTTCTCAATGTTGTCTTGCTATAACTGAGACTGTTCTACCCCTCCTTTCACAATCCAAAAGAGTAGGCACCGTACTAAAGGGTGTCCGCTGCCTTTTAACTCATTCTACCCCAGACACACTACAGCAAGATATGGATCGACCATGATAGTTCAAGGGTGATGCCAGAATAGCTTGGCGCCTATGGGCGCCAAGCTATTCTGGCATCACCCTTGAACTATCATGGTCGATCAGTCCTGCACTGCAAAGCAGTCTTCAGAGGACAACGGCAACATTTGGGGATTTCGGTGATGGGGTAGAATGAGTTAATCCCTATCATTCGGAATACACCAGTGTGTGAAATAAGTTTGACTAAAATAGTTCAAGGGTAGTGTCAGAGTAGCTTGGCGCCTCTAGGCGCCAAGCTATTCTGGCATCACCCATGGACTAAAGCCATTGGTCTATATCCTTATCTGTAAGTACTATATTGTAGCTTGCATATGGCAGTGTAGAAATTTGAAACTTTTAGCCTCAGTATGATATGGGTTAAGAGTAGTGGAAGAAACTCTCGTGCTCGAAGAGGAGAAGAAGAATTTCATTTGCGACATTCAGACTATATAATCTAAGTTAGCCCTTTTGCCCGGCATTATTGAAAGATACACTAATAACATTTTGTACGGGAGATATTGTGATCTCTTAAGCCTGGAGTAGATCGCTTTAAACAATTGTAGAGAAAAATCACATCAACTGCTTATCTTGGTATAGTCTGTAAGCCGTTGACTTTTCTTGTCCGCAAGTTTCATTTCAGTGTTTTCCGTGCTTTATTACTGGAGGTTTCACGCTGGTAAAAAAAAAAAAATTAATAATAATAAAAATTTCTGTCGGCCAATGGCCCATTAAATACTGGCAATCAACGAAAAGAAACGATGGGCACTCACAACAGTCGTTCAGAAGGAAGAGAAGCGTTATGCTTTAGTCAAAAAACGTATATTCATATATCGAGGTCTATACTTTGGTTCAGTCGGCGTTCTAAGCTCTAGTCGATCATGATAGTTCAAGGGTGGTGCCATAATAGCATGGCACCTAAAGGAGCTATGGTATTCTGGCACCACCCTAGAACTATCATGATATATATATATATATATATATAGTTTTCCTCCCTACGTCACACGACCAGTCACTTTAGCGCAAACCGTACCATGTGACCGTGATATAAAAACCCCTGTAGCGAAAAAATGGCGGACGTTTTGTAGCCCTCTCGATGACGCATCTTGGATGCCAGTTTTGTTCTATAAAAGATCGCCAAAACGTTCTAAAATAAAAAGTTGCATAGTGTTGTTCGAAACAACAAGTGAGTACTGGAGACGGCAACGTCATGAAATATTTTAAATTAATATATATAATAAGTTATTGGTCGGAAGAGTTCGCTACACGGACCCTGTAGGCCTGAGGAGGTCAAAGGAATCATTGTACCCGAAGGCCGAAGGCCTGAGGGGTACAATGATTCCTTTGACCTCCCTCAGGCCTACAAAGGTCCGTGTAGCGAACCCTTCCGACCAATAACTTAATATATATACTTTGTTGAACGGTACGTCAGAGCTGTTTGGCTTAGAAGCTAGTCCAGTCGTAACCTTCGCAACGCTGTTCTGGCACCACCGTCAAACTATCCTGGTCGATCCATCCATATCTTGTTGCAATGTGTCAGGGATACATTAATTTTTTTGTTAAAGTTATTCAAGTCATGACCTTTTCAAAGCTGTTGTGGAATCACCCTTGAACTATGACGGTCGATCCAAATATCTTGTTGCACAGCATGTCGCAGCTAGCTGATTCTGTTGTAAGCTATTCCAGTCATGACCTTTGAAACCTTATTCTGGCATAACACTTGAACTATGATGGTCGATCCATATTTTGCTGCACTATTTCAGAGCGGAATGTGTTACAGAAAAAAAAACCCAACTATTTAGCACCCTTGAACTATCATGGTCGGTTTATATCATGTTGTATGTCAGAGCTGACTGGATTAGGAGCCATCCCAGTCATACTCTTCGCAACACTGTTCTGGCATCACTCTAGAACTATCATGGTGGATCTATGAGTTTCTGCACTGTCTGTGTGGGCTGAAACGCTTTTCAAAAGTTTGTCATAACTTTTGCGACTCTGTTCTGGTACCACTCTTGAACTATTATGGTCGACCCAAATCTTTGTTACAATATGTGTTAGGGATAAACTGGTTAAACATAGGAAACAAATTTAAACAAAAAGTGTTCTTGTCATAACCTTTGCAGCGCTGTTCTGGCGCCACCTCTGAACTTCTACTATCGATAAATCTTCTGCTAAAATGCGTGTCAGGGCTGAATAGATTAAAAGAATGTAAAAAAATAAATAAATAACAATGTTCTAGTCATAACATAATCTTCGCAAGGCTGCTCTGGCACCACTCTTGAACTACTAGTAACTACGGTCGATCCGTCTCCTGCCGTAATGTGCCGAGTCCCAATGCGTAAAGAACTATTACATCCCAGTCATAACCATCGCCAGCAACAGCAATCAAGGTCCCGCTAGTCTTACAAATAGATACAGGCCGCAGTGGCCATTCACCGGCTTGTTTGATTAAAAGTTTGATGGTCGCCACGACTGCGACGAGTGAATCGCCGGAGGTTTTTTCAAGCATCTTCCGGTAAGCAAAAGGCCCCCGGGCCGACGTCAGCCTTAGCTTGCCCGCGCACGGCCGCGCGCGGGCCAGCTAAGGCTGACGTCTGCCCGCGAACCTTTTGCTCACCTGGCTCGTTTTGTGGCTTGATAAAGAGAGACGGAGATGAGACGGTACAAGAATCTGTGATGAAATGTCTGTGGGCCGTTATCCTGCAGATTAAGCCGCGCATCTTCAAAAAAGGCGCAGATCCTCATGATCCCGAACACTCTGCATGGGCTCATGAGAACCTATAATACTTTCTGTAGACACATTTACGTCCAAGATTCCCCAGGCAGTTAACGTCAGATGTTCTTTTTTTTTTTTTTGGGCGGGGCAAGTCGCACATGATGTAAGAGGCGTAGATCTCCACGAGTCCCCGCTATTCGCGGGGACTCATGAAGATCTATGCCTCTTAACACACGTGTGTCTAACTCCGAGATATACCTCTTGTGGGGTCATGTACTTCCAGTATTCCTAAATGGAAGGAGGGCTTTGGGTGTTCTCAGTGCGACCCATGTCCTGTCGTTTTCACAGAGTTTTACGAAATTGCGGGTGCTTCCTAGTTTTGAGGTGCCATTGTGAGTATTTTGGGCGGCGTTTGCTTAGAAAACAGCCGCAGGGATGGGAGCTTTGCTCGCAATATGACATGGTCAACGCAGGGCATAAAACTCCATGAGAACCGCTCTATGGAGAACATACATCCCGCAGGAAAGAATGGCCAGGGATGACAAAAGTAAGACTGACGCTATTGCCCACGACAAAGGGTCCCGGGACAATGCGGGGACGTCCAATTTCCCGCCAGAGAAAGCGGCCTTCCATCCGCAGAAGGCGTCCAATTCTTCGCCGGGACAACCTCCGTCGTGGCCCAAGAAAAGATAAGCCACTCTCCCTTCCAGTCAGTTGCTTCCCTTGTCAGCGAAAGCCAAACTCCGACGTGGGCCAAGAAAGGATAACCCATTCCCTCTTCAAGTCAATGCGCTGGCCCCCTTGCCCCCTCCCCCCCCACCACCTCCCCCAACCATCTTGTCTCTTCCAGTCAGTACAACAACCACCCTTCCTCCCGCCTCCCTCGCCCCTGATTTTTTTTTTTTTTTTTTTTTTTTTCCAGCCAGATCCTGGATCAGAGTCAGCGTAGAAAACTTTGATGTGTAGCTTGTGCAGTTTGCGGATGAATTGCGCTGCACTGGTCCCGCTGGCCGCGATTGTCGTTCCTGGCGGTAATCTTTGCTTTCCAAGCAATATGTCTTTCAGCCCAGCTGCCAATGCCTGCTATTTCGCCAGTCGTCATCAGGCCAGGGGCTTTTTGGATTGTAATCTTGCATCGGAATTCAATGGCAGCTAGAAATGTCTCTATTTTAAACCCCGACGGCTTCTTCCGTCAGAGGGGTTGAGATCATACGCTAAGATGTAAGTATACGATGGAGATTTCTTACAGCAAGAGGCATAGATTTTCATGGGCCCCTGCTGTTAAGCAGGCGCTCATGAGAATCTATGCCTCCTGCATGTTGGGGTAAGTTGACTGGGACTCGATGGCAGCAACAAAAGCCACCAGCTTAACACTCACATGACCTCGCCATGTTGAGGATCTGAGATTTAAGTAAGTGGCCAGCACCAGCAAGACTGAGATGAAATTTTTTATGACTCTCTGCTGACGCACTACGATTTCTATTTTCTGTCATGCAGATAAGAAGAGAAGAATTTCGCATGAGCATCTGTGCCTGTTGAAGACGGAGTTCGGTTGTCATCTTGGACATTAACAGAGGTTTGGCTGGTGGAGAAAGAAGAACGAGCCCCAATATTTACACATCCCTTCCCATCTCCCTGACTCCCCTGGCTCCCCCTTACGACCCAGACCAATCGTAGAGCCATCCATCCTAGCTTCTCGACATATTTGTTCGAGGAGCGCAAAGGTGCCGAGCCCATTATGTCGTGATTTGTGCTCAATGGACGCTTAAAGAGCACACAGGACCGGGAATCACTGCTCGATCCTGCCCGCCATGACACCCAGAGGTCCAGGGACAAATCACTCATATTTTTACACCTCCTTGGTATCCAAAAAGGGAGATATATATTGGTCAAGACTTGTCATCAAGCAGCATAGATTTTCATGAGCCACTGCGTACACGCAGGGGCTCATGAAAATCTGTGCCGCTTGCGGGTGATAATGGATTTGATGTAGCACCGAAAACGACACTTCTTGAATCGTAATATATTTAGACCTCCCTCGTATGAGAAAAAGTAATAAATAAATTGTGTAAACTATACCAACAGAAAGCACAGACTTTCGTGGGCCCCTGCATGCACGCAGGAGTTCACGAAACTCTGCGGCACTCACGGGTGGCACTGTATTTGATGAAGAACTGAAAACGACACTTCCTGAACGCTAATTTTTCTCCCGGCTCACCCCGCGCGAACTCTCGTGTTGACTCGCGATATTACGTATGTGGCCCTCGCGGCGGCGGTGACCTTTGTGAGCATTAATACGTTATCGTTTCCGCCGCTTCTGTCTAATCAGGGACAAAATTGTGCTTTCTGATTGAGATTTCTATTTACCGGGAAATATGATTAAACACGGCTAAGCAGTGATGAAATGAAACGCCCTACTCAGGCCGGAACAAGGAGGCCGCAAATAATCGCGGGGGGTGCTGGGATGGCACGGGTGAGGGACCGCCGAGACCAGTATCAATCGGGCATTCGTCTCGGCTTGCCATCACGATGGATGAGTGAATTATCCTCCTTGAGTTTGGACCTCGTCCGACATTTTGTGACCAATTTTCCTCCACAACTGTATTTTCTGAGGACAGTTCATGATTGTTGAATTAATCGATGGATTCAATCTGTCTTTTCACGCGGTCATGAATTTTCTCCATCCGCTGACATCTGAGAATATTAAAAAGTTTCGCAATGGATAGCTTTAAAAATACTAGACCGGTTTTTCAGCAATCAGCCAAAATGTAAAAAAAATAATAATAATAATAAGTTTTTAACACATTCGGGACATGCCCCATTCGGATACGCGGCATATGCCGCGTATCCGAATGCGGCACGTCCCGAATGTGTTAACCCCCTTACAGCCGCAGTAGGTGAACGTTGTCTTGGGACAAGGGACAAACACATCACTGATACAGAGGGTCTCCAACACCACTCAGAGAATCGCCACGTCCATGTCCCGACAAACGTGCTTACTGTGTCTGTGAACCGCGAAATCTGTGTAGGCCACAATGCAGTTATATCTATAGTCTAACGTGGCCATCTACGGGTCATGGATGTTGAACATTTTTATTCACACAGCGTGGCAACTGGATATAAGATCATTGGTCTTTGATGTACATTTCTCTCCCTCTACAGGCCAACTGGATCTATGATCATTGGTCTATGATGCACAGTTCTCTCCTTTCACAGGCCAACTGGATCTAAGACCATTGGTCTATTATGCACAGTTCTCTACATTCACAGGCCAACTGAATCTAAAATCACTGGTTTTTGATGCACAGTACTCTCCCTTCACAGACCAATTAGATCTATGAACACTGGTCTTGAATGCACAGTTCTCCCTTCACAGAACAACTAGATGTATGATCATTGTTCTATGACGCACAGTTCTCTCCCTTTACAGGCCAACTGGATCTAAGATCATTGGTCTACACAGTTCTCTCACTTTACAAGCCAGCTAGATCTATCACTATTGGTCTATGATGCACAGTTCTCTCCTTTCACATGCCAACTAGATCTATCATCACTGGTCTATGATGCACAGTTCACTACTTTCACAGGCCAACTCGATCTATCATCACTGGTCTATGATGCACAGTTCTCTCCCCTTACGGGTCTACTAGATCTATCACCATTCGTCTATGATGTATAGTTCTCTCTCTTTAAAGGTCAACTGGACTCATCATTGGTCTACGGTGCACATTTTTCTCCCTCTACAGGCCAACTGGATCTATGATCATTGGTCCACGATGCACAGTTCTTTCCCTTTATAGGCCAACTAGATTTATGATCATTGGTCTATAATGCACAGTTCTCTCCCTTCACAGGCCAACTAGATCTATCATCATTGGTCTATGATGCACAGTTTTCTCGATTCACAGGCAAACTGGATCTATCATCATTTTTCTACGATGCACAGTTATTGACCAACCGGATTTAAGATCATTGGTCTATGATGCACAGTTCTCTCCCCTTACGGGCCAACTAGCTCTATGATCATTGGACTACGTTGCACATTTCTCTCCCTCTACAGGCCAACTGGATCTATGATCATTGGTCTATGATGCACAGTTCTCTCCCTTCACAGGTCAACTGGATTAAGATCATGGGTCTATGATGCACAGTTCTCTCCCTTTACAGGCCAACTAGATCTATCACCATTGGTCTATGATGCATAGTTCTCTCTCTTTACGGGCCAACTAGTTCTGTCATCGTTGGTCTATGATGCACATTTCTCTCCCTTCACAGGCCAAGTGGATCTATCATCATTGGTCGGATGCACACTTCACTCCCTTAACCCTTTTCATTCTGATACTTCTGCCTGAAATACATTTGACTGATTCAGTTCAAGGGTGGTGCCAGAATAGCTTGGCGCCTGAGGCGCCAAGTTATTCTGGCACCCCCCTTGAACTCAAATGGTTGATCTGTCTTGTAATCTGTAATGTAGCCATAAGCCATAACACCATAAGCAAATCATCAAAAATCAACCTCAGGATGTAATGGGTTAATTGTGCTTTTTCCTACCTCCTCAGGCCAGCTAGTCCTACGATCCCTGGTCTAAGATGCGCAGTTCTCAACCCTTACCAGTTCTTTCCCCTCTTCTCTTATCCCGGAATATAAGCTCTAGTGGTCACACCTTTTTATTTCAAGACAAAAGCAGTCAGAGACGACACAAGACAAACAGAAAACGCTCCAGGGTAAACTGCGACCCATCTTTTTCAGAAATTGTGCGTATTTTTGCCACATTGTAACATTTCCAAAGAAGCTTTTTTTGGGGGTCGTTTCGGCCAATCTGTTCTCCATTTGTTAGTGAGCAATTACCCGAAAAAATAAAGAGGGTGGCTTTAATGTGAACAAGGCGTCTAAGACTCTTCTCTGTTCTGAAGATGACAGTTTCATACAAAAAGTGTGATGTCAAGATATCTATGCAGCGAAGCCTTACACACTGAAAAGCCACAGAATTAAATTAAACGCTACTTCGTGAGGTAAAAAGCCAGCAGCCTGGAGAGGTATGCATCAAAGCGGACCGAAACCGTCGGCCAGGCCTAAACCAGACGTCTTAGCATACTGTTCACAGTAGGCTAAGACGTCTGGTTTAGACCAGGGCGAATTTTTCTTCTTTTTTTTTTTTTTTTTTTTTCTTTTTTTTTTTTTTTCTTTTTTTTTTTCCCATGACGAGGCGAATAACATTCGTTCTGCTATTTACGTATGTGAAACTCTAACAGAGGAGGTGCAAGGTAGTTCAGATGCTGACTTCAGACCGCCAGAAGGCAACGGACTATCAGAGGGACAATTTGTGCAAAGAGCAGGAGAAGAGTCGCGTGCATAACCCCAAAGAACACACTCAGTTTGAGGCCCGCCCTCAATATGAGGCACACAATCCAGACCATTGCCTTCCCGGAAAAAAAATAAGTAGCTGTCTGCCCTTTGTCTTTTCTCACTTCGGAAAAACGTGTTTTCAAACAATTTATTAGAGTCAGACAATGATTTGATACAAGAAGATATTATAAAAGCATTACACTATGATGTCCTTGTTAGATCGAAGCATACTTCGTTCTTTCTTACTTACTTATTCCCTTTCAATTTTGAGGTTACGTTGCAGTCGACGAGTGTCGCCACACAAGAGGTATTGATTCTCATGAGCCCTTGCGATTGCAGGGGCTCATGCGAATCTATGCCTATGGTAGATGGGAAGGGGTGTGTTAGTGACTTGGGAAGCAGGAAGAAGGTTCTTTGAGTCTGAGGAATAACCGGTAGTCTCACACAAGAGGCGCTGTTGTCTAGTGTCTGAGACGTTGTCAAAAGCTTTCTGCAACTCCATATGATTATGCCTGGAAGATACGCACAGAGAGAGAGAGAGAGAGAGAGAGAGAGAGAGAGAGAGAGAGAGAGAGAGAGAGAGAGAGAGAGAGAGAGAGAGAGAGAGAGAGAGAGAGAGAGAGAGAACGGGTGAACAGACGGACGAACGAACTACTGAGCAAGCGAATGGGAGAACAAATGACAAAATGATCAAAGGATGGAATGAATAAATGAATGAATGTGGCATGAATGTAAGATTGATTAATTGATTGACTGACTGACTGGCTGACTGACTGACTGACTGACTGACTGACTGACTGACTGACTGATCTGATTGATTGATTGATTGATTGATTGATTGATTGATTGATTGATTGATTGATTGATTGATTGATTGATTGATTGATTTTATGGAGAATAGATTTGTTGAATCTTGAATCTTCATTCATTCATTCATTTATTCATTGAACCTTTACAAGTACAGACAGATAAAGAACGACAGAAGGATGGTATACATGATTTGTATTACCATTATGTTCACTGGCAGGAATAGGGTTCAGGTATTGGTGCCATACTTGACAAGGGTATGACACATTTTTTGTCGTCTTCAGGGGCAACTGCAGAGTGTGCTGCCTTCATTTCAAGCGATGCTATGCGTGACTTCTTCTCTTGCAAGTAACCATTCTCTCGTTGTCTGCAGCAATACTGACGCATTTCAATTGCACAGGAAATTAATACCCAGCTGCAATCGTGTCTTCTTTGCCTTCAAACTATGACATTGTCCAAAGCAAGGGATCCTACAGAACGTTTCTTCACTCAAAGAAGTGAATGGAGCGGTGTTTCGAAGCAAGAGGCATAGATTCTAATGAGTCCCTGCGGATGCAGGGACTCATTAGAATCTATGCCTCTTACAGTTGTATGCAAAAGGACTGCACAACCAAGGGTCCTAACAATTCTTTCTTTGGCTGGAATATTACCAGCGCATCTTTTATTCTACCCGTGAATGGCTGACCAGAAGAAGGGATCCGTTACAGCCCCTAAAACAGAACCCCTTTATTGTGCCAGAGACACAGATCCTCGTGGGCAGACGCGGCTGCAGGGGCACATGAGGATCCATGCTTTTCGGTGTCTAGGACCAACTACATTTACATCTTTGCTGTTTAGGTTTAAAGAAAGATCGTAAATGACGTAAATTAACCCAACTGCAAGAGTTATAGATCCTCATTAGTCCCTGCAACTGCAGGGACTGACGAGGATCGATACCTCTTGCTTAAACGAAACACACTCATGAGAGTCAATACCTGTCGTCTTCAAAAGACAAGCTCCTTTACGTCTGTGTTCCTTTGTGCGAAGGGCGTCTCAAGGATTCCTCACCGATTCTGCAATCAGAGCGGTGTCGTGGCTTGAGACGACCTCGCGTGATCTTTGACCTTGTCTAATTTCATCGCTCTTTCCTGCAACTCCGCTGCAAAGACGCTCCCCCCTGTCCGCCCATTGTATCGGCAAGCTGGATGACTGGTACGAGTTGAAAGACTCTTCATTACCAAGATTCCCTGGATTATAATAATCGAGCTGGCGTATTGATGAGTTTAAAAGCGCCCTCTTTTGTCAGGGGCTGAGAGTAGCGTCCCCTGAAGCCAGGGCTCATAATGGCGCGAGCTTCGGAATGCCTGCAACCTCTCTCGCGCGCCATTGTGTGTGCTTTCTTCCGGCGCCATTGAAGGCTTGTTTGCGTGCTGCTTTGGCTGATATTTCATCAGCGCTTGACAAAGAATTAATGAAGCTTTATGCCAAGGATGGCGCGGTGTCTAACTAGTCACATCAGCGCTAGAAACCTCCAGGACTTCTTTCTTGTAAGAAGCAAAGAAGTAGCCCTTTTACTTGTCAAATGCCACACATTTCAAACAGCAAGGGGGATAGATTCTCATGAGCCCCTGCTCACGCAGGGGTTCATAAAAATCTATGCCCCTTGCAGATGACACGAGTCTTAGTGAAGAACTAACCTTGAAGTAAATCAGCGCTTGATCACTTTAGTCTCAACCCATGTCACAACTGACTTGAGCATTGTCATTGGTGTGAGTGAGACGAGCAATACACAGTCTTTATTCGCTCCTGCAGGACGCATATGCCCATGAGGATCTGTGTCTATTGTATACCGGTTGTGTTTACATCAGGGAGTGTCAATGCCCGGCAGCAGCGAGTCAGTCCTACGTACAAGATCTCCAGAAAATACCTTTGACTTTCTCCAGCACTCACATAGATCCTAGTCGTGCCCTTAATGTGAGGACGCAATTGTGTGCTGGTCTCTGGTTTTCAGCCTTCCGGTTGTAGCCTTTAAGTCCAATATCACAGACCAGTACACCGTGTGATCCTTGTGTCTTGCTGCTGATGAGAATAAGTCTGTTTCCGCTGAGGCTTGCCCTCGTTTGCGTCTACGTCCTTCGACTGGCGAAGAATATCGCCCTGTCTTGAGCAATGACAAAACATCTCAGGAGTCACCTTGCTTAGTGGCTGGCGCAGGACTACGCTCACTCACGCAACCGGCCCAGGGTCTTATCCCTTGCTCAAAGGGCACGGACAATAGCTACACTAGAGGCTCTTATCAGCTGTAAGAAGAAAAGCGGAATATTGAAAGCCTTTTACCCTCGCCCGATTTAATTACTTGACTCCTGGAAATAGAGAGATGTTCAGCTCGATAATACCCCCTTTTCTCCCCGCTGAACCCAGGCTTAGGCCAAACCCCCGAGGTCTCCCTACGCCCGAGGATAGCAGATTTACATCACAGCTTAATCTGCTCTATGGTTTGAGTCACCACTGTAAAGTCACTAAATCTTCCCTGTGAAGAGAAACGATGGTAAGTCCGTTTTGTGAAAAGCATTGTATTACAATGAAAATCATGCTTTTCACAAAACAAACTTGTAGTCTTTTGCCTTTACAGGACAGAAATGTTGTAGAAATGATAGGTCTGTAGTGTAGTCACCAAAACCATAGACTTACTTATTTATGAGGAATCAAGGAGCATACGACTGATAAGACGAATTTGCTTGACAACAAGTACAACAGTCATCAAAAGGTATCTATTGCTTTAATATCGAATGCAATATTATACGTTAGTACTAAATTAAATAATATGAGTCATTTAGCTTTTTCGTACTAAAATTTGAGAAACGGAGGGGGGGCGGGGCGGGGGGGGGGGGGGGGGGGGTCTTTCGGACATAACAACGTTGTTTGATGTGTTTTCATTGGCCCCAAAAGCACTCTTTCTACAAACTTCCGGTCACAACAAACAATTTGATCCCTGTAATTGTGCTATATCTAAGGTCCACTATGTAAGACAGACAGTGTAATACCTGACAGTGTAATCCATTAAAATTCGTTCGAATGAAAATCGGCAAGAGGCATAGATTCTCATGAGCCCTCGCAAATGCGGGGATTCATGAGGATCTTTGCCTCTTGCAGATGGTTTGTGATTGCTGTGGTCGTGTGGCCGGTCAGTGGCACTGTCAGATTTCTGCGAGCAGTGAGTAGAATGCAACAATGACTCCATGCACGCCTTTCTCTCTTTGATGTTTTACAAATTGTGGAGCTCCAGGGAAATGTTCTTCACTTTCAAAAAGGCGAGACAGGATGGATGGCTGGGTAGATGGATGGGTGGGTGGGTGTGGGTGAGGCGGATGGATGGATGGATGGATGGATGGATGGATGGATGGATGGACTGGTGAATCGCCAAACTGGATGAATCAGGTGGATGGATGACTGGACGGACTGATGGATGGACGTACGAATAAATTGATGAACGAAAGGACGGCCGGATGAATGGACGGACGGCTGAATGGATGGACTGATGGATCGGCAAGCTGGATGGATCATGTGGATGGATGATTAGGTGGATAGATAGCGCTTGAACGGACAAACGGATAAATGGAAGGACGCACAGATAGATTGATGAACGGACGAACGAACGAATGGATGGATGGCTGAGTGGGTGGGTGCATGGATGGATGGACATTCCTGATCGTGCAAGTGAACTGAACGTGAACTGAAGCTCTTTTCGTCGGTCCATCTCCCCCAGACGCGGTACTAGAATCTATTTCAATACACGTCATTCTCTCAACAACAACAACAACAAAAACAAAACGGCTTCAGAGCACACCCACGTTTCGTTTCTGGTGCATTGTTCACAAACAGCCTGCCTTTCATGCCCAGACAGATGTGCGGGTTTTTTTTTTTTTTCTGTTTAGATTTGACATTTGTATCATTTGAACTAGTCTGTGTTGTCTTTCACTTTCACCCCATCACGGCCGAGATAAATTGAACACAACCCAACTGCAAGAGGCACAGATTCGCATGAGCCCCCGCAGTTGCGGGGGCTCATGAGGATCTATGCCTCTTGCTGAAAACAATTTGTATCCATGATCCTTTGACGGCTGAGTGTCTTTGACGTTGAATTTACGATGATTACAAAACACAACCTGCATCCAATGACAGTGAAGCCGTTAGTGTCATGATGTCTTTCGAGTTTAACTCATTCAGCCCGACGCACGTATTTCCCAAATGTTGAAGGCGTCATCTAACGACTATGCACCTGTTGCGGGAGATGGGTCGACCATGATAATTCAAGGGTAGTGCCAGATTAGCTTGGCGCCTGTCGGCGCCAAGCTAATCTGGCACTACCCTTGAATTATCATGGTCGACCCATCTCCTGCTATGGTGCGTCAGAGTTAAAGACATCAGGACATAAATGAGGAAAACGTCTACATGGGCTCTCAAAATAGAAAGCGTTCACAACCTCACCGTTTTCACATTATCACGACATCGTCTTGAAATAAAAAGTGTTTACCAGGGCAATGCGGACACATGTCCGGTTTTTCAAATTAATGTTCTCACGAATACTTAGCTTCATATAAACAACAAAGCCACTCCAACGCACCCGTTGTTAAGTCCCTTCTAGTTATAGAAGGGACTTTTCGGGACGGGTCGCGGTGGCGGGCAAATTTAATAGCGCATGTCCATGATGTCAAAGGCGGGCAGGCCAAACCTCTAACAATTGAAGCAACAAGATAAAAATTACATCATGTCTAGTTACACTAATCTCGCTGCTGAACGTACATTTGGCGCGAAGCGCTGTATGTACGTATGTGTGTGCGTATGTATGTAAACAAGAGAATCTCCGATATTTCTGTACACAGAAGCTTGAAACCTGGCGAAATACTTTCTTAAGTGGGTGGCTAAGACAGCCTCCGAGCATATTGTAATTGAATGCCTCATTGAAGACATAAACAACCGTTTATAGGAAGTTGGTTGACCCAGATTAGAGTCCGTAATTTTTGTCATATTTACTTGAACTTTGCATATAGCTAGTTTAGAGAAAGACATTGGATGAGTTCGTTAACCAGCTTTGTATCCTTTCAACTTCTTTAGCAAAAATTAATTGTTTTCAGAAAATAATTAAAACAGTAAAAAATATAAAAAAAACTTCAATTGTAGAGAAAGTCAGAGAGTGCCGGTGACGTAAAAGAAGAAACTCCGTCACCACGCAGACACTGATACTCTAAATATGACGTAATTCTCTCTCTCTCTCTCTCTCTCTCTCTCTCTCTCTCTCTCTCTCTCTCTCTCTCTCTCTCTCTCTCTCTCTCTCTCTCTCTCTCTCTCTCTCTCTCTCCCGCTATTTCTCACACATATGCGCGCATTTTCAAGAGGCATAGATCCTCATGAGCCCGGGGGGCGTATGAACATCAATGCCTCTTAAGGATGTTTGGAGCGCGCGCATGCACTCACGCATACCCACACGCATCGACGCGCTTTCAGAAGAGCATACAGGTGTACTTAGTATAGCATGTAGCTAGGTAAAGTCAACCTGATTTCACACAAATTATAGCAAAACTGAAATTGTACCGTGAAATTCTAGTTTTGTCACCATTTTCCCCAGGTCTTGAAGCGAAGGCGAATCTCATATCACTTTAAATATAAAATTACGTAAAACCAAAAAAATACGTCATGACAAATGACGTTTGACAAACCAATGACGCGTATGCACTGCGCGCGCACCTTCTAGAGTTCACTATGACGCATTGGCACATCTGCGAGGCTTTATCAAAAGGAGATATTTCAACATCAGAATCAAGTCAAAGACAAAAGGTAGAGACCCTTGACAGCGAAGACAACTCAAATATAGAAGGGACTTTGTGGGTTGTGGTTGATTCCATTTGGGTTTTTTTGGGTTTTTTTGTTTGTTTTTTTTTTTGGTTTTTTTTTTTTAATGAATGTACTTTACTGCTAGTGTTGATAATCGAAGACCAGAGAGCTCAGCCTCAGAAGGAACGAGGATACGAAGTGGTGTCAGCAAGAGGCATAGACCCTCATGAGCCCCCGCAACTGCAGGGACTCATGAGGATCTATGTCTCTTGCAGGTGTATTCGCCTTCAATCTTTCTCGCATTTGCTGACAGTGGACGTCTGAGTGGCTATATTTTCGTAAAACATCAGCCATCATGACCTCATAAAGCTGTCTCTTTCTGGCGCAGTCGTATCACGGTTTTTTAGTCCACTTCGTTGTTTTAAACCTGTTAGTCCCAAGGTCCCATTTCTCAAATTTTGGAGGTGTTGCCTATCGACTGTGTACCAGTTGCAAGAGATGGCTTGACCATGATAATTCAAGGGTAGTGCCAAGCTAATCTGGCACTACCCTTGAATTATCATGCTCGATCCATCTCCTGCTGTAGGGACCCGGGGCTAAATGGGTTATGAAAACATAACTGTCAATGAGGAATATACCCGCCTTTTCCCACCATTCACCCCCTCCCCCCCACCCCCCACCCCCCCCCCCACAACCCCCTAAGAATTTGATAGTGTGTGCGCGCAACTTCGCGCGAAATCACGTTCTGGTGCAGTTGCCTCTTTTTCTTTTTTCCCCCTTTTTCTAACAAAACCTGGAACCTGTAGCTCAACAGGAAATGTTCATAACCGAATTTGGAAGAAAGCCCTATATCACATACTCTGACCGAATTTTAAACATTAGTTGTATGTTTTTCCACAAAAAAATATTATCTACGCGAACGCTGCACGCAACCGCCATCGAACTCACATTAACCTGAACAATTCCTTTTGAACTTATGTGCGTTGTTTTTGTCTACCGTATTGAAAATACGGTTGACTTTGAGATGGGGCTGGTCGGAGCACGTTCCGTAGCATGCAAATGACGAACATAGGCCGGCACATATCAGACTCTAACAGTGAAGTAACACGATAAAATTTACGTCATGCCTAGCTACGCTAACCGCGCTGTTGAACGTACATTTGGTGAGAAGCGCCGCGTGTGTGTGTGTGTGTGTGTGTGTGTGTGTGTGTGTGTGTGTGTGTGTGTGTGTGTGTGTGTGTGTGTGTGTGTGTGTGTGTGTGTGTGTGTGTGTGTGTGTGTGTGTGTGTGTGTGTGTGGTGTGTGTGTGTGTGTGTGTGGGTGTGTGCGCAGAGAAAATGTATATACCACCAAACTGCAAGAGGTATAGATCCTCCTGAGCCCCCGCAGTCGCGGGGGCTCATGAGGATCTATACTTCTTGCTGACACCACTTTGAATCCATGTTCTTGCGACAGCTATAGGGCCTTTTGGTCCTGAATCATCAAAGATTGCGGAAACACAGTCTGCTCACGGTTTAACCATAGTTGTCACGAGGAAAGGAAAAGTTTTTTTTTTAAATAAGCCCAAGCTTGCTGATCAATTTTTCTTCTTTTAAGGCTGCTACCCATAAACACGAATCCGATACGAAACCGATCTGAATCCGAAGCGGGTCCGAAACATAAATAAATCGTGCACGTCCTTTTCATGTTTGTGTTTCCGTATGTCCGATGCGAATGCGATAAACGAAATTCGCATCCGGCTTCGAACGAAAATGAAGCAATTTTTTTAAGGAAAATTGCATCATTGCATCGGGTTCGGATCGTATTCGTATCGGATTCGTGCTTATGGAAACGTAGCTTACGAGTTGTTTTGAAATCGTCTGCGTTTAAAGGTTATCAAAAAAGGGTAACAAAACAAACAAACAAAAAAGCAGGCAAGCTATGCTCAAACGGACTGTACCAACGCTTAACAGTAGCAGCAGTCCTGACACATAAAAACAAGATAAGTATCGACCATGAACGTTTAACTGTGGTGCCAGAATGGTTTGGCGTCTCCAGCGCCCAAGCCATTCCGGCACCACAGTTGAACTGTGTCAATAATGTCACTTGGGCAGTAGTAAATGTATAAGTATTTTTTCTTCAAACAACATCTAAATCTGGGAAAGGGAGTTACAGTCAAAATGTCAATGCGACCATCTAGGGCCCCACATGTCTAAGCAGACCACCCAGTTTTGCTCCCATGGTCTTCCTTCTGTTACTGAGATGACCCTGTCTACGGAGACCACATGTTCAAGGCGATACGTTTTTGATATAGTCTCTTGGGTGTTCGCCTTACACACTTTCGACTGTATTAGGGTCCTTGAGTCTGTCACTTGACATACACTGACGAGCAAAAGAAATGCGACAGTTTTGGAATCATCGGAAACACTGACGTGCTTCCGATGATTCCAAAAATGTCGCGTTTTTTTTGCTCGTCAGTATACCTTCTTCTTCAGACAACATTTAAATCTGTAAATCTGGAATTATTCTCGATCAGAATCAGGACCAAAACAGTACGTTGAGCTTTTTAGCAGTGGAAAGGCATTAGGTTGCGGCCCCTATAGTAAGGACTAGAGGAACCATTTCGCTTAATCGTCCAGATCACTCCAGCATGCGTCCTCGTGCCAGTCGCACTGTTAACAGTGAGGTTTCGTTTGCGCCGAACGACGCCCAACAACGAACGAAATTGAAGTCACGACGGATGACTAGCTTCCACTAGAAGTATAGACAGCACTCCAAACATCTCCAAGAGGCGTAGATCCTCATGAGCCCAAAGGGCTCATGAGGATCTATGCCTCTTGGAGATGTTTGGAGTGCTGTTTATGCTTATGGTTCAAGCTGGTTAAACCCCGTGTTTTGGCTCCCGTTAGTTGTTGAGAGTCGTCCGGCGTGTACATAATCTCACCAATACCGGAGGAGTACCTCAACCCGTGGATGCCAACGAGGCAGCTCCTCGCGAACACTTGAAGATGCAGTAGCCATGTCCCGCGACTGCATAGTGAGTCCGAAATAGCTCAGGCGGTTAAGCGTCTGAGCAAGAGAGCAAAGGGAATCGCCGGGTCGTGGGTTCGAGTCCCTGTCCCGGCCCCGGTAGCTGGTCTCGCAATCCAGGGGAAAAAGACGGGCTTGTTCCATAGCATGTCCGTTGAAAGGTCCTGGTAAATCAAAGTGGCATGGTTGCATTGCGCCTGAATTGATCAGTATTCAGGTCGTACTCCACAGCCAATAGATTTCCCTGTTCCCCCATAACCTGCCCGGTAGGGCCGTCCATTGTCACTTTCGGTGCCGTGGACGTTAAACCCCGAACTAACCAACCAGCCGCGACTGCATCGCAAGGCTATTGGTGAGGATATTCGTCTCATCGCAGATGGACTGGAACTCTTAAAATGTTATTTCTGCTAGTAGTTATGTGCGTGGTCTTGATTATTACCACGCCATTCAGTTGTAGGACGGCTAATTGAACATTGATCTTAACTCATTCATCCCGACGGCCGTATTTCCCCAATTTTGGAGGCGTCATCTAATGACTATGCAGCAGTTGCAGGAGATGGATCGACCATGATAACTCAAGGGCAGTGCCAGATTACCCTTGAATTATCATGGTCGACCCATCTCCTGCTGTAGGGTGTCGGGGCTGAATGGGTTAAACGAATTTACAGTAAGTTATTTGGGTTTAACGCCGAGCAGGCAACTTAGAGCTGTTCTTAATTGGACACACTTTTGATCGGCAAACCTAGATCGGAGAAGATCGGCGATCTTTTGGTTTGTTTCTTAATTGAGGTTGAACGAACCTAGGCGAACTTCAGCAAACCAGCTTTGCCATGGTTCTCTTTCTTAACTGAAGTGCTTGATTCGGCGTACTTACTGTCCGCGAAGGTGTTCAAAATGTCTGCCGCTATGCCGCTTCGCGATTTGAACGATGTTTGTTTTTGTACTCCTTGCAGTAGCGACCCCACAAACAGCGTTGCGCCTCCCACAAATCAATAAAAATAGGTCTTGTTCTTCGCACGAGTGAAATATCGCCGTCCGCCATATTTGTTTGCATCGGTGACTGTCTTTTTATCTCCAACGCAGAAGAGGGTTTTGACCAATCAGAGAAAAGGTTCGCCTTGGTTTGCTCAACACGTTCAGCGAACCTTTTCCGACAGCGAACTATGGTTTGCCGAGGTTCGTGATCTACTTCGAACTAGGTTCGCCGTATCTTTAGATTGTCCAATTAAGAACCAACCTGGTTCGTCCGAGATCGTGAACTGTAGTTCGTCAGAGTTCGCGAACTAAAGTTCGTTTAATTAAGAACATGCTTAAGGCCATCTCACGGCGGAAAACGAATTTTACAATGTCCATTATGTCAATGTCTTGGCTTGACTTCGCGAACGAAGATTCTATAGGGCTTGCCCACGTCGTCTGCAAGCATTTTCGTGGCTGCGGAGGCCAATCCGGGACAGGCAGGTTCGACCGCAGTGGCTGCAGGGGAAGGTCTGGTCAGGGTTCTGAGTTACGACAACTCTGGGGGTTTTTTTTTTTTGGTTTTTTTTCTGAGCCGCTTGTCCTTAAGGTTAGCTCTGCGAGAGTCCTCAAAGGAGACGGCTGCCTTGTGAATGGTGGAGCGCCAGGTGTCACGGTCCGCAGCAAGCGAAGACCACTGGCGGTGGTCGATTTGGCAGGCACTAAGTGACTTCTTGAGACCGTCTTTGTATCTCTTCTTTGGTGCCCCTCTGTCTCGGTGTCCAGTGGCGAGCTCGCCGAACAGAGTGATCTTGGGTAGGCGATGATCCTCCATCCTGGAGACGTGCCCCGCCCAGCGAAGCTGTGTCCGCAGCAGCAAAGCCTCGATGCTCACAGTTTCCGCCTGTTCAAGGACCTCGACGTTGGTGACATAGTCACTCCAGTGAATGCTGAGGATGGTACGCAGGCAGCGCTGGTGAAAGCGTTCGAGGAGTCGTAGTTGGCTGCGGTAGAGGGCCCAGGACTCGGAACCGTACAGCAAGGTGGTGAGGACGACAGCTCTGTACACGCTGATCTTGGTGCCTTTTTTCAGCTGTTGATTGTGCCACACCCGCTTGAATAGTCGCCCGAAAGCACTGTTCGCTTTTGCCAGCCTGTTGTCCAGCTCCTTGTCCAGCTTGGCGTCTGACGTGATGATGCAGCCAAGGTAGGTAAACTGGTGTACAGACTTTAGTTCGGACTCGCCGATGGTGATGTGGGGAGGGCGATGCTCTTCCTTGGGTGCTGGCTGATGAAGGACCTCTGTCTTTTTCAGACTGACCTCAAGTCCAAAGAGCTGGGCGGCATCTGCGAAGCAGGACGTAATGCGCTGCAAGGCTCTCTCTGTGTGTGCAACGAGGGCAGCGTCATCAGCGAAGAGCAGCTCACGAATCAGTTGGTCTAGGGTTTTCGTGTGGGCCTGCAGTCGTCTGAGGTTGAACAGGCTGCCATCGAGACGATACCTGATGTACACTGCGTCGTCATCGTCGAGGTCCACTGTGGCCTGCTTCAACATCATGCTGAAGAAGATGGTGAAGAGGGTCGGTGCCAGCACGCAGCCTTGCTTCACGCCGTTGCGAATGGGGAATGGTTCTGAGAGGTCACTGTTTAGTCTGACCTGGCCTTGCTGGTCCTCGTGGAGCTGGACGATCATGTTGAGGAACTTTGGGGGACAACCTAGTCGCTCCAGGATCTGCCACATACCTTGCCTGCTCACAGTGTCAAACGCTTTTGTTAGGTCGACAAACGTTACGTACAGCCCTTTGTTCTGCTCGCGGCACTTCTCCTGAAGCTGTCTCAGCACAAGACCATATCGGTGGTACTCCTGTTGGCTCTGAAGCCACACTGGCCCTCTGGGAGGTGGTCTTCAGCGATGGCAGGTACCAGCCGATTCAGGAGCAACCTTGCGAGAATTTTCCCGGCAATGGACAGCAGGGTAATTTCACGATAATTAGAGCAGGCAGACTTCTCTCCTTTGTTCTTGTACAGGGTGATGATGACTGCATCACGGAGATCCTTTGGTAGTGTTCCTTTTTCCCAGCAGCAGAGAAAGAGGTCGTGGAGCTTGTTGTGCAGT
This sequence comes from Semisulcospira habei, assembly GCA_036245525.1. Classification (NCBI taxonomy): domain Eukaryota; kingdom Metazoa; phylum Mollusca; class Gastropoda; family Semisulcospiridae; genus Semisulcospira; species Semisulcospira habei. The sequence goes on along the minus strand of BTPG01000007.1, from coordinate 15,354,533 downwards.
GCTGGGCCTCCATGTTTCCAGATCTCTGGCGGGATTCCAATGCCTGCTGCTTTGCCACTCTTGAGCTGGTGGATGGCTGTGAGGGTCTCTTCGGCGGTGGGCGGTTCGTCCAATTCAACCTTTAGTGGAAGGTGTGGGATTTGGAGGATGACTGTTTCTTGAACAGTGCGTTCAGCGCCGAAGAGGTCCTGAAAGTATTCCGACCAGCGGTTCAAGATGGAGGTATTATCTGTGAGGAGTGCCTGTCCATCAGCGCTTCGCAGGGGACTTTGTACCAGGTGCCTAGGGCCATACACTGCTTTCAGTGCTTCGTAGAAGCCCCTGTAGTCACCGTTGTCAGCGCAGAGCTGGGTCTTCTGTGCGAGTCTGGACCACCACTCGTTCTGGAGCTCTCTAAGCTTGAGCTGGAGACTGCTGCAGATGAGGCGGAAGGCAGACTTCTTCACAGGCTGGGCTAGGTGGGCCTGGTGGGCGGCTCTTTTTTTTTTTTTTTGCTAGAAGTTCCTGGATCTCTACGTCGTTTTCGTCAAACCAGTCTTTGTTCCTCTTTCTAGCAAAGCCCAAGACTTCCACAGAGGATTTTACAATAGCAGTTTTCAGTTGTTCCCAGAGTGTTTCAGGGGAGGAGTCTGCTGGATCAACTGTGTCTTTGAGCATGCGCTGTAAATCGGCCTGTCAATGTAGTTTTCCTACAAAAGGTCGAATGATGCGCCTGATTGTGGTTCGTATACTGAGGGCATACTGAACGGAAGAAAATTGAATTTTAATGAACTTTTTAACAATTTCACTGGAGCATCTTATAATGTTATTCAGGGGCGGATCAGTTACCTCGGAGGGGTGGGGGGGGGGGAAGTTCCAACTTTTTGTTTGGGACCTTCAACCTCATACAAAAGGCCTCACCGGCGCAAGACCTTGCTTCCAGAGGCCGAAAAATCAAGGGGAGGGGGGGGGGGGCGGGTAGGGGGGCAAAGGGGGGGGGTGGGGGGAGAGAAGTTGCGTGCGTGTGTGTTAAGACTTTCACCATTCGCCAAAATATCAAACAAGGGGTGGGGGGGGGGGTCCAAACACCCCAAAAAGGGACTTTTTTAATAGTATTTTAAGGTTTTTGGGGTCTACGGGTTAATTTATTATTATTTTTCGGCAAAACCCACTAAGCTGTGCGACTGTAAATTAGTCACGCTTCATGAAAACCTCATTCATTTCGAAGCTGGCAATTTTCTGCGCATGAAGTCGGTGTTTTCTTTTTAAGTTTACAGTTAACCCCCTTGAGTTTGCAAACACCGGCACTATTTATAGTAAGCATCAACCGCTGGCTGCATGCACAAGAGGGTTAATAACAGTCATTAAACTGTGTTCATCAAACTGCCGTATAAGTCTCAATCTTTTTGTGAAATGTATTGAAAACTGTTACACGAATTTAAGTCGGTCGTGTGTCTGGAGATTGTTAATGTTTTTATCCTTTTCTTGGGGTGTTTTTGTTCCAAGAGTCATGAAAACTCTGCTGTAATATCCAATTTAGCTGTGCTGCCAAAAAAAAAAAAAAAAATGGCCGACTATTGCCATTTAAAGCGCAAAACAAATGCCCCATGAATCACGACACGGTATTGTTGCATAGTTTAGCCCCATATCACTTGCACGCTCAAAGGCAACTTTGAAGGGGCAGCAATAACACTGATCAGGCAAGAGGCATAGATTCTCATGAGCCCCCGCGAATGCGGGGGCTCATGAGGATCTATGCCTCTTGTAGTTGCGAGGGACGGAATCCAGGATGATATAAACTTTCAGCAATCAGGATTTTCCGACAGGTCGTGACCATCCGCAAAGACAGGTTATAGAGGTTTTATTTTGTGCAATTCTTTAGCTCAGGTGTGGGTTTCTTTCAGAACGTTCAAAACATGAAAAAGAGTCAAGACACATTGAATAAAGGTTAAAAAGTGTGTTTTCATTAACGCAAGCACGTAATTATAGACAGGGCATTGCATGCCCACAAAGTCGACATTCGTGATCTGGTTCTCTCTGATTCCCAAAGGAACCCAAACATACTGATCAGTCAGTCCTTGTGCTGAAGGGGAAAACCGAAAATATCACCTTTCTCAGTTTTTATGACGATGTATTCATTCCTCAGATGGGTGCGCACAGAAACTCAAAGGCAGTAAGTGTAGAGGATATTTGACCATCTCAAATTAATTCAGCAGGATATGGGAACACATCTTATATTATGAAAAGACAAATGACGTCACCGCCGGTCTGGCCTCGGTTTCTGGATATCTGTGGAAAAAAAACTGCGATAGTTTGTCAAGACGAGGCACAATGGCAGCCTACAATTACAGAGCCCGGGACGGACACTATGACCAGATGGCGGGTATTCTTGGAACACAGGTTGAGGGTGTCTCTCCTAATTGATAATCCGGGTCATTGACCTCTGGAAGGCGTTTCGGTAACGCCCTCCAGAGGTCACTCCAATGATCCGGATAATCATAGTGAAAGACTGAGGAGATAATCCTCACCTGGCTGCTGCCCCTAGTTGCTAGGCTTACATCTTCGCATCAGGCTTCAACTATTGCCGTTTTGTCCCGCTCAGTTTTCGTTGAAACAGTAATGAGGGCCAATCTTTATAACCCCAACACACATTCTGGCATGCCATAAGCAGGGGCGGATCAGTTACCTCGAGTGGGTTGGGGGATTGGGAGTTCCAACTTTTTGTTTGGGTCCTTCAACCTATACAAAAGGCCTCCCCGACGCTAGACGGCCTTGCTTCCAGGGCCCGAAAATGGAACCGAGTGGGGGGGGGGGGGGGGGTTAGAGAGAAGGTGCGTGCGTGTTAAAACTCTCACCATTCGCCAAAATATCAAATAAGGAAAGGGGGGGTCCAAACACCCCAAAGAGTGACTTTGTTATAGCATTTTAAAGAATTTCAGTTGGGGGGGGGGGTCCGGAACCCCTGGAACCCCCCAACCCCCCAGATCCGCCCCTGCTGAAACAGCCCGATAACAACACAACAGTATTCTGTTGTGGTCTTTCTTTTAACAAGGGTAGTAACTATTTGTTCAGTAAAGAAAGTGAACTTTTTCCTTTTCAGTTGCTGGTGGATCGGTTGTCCCTTCCCGGCAAGTTACGCAAAGCCGCCATCGGCCGCCGTTGGGCCGCGCACGGCCGTGCGCGGGCCAACGGCGGCCGACGGACGTCATTTGGCCCAATGGCCTTTCGCGCATTGGGTTCTCGGCACAAAAGATAACTAATTCCTTAAAATTGGCAGTGCGGTTAGATCAGTAATCACAGACGAATCAGCCGTATGCCCGCCATCATAAAACATTTGGGGCATTTCTTTTCATGCTCGTAAGTACTGATACATAAACTAGCGTGTCGTTGCGGACTTGTGTAAACACTGGCTCCGGTTTGTTTCTTTCTCCTGGTTTCTTTTCTTATATGATTATTTTATCGTTAGGGTTGCTCAGTCTCTGGCTGCCGGTACCGACGGCTGTGCCGCGGCCGTGTTGCGTCAGTTCTATGCGATAGTCAGTTTTGCATTCACACCCGGTGCACTGAGTTGTGGCATTTCCCTTCTCTCCAGTTGTGACTGACTGATGTGAGTCGTTTTCTCCAATGACTTTGTTTGACTGAAGTACGCATTTCTTTTTCTCGTATTCGAATCCACTACCTGAGTCGACTGACACTATGCCGCCATCCCCAAAGCCAGAATATTCTTGGCAAAGCTAGCTACATTGCTCTGTGACTTCAAGTTACCTCAGTCAAGTGCTTTTAGCTGGTGCAGTCTTTGGCTGATTCATGATTAAGTGAATGACCCCCACACCCACACCCACACCCTTTTTTATTTTGTATTTTTATTTATTTGTGTGTGTGTGTGTGTGTGTGTGTGTGTGTGTGTGTGTGTGTGTGTGTGTGTGTGTGTGTGTGTGTGTGTGTGTGTGTCGAGACGGATTATGCAAGGGAAGCAACTGTTTACAGCCGCCAAGTTCCCTGAGGTCAACGCGATTGCCTTTCCTGAAACACACTGAGATGCCATTTTTCCAAAAGCTATTACATTATGTAACATAAATTGAATCTCGTGTAGTGTCTTATAAAATTTGAAACTGAGTATGACATGGCAAATTTGAAAATATGAGAGAGGTACTACCATTTCATCATATTTCCATAAAGCCACGTCAGAACACTTTTCATTGGGCCAATGATAATGACGTCAAACAATGGCGGCATGGTACCACAACAAGCAGACAGCATGATTTGAAAGGAAGTTTGTTGAAAACAGAAAGTAGTCGATTTTATAGAGTTCCAAAGTGTGTAAGTGAGTGTTCCTGTTTTTGTGTTTGTGCATATCTTTGCAAAAGCGCTGACAGTTTGATGGACAGAATTTATTAGGATGTCTTGTCCGATTTGTGGTCGTTCGTGGCGATCAGTATAAAGCTGATACATTGGGGAAGATGTGTTTAGTAATGTCATCATTTTTGTAATAAACATCACTATTTTTTATTCGTTTCATCGATTTTTCACGTGTGTGCAGTATCTTACCGTACTTTCACAATTATAAACTCTTAATTCATAGCTGCGTAACAAACGACTTTCTACTATTAAAAGTCTGTTTACCACGCAACAGTTTCAACGGTTATCCTCGGTTCTTCCGGCATGCTGTTTCTGATACCATCTCGCATGCACTGTTAGATAATCTCATCCGCCTTAGTTAAACAGATTTTTTTTTTTTTTTTTTTTAAACTTCAGTAGACCTAGCAAGAGACACTGATCATCATGAGCCCCCCGCAACTGCGGGGCTCATGAAGATTTTGACCCAAATCACCCAAATGTAAGAGGCAATGACTTCATGAACCCCCACAGTTGCGGGAGTTCATGAAGATCATTGTCTCTTACATTTGGGTGATATATGCAGTGTTCTGGACGCAAAGTGTTAAAATAAGATAGGCGCACAGAAAGTGACTTTTATTTTCAGAGACTGGGGGGTAGGTATTTTTAGTTCCAGGTCACCGGTCAGCCCACAGGTGGTTTTCTCTATTGGGCATGTTTCTGCACCTTGTCCATCACTGATTGCTTTAAAACTCCCTATGCGCACGCTGAGCTGAATGGATGTGTTGCTAAATGCTTATTTAGGCCCATGTTAGGTTATTATGTATTGACGCTGGCGACATTCATGTCGTATTTTTTTTCACAGCATGCAGCACGTCCGGAAGCCTTGTGTTGGGCTAGCATGTCATCAAACATCACATTTTTTCCGCGAATTGGACAAGAATGATGCGGACGCAACGCAGCACACTGGTGTTCATGGGAGCCGACATGAACATGGGGGTGGAAAACATTCCACCTGTCACCCTCGCCCTTGTTGCCGGACAGGTTGCCATCTTTATGGACCTTTTGCCGCAGTATTTCCGGACTGCGCAGAGCGTGTGTATGAGTTCATACTTGGTGTGGCATCGCGGGAACTGGGAGCGACTTCTGTTGTCTGCATTTTTTCATGCAGACGACATGCATCTGTACTTCAACATGGCCTCGTTGCTAGTGAAGGGACGTAGTCTGGAGAGGCGATTTGGGAGTGTGTACTTCTTTTGGCTGGTAGGTATTCTCACTGCCATTAACTCTGTACATCCTGAGGACGAAATTATCAAATTTTTGTAGACATCATCCGAGGTCTATATCACAGATCAACCATGATATTTAAAGGTTGGTGTCAAAATAGCTTAGCGCCAAGCTATTCTGACGCCAACCTTGAAATATCATGGTCGATCCACATCCTGTCATAGTTTTTCAGGGCATTATGGGTTAAAATCTGTACGTCCATGTCTGTATGTTTCAAATGTGAGAAAGAACAGTCACCAGCATTTTGTTGGTGTTTGAACACCTGTATTGAGCAACCATCATTTGTGCAAGAAAAAAAGTGGTCTTAAAGAGACACGTATTCTCTCAGGTCTTGTTCAAGTGTCAAAATAAGTGTCATCTGTCTTTAACCCATATCATACTGAGGCTAAAAGCTTCAAATCTGTAACTGCCATACGCAAGCTACATTATAGTACTTACAGATAAGGCTATAGACCAATGGCTTTAGTTCAAGGGTGGTGCCAGAATAGCTTGGTGCCTAGAGGCGCCAAGCTATTCTGGCACTACCCTTGAACTATTTTAGTCAAACTTATTTCACACACTGGTGTATTCCGATTGATAAGGGTTAAGACCATTGTTTGCGTGACTAGAGTCACCTCACATGGATTTGGCCTAGTGGATAAGATACTCTGCTGGCAGTCCCATGTGAAGCAAAAGTGAGTATGTTTTGTGTCAGTGGTTGTCCGATGGATCAGCCACAGATGCAGCTCAGAATGGAGGGGCAGGGGTGTACATTCAGTACCCAAACGGAAAATGGCAGGCAGAGGCAGTACCAACAGGCCTTCACTGCACAAATTACAGAGCTGAGGTGGAAACCCTGGTCCGCGCTGCAAACACCCTTAGTGGCACTGCAGACCCTGATGCCCAGATTGTCTTCCTGACTGATGCCATGTCTGTCCTTGAGGCAGCAACAGCAAGCAAACTGCCACTGAGGCACTGCTAAACATCAATGGATCCCTTCACACTGTGGCATCTACGGCAATGAAGAAGCTGACAGAATGGCAAAAGTGGGCGCAGAGGAAGAACAAAATGAAAATGGAGTCGGCTTCACAGAAATGAAGACCATCATTAAGTCTGTGTACAGACCACCACAATGGCCTCTAGACAGCTACTATCAGCTGTCCAGAAAAGAGCAGGTGACCATCTTCCGTCTGAGGACTGGGCACAACCGACTCAATGTCCACCTGCACAGACGCTTCCACCTCGTGCCATCTCCCCTGTGCCCTTGTGGAGAAGCAGAGCAGACCACAGAGCACATCCTCCAGGACTGTGGGAACCACCAGCTGCTGAGGGAGGAGATATGGCCGAAGCCCGCCACTCTACAAGAGAAACTGTACAGGCCTGTGAAGGCGCTACAGAAGACCACAGATTTCATTTTGAGAGCCAAACTCCAAGTGTGATGGCGTTCGAGAAGAAGAAGAAGAAGCGGTTGTCCATCTGCCGTCGTCAAGTTTGACATTTTCTCAGAGACTATTCAAGCCAGATTCTTCAAACTTGTCCCAAGGATACTTTGTGGCAAGACCTTTCTAAACATACCAGTTTGAGTGACCTCTCACAAAGGTCAAGGTCACAGGGGATCATGAAATATGTCAGAAATAGCTATATTTTGAAATTCTTTTTTTCTCAAATACTATTCACAACTTTAAACCCAAACTTGGTACAAAGATAGCAGATGGTAAGACCTTTCTATGCATACTAATTTGGTTGATCCCTCGGAAAGGTCAAGGGCCACAAGAACTCAGGAAATAGGTGAAAAATAGCCATATTTGGACAAAAGATTTTTTTTTCTCAAATACTATTCACAACTTCAAACCCACAATTGGTACAGAGATACCTGATGGCAAGACCTATCTATGCATACTAACTTGTATTACCCCTCAGAAAGGTCAAGGGTCATGAAGGGCTCAGGAAATAGGTCCGAAATACCCATATTTTGACAATAGATGTTTTTTCTCAAATACTATTCACAACTTTAAACCCAGACTTGCTACAGAGATACCTGATGGGAAGACCTTTCTATGCATACTAATTTGGTTGATCGCTCAGAATGGTCAAGGGTCACGAGAGCTCAAGAAATAGGTTTTTAAAAAAATAGCCATATTTTGACAAAAGATGTTTTTTCTCAAATACTATTCACAACTTCAAACCCTAGTTTGGTACAGAGATACCTGATGGTAAGACCTATCTATGCATACTAATTTGGATGACCCATTGGAAAGGTCAAGGATCACAAGAGGCTGGCAAATGTGTGTAAAATGCAGATTTTTGATAAAATTGTAGGTATTACCAATATTTTTGCAAATTTTTCAGCCAAATTTGGTACAAAGATAGCTAATGATAAGACCTTTCTATGCATACTAATTTATTCGACTCATCACAAAGGTAAAGGGTCACGGGGGATTGACAGATTCGTGAAAAATGCTTACGATTTTCAGAAAACATGGATTTTGCTGCTGCAGAAGCCAGCCCTTGTCACAAAGGTCACACATGTAAATCGGTCATACACATGAGCCTTTGCCTTTCTTGTTCCTCATTCCTACATTCCAACAGACTCAATTTATGGTGCCTGTCTAACCTTGTGCAAAGCAATTGTGCACATCAAAAAAAAATATACCATCTCCACTATTTGGAAAAAGAGTAAGCCGATGGAATGGAAAACAGAAATATTTCACTTACACAGAAGTTAATAGCAGGATGAAAGTTTATGTTTGCACTTAAAGGGGCATGACCGACCTTTTTTAATGCTTCAGTTTGCAAAAAGCTATTACTGGGCTTCAGTATACATACCCACTTAGACAGTGACCACCCTATTGTCCCACCAAATGCTTTCTTTCGTCCGTTCAAAGCGAAAGAGGCCACCGGAATCGTGCGGCTGGACCCGGTCAAAAGATTGCTTCCGATAGACGATCAGGTAGCTGACGTCATAACTATACGACCTTAGGTCATCTGCATAATTATAACCAATCAGAGACAAGATGTCGGATGAACCAGCGAAGAAAAGAAGAAAGTATCAGTCGACTCGCGCCGGCCGACAATGACAGACTCGTAATTGAAGAGAAGAAAGAGAAAGAGAGACAAGATACCCCTAAGTAGAATTGACATCGGACAAGGGAATATAGAGCTTGGCTTGACCGCCCATCCGGAATTTGTCGCTTTCTTGCTATGTGAAACAGTAAGTAATCCGGTTACGATCTTTGTCGATCTTCCTATAGTTTCACGAGCGCTAGAGACTGAGAATTCATGATCTTCAGTAGAATTTATCTCTTTCTGATTTTGCAAGATTTTAAACCTGTTTTATCATGAAGTTACAAGCTAGTTCATCAGATTTTATGCTGCAAGGATCAGACAACTACGGCCTGTGTGTCAAAATTGCGGCAACGGCTGCTGACATCGATGGTCGTGACACGTTTTTGTCTGCCGGTGCGGGCTCTCATTCACTCGATTCACAGAGGTAGTGTTTCTGCTGCGATGGTGCATTTGTCGTTTCCAGAGATGCTTTCAGTTACGTAGACTTCGATGTGTGTGATGTGAAACTGCAATGCAGAAATTGGTATAAGTGGGTGAAATACCACTGTTCTGTTTCGTGACGCTGGCTCAGTCGCCGGCTTGGCGCGGAGACCCGAGTCGAAGAACTTGAAGCCACGCCGGCCCACAGCACGATTGCCCATTAATCAGAGTAGCAGGTCAAGCGGAACCCGCATTGATTTTGACAGCATAGCGAATGAGTGGAAAATTTATTTTACATTCTCGTGGAAAATTATGTCAAAGGGATGCCGGAGAACATCAGTACATGTCTACACTGTACATGTCAACAACGATGACCGCCTCCATCGTCTGCAGTATCGATTGATCGGGTTCCGGCTGCCTTGTGACGTAGGCTAGTTAATATGCACAAATTCAAAACGAGGCCGATGCAGACGATAATTTGCACTCTCGGGTACAAAAACAACACACCCATCAAACGATGAATTTCGACATTTGGCATTGTATTTACATCATAAAGCTCTAAGTTAGTACACAAAGGACCCATACATAATACTGTCAGCAGTATCTGTTGCAGACAGTTTTCCGACTGTGTTGAGATGATTAAACCTGGGGAGAATCACTTTAAAGCAGTGCTTATTGAGAGCAAGCTTTCACAGCTCCAGCTTCCAACCCTGTGGCTCCTTGAACATCTTGAAATAGATGGATATGTGTGCCTTGGAGACACTAATACAATCTTAAAGGTTAACCCCCTAACTGCCGGTGGATGTAGATTGTGTTTACAAATAATTGTAATTCAAAGTCAAAAATACCCAGCCAACCAAAGAACATCAGTACACAGTGGTTTAACTCATTCAAGCTGGCGCACATATTTCCCAAATTTTGGAAGCGTCATCTAATGACTATGCACCAGTTGCAGAAGAATGATCGACCATGATAATTCAAGGGCAGTGCCAGATTAGCTTGGCGCCGACAGGCGCCAAGCTAATCTGGCACTGCCCTTGAATTATCATGGTTGACCCATCTCCTGCTGTAGTAATGTCAGGGCTGAATGGGTTAAGCAAGAGGCATAGTTTGAGCCCCCGGAATAGCGTTTTTTGTCATGAAGTTTTACTGCCTCCTGCTGACAGCCAAAAGGTTAAAGAATATAACATGTTACGTTTACTGTTATAGGTGAGCGTGTTTACTGCGCTGACCAGCATCTTTTATGTGGGCATCAACCTTTTGTTGGAGGAGAGGCTTCAGGATCACACCTATGCGATGCACTGCGCTGTAGGGTTTTCAGGTATGCATTTCAGCTCAGCAGATGGAAATATGGTAAAACTAAAAGTTATGAGAAAATATGGTAAAAGTTTGTGTATTGATGGTGTTTGCATACAGCCACATAACTAGCTATTTTGGGTTCTTGTAAAAAATGGGGGAAAAAAATGGGGTTTACATTTTGGTCAGAATGTGATTTGAGTCTTTCGTCACAAGGTGGTTATGACTTTATGAGCATTCCTGAGGTACAGGTTGGAGATTTCATCAGAAAATGGGAGCAAATCAAAGTGGGCATCTGCATCAGAATGTGTTTTTGCGCTAAAATGTCATATACGAGTTTGTGTGCAAACATCATCAGTATGCTTCACTGCCACTTCATGCTCCACAGCTGAGTGAAGAGAATAAATAACTCAAGGTTGACTTTAGTTACAAGTTGTTTACTCATTCAGTCCTATAAGACCAACCGGCTTGGATTTGAGAGGGTCCTAAAATAATTAAAAATCAGTAAAAGATAGTTAAACCCATATCATACTGAGGCTAAAAGCTTCAAATTTGTACACTGCCATATGCGTTACATTATAGTACAAGGACATAGACCAATGGCTTTAGTTCAAGGGTGGTGCCAGAATAGCTTGGCGCCTAGAGGCGCCAAGCAATTCTGGCACTACCCTTGAACTATTTTAGTCAAACTTATTTCACACACTGGTGTATTCTGAATGATAAGGGTTAATCCATTAGTGCCTGAATGTCTTGGTGCCAAGATATTTAACCATGACCCTTGAACTATCTGGTCAGCCCATCTACTGGTGTGGGGTTTTGGGCCTTAACCGTGTGAATGAGCTACTTCGCTTTATGTAGCCTTTCCTGCGAACTGTAATGGCCCAGGGGTGTTCCTGGTGTTTTCAGTTTTGTGTGTGTGTGTACGCACAGGTTAGGTAAAAATGCATGACACAAAGAAATGTGTGGCACTTCATTCCACAAAGAAATGGCTACGTGAACCATTTTTCAGCAACTTATAGGGTCTGTATACCTCCAAGTGTAAATTTTAGAGGGTATACAGACACATGTAAACATTTTAAAGAGTCAGACAATTGGATCAGTACATGGTATACCCCTTTGCCACATTTTCAGTAAGTGATTTTGAATGTTAGTGTGTCCTGGACGCACGGAAATAGGAGCCCTGATGAAACTACCTTAAGATAAGACGACTTGGGTGAACAGTTACACAAATCATGTTAACACTTTTCATCCTGATACACTATTTCTTGAAATAAATTTGACTACATGTATGATAGTTCAAGGGTGGTGCCAGAATAGCTTGGTGCCGTAGGCACCTAGCTATTCTGGCACCACCCTTGAACTGAAATGGTTGATTTATCTCGTAATCTGTAATGTAGCCTTCATAAAACAAAAACCATATTTTTAAAAAAATCGGCCTCACACTACAGAGACTGCTCATTGACTGTGTTGCAGGTGTTTTATTTGCGATGAAAGTTCTGACAACACACTATGCACCTCGAGGTTATCACTACGCACTTGGATTCATCCCCGTCCCGTCTCGCTATCTCTACTGGGCCGAACTTGTCTTGATTCAGCTGATCACACCAAATGCCTCTTTCGTTGGTGAGTTTGTTGTAAACCGTGAAGTCAAGATGGGTTTGTATGCCATCTCCCAGATTTTGAATACAGCAGAACCTGTTGTGAGCCACCAGCAAAAGAGTGGTCTTGGACAGATGCTTTCTCAAAAGAATTAGAATTGAAGGGTAAATGGTGTCATGTGTCTTTTAATAACAGATCTCATATAATGATATATATATATATAATCCGTTCAGTGCCAGGTGATGCAGACTGTTTCTGCAGTCTTTGTTAATTCAGCACTATAAAGCTGTAGGTGTCCCAGGAACATGGATTCAAAGTGGTTTCAGCAAGAGGCATAGATCCTCATGAGCCCCCGCAACTGCGGGGGCTCATGAGGATCTATACCTCTTGCAGTTGGATGGTGCTCAGATTTTCTCATCACTGAACAGGTTTAGGGGGATTGCTCAAAATAACGTCTGCTGTTATTCCCAAGGAATTTTGTGAAGATCGAGTTTGTTTCTGTTGGTAGTTGAATCCGTATTTGATCAAGCCAGAGGTGGACTTAATTTTGTTGCTCACTTCATACAAAGCAAATGATAAATGTTTTTTTCCTAGCTACAAATTGAGGAGACCCTTATGTCAAGAATATTACTGTTCTCTACCCTTTGAGCAAGATAGACCATTTAGTCCCAATGCACAACAGCAGGAAATGGATCGACCATGATCATTCAAGGGTAGTCTCAGATCAGCTTGGCGCCTGATGGCGCCAAGCTGATCTGACAGTACCCTTGAATTATCATGGTCGATCCATAGCGTGCAATTTGTTCATAGTCGTTACATGACATCTCCAAAATTTAGGGAATGCGAGCTTAGGGCTGAATGGTTTAAGGCACTTGGTCCGACATTGGTCTTTATTAGCCTACTGGATTTAGAAGATTTAAAAATGTTTCTCCTTGGCTGTGCTTGCAGGTCATTTAGCAGGGATCCTGGTGGGATTGCTGTACATCAAGGGTCCTCTGAAACCCATCATGGATACCATACTCTCACCTGCTTCAGGTAAGAGTCTTCTTCTTTTCAATCGACTCGGGAGCCTTTTATTGATGAATTAACACACCTTGTGCACACCTTAAATCTGTGGACAAAACTTACCGTTATGTGCCAGTTACAGTAAAACCTGTTTTGAGTAACCACTTATATGCACTTATCCTGATACACCCACTGCTTGATATAAATTTGACTATGATACTTCAAGGGTGTTGCCAGAATAGTTTGTCACCTGAGGTGCCAAGCTATTCTGGCACCACCCTTGAACTGAAATGGTTGTTCCATCTCCTAATCTGTAATGGTGCCTTCATAGGACAATAAGCAAATTTAAATTCAGCCTCATGATGTAATGGGTTGACGACCATCATTCACCTAAATAAATGGTCTCTCAAAACAGATTCTGCTTATCTTCAAGTTCAACTACAGTTGAACTTTCTTATCTCTCATGAGACACTACAAGTATACAGTAAACTTTGGATATAACAAATGGCCAGAAGACCCAATTTCATTGTTGTTTTATCCAGTGTTTGCCATACATGGGAAATAATTTACATAGAAGAAGCGCTGTCAGGACTTCTAGAAAGTGTTGTTATATCCGACTTGTTATCCAGACATGTTATAAACGAAGTAGACTGTATTTAAACAGAAACAAAAAGTGCACTGCAGTGTGAAAGGCGACAAGTCTCATGCGTTTCTTGATGTACTGATTCTTTTTATGTTTGCATCGCTTTTCATACCTTTTTCACACATACAGCAGGGTAAAAGCAGAGATCTGTTCCTTTGATGGATTGACTGCATGATTTTTTTCATTGCTAGTGTTTCCATATCTTTTTGCCTTCCAGCACAGCGCTTTACACAGAGAAGCCAGAGGTCAGGCCACAGGCAGCCATCATTTTTCTCCAGCGACCCGCCTGGCAGTGGTGATTACTACGGCAGTGTGGGCAACAACGGGCGCTACCCAGCACAAGGGCCAGTGTATGACCAGTATACCGCTGGGCTGACAGAAGAGGAGCAGTACCAGAGAGCTGTGGACAACAGCAGGCAAGAAAATGCAGGTATGTGTAGTGCGATGATTTGACTAAGCTCCCTTGTGCTTTCAGACACCGCTACTGTTTACAGTGCCCATGGCTGCGTGCACTGGGGGATGAATGCATTTAACCCTGTAGCCACATTTCCCCAATTTTAGATGTGTAACCTTGCAACTATGTACCAGTTGCAAGAGATTGATCGACCATGATAATTCAAGGGTAGTGCCAGATCAGCTTAGCACCTGACGGCGCCAAGCTGATCTGGCACTACTCTTGAATTATCATGGTCGATCCATCCCCTGTTGTAGTGAATCAGAGCTAAACGGATTAAATACTTTTTCAAAATTGTCTCCTTTCTTGCTTTCTGTACATTTTGTGGTGAATTGCTGCCCAAGTTGTGTTTTGACACACATTCTGGCTCCGAGGTCATACACCCAGAAGCGAGTGTCAAAAGCAGAACGAGGCTGGTAAATGACCACAGCGTGTTACGTCACAGTTTTTTCCCAAGTGCCTTAGGGTTGACTGGTACATCTCTTGTCATGTCCACTTGATTGGGATTAATGATATATTTTTATTGTCATTTAGATTACGTCGAGACACATTCCAATGTTTTAATTGTTTTTTTTACATGGAAACATATGGTAATAAACTATCTTATCTTATGAAACCTTTTTTTTTTTCAGAAAACACAGATCATACACAATTATATTGCCTTTTTTCATAAACAAAGGTCAACATCAGACCACAGTTTCTTCAAAGCACCCTCTGATTTTGCTGTCACTGGTAACTAGCATTGCACTTGTAGTACAGTAAAACCTGTTTATTAGTGACCATAGATATAGGAGAGCACCTGCCATTACAGGCCATCATTTAGGTGGCTGTATCCACCTAAGGGATGGCCTTTAACTCATTTGAGACGTGCCACCTCCAGATACGCGGCGTAAGCCGTGTATCCAGAGGCGGCACATCTCAAATGAGTTAATGACAGGTGACACTTGTTGCCTCTCAAGGCTTGCAAGAAAAAAAAAAGAGGTGGTTGCTGAAAACAGGTGCCACTGACAGATCACTGTCTTCTACTTGCAGGGTTATATCCAGACCTGGACGAGTTACGACAGAGGCGAGCAGCACGCTATCAGTAGTACGTGTCATGAGGATGCGGCCCGGTGCATCAGGACATAATATATCGCCTTAGGATCTGATAATGACTTGCTCAACTTACAGAGGTGTCTATAACGCCGTAGTATCAGCTGTGGGAGATTACTTTGGCCATGATAGTACAAGGGTAGTGCCAGATTAGCTTGGCGCCTGAAGGCGCCAAGCTTATCTGGGACTACCTTTGAACTGTCATGGTTAGTGGTTTTCTGGCTGTGGTGTAGGTGGGGAGCTGTGAAGCTCAGGTGGTAGGTAGAGCATTCAGCTCTCCCTGTTCAGCACCCCGTGATGAAAGAATAAAATCCTAAAATTCAACGTGTTGCGATCTAGATAGGTAAATAAAATACGTATTTGAAAGAACTTGAATCCTGCAGCTGTGGCAAGTGCCTTTGTCAGGAAATGTTATGATCACGTGTTGGTAACGTGGAAGGATTAGAGACCATCGTGTTCTTGCAGATTTCATCTCGGCGTCAGAGTGAAAATCGGCTTGTCAGTCAGGAGCTTCATCACAGCATCCTGGATCACGGACTCATGCATCGAATACTGGATTGACGGTTACGGCAGGTGCTTTGAGATTACAGGAGGAGAGTTAATTACGGCAGAATTGGTGTCGTTTCATCAGTCTAGCATGACGCAACATTACTGGAAAGAACTTGCTGAGGAGGAAAGTTGGAGAACTTGACATAGGCAATGTGAATGTCTTTCTTCAGGGATCTCCAAGGTGTGTGTCTGTGTGTGTGTGTGTGTGTGAGAGAGAGAAAGAGGAAAGTGTATGAGAGGAGCACATGGGTCAAATTGATAATTTATACTGAATGCTTAAAAATTTATATTGAATACATTATTGTGTTCCTTTGTTTATCGTGTTTCGTGTTTTGGCCTTTAATCCATTCCTCTCTGACACAGCAGTATATGGATCGACCGTGATAGTTCAAGGGTGGTGCGCGAATAGCTTGGCGCCTAGAGGCACCACCCTTGAACCATCATGGTCTATCGGTCTCATAATTGTAACTGTCTTCAGAGGATCCCAACTCTGGGAATTTCGATCTTGGGGCTCAACATGCTAACTGTACAGATTATTTTCCTCTGTCCGTGGATGCATATATGGCCCAGTCACAGCCAGCAAAAGGCATAGATTCACATGAGCCCCTGCATCCTGCAGGGGCTCATGAGAATCTATGCCTCTTGCAGATGGATAAGTAGCTATACATGTCATGTCACTATCCATGCATTTTAATGTAAAGAAAAATACCAAGTGGTTGTGCACAAATTGATGCATTGTTTGTGGTACATCTTGCTTTATTTACCTAACTGCCTTCATATTGAATTGGTGCTTCGTTTATATGTGTGTTCTACCTGAAATCTGATGCATAAAAAAAATGTTTATATAAACTCTGTCTCTCTCTCTCCCTCCCTCTCTCTGCGAGACCGTAAATAATAAATGTTCACTCTCACGCTTTCCCTCAAGAAATGCTGAAATAAATCAGGAAATGAATGCATTTTATTATTCTCATGCAGATGCATCAAACATCAACAATACCCAGTATGACATGACAAAAATGTGCAAATGTAATTATTGTGTGTGCTCATTACCTGTCTAGGTTAGGATATACAGGTAACTGTCACTACAGGTACATATAGCCATATCCACAGAAATAACACACAGCCATGTAAACAGATTCACTTGTGATCTGGTCCTTGTAGTTGTAGGCCACAAGGTCCAAATTCACATACCAGTACACAATGCAAGACTATTTAATGTTGCTAGCCAGTATATAATTGTAGAAGCATGCATTCACACAATGTAGCATTTCATCTCGATGTCGGAGCTGAAAGACTCGCATTAATAAAGACTACGTACATGTAGCAATGTAGCTGAAGATGGAACAAACATACCAGCTCTGGGGTAGTGCTTATCTAGGCACGATGCGCCACACTAATGGAGCAGTACCTTAAAGCTACTATTATTGATCCTTTTAGCGCCAATGGCCGCGTTTCCCGAATTTTGGAAGTGCTACCCAGCGACTACGCACCACTTGCAGGAGATGGACTGACCATGATAATTCAAGGTTAGTGCCAGATTAGCTTGGCGCCTGAAGGCGCCAAGCTAATCTGGCACTACCCTTGAATTATCATGGTCAATCAATCTCCTGCTGTAGGGTGTTGGCCCTGAAAGGGTGAACTTAACCCCTTCCCTGCCACTGAAGGCATATTTTGCTTCTGAAGTCTTTGTTCAGTCAACGACCAGAAGGCAAAAACCTTCCAAAAAAACAAGGATACGAACTGATCTCAGCAAGAGGCACAGATCATCACAAGCCCCTGCAGTTGCAGGGGATCATGAGGGTCTATGCCTCTGGCAGGTGGATGGTGTTCACTTTTCTCAGCAGTAAAGGGGTTAATTTCCCACAGATGACTTTGAAAGCGTAAGTAATTAGGTGTGCAGTTTACCTTCTCTCTCTCTCTCGTATATCGGCGCACACGCTCATACACAGAAAGCAATACATGCTATATAGATGGGAAGAAAATTATGTTCTAGTTACAACACTACTCACATTTTCAAATCGCATCTTGCAAACGAACATCACGTCGACTCAAAACTGAACGTAAGCTGAAATGTCTCTGCACAACCAATAAGAAAAAGATTGCATAACAAATCAAATTATATAATTATTTTTTACCCCACATGCCTTATTGTGATCTTTTTCTTTTTTGCGTAACGACCTAAAATGTTTGTTTTCCATGCCACGTGGTCACAGCCAACCTCAGGCATTCTTTGTAGGTTTCAAAACGTGCAGATGCTCCCGTGTATATTTTCTTCAGAAAAAAAACAAAATTAACCCATTACATCCTGAGGCTGATTTTTTTCTTCCCCTTATTGTCTTATGATGGCCAAGTTGCAGATTAGGAGATAGATCGAGCACTTTAGTTCAAGGGTGGTGCCAGAATAGCTTGGCGCCTCGGGCGCCAAGCTATTCTGGCACCACCCTTTAACTATCATAGTCCCCCAAAAATTCAAGAAGCAGTGTATCGGGATGAAAAGGGTTAATAATGGAGACTCGGTCACACAGTTACAGCAGAACGTGTCTTGAGCAACCACCTTTTTCTTTTTTCAAGTACCCATAGTCTTAAAAGACAGGTACTCTCTACATAGAAATTTTGAAGGGCAAAAAGTGTCGCCTGTCATTAAAGACCATCGTTTAGATGACTTGGCCACCTGAATGATGGTCTCTGGTGACAGCTAGGTGATCTCTCAAAAGGGTGGTCACTCAAAACAAGTTCTGCAGTAGATCTTTTAGACGACCTCAGGTGGAAACTCTCAGCAAAGAATCTCGTTAACCCCTCTGCTGCTGCCGGGACGCATGTGAATCTATGCCCCCTGAAGAACACAAGGAGTGGGTCCATTTTACACACAACAGAAAAACTCGACTACACCTACTGTCAACTATCCTGAGCGCATGCATGGCTAGATTAAATGCCTTATCTATGATGGCCGAATCCTCACTGGCTATCTCCCTCGATCTGCTGCCCCGACAGCAGTGAATCAAAAGAGACAACCAGCGTGTGCAGCAGCACATCGAGGAAAAAAACAGTGTGGGCCCATTCAACTCAAATCACACAGACATTGTGAAAGACACAGGTGTTGGGAGAAATGTGGACCATACAACAGTCAGGAAGTCGCCGACTAGAACAGCATTCCAGGTGTCCACATTGATACATGAACTCATAATCGACATAATTCATTACTTATTCAAACTACAAATTGAAGTAGAGTGACGTGAACAGCTTCCAAAGATTTCCAACACCCCCCCCCCCCCCCCAATTCTCCGAAAACAAACCCACCAGAATATTTTGTCTGCAGTATTGTGCAGTGTCGCCAGACTTTAGAAAGGTAAGTCATGGCATTAACCCCTTCACTGCCGAAAAAAGGTGAAAGTGATCTAACTGCAAGAGCCACAGATCCTCGTGAGCCACTTTCGACTGAGGGGCTCATGAGGATCTATGCCTCATGCTGAGACCATTAGTGACCATTCAGCACAGTTGTGGCTCATGGTCATTTTGTGAATGCAGATTTTTTTTTTTTAATGTACATACCATGGCAGGGAGGGGGTTAACACAACATAGGTCAACCTCAGTATTACACACTAAAGTATTAAAGTGGTATGGGATATACGGTACCGCACAACAGTTTCTGGTGCCAGTGAGCAACAGGTCCTCGGGCCAACATAAGCCTTAGCTGGCCTGTGCGCGGGCCCAGTAAGACTGACATCAGACCTCTTGTTTAACCCTTTCCATCCTTATACACTATTGCTTCAAATAAATTTTACAATAGTTAAAGGGTGGTGCCAGGATAGCTTGGCGCCTGAGGTGCCAAGCTATTCTGGCACCACCTTTGAACTAAAATGGTTGTTTTCTTAGAAGTCGCCATGACATGAAATGGCAGAACAGCACCAAGAAAAGAACACCAAAAATAAATCCAAATTGCAGCTTGCTACCACCACTCACAAATTTATAATACCGGTACCATATATCATATCACAAGATTCTTACATATACGTTTCCCAAAATAAAAAGACATGAATACTGGCGAACAAAAGAAATTGAATATAACTCAAAAAGAAATTAAGTCTTTCTGATGATTTCAATGATGCATTTTTTCACTAATCAGCATACATATATGTACACCATTTTATGCTGTCTGTCACTGAGGGTCTTGTGGTTATCAGACATTAGGTCCAAAATCACAAAGACCAGCATACGGATGGTGGTGAGACGAGTTTCCCGCAATATCTCGCTGTGAACGTGATAGACTAATCCAGACGACTTATCTCAGTCTGAGAATGCAAACGAGGCCTATCTTATCCGCAAGCCAGGGGCATATGTTTTCCGGACCACCTGTGGCCTGCACGGACAAATGACAACCTAAGCCTCTGACATATGCAAAGGGTGAATTGCAAATAAAAGGGGAGGCAAGCCATATCAGGCAGGCAAAAGACTACCCCAGCAGCAAAACGGCTCTGGGCTCACGACAGCCGCAGTGGGCCCACACACGCGACAGTGCGTGGGCCCACTGCGGCCATCATGGGGCTGAGGACTTTTGCTCACAGGGCAAATCTTTTTTCTTTTTTTTTTGTGAAAAGTGAATTATTTTAGTTGAAAACAACAAAAAGCTCGCATTTTACAAAAACCGACTTACTGCCGTTGGCCTGCCTAGGGCAGTGTGGATACAGCACACATACCACGGGAAATCACTCCAGCACTGGACAAACCCAAATACCTTCTCCAGGTCCAGGGATCAACCTGTCTGTTTGTCCAGCACTTGGTATGTGTACATGTCTTACATAAAGGGCAGTAAAAATGGCAGTTTTCGTCAATAACCTTGAACAAGCAATAAACCATACAGATGCTGATATGCGTGTGCTGGTCTGCGATTTTGGACCTTAAGGCTTTGCGAGCAAGGCTCAGAACCACAGACTTCAGACCTTATAAGGCTTCACGCCACAAGGTCCACGATCAAAGACTAGCACACACATGGGGTGGAAATGAATGGGAGATGTGACGTCGCCTGTTTTTTTCTACGTGCTGCCACCAGAAAGCAAGCAAAAGATTACACACAGAAAACAATACAACTCAACCCATGGCTGTTGGTAGTGTCTCATGTTGCATGACAAAAACTAATTCTGACAGCCAAAGGTTTCAAATTAGAGGTAACAAAATTTGCTCTGTCATTGCAGACCATTGAAGTCCACAATCACAAACCAGGAAATGGTTGCATGAGTGAGCGCAGTCCTGCACCAGCCACTAAGCAAGGTGCTCTGCTACAGCGGAGCACCTTGCTTAGTGGCTGGCGCAGGACAACACTCACTCATGCAACTGACCCAAAAATTAAACTAAGCATCGCATGATGCACATTTTCTTAAGCAAATCATGGTTTGGTTAACATCAAAACACACATTCAGAATCCAGCCTTTCTCTTTCGCTGAATAAGACATGAAATGATGTACATGGTACCAATACCAGTAAGTAGGAATGTCTTTTTGGGAAAAATTCATTTTTCTCTAAAAGGTATTTTTTCGAAAAATACTTACCGATGACATGACTTTATGGAAATGTCTACTTCTAGCTCAATTTTAGCCTACTTACCCGTTGTGTGCCCACACAACCCGGGAGGCACTCGGGGAACCCCCCTAGAGGGGCCGAGAGTTGTCTCCCGTTTCCCGCCTTACCGGCTCCGGTCACGAGACCGGCCAGTTTTTTGTGATACTTCGCTCGAAAGCGGCAAGCGGGGCAGGAGGGAGGGTCCTCCGAGTCATGTCATCGGTAAGTATTTTTCGAAAAAATACCTTTTAGAGAAAAATGAATTTGTTTCCTCAAAAACATTACCGATGACATGACTTTATGGAAGAATTGCGATGAGGAGGAGGGTGCCGCGCAACTCTTAATGGTAAACAGCGCCGTCCTCCCAGTCGCAACCTCCCGACAATTTTAGCGAAGTGCATAGATAGGCGCCGGTGGCGCCGGGAGGGAGTGTTGCGCCGCGGCGATGTCCCTCACTAGTGCGAGATTCTCTCTTTGGCCTGCCAGGTCCCTGAGGTAGAAGCGGGCGAATACAGATTCAGTCTGCCAGCCCACGGCTGCCACGATGTCCTTGACAGCGCAGTTTCGAGCAAATGCGAGGCTCGTGGCCATGGCTCGTACCTCATGTGCGCGAACGAATGTGCAGCCTCTTCGCTCCCTGCGGGGAGATATCTTGATACGCGGAGCGTATAACCCAGCGGAGCCAGGACGAGATCGTCTGGGCTGTTATGTCATTCCTGCTGGGTCTCAGAGGTAGGAAGAGGCGCGAACGCCCTCTGCGGAAGGCTTTAGATCGTCGCAGATAAACTCTAAGGGCGCGCACGGGATCCTGTTGCCTGGTCTCCTGAGACAGAGGGTTGGTTCTTAGCAGCCGTAAGGTGATAACCTGAGGTGCCGTCAGAGGAGACCTGTTCTTGGCCAGGAAGGCAGGGTCAGTGAGGAGTTGAACAGCCCCATCCGCTCGGAACTGTAGGCAGGTAGGCCGCGCCGAGAGTGCGTGTAGCTCACTCACCCGAGAGGCGGTAGCAAGGGCCAGCAGGAAGCACGTCTTCGTGTCACATCTGCGAAACGGGCCAAGGTAAGGGTTCAAATCTGCCAGAATTTAACCACGTTAGCACCCAGGGCAGGTCCCAGCGGGGAAGGAGTGAGCGGTGTGTTGGGCGCTGGATGCCGAAGTGACCCATAAGGTCGGCTAAGTCTTTGCAGGCGCCCGGGTCTGGGTGTCCAAGGTGTCGATAAGTGTCAGCGATCATGGACAGGTAACCCCTCACGGTGATGGGGGCCAGGCCTAAGTCTCGAAAGAGCCAGAGGAAGAAGACCGCCCGCTGAGGATTAGTCAGTTCTGTGGGTGACAGGCCGTGCTCAGAGCACCAGGAACACAGGACTCGCCACTTTCCCTCGTAGCCTCGGATGGTGGAAGGTCTGCGGGCCGAAGCGATCACCTCCACTGCTGCACCCGAGTAGCCTCTAGCTCCGAGGGCTTGCCGCACAACCTCCAGGCGTGAAGGAGGAGCCGCTCCGGGCAGGGGTAGAACAGCGGCTGACGCAGTTGCTTGAGCATGGTGCGTGGGGCGGGAAGCAGCAGGGGCGGGTCCGTGGCGAGGCTGAGAAGGTCGGTGGTCCAGGAGCGGTTCCAGGCGAACGGCGCAACTAACAGCAGGACCGCCGAGCATCCCCGAAGCTGGAGAAGGACTTTGGGTATGAGAACCGTCGGGGGGAAGGCGTAAGCCACCAGGCCGTCCCAGGGAATGGAGAGTGCATCGACCGCCCAGGCAAGTGGATCGGGAATCGGGGAGACGAAGAGCGGCAGCTGATGGTTCCACCTCGTGGCGAACAAGTCGACCTGGGGAGTCTCCCACCGGGAACAGATCATCCGAAAGATGTCCTGCCGAAGGGTCCATTCCGTGTGCAGGAGCTGGCCGCGGCGAGACAGCGAGTCGGCTAAGACAATCCGGTGTCCGGGGATGTGTCGGGCTCGAATGGTAATACCCCGGTCCTCGCACCAACGCAACATCCGGTAGAGGGGCCTACAAAGGTCGGGAGCGTGTGCCACCTTGTTTCTGGATGTAAGCCACCATAGTCGTGTTGTCCGAGAGGACGAGTAGCTCCTGGTGTCTGAGGAGATCCTCCCAGAACTGCAGGGCTTGCCACACAGCCTGCATCTCCAGCCAATTGATGTGAGTGTGCGCTAAGTCCGCGGGCCAGGGCCCCGAAGTCGAGAGGAACCGAGGAAGGAAAAGGGCGCCCCACCCCGTGAGGCTGGCGTCGACACAAAGCGAGGTCTGGGGTGGAGGGGCGGCCAGGGGAACTCCCGACGCTAGCCACGAGTGGTCGGTCCACCGACGAAGATGAGGCATCAGCATCTGGGGCACCGGAACCAACGTCGTTAAGTCGCCTGACGACGGGCGCCAATGGAGTAGGAGATGCAGCTGGATCGGCCGGGAGTAGAGACGACCTAGGGGGATAAGGTCCGCTGCGGCGTTCAGCAGGCCCAAGCTGGAGCCAGACTCTGGCGGGGGCCACGTCCTGTCGTGCTAACTGACCGGCTAGGTCCGCAATCTTCTGGATCCGGGGGGCTGGGAGGCGCACCATGTTGAGGTCGGTCGCAAATTCCATGCCCAGGTGCACGAAGCGGCGGGACAGCGAGAGATCCGACTTGCCGTCGTTCACTAGGAAGCCCAAGTGTGCCAGAAGCAGTAGCAGCGCATCCCTGTCCGACGCTAGCGAGGTCTCTGACTGGTTGCGTCGGAGGAGGTCGTCTAGGTAATTCGACGTCGGACTGGAGGAGGACTGTCGGGCCTTGGCGACTACGGCGTCCATCAGCCGGGTGAACACCCAGGGGCTGAGGTTGAGACCGAACGGGAGCGCGCGAAACTGGTATACCACGCCGTCGATCGCAAAGCGGAGGAACCTCCTGGAGGCCTGGTGCATCGGGACATGCAGGTACGCATCTGAAAGGTCCAGGCTGACTGCGAAGTCCAGAGGCTGGACCGCGGCTTACAGGGCTCGTGCAGTCTCCATCCGGAAGGAGGGGGCTGTAATGTACTTGTTCAGGGCCGAGAGATCGATACCGGTCGCCCTCTCCCTCCAGGCTTCGGAACGACGAACAAGCGGCTGTAGAAGGCTGGGGAGTAGGGGACGCATACCACCTCCGTGGCGGCTTTCCTCAGGAGGGAGGAGACCTCTCCCCGAAGAGCGGAGGCCTTCAACGGGTCGCTGGAGATCTCGGTCCAAAGGGGGGAGCGACGCAAAGGAGGCGGGCTGCGAAAGGCGATCCGGAGGTCGGCCGAGACGGTGTCGCAAATCCAGGGGTCGTCGGGAAGTGTGAGCCAATTTCCGCTGAAAAAGGCTAGCCTCCCACCGACCGGAGACCCCGAAGTGGTCGGTGGGGCCAAGGCTGGGGGGCAGTCAGGTAGCCCGCCCGCGACCCGGTCGCCGGGCGGGACGGGGCCAGGCAGGGACACAGGCCCCGGAGGGTCTAGGACGGCCAAGGCGGGGGCCTGCTCAGGGCCGAAGCAGGGCTGACGCAGCAGCGGGTCTAACCGACCGCGAGGCGCGACCCCTAGCCTGTCGGGAGGACGGAAAGCGGCGGGGAGGAGGAGCACACAGGCCAGCGGTCGGGGTTGGAGGCTCGAACGGATGACCAGGTGTCGCCGAAAAGCAGGGGGCCACCCAGCGGAGCACGACGAAGCTGCGCACGCAGGTCAGGTGGTATCCCTCGGCAGGCAAGCAGAAGTGTGTCTCGACGCATCAGGTCACAGTTGGCGGAGGCAGCCATAGCATTAACGGATGAGTGGTAGGCGGCTCGGTTGGCGACTTCCGCTGAGACGAGTAAATCCCCAAGGAGAGGCGTGATAGAAGGCTGCCAAGCGTCTTCCACACGACGAACCAGGGCTTGAGTGAGCAGCTCCAGGAACCCAGCGCAGGCTAAGGTGTTCCGCACCAGAGACGCAGTCAATCCAGGCCACGAGGGAAGGAACGGCGAAGGAGGGCGGAGCCGCCAGCTTGCGACACGGCCGGGGGGTCGATCGCAGGAAGAGGGATGGAGAAAGCCTGGGAATGACCGGCATACCAATCCCGCCGGAAGGCGATGTCCAGGCCAGCCGGCCAGCGACGATCGGAGAAGAACACCGGCTCTCGAGACGCGGGAAGTTGCAGGAGCGCTGAGAAGACATCTCGCAGCTCCTTAAATCCAGGCGGCTGGGGAAGCGACTTGAACCTCTTCACCTGACGCTCGGCATCCACAAAGGCCGAGACCTTCCTCTTCAGGGGGGGGAGAGGCTGGGCAGGAGTCCGCTGGCAGAGTGGCCGCGATGATCCTGGCGGTTTCATCCAAGGCTAGGAGGGTCTCCGCCCGGGACGACGACGGAAGGGACGAGGGGACATCATCACCGACGTCGGAGGGCGAAAGGGAGCGAGCATCCTCCTCCAACAGGGCTGAGACGGAGTCTTCGGGCAGCACGCTGAGGGCTTCTTCGTCCAGGGGGTGGCGAGAAGGCGGGTGAGGCACCAAGGAAGGTCGAAGCTTGGGCGGGGGCGCATCTCGAACCTCACGGGAAGCCCGGGCACGAGCCGGCAGCGACGACGGAGGCGGGGATCGCCGAGGCGACCGCGGGAAGGAGCGAGGAGGGGTCCTGTCCGGTGCGTGGCTTCTTCTGGGTGAAGTACGGCGGACAACCGAAGAGGAGTGCCGATCACGGGAAGAAGGTCGACGACGGCGGAGACGCGGCGAACTCATCGAACTGCGAAGGCGAGCGCGACCGAGCGCGCGACGAGGAGTGGCGGGGGGAGCGGCGACGCTCCCGGCGGGGGGAACGATCCTTCCGGCGGCGCTCGCGGGCGAGCGCGAGTGTCTAGCACTGACGGTGGAACGGGAAAGGTCGGGGGCGCGACTGTGTCGCGTAGGTTGAGGCTGACGTCTCTCCTGGCCGGACTCAGTGAGAAGGGCTCTATGCCGGTGTACAGATCCTCCGGAAGGATCAGCAGGCTTATCGTGGAGAGAGAGAGGAGCAAGGCCAGTCAACGTGGGACGGCTCGTGGCGAACTGCTGCAGGCCGGGCTCAGTGAGGCGGGCGCTTTGCCGGCAAACAGACCCTCCGGAAGGGTCAGCGGGCGTGGCAGCAGTGGCAGTCCTCTGGTCAGCGAACAACGCAGAGTCCCGACGATCAATCCGTTCCGAGAGGCCGAGGCGAGGAAGAGCGGTCGTTACCACAGGGGCGACATCAACAGGAGTGGGACGAGAGATAGCAGACGGAGGTCGCTCTCGCCGGTAAAAAACTCCAGAGGTCAGACCAACGGAACTCCGGCCAGGTCGCACAGACATCGCAGAGATGGTCGAGGCGCAGCCCGAGCAGGGGAGGCAGACCGCATGGTCGTCTGTCGGCCACTTGAAGTCGCCGCCTTGAGCGCAGGTAAGCATTTGGTTCCTGCAACAGACAAAGAGCACAAGGTCGCAAAGGCGGACAAGGGAGCCTAGCCCCACACCAAGGTACTCCAAGCGCCGTGACCACCGGCGCGTAAATAGTGGCTACAGTCTCCCAGAGCTAAAGGGCCTTTAAGGTAGACGAACGGCGTGTGGGTGCCCGAAGGCCCTACGAGAACAGAAACCCTAGTCTACAAGGCAACGTCTTCTCGTAACAGTGAAATACCAAAGGAGAGGAGGCGACGTCCCTCGAGGAGGTTCGTAAAAAAGGTCGTGCAAGGCGCCGAAGTGTAAGCTCAACAACTGGCGCCCACGTAGTAGCAAAGCCGAAAGGAAAGCCCAACGGTAGCCGGCTCTCGGCCCGAGGGCCGGCTGTGGGAAACTACCGCTACCTTACCTCCGAGACGAATCGGGAACAGGGGGAAGGGTAGTCATACACCTCCACAGCGTAGAGGAGAGCAGCAGAACGAAGCCAGTAGAGGCAGGGCACATGAAGAGGCAACGAGCGTAGGCAAGAGAAGGACCGGTCGAAGCGGCGCGAGCGCAAGGCCAGACACGTCTTCTCTGTACGAGCGAAGTAGCAAAACTGGCCGGTCTCGTGACCGGAGCCGGTAAGGCGGGAAACGGGAGACAACTCTCGGCCCCTCTAGGGGGGTTCCCCGAGTGCCTCCCGGGTTGTGTGGGCACACAACGGGTAAGTAGGCTAAAATTGAGCTAGAAGTAGACATTTCCATAAAGTCATGTCATCGGTAATGTTTTTGAGGAAACAAAACAAAAAGATGAAACAAAACATGAGGTATAACCCATGCTTCTCATGACGCCACACACTTTCTTCTCCATGATCTGTGAAAGCATTGCGAGTCAGACACCAATGACGATCAAATTTGGTGCAACAATAAAATGATCACGAATATACCGCGTCTGCGTTTTGGAACAAGCAACACTTACAAAAAAGTGCATGAAAAAAAGACCTCTCTCTTATACTGTTTCCAGCCGTATATAGTTGATGATACTTCTTACTCCCTAGGTCCTTATAGTTCTTTATATATTCTCTTTACCATTTCTCAGACAGGATATACAGTTTTAACAAATACATATGAATTTAGCTAATCTGTTTTCGTTACAGGCTCACTTGGCGGTTTTTGCCGTCAGAATATGGTTATTATGCGATAGATTTATCTATTTTACTTACTTAGATGTGTGTGCATATTTAGCAGAATGACTGCTATACATGTGTGTGGTTTGGTATTTTAGAGTCTGCTTGATTGTGATGTATGTTTTATGTGTTGATCTTAACATGGATGCTCGTCAGTTATGCCGGGAAAAAAAATCCTAATGTTTATGCGCATGGTGATAAAGTTTATCTTATCTTGTACGTATATACATGTATATTTTGTTCAATGGAAGAAAGAAACACTTGCATGACACAATGGTGGCACATGATATCATTGGTACGTCGCGCATGCATCACCATGATCCAACTGCAAGAGGCATAGATTCTCATGCGCCCCCGCAAATGCGGGGGCGCATGAGGATCTGTGCCTCTTGCTGACACCACTCTGAATCACCTTCCCTGTACAGCTGGGGCTCTTTCCAGTTGAATTATCAAAGATTTCACCAACACCGTGGCCACTGGCAGTAAAGGGGTTAAACCAAGACTGAACAACCGCCACACAGTTTTTGTCACAGACACGGTCCTGGCAGGGACACAGTCACGAGCGCAGCATTCTGCCAGGACAGATGACATCCCTCCGTTTCAACATGCAAATCTCTCGTCAGGATGAGCTGAAGATGCCCAGGAGCCCCCACGCAAAAAGCAAGTTATCCTAAATCAGAGTCTGGTCAAAGATGGTAGGCTGAGCCCCTTTGTGGCGAGGAAAGAGAGTCGGCTGCACCCATCCACAGCGCGGAACAAAGGGACCGTTTCGCCCGATCGTCCCCATCGCTGCAGCATTGTTCTCGTAGCAGTCATACTGTTAACCCATTCAACCCTGACGCACTACAGCAGGAGATGGGTCGACCATGATAATTCAAGGGTAGTGCCAGATTAGCTTGGCACCGACAGGCGCCAAGCTAATCTGGCACTACCCTAGAATTATCATGGTCGATCCATCTCCTGCAACAGGTGCATAGTCGTTAAATGACGCCTCCAAAATTTGGGAAATTAATTTTTCTCTAAAATGTATTTTTTCGAAAAATACTTACCGATGACATGACTAACTGGAAATAGTCTACTTGCTTACCAATTTTAGCCTAAGACCCAAAGGGTCCCCCCAGGAGGCTCTCGGGGATCCCTGATAGGGACGAGAGAGCTTTCGGGGATCCCTAACAGGGACGAGAGTAGCCTCCCCTGCCCATCCGGTCAGGCGCCCGGTGGTGTCTCCTTTAGCCTGTTGTCTACGGAGTTACCAGCGGCAAGCGGGGAGGAGGGAGGGACCTCCGAGTCATGTCATCGGTAAGTATTTTTCGAAAAAATACATTTTAGAGAAAAATTAATTTGTTTCCTCAAAACACATTACCGATGACATGACTAACTGGAAGAATGGCAAAGAGGAGGAGGGTGCCGCACAATCCCTTTTAGAAACCTCTTCAGGGACGAAGACGGCCCGTCACTCCTGATCACCCACTCCCGACAATTTTAGCGAAGTGCCGCCTAAGCGCCGAGGGCGCCTGGAGGGAGTGTTGCGCCGCAGAAGTTGCCCACCAGCGTAAGGTTGTCGCGCTGGACTGTCAGGGCGCGGGAGTAGAAGCGGCAATGGTAGATCCGTCCCGCCACCCCACCGCCGCCACAGTGTCCTTAACCACACCGGCGCGGCGAAGGCGAGACGTGCGGCCCTAGCGCGCGTTCCATGGGCGCGGATCTTCAGTGCCCCGGCTCCCTGTGGGGAGAGGTCGCGATAGGCGGACCAGAATACCCAGCGGAGCGAGGAGGAGAACGTTTGGGCTGAGAAGCCGGTTCTGCCAGCGGTCGGCGGCAAGGGACGAGACCGTCCCCTCCGCACGGACTTGGAGCAGGTAGATACGAAGTGCCTGTCCCGGATCTTGCTGCGGAGTGCCCCGAGGAACCGGGTCGTGTAAGCGGCCGAGCGGCGAGGGCCGGAGGCGCTGTCAAGGGAGACCTAGGCTGAGCGAGAAGGAAGGATCCGGGAGTAGCTGCACGGAGCCATCCACTCGGAACTGCAGGCCGGTGGGGCGAGACGAGAGCGTGTGGAGCTCGCTGACGCGGGGCGCCGTGGCGAGGGCCATCAGGAAGCAGGCCTCCGAGTCACGTCAGCGAAGCGGGCCAGATGGAGCGGTTTAACGGTCCGAAGTCAGTCAGGGGAGGACCAGGGAGGTCCCAGCGCGGGCCAAGGGAGAGGAAGACCGGACGCTGCACGCCGAAACGCGCCATAAGGTCGGGCAGGTCCTTGCAGGCGCTGGGTCGGGACGGCCGAGGTGACGGTAGGCGTCGGCGATCAAGAGGGGAAGCAGCTGCCCCAGAGGGCAGCCAACCTTGGTCTTGGACGAGCCAGAGAAGTCCGCGAGCTGAGGAGACGTCAGGCCGACGGTGGAGAGGCGGCGGGGTCAGAGCACCAGGCACGAAGCACGCCACTTTCCCTCGTAGACACGTCTGGTAGGACTGCGGGCTGAAGCGATAGCGTCCGCTGTCGCACTCGAGAAGCCTCCAGCAGACAGAGCTTGCCGCACAATCGCCAGGCGTGTAGGAGAAGTCGCTCGAGGCAGGGGTGGAAGAGCGGCTGTCGGCGCTGCTCGAGCATCGTGCGGGGGGTGGGAAGAGGGAGGGTGAGCCCGTGGCGAGACTGAGAAGGCCGGAAGTCCACGATCCGGTCCGGGAGAACGGCTACCCGGAGAAGGACTGCGTTGCATCCCCGGAGGCTGAGCAGGACTTGAGGACCAGGACCGCCGGAGGGTAGGTGTAAAGGACCAGACTGTCCCAAGGGGTCAAGCGCATCGACTGCCCAGGCCAGAGGTCGGGAACGGGGAGATGAAGAGGGAAGCCGGAGGTTCCACTTCGTGGCGAAGAGGACAAGGGGGGAGTCTCCCAACGAGCGCAGAACCAGCGAAGGATGTCCCAGCGTAGGGCGCAATCCGTGTGAAGAAGCTGCCTCCGTCGCAAGAGGTAGTCTGCCAGTATGAACAGGAGACCTGGACTGAGGCGGTCTGGGAGGGAGAAGTCGCTGTCCGCGCACCAGCGAAGGGGGCGATAGCGGAGGAAGCAGAAGTCGGGAGAGCGGGTTCCTCCTGCGTCTGAAGGCAAGCCACGAAGAGGGGTTGTCGGAAGGACGAGGAGGTCCTGTGTCCAAAGATCGTATCGCCAAGCGCAGAGGGCCTGCCAACTGCAACCAGTCCCAGCGGGTTGACGTGCCGCGAAGTCCGGTTCGCGGGCCAGCGGCCGGCCGACGAGCGGAATTCGGGAGAAGAAGAGCGCCCCAACCGTCGAGACCGGCAATCACGCAGAGAGAGAGGGGCAGTGGCGAGGTCAGGGGGGATCCGGGAGCCGAGCTAAGAATGTCCGTCCAGCGAAGCCGATGTGGCGCAGCACAGGGGAGATCGGCACCAGGGTAGAGAGATCGCCGGAGGACAGCCTCCAGAGGCGGAGTACAGAAGACCGAGGGAAGGAGATCAGCCGCTGCACTCATCAGGAGGAGGAGCTGGAGCCGCAGTCAGGAGGGGACCGCCGCGCCCGCAGCTAACCACGGGCTAGAACGGCAAGGACTGGATCCGAGGCTCGTGAAGACGCACCATGTTGCGGTCGGTCACCCAACCCATTCCCCGGTGAACAGACGGCGAGGGCGAGAGGTCGGACCGTAGGCGCTGACCAGGGCGACCAGGCGAGCAACCGGAGGAGGAGAGCATCCCTGCCCTACGAGGAGGAACCACCGACTGATACCGCAGAAGCAGGTCAACCAAGGAGGAGAATGGCTGGCGGAAGATCGAAGGTCCCGGGCAACCAAGGCATCCACGATCCACGCAAGGACCCAGGGCTGAGGGGAGACCACACCAAGGAGGCCGAGCTGGAAACGGTCCCGTCGACGGCAAGCGAAGACAAAGGCGGGGGCGGGAGGCATGGGGACGCGTAGAAGCAACGGGTAGGTCCAGGCTGGCGGCGACAACCAAGGGCTGAAGGCGACGCAAAGGGTCCGAGGCGGGGGAGCCGTGCCGAGCGATGAGCAGCATCGCAACTTCCCAAAGAAGAGCGGAGACCTGCGCGCGAAGGGCGAGGGCCTTGGTCCGAAAGGGCGGGAACCCAATCCACAAGGGTGGCGTTGGGCCCACAGGCCTAGAAGGGTTCCTTCAGAGACTGCCAGGCAGGGCCGAAGGGCGCGGGTACCCACAGGAGCACGGTAGAGCTGCGACGTCGCATCAGGGGAGATGGTCAAGAAGGAGCCAGGCCGCCACGAACGAAGGAAGGCAAGGGGCGGAGGGTTCGAAGCCACGCGGAAGATCCGCTAGAGCTGGGAAGGGTTGCCGCAAGCACGGGCGCCGGCGGAACCACCGGAGGCCGCGAGCACGAAGGGAGCGAGAGGCCAGCGAACCGGGGAGCCGAAGGCTAAGACGCCAGCAGGCCAGAGACGAACGCAGGACGCCGAGTCATCCCCCGGAGAGGGTCGGGGAGACGCCGGAGGCGAAGGGTGCAGGGAGCGGGGAAGAGGATGTCCCGAGGAGAACGACAGCGCCGCACCAGGCAAAGGTCGACAGGGACCCCGGAGGGAGTCGAGGGGCGGGCGACGACCGTCGGGCGCCGCAACTATCCAGGCGACGAGGGCGAGGAAGTCGATCCCCACTGCACTGGGTGTACCCCTAGGGGCACCCAACCAAGCGCTAACAGCGCGACGTAGCTTCACTTCGGTGAACAGACGAGAACCGGTGAAACGTGGAAGGCCGTAGGCGCCAGGGGAAACGGCCCGAAGTCCCGAGGTACAAGAAGGCCGATCCAGACGCAGTGCGCGAAGCTCAAGTAGGGGGCACGAAGCTGGCTGGGGACTCGACGGCGGAGTCAGCGGGTTGGAAGGAGGGGCCATAAGCCGCGTAGGGTACCAACAGGCGATAAGGGTCACGGTGCCCGGGGCTCAAGGAGGGGGCACAAGCGGCTAGGCGACTCGCCGTAGGAGTCAGCGGGCCCAGAGACTGAGGTCGAAGTGCCGAAGTGAGAACGAAGGAGACAAGGTCGCGGTGCCCGGCTCAAGGAGGGGGGCACACGGACTTAAGCTGGGGCCAAAGGCCGACGCGTGAACTAATTGGCGACCAGGTCGCGGTGCCCAGGGCTCAAGGTGGGGGCACAAAGCGGCTCGGCGATTCGCCGGAGGAGTCCGCAGGCTTAGGAGGGGCCGTGAGGCCAACGCGTCAACAATAGGCGACAAGGTCGCAGTGCCCGAGGCTCAAGGAGGGGGGCACGTAGCCGGCTTGGTGACTCGCCGGAGGAGTCAGCGGGCTGAGCAGGTCCGAAGGCCGACGCGTAGACTAGTTAGCGACAAAGTCGCGGTGCCCGGGGCTCAAGGAGGGGGGCACGTAGCCAGCTAGGCGACTCGCCGGAGGTGTCAGCGGGCTTAGATGGGCCGAAGGCCGGTGCTTAAGCTAATTAGCGACAAGGTCGCGGTGCCCGGGGCTCATGGAGGGGGGCACGTAGCCGGCTTGGCGACTCGCCGGAGGAGTCAGCGGGCTCAAGAGGGGCCGCGAGGCCAAGCGTCAACTTCTTCTTCTTTTTTTTTTTTTTTTTTTTTTGTATGTAACAGGCGACAAGGTCGCGGTGCCCGGGGCTCAAGGAGGGGGGCACGTAGCCAGCTAGGCGACTCGCCGGAGGAGTCAGCGGGCTTAGAAGAAGGGCCAAAGGCCGACGCTTAACTAATTAGCGACCAAGGTCGCGGTGCCCGGGGCTCAAGGAGGGGGGCACGTAGCCGGCTTGGCGACTCGCCGGAGGAGTCAGCGGGCTTGAGTTTTGGCCGAGGGGCCGACGCGTGAACTAAGGCGACATGGTCGCGGTGCCCGGGGCTCCTTTTTACGGGAGGGGGGCACGTAGCCAGCTTGGCGACTCGCCGGAGGAGTCAGCGGGCTTAACGCGTCTACGAATAAGCTACAAACTTACCAGGGACGAGAGGAGTGGCTATCCCATGTCCGAGGGCAGCTGGAACAATTCCGCCGTGCCGCGGAAGGTCCCAAGGAGGCGGAAGTCGCGGGTCGCTCGGCGGTGGAACACCGGAGTAGAGACCAAGAACCTCCAGTCAAGCAGGGCAGCCAGCGCAGCCGATGACAGAGGAGCAGGTGGCACCCGGTCTACAGTATGGCGGACACCAGGCCACTGGAAGCCGCCGTCCTGGGCAGCAACGCACTTGGTACTGCAACACATACCCATACATGAAAGGTGACGGGCGGCGGGCAACTAACGCCGCCAGATAAAGCTCCGAATTAACGAGCAGAACTCACCGTTAAATGCGGAGAGAAAACAAACAGAAGTCCGAGCCAAGCACGACGTCCGGCCCCGCCGGGGGAGACGTAGGTAGCGGACAAGACTTTACCTTTACATGGCGGAACTGCAGAGGGACGAAGCACAAAGCACCGGACACTAGGTCACTGGAAGTCGCCGAACTGGGAAGAGGCGCACTTGGCAACTGCAACCCAAACCCAAACATGAAAGGCGACCGGCGGCGGGTAACAAACCCCGCCATTTAAAGCTTCGAAAATTAAGAGACACGCGAAACTGACAGTGAATGCAAAGACAAACAACAGTAGCTCGAGCGAAGCCCGACGTCCGGCCCAGCCAGGCGAGACGTAGGAAGTGGCCGATACTCCACCTTTCCATGGCGGAACGGCAGAGTGACGAAGCACAAAGTACCAGACAGTAGGTCACTGGAGGTCGACGTACTGGGGAGAGGCGCACTAGATAACTGCAGCCCATACCCAAACATGAAAGGCGACCGGGGGCGGGTAACGAACCCCGCCATATAAAGCTTTGAAATCAAGAAACACTCGAAACTCACCGTGAAATGCGGAGAGAAACCAACAGTAGCTCGAGCGAAGCCCGACGTCCGACCCAGCCAGGCGAGACGTCGGAAACGGCCGAGACTTTACCTGTCCATGGCGGAATGGCAGGGAGACGACGACGGGAGCCTAGAAGGTTCCAGGGCCAGCCAAGAGCACGAGGCACAGACGAGGGCTAGCAGAGAAGACGGAGGCCACGCCAGAAGCGGTAGACGAGAGTCTAGGCAAAGGCAGGCCGGTAAGGGACGGTCGAACCGTACACAGTCTTTCCAAGGGTCAGAGGCTCAGGTAAAAGCGTCCGAACGCTAACAGCGAAGTAGACAACTGGCTAAAGGAGACACCACCGGGCGCCTGACCGGATGGGCAGGGGAGGCTACTCTCGTCCCTGTTAGGGATCCCCGAAAGCTCTCTCGTCCCTATCAGGGATCCCCGAGAGCCTCCTGGGGGGACCCTTTGGGTCTTAGGCTAAAATTGGTAAGCAAGTAGACTATTTCCAGTTAGTCATGTCATCGGTAATGTGTTTTGAGGAAACAAATACGTGCGTCGGGCTGAATGAGTTAAGTATTTCAAACTGTGGACGTCAAGCAGGCAACACCTTGCCAACGGATGTTTGAAGTCTGTGTGATGTTTGACCTACTTCTGGTTTAGGGGAACCTCTGTTCTTCTTTTCCGGTGTGTCGAGTTCCATGCACATGGGTGGAAACAGGTGTTTACAGTCAAATGATGTTGAATGTATCATTCTTGCCCACAGGCAAATGATAGCGAATTGATCCTCACCAAGCAGATGGGTGACATTTCACGCACAAGCATAGCAACAATTGCTTACAGGCAAATGAAGTTGAATGTTTTGCTGTAAACCCCTGTGCGTAAGCAGTCACCAGTACTGCAAACAGTACTGGTGGCTGCACACGCTAGAGGGTTAAAGTTCACTCTTACTCAGTTCCTCATCAACTCGCTGATTGATGTTCTTCCATACACAAGCATAGCAAAACAGTTGTTTACGCTGTCAGATGATGACACATGTTTCATAGTGAGAGCTGGTCACGGTCAAATGATTTCAAATTCTTCATCATCCACGCTGCTTCCCGTCGCCTCCGCCGCCATTGCATCCAATGCTGCGACACAAAACAAAAACTGAGAACAACACAAACCAACTGTGACAAATTATTTCATACACCTGTGGAATATAGCAGGGCTGGTACATGCGCTTTACGTACCTGTGGAATATAGCAGGGCTGGTACATGCGCTTTACGTACCTGTGGAATATAGCAGGGCTGGTACATGCGCTTTACGTACCTGTGGAATATAGCAGGGCTGGTACATGCGCTTTACGTACCTGTGGAATATAGCAGGGCTGGTACATGCGCTTTACGTACCTGTGGAATATAGCAAGGCTGGTACATGCGCTTTACGTACCTGTGGAATATAGCAGGGCTGGTACATGCGCTTTACGTACCTGTGGAATATAGCAAGGCTGGTACATGCGCTTTACGTACCTGTGGAATATAGCAGGGCTGGTACATGCGCTTTACGTACCTGTGGAATATAGCAAGGCTGGTACATGCGCTTTACGTACCTGTGGAATATAGCAGGGCTGGTACATGCGCTTTACGTACCTGTGGAATATAGCAGGGCTGGTACATGCGCTTTACGTACCTGTGGAATATATATAGTATACAAACCAAGGGGAATCACAGCGCTGGACAGACAAACAGTTAGATCCCCTGCCCCCGCCTATCAGGCACCCAATCGCCAGCCCACAGAGAAATACGCAGGTATAGAACAAGACGATCATTTCCATCCTCTGTGGAATATAGCAGGGCTGGAACATGCGCTTTACGCTGATGCTTGGGTGAGAGTGCGAAACCTTGAAATGCCTGAAAATGGTCCGCAGACTAACTATGCCCTATGATCCACGGCCAGCAAGAGACATAAATTCTCATGAGCCCCTGCAAATGCAGGGGCTCATGAGAATTTATGCCTCTCGCAGATGGAAGGACAGTGTTCTGTCTGAATCATAAAGCTGAAATTCAGGCTTCTGGGATTTTTGAAAAAACTTGAATCAGTCCCCAGGGCTGAAGACTGTCAACACATTCTGACGTTCGAGCAGCAGAAAACACATTATCTGCAAGACACGTAGATCAGCATCCACGGGCTTGTGAGAATCAGTCACTTGCAGATCAGTGGCTTTCCCTACCTACATTCAACACATACACCCTAAAGACACTATAGCGAGAGATGGGTTGGCCATGAGAGTTCAAGTGCAGTGACCGATTAGCCTGACACTGAGCTACCTGATCAATCTCCCAGAGCTGGTGCACGAGTTAACCCTTTTAGCCCCAAGGTCCCATTAATTTCTCACATTTCGACTATGTACCAGTTGTAGGAGATGGATTAATCATGATAATTCAAGGGTAGTGCCAGATGAGCCTGCTGCAGGGTCCCAGGGCTAAATGGGTTAACTACACATCTGCCAAAGTAGCAAGCAAAAGTCATCGTACATAATCATGGGTGGGACCGAAAAAAAGTTGAATCCTGAAGCGAGGGTCTTGGGGCACTTTTTAAGTGAAAAAAAAAAAAAAAATTTTTTTTTTTTTAATCTGGAAATCCGGCTGTAGCCGGAAAAGTCCCACCCATGCATAATAAATGTTTTCAAATTCAAGTGCAGAATTCATGTATATCATTTTGCCTTGGTTGATTATTATTTGTTCTTTAAAAATTGTAACTAGTTTAAAAACAATACAGTATTGATGAGGCAGACGCTAAAAATGTTTTCAAATATATCAAATACAAATGAAGAAAAAAAAAGGCAAGATACCTGATGCCTGATGTGACGTTGGAGACGTTTCAAACCCGTAATAAGGGAAGTGTGCCGTTCGATCCTTGTAAATCTCAAACATACTGTTCTTGTTGGCTTTTCCGAATGCCCGCAGCGACTTACACAGGCTGTCGAACTCTTTTTCCGTATCACAGTAAAATCCCTGCACACACAAGGATAATTTAATTTCACCCTTGCGTGTTTCATGCAACAATCAATAAAATCGGGTTTTTTAAGCTAAGCATATGATCTGATTTTTATGGTCGCAACTTTTCCAGTTTTGGCACCTGTCTAATCTTGCTTTGCAGTTGTTCTTTTTAACCCTTTGCATGTTGGTAGCGGTTTCTGTCACGATGATTTCTGTAGGAATCATCGCGACAGAAACCCCGACCATCATGCAAAGGGTTACATCGCCATTCTGAACTCCTGTCCAAAAATGCTGACTGAAAGGGAAGTTCCATAATGGCAGTACTTAGGGAAAGAGCACTAGTAAGGGAGACTGCTGAAGATTGAAATGTGTTGGCTTGTTTCCTATGATCGAACGCAGCCTCCCATCTCAATCCTATGCTGATCTACATGTATCTTTATCCCAAGAACAAGAACAATATAACTGTACTGACGATCAAAACAAATGCGACAACATTCAAGTCATCAGAAACACTGAAGTGTTTCTGATGACTCGAATGTCACATTTTTGTGCGTGTTAGTATACAAGTAAATGACAAAAAGAAAAAGATGTAATAGCTGACAGTCACCTTAGACAAAAAAAAGTCATTTTTTGTAATGACTTATAGAATGCAACGTCACTAACCCTTTAACTATCAGTAGCGTTTATTTATCACGATGATTCCTGCAGAAATCAGCGAGACAAAAAAATCTACCGACAAATGGCCAATTATCAATTCATTACTCATGACGCTGATGGTCAGGAAACTGAAGGTGCTCATGAGAATCTGTAGAAATTACCATAAAAACTACCTCCACACAATTTTTTAAGTCTCGGAAAGCTACAAACCACCGCAACGGAGGGGTCAAGTCGCGTCATGCGCATTCGCCCAGGAAAGGGACAGTGGTACGTTTCGTCCACTGCGTCCCGCTCATGGGGATCGTCCAGATTGCCCGCCGGCTGCGTCGTGTGGGGGTCCAGGTATACCAGCTCCTCACCTGTCAATGAACGCCGCATGTACACATCCTATGATCACTCACCATTTTTAACACCTTCACTGCCAGCCGGCACAGATTTGCGTCTCTGAAATCTTTGTTCACATCAAGCCATCAAAGGAACATGCAGATACAAAGTGGTGTCCGCAAGAGACATTGATCCTCATGAGCCCCCGCAACTGCGGGGGCTCATGAGGATCTATGTCTCTTGCAGTTGGATCGTGTTCGTTTTATCCCTCCAGTAAAGGGGTTAATAAAGTATGGGGAGCAGCCACAGCTCCGCACAGCTTCGCTTTCAAATCGCAACCTTCACCTCACTACACAAATAATGTGCACACTGCTCGAGAATAGTGAATCGAGTCAAACCCAGCCCCTTCACTCTCAAATAAAATGTGAACGCTGCCCAACTACATGAAGCAAGAACGCTGTGGACCCCAACAGCTATGCAAAATGAACAAGACCTGTAGACCGAGGTAGCGCACGAGTACTGAATCATTAGCTCGTCCCCTCACTAAACAACAAAGCTGTAAGATTTGACGATGA
Organism: Semisulcospira habei; assembly: GCA_036245525.1. Classification (NCBI taxonomy): domain Eukaryota; kingdom Metazoa; phylum Mollusca; class Gastropoda; family Semisulcospiridae; genus Semisulcospira; species Semisulcospira habei. The sequence continues at coordinate 15,315,375 of BTPG01000007.1, read as the reverse complement.
AAGCCTAGCCCAATCCTAGAGCGTCCCTCAGGCCCAGGCACACAGCTACAAATGTCATCAATTCATTACATCCTGAGGCTAAAATTGTCAAATGTGTTTACTGTCCTATGAAGGCTACATTACAGATTGTGAGACAGATCAACCATTTTAGTTCAAGGGTGGTGCCAGAATAGCTTGGCGCATAAGGTGTCAAGCTAATCTGGCACCACCCTTGAACTAAACATAGTCCAATTTATTTCAAGCAGTTGTGCATCAGTATGAAAAAGGCTCAGCGATACAGATCCTGATAAGCCTGTGCAAGCCACAGAGCCTCATGTTGTTCTATGCCTCTTGCAAATATTTTCGACTACAAATGGCAAAACGATATGCCTCTCACCAACAAAGCCGATGAACCAATGTGCATGGTTAGGCTTGCCTCCTATGATTCCAACTGACTGGTTGAGGCACAGACAATTCTGGAACACACACATAAACACAAGGTTACAGAGAAATTCAGGCAATTAAGTCATATGCAACAAAGTAAAAAATACTAGCAAGATTAAACCCTTTGATTGTTAGTAGAGAATTTTGACGCAATGATCCCTGTCAGAATCATCGTGACAAAAAATGCTACTAACAGCCAAAAGATTAAATTTGAAATAATTAGCTTTCAACAATTTTTTGTGTGTTGTTGTTTTGTTGTTGTTGTTGTTTTGTTTTTTTTTTTGGGGGGGGGTTGGAGCGACACAATGTATGAAAATAGCAGGATCTGAACATGCCTCTGCTGGGACACAGGAAAATCCTTGCCTCCTGCTGGCCGTAGCAGTGAGTAACACAGAGTTTATTTCTAAATAAAATGTGCTGGTTGTGAATTTGTACTTTGAGAGCTTAGAGGCATAATGTCCGCAAACACAAATCAACATTGATTCATGGATTAAAGTTAGCATTGGTGAAAATATGTATTTTTCTTTAAAAGATATTTTTTCGAAAAATACTTACCGATGGCATTACTATATGGAATACCCCTTAGCTTACCGATTTCAGCCTAAGAACTCTTTGTGTGTTCCTACACAACCAGGGACGCAACTCTAGGGAGTTGTAACCAAGAAACTTGGGTAGTCTCCCTTCCCTCCATAAGGCCACATGAGCAATGTAGTCACGCCAGTCTTACTCCTAGCGTACTGGTGGCAAGCGGGGTAGGTGGGAGGGCCCTTTGAGTAATGCCATCAGTAAGTATTTTTCAAAAAAATATCTTTTAGAGAAAAATTAATTTTTCTCTAAAATGTATTTTTTCGAAAAATACTTACCGATGACATGACTAACAGGAAATAGTCTACTTGCTTACCAATTTTAGCCTAAGACCCAAAGGGTCCCCCCCAGGAGGCTCTCGGGGATCCCTGACAGGGATGAGAGAGCTTTCGGGGATCCCTAACAGGGACGAGAGTAGCCTCCCCTGCCCATCCGGTCAGGCGCCAGGTGGTGTCTCCTTTAGCCTGTTGTCTACGGAGTTACCAGCGGCAAGCGGGGAGGAGGGAGGGACCTCCGAGTCATGTCATCGGTAAGTATTTTTCGAAAAAATACATTTTAGAGAAAAATTAATTTGTTTCTTCAAAACACATTACCGATGACATGACTAACAGGAAGAATGGCAAAGAGGAGGAGGGTGCCGCACAATCCCTTTTAGAAACCTCTTCAGGGACGAAGACGGCCCGTCACTCCTGATCACCCACTCCCGACAATTTTAGCGAAGTGCCGCCTAAGCGCCGAGGGCGCCTGGAGGGAGTGTTGCGCCGCAGAAGTTGCCCACCAGCGTAAGGTTGTCGCGCTGGACTGTAAGGGCGCAGAGTAGAAGCGGCAATGGTAGATTCCCGCCACCCCACCGCCGCCACAGTGTCCTTAACCACACCGGCGCGGCGAAGGCGAGACGTGCGGCCCTAGCGTGCATTGCATGGGCGCGGATCCTCAGTGCCTCGGCTCCCTGTGGGGAGAGGTCGCGATAGGCGGACCAGAATACCCAGCGGAGCGAAGAGGAGAACGTTTGGGCTGAGAAGCCGGTTCTGCCAGCGGTCGGCGGCAAGGGACGAGACCGTCCCCTCCGCACGGACTTGGAGCGCCGCAGGTAGATACGAAGTGCCTGCCCCGGATCTTGCTGCGGAGTGCCCCGAGGAACCGGGTCGTGTAAGCGGCCGAGCGGCGAGGACCGGAGGCACTGTCAAGGGAGACCTAGGCTGAGCGAGAAGGAAGGATCCGGGAGTAGCTGAACGGAGCCATCCACTCGGAACTGCAGGCCGGCGGGGCGAGACGAGAGCGTGTGGAGCTCGGTGACGCGGGGCGCCGTGGCGAGGGTCATCAGGAAGCAGGCCTCCGAGTCACGTCAGCAAAGCGGGCCAGAAGGAGCGGTTCAACGGTCCGAAGTCAGTCAGGGGAGGACCAGGGAGGTCCCAGCGCGGGCCAAGTGGGCGGAAGACCGGACGCTGCACGCCGAAACGCGCCATAAGGTCGGGCAGGTCCTTGCAGGCGCTGGGTCAGGACGGCCGAGGTGACGGTAGGCGTCGGCGATCAAGAGACCCCTCAAGAGAGCTGCTGCACCAGAGGGGAGCCAACCTAGGTCTTGGACGAGCCAGAGAAGAAGTCCGTGAGCTGAGGAGTCGTCAGGCCGACAGTGGAGAGGCGGCGGTCAGAACACCAGGCACGAAGCACGCCACTTTCCCTCGTAGACACATCTGGTAGGTCTGCGGGCTGAAGCGATAGCATCCGCTGTTGCACTCGAGAAGCCTCCAGCAGAGAGAGCTTGCCACACAATCGCCAGGCGTGCAGGAGAAGTCGCTCGGGGCAGGGGTGGAAGAGCGGCTATCGGCGCTGTAAGAGCATCGGCGGGAGGTGGGAAGAGGGAGGGTGAACCTGTGGCGAGACTGAGAAGGTCGGAAGTCCGCGAACCGGTCCGGGCTACCGGCCACCAGGAGAAGGACTGCGTTGCATCCCCGGAGGCTGAGCAGGACTTGAGGACCAGGACCGCCGGAGGGTAGGTGTAAGCGACCAGTCCGTCCCAAGGGATCGAAGGGCATCGACTGACCAGGCCAGAGGTCGGGAACAGGGAGATGAAGCGGGGAAGCCGGAGGCTCCACTTCGTGGCGAAGAGAACAAGGGGGGAGTCTCCCGACGGGCGCAGAACCAGCGAAGGATGTCCCAGCGAAGGGCGCAATCCGTGTGAAGAAGCTGCCTCCGTCGCAAGAGGTAGACTGTCAGGGCGAACAGGTGACGTGGACTGTGGCGGGCTGGGAGGGAGAAGACGCTGTCCTCGCACCAGCGAAGGGGGCGATAGAGGAGGAAGCAGAGGTCGGGAGAGCGGGTTCCTCCTGCGTCTGAAGGCAAGCCACGAAGAGGGGTTGTCGGAAGGACGAGGAGGTCCTGTGTCCGAAGATCGTATCACCAAGCGCAGAGGGCCTGCCAACTGCAACCAGTCCCATCGGGTTGACGTGCCGCGAAGTCCGGTTCGCGGGCCAGCGGCCGGCGGACGAGCGGAATTCGGGAGAAGGAGAGCGCCCCAACGGTCGAGACCGGCAACGACGCAGAGAGAGACGGGCAGCGGCGAGGTCAGGGGGAATCCGGGAGCCGAGTCAAGAATGTCCGTCCAGCGAAGCCGATGTGGCGCAGCACAGGAGAGATCGGCACCAGGGTAGAGAGATCGCCGGAGGACGGCCTCCAGAGGCGGAGTACAGAAGACCGAGGGAAGGAGATCAGCCGCCGCACTCATCAGGAGGAGGAGCTGGAGCCGCAGTTAGGTGGGGAGCGCCGCGTCCGCAGCTACCCTCGGGCTAGAACGGCAAGGACTGGATCCGAGGCTCGTGAAGACGCACCCAGTCGCGGTCGGTCACCCAATCCATACCCAGGCGAACGAGTGGCGAGAGGTCGGACTGTAGGCGCTGACCAGGGCGCCCAGGCGAGCAACCGGAGGAGGAGAACATTGCTGCCCTACGAAGTGGGACCGCTGACTGATACCGCAGACGCAGGTCGACCCAGGAGGAGAACGTCTGACGGAAGAACAAGGTCTCAGGCAACCAAGGCATCCACGATCCACGCAAGGACCCAGGGCTGAGGGAGAGACCACACCGGAGAGGCCGGGCTGGAAACGGACCCGTCGACGGCAAGCGAAGACAACAGCGGGGGCGGGAGGCATGGGGACGCGTGGAAGCGAGGGGCAGATCCCGGCTGGCGGCGACGACCAAGGGCCGAAGGCGAAGCGAAGGGTCCGAGGCGGGGGGAGCCGCGCCGAGCGACGAGCACCAACGCAACATCTCAAGGCAGAGCGGAGACCTGCGCGCGAAGGGCGAGGGCCTTGGTCGGAGCGGGCGGGAACTCAACCACACGGGTGGCGCTGGGCCCACAGGCCTAGAAGGGGTCCTAAGGAGACTACCAGGCAGGGCCGAAGAGCGTGGGAAGCCACAGGAGCACGGTACAGCTGCGACGTCGCATCAGGGGAGATGGTCAGGGAAGGAGCCAGGCCGCCACGAACGAAGGAAGGCAAGGGGCGGAGGGTTCGAAGCCACGCGGAAGATCCACTAGAGCTGGGAGGTGTAACCGCAAGGACGGGCGCCGGCAGAACCACCAGAGGCAGCGAGCACGAAGAGGAGCAAGTGGCCAGCGAACCGGGGAGCCGAAGGCTAAGACGCCAGCAGGCCAGCGGCGAACGCAGGACGCCGAGTCATCCACCGAAGAGGGTCGGGGAGACGCTGGAGGCGAACGGTGCAGAGAGAGGGGAAGAGGGTGTCCCGAGGAGAATGACAGCGCCGAGCAGAAGGCGAAGGTCGGCAGGGACACAGGAGGGCGTCAAGCGGGCGGGCGACGAACGTCGGGCGCCGCAACTATCCAGGCGACGAGGGCGAAGACGTCGATCCCCACTTGCACTGGGTGTACCCAAGGGGCACCCATCCACGTGTGAACCGAGCGCGAAGTAGCTTCACTTCGGTGAATAGACGAGAATCGGTGAACACGTGGAAAGGCCGTAGGCGCCAGGGGAAAACGGACCGAAGTCCCGAGGTATATGAAAGACGATCCAGACGCAGTGCCCGAGGCTCAAGGAGGGGGCACCGTAGCTGGCTGGGCGACCCGACGAAGGAGTCAGTGGGTAGGAAGGAAGGCCATAGGGCCGACTAGGGCACCAACCGGCGATAAGGGTCGCGGTGCCCGGGGCTCAAGGAGGGGGCACAAGCAGATAGGCGACTCGCCGAAGGAGTCAGCGGGCCCAGGACCGAGGCCGAAGTAAGAACAAGGCGACAAGGTCGCGGTGCCCGGCTCAAGGAGGGGGGCACATAGTCGGCTAAACGACTCGCCGTAGAGTCAGCGGACTTAAGCTGGGGCCGAAGGCCCAAGCGTGAACTAATTGGCGACAAGGCCGCGGTGCCCAGGTTTCAAGGCGGGGGCACAGCGGCTCGCCGGAGGAGTCCGCAGGCGTAGGAGGCCAACGCGTCCACAATAGGCGACAAGGTTGCAGTGCCCGGGGCTCAAGGAGGGGGGCATGTAGCCGGCTTGGCGACTCGCCGGAGGAGTCAGCGGGCTGAGCAGGACCGAAGGCCGACGCGTAGACTAGTTAGCGACAAGGTCGCGGTGCCCGGGGCTCAAGAAGGGGGGCACGTAGCCGGCTAGGCGACTCGCCGGAGGAGTCAGCGGGCTTAGGAGGGCCGAAGGCCGGTGCTTAACTAATTAGCGACAAGGTCGCGGTGCCCGGGGCTCAAGGAGGGGGGCACGTAGCCGGCTTGGCGACTCGCCGGAGGAGTCAGCGGGCTTAGGCCGAGGCCGAGCGTCAACTTCTTCTTTTCCTTTTTTTTTTTTTTTTTTTTGCATGTAACAGGCGACAAGGTCGCCGTGCCCGGGGCTCAAGGAGGGGGGCACATAGCCGGCTGGGCGACTCGCCGGAGGAGTCAGCGGGCTTAGAAGAAGGGCCGAAGGCCGACGCTTAATTAGCGACCAAGGTCGCGGTGCCCGGGGCTCAAGGAGGGGGGCACGTAGCCGGCTTGGCGACTCGCCGGAGGAGTCAGCGGGCTTGAGGTTTGGCCGAGGGCCGACGCGTGAACTAAGGCGACGTGGTCGCGGTGCCCGGGGCTCCTGTTTACGGGAGGGGGGCACGTAGCCAGCTTGGCGACTCGCCGGAGGAGTCAGCGGGCTTAACGCGTCTACGAAAGAGCTACAAACTTACCAGGGACGATAGAGAAGACGGAGGCCACGCCAGAAGCAGAAGCCGAGAGGCTAGGCGAAGGCAGGCCGGTAAGGGACGGGCGAACCGTACACAGTCTTTCCAAGGGTCAGAGGCTCAGGTAAAAGCGTCCGAACGCTAGCAGCGAAGTAGACAACTGGCTAAAGGAGACACCACCTGGCGCCTGACCGGATGGGCAGGGGAGGCTACTCTCGTCCCTGTTAGGGATCCCCGAAAGCTCTCTCATCCCTGTCAGGGATCCCCGAGAGCCTCCTGGGGGGGACCCTTTGGGTCTTAGGCTAAAATTGGTAAGCAAGTAGACTATTTCCTGTTAGTCATGTCATCGGTAATGTGTTTTGAAGAAACAAATACATTTGTTTCCTCAAAATCCATACCGATGGCATTACTATATGGAAGAATAGCGAAAAGGAGGAGGGTGCCACCCAAAAAACCTGCCACTGCCCTAAGCTTTGCCACGAGGGGCAACCTCCTGACGATTTCAGCTAAGAGTGACCTATGGCGCCTGAGGTGCCTGGAGGGAGTGTTGCGCTGCCAAGAGGTCTCCGACGAGGGCCAGGTTGTCTCGTGGCCGTAGAGGTCTCTAGGATAGAAGCAGGCGAAGGTGGACTCTGCTGGCCACCCGACAGCCACTACAATGTCTCTGACTGTGCAGTTGCCATCGAATGCGACGCTCGCAGCGACAGCTCTGACCTCGTGTGCCCGTATCCTCTAGCCCCCTCCGGGCAGATATCATTGTATGCGGAGTGGATGACCCATCGCAGCCAGGATGAGATCGTCTGAGAGGAATGTCAGCTCAGCCTGGGGCCAAGGGCAGGAAGAGGCGAGTGCGGCCAATCTTGAAGGGCTTTACTCTGCGCAGGTAGACTTTCAACGCTCGGACCGGGTCCTGCAGTCAGGACGTCTGGGTCCGGTCAAACCTGTGAGCGGGCGGAGACTCCATCACCTGTTCTGCGGCCAAGGGGAGTCTATTCTTGGCCAAGAAGGTTGGATTCGTCAGGAGTTGTACTGAGCCATCGGCCCTGAACTGTAGGCAGGCCGGGTGGGTCCACTGACAGCGCGTGCAGCTCGCTAACTCTGGCCGCTGTGGCGACGGCCACATGGAAGCAGGTCTTCCTGGTCACAACCGCGAGGCGGGTCAAGGGAAGAGGTCCAAACTGACTGGGGTTCAACCAGGTTAACACCCAAGGGAGATCTCAGCACAGAAGGAGAGAGCGAGAGACCGGCTGCTGGAGTTCGAAGTGGGACATCAGGTCTGAGAGGTCCTTGCACGCTCCTGGGTCCGGCAGGCCCAAGTGCCAGTAAGTGTCGGCAACCATGGAAAGGTAGCTTCTGATGGTGATCGGGGCCAAGGTTTGCTCTCTGAACAGCCACAGTGAGAGAAGAACTCGGCCAGCTGAGGCATGGTCAGTGTCGTGGGGGACATGCACTTAGACTCGCACCAGGACTGTAGGACCCTCCACTTTCCTTCGTACACCCGGCGGGTGGATGGTCTACGGGCTGTAGCGATCACCACCACTGCTGCATTCAAGAAACCTCATGCTGCGAGGGCTTGCCACACAACCGCCAGGCATGCAGAAGTAGTCTCTCTGGGCTGCTTCAGCATCGAGCGAGGCGTGGGGAACCGGAGAGGAGGGTCTATGGCGAGGCTCAAGAGGCCTGTCGTCCAGCTCCTGTTCCCACTAAACGGGGCCACGAGGAGTAGGACCATGTTGCATCACCAGAGCTTGAGTAGGACCTTGGGCACCAGCACTGAGGGAGGATAAGCGTAGGCCATGAGGCCCTCCCAGGAGACGGAGCGAGCGTCCACTGTCCAGGTGAGCGGGTCCAGGATGGGAGCGGGAGCTGCTTGTTCCATCTGGTCGCAAACAGGTCGATTATGGGCATCTCCCAGTGCACACATATCATCCTGAAGATGTCCGGATGGAGGGACCCCTCGGTGTGGAGGCGCTGACCCTGTCGAGAGAGAGTCTGTGAGAACAATCAGGTGGCCAGGGAAGGGCCGCGCTCTAAGTGCAATTCCACGATCTCTGCCCCACAGGAGAATCTGGTACAGCAGCATGCAGAGGGACGGGGACCGTGTGCCACCTTGCTGCTGGTTATAGGCCACCTCTGTTGTATTGTCGGACAGTATCAGGACTTACTGACCGTGGAGCCACAACTCCCAGTTGATGAGCGTCATCCAGACAGCTTTCAACTCTAGCCAGTTGAAGTGCTTGTCTCGGAGTTCCGAAGGCCACCGACCCGAGACGGCACTGAGCTCCCCAGCCAATGAGGCTTGCGTCCGAGCAGAGTGAGAACTGCGAGGGGGGGGGGGGGGGGGGGGGGGGGGGCCAAAAGTGGCACTCCTCTCCCCAACCAAGTCTGTCCATCAGAGAAGGAGAGGCCAGATCAGCAGCGGAACTGGGATCAGGGCAGCGAGATCTCCCGAGGACAGTCGCCAGTGGAGCAGAAGATGGAGCTGGCGCAGTGCAAGTAGAGCCGGCTGAGGGGTGACCGGTCTGCCACTGCACTCATTAGACCCAGGAGCTGGAGCCAAGTCCTGGCCGGAATCGCGTCGGCGAGAGACATGTGGTGGGCTAGGGACGACAACTTCAGGATCCGAGCCTCCAGGAAACGCACCCTGTTGAGGTCGGTCAAGAATTCCATTCCGAGGTGAAAGAACCTGTGAGACGGAACGAGGTCTGACTTCCCTTTGTTGACCAGGAGCCCGAGCCGGCGAAGAAGCGCTAGGAGTGCATTCCTGTCCGCCTCTTGCGAGGTCGCATGCTGGTTCTTGAGGAGCAGGTCTTCGAGATAATTGGAGGTAGGGCTTGAGGAAACCTGCCTGACTTTGGCCACTACGGCATCCATGATCCTCGTAAAGACCCAAGGGCTGAGGTTGCGACCAAAGGGGAGGGATTGGAACTGGTAGACCACTCTGCAGAAGGCGAAGCGCAGGTAACTGCGAGCCATAGGGTGCAAGGGTACATGTAGGTACGCGTCCCAGAGGTCGAGACTGACAGCAAAGCCCATAGGTTGAACCAAAGCTCTTGCCGTTTCCATGCAGAAGGGTGGAGGGGGGGGGGGGTGGCGACAATGAACTTGGTCAAAGCACAGAGGTCTATGACTGGTCGCCACTTACCGCCAGGCTTTGGAACCACGAAGAGGTGACTGTAGAAGGCCGGAGAGTCGTGGCGGGCTACTACCTCTGTGGCGGCCTTCTGGAGCCGAACGGAGCTCTCTCCCTGAAGAGTGTCTGCCTTGCACTGGTCGACCAGCACGTGCATCCAGGGAAGGGTGCTCCTCAGCGGTGGGGGGGGGGGGGGGGGCCTGAAAAGATATCTGGAGGCCCTCCGAGATTGTGGCGAGAATCGAAGGGTCTTCTGGCAGCAGCAACCACCACTTGTTACTGTGCAGCGCTAGTCTCCTGCCGACAGGATACCCTGCAGAAACGGCAGGGGCAAAGGAGGGAGAGAGTCACTGGGCCCTCCCACCCGAAGGAGGGAGAGAGTCACTGGGCCCTCCCACCCAGGCTTCCGGGCTTTCCTGGGCCAGGCGGAAGCCAGGACCGGGAGGGGGTGGGAGCGACTGGCAGGTGCCTGACGTCTGGTCCTGAGAGGAAGTCTGGTGACAAGCTGGGAGGTGGGACTGAAGCTCCGCAGGGCACGACCCTCTTCCTTGCGGGCAACTTGAAACCGGGAGAAGTCCACTCTGGGAGCGCTAGGCCACGGGTTTTTAGCAGAATCCTTAACCTCCTGCCAGGTGGATCCGAAGAGAAGAGAACCGCCCAAGGGGGCACAGTGGAGCTGAGAGAAGACGGTCGTGGGGATGCTGGGGTAACTCTTCCGAACGGCGTAACGCCTCATAAGACACAGTTCACTGCAGCCATCAGGGCATTGGTCGTGGTGTGGAGAACCGCGCGATTCGCCATCACAGCCAAAGAGTGGATGTCCTGCAAGTGCGTCTCACTAGGCCGCTCCCAAAATTCCTCCACACTCCGCACCACAGCCTGCATAGCCAGATCCAGAAAACCCGCACAAGCCAGGGAATTACAAACTTGCCGTGCAGTCGAGACCGGGGGGGAAGAACCGTCGAACCTGCAGCTTGCCTCCAGTCTGTACCTCCGTCACTGGATCCACAGCCAGAAGGGGGCAGACGAAAGCTTGGGAGTGACCCACGTACCACGCTTGTCAGAACTTGATGTCAACGTCCGCCGGCCACTGAGTGTCCACAAAGCAACCCATATCCCGCAGCCTGCCCTGGCGCAGATGCTCAGTGAAGGCGTTCGAAAGATCCAAAATCCCGGCGGCTGAGGAAGAGAATTGAACCGTCTTGCCTGGAACGGGGTGTCTACCGAGGCTGAGGCCTTCCTCTTGAGAGATAGTGAAGGTGGGCAAACCTCCGGAAGAAGAAAAGCAGCGATCAGACGCAATACCTCGCCCAAGAACCCGAAGGTGCATCTCCTGCAGTATGGGGTGCGGGGAGGGCTGTGGGGGAGGGAGGCGGAGGAACTGACATGAAATACCAAGGTTGAAGCTGAGTCCTCCAGGTGAAGACTGAGGGCATCCCCGTCGCATTCCGATGCCGCGGGTGAGGCCGAAATGAACCGTCGCCTCGTGGAGAGACCAGGTCAGGCAGGGTCCAGTAACGTCTGTCAGAGGAACGCACCGAGCACCTGTGCGCAGAACGATGGGCAGGAGAAGGCCAAGAGGAGCGATGAATGCGGTGGCACTCTGGCTGTCTAGGAACCTCTGTAGTGCTCACCTGCGCGCTTGCTCGCTGTCGCGAGAGGGATGTTGGCTCCTCCCGGAGTCCCCTGAGGCCGGAAATGAACCTCACAAACCAGATAGGTGAGGCTAGCGCTGGCAGAATTGTCAGTACTCAAACCAAGGGGAATCACAGCGCTGGACAGACAACAGTTAGATCCCCTGCCCCCGCCTATCAGGCACCAAATCGCCAGCCCACAGAGAAATACGCAGGTATAGAATAAGACAATCATTTCCATTCAAATGGAAATGATTGTCTTATTCTATACCTGCGTATTTCTCTGTGGGCTGGCGATTTGGTGCCTGATAGGCGGGGGCAGGGGATCTAACTGTTGTCTGTCCAGCGCTGTGATTCCCCTTGGTTTGAGTACGGAAATGAACCGTCGCCTCATGAAGGGGTCCTCGTGAAGCTTCGAGGAGAGTTTGGCCGCTGGTCGCCAGGCAGTCTTCCCCCGAGCGCAAGGGGTCCCCGAATGGCTGGGGACCTGGCTGCTCCGGAGAGTTGAGACAGACGAGAAGGTGAAGGACTTTACCCATGTCGTCCCGAGCGAGCCTCAGCGCTAAATGGACTCCGTCGAGCACTGGAAGAAGCTGAAGGCCGGCACTGACTTTGGACTTCTGCCTGAGCTCGTCTCCTCGGTGTGCAGGGCAAGGTCTCAGCCATCAATTGCAGAGGACTACGCGAGACTGGCTGCTGTGTCTCGGCCATCACTTGCAGAGGGCCATGCGAGACTGCACCGTCTGTCCCAGCCATCGCTATGAGAGGGCTAAACGGGACTGAGTGCTGTGTCCGGCGGGAAGCAGGTCCGACAATCTCCGAAGTTGCGCGTCTGCGCAGACCTGTGGGGCTTGGTCATGCGGGGGTGGACGGAGGGTCTTGTGCCGACCGGTCACTTGCCAACGGCCTGGTAGGGTCCCTGGACTTAGTGAAGGTCGTTCCCCCCCCCCCCCCCCCCCCCCCCCCCACAGCTGGGACCACTTCCGCTCCTTCCACGACATGTACTTCTCGCAAGTACAGGCAGAGGAGCAGCCGGAGCAGAAAAGACACAGAGTATGTGAGTCGGTCGGCCACTGATAGCCCTTACACTTCCTACAGGTGCGAAACTGTGCACTGCAACACAAAGCACAAGCCATGAATGCAACCGCACGTGGCCAGTAACGAACGACCCCGTGAAAGGACTCACAACACTGTCCGAGGGCTAAGCCCGGTCTAGTCCCAAAATTCGCCAAATTCCATGGGGTATGCCCACGCCACCGTAAATCAAGACGGCCTTCTCGTAGGCATAACCCGAGGCCTTACCTCGCCATCTTCTTAGCCACTAGTAGAAACTTGTGAACGTAGCGTAGCCGTAGAACGTAATTCAATTCCAAACTGGGAAGGCTGAAGCCGGTGAACCGTTCTCACGGGAAGCTAAGGGTAAGACTGGCGTGACTACACTGCTCATGTGGCCTTATGGAGGGAAGGAAGACTACCCAAGGTTCTTGGTTACAACCCCCTAGAGTTGCGTCCCTGGTTGTGTAGGAACACACAAAGGGTTCTTAGGCTGAAATCGGTAAGCTAAGTTGTATTCCATTATAGTAATGCCATCAGATTTGAGGAAACACACACACACACACACAGACATTTCCCAAGTACTTCTGGTTTGGTTGTGTTTTTTGTACTTTTGTGTTTTGTTTTGTTTGTTGTTGTTGTTGTTTTGTTGTTGTTGTTTTGGCTGTCCTCTCCTGCAATCTATATATGAATTTATAGTTTTGTTCCAGTTCAATTTTAACCCTTTGGGCGTCGGCAGAGATTTTAGTCATGATGATTTCTGCAGGAATCATCGTGACTAAAACCATTACTGACACCAAAAGGTTTAAAGGGGCACACCCGACCTTTTTTAATGCTTCAGTTCACAAAAAGCTTTTACTGGGCTTCAGTATACACACCCACTTAGACAGTGACCACCCTATTGTCCCACCAAATGCTTTCTTTCGTCCGTTCAAAGTGAAAGGAGGCCCACCGGAGTCTTGTGACTGAACGCCATGAAAAGATTGCTTCTGATAGGCGATAGTAGCTGACGTCATAACTATTCTATATGACCTTAGGTCATCTGCATAATTATAACCAATCAGAGACAAGATGGTGGATGAACCAGCGAAGAAAACAAGAAAGTATCATCGACTCGCGCCGACAATGACAGATTCGGAACTGAAGAGAAGAAAGAGGAAGAGAGACAAGATAACCCCCAAGTAGAACTGACATTGGACGAGGGAAAATAGACATGTGGCAACGCGTAAAGCAAGAGCTTGGCTTGACTGCCCATCTAGAATTTGTCCCTTTCCTGCAGAATCAGTGAGTAATCTACGGTCTTTGTCGATCTTCCTGTAGTTCTGCGAGCGCTAGTGATTTTCAGAATTCATGATCTTCAGTAGAATTTATCTCTTACTGATTTTGCAAGATTTTAAACCTGTTTTATCATATAGTTGCGTGCAGAAAGTGAGTATAACTACCATGTTTTGTTTCAATGATGGAACATGTTGCATGTTTCTGAGGGGTAAAAGATCAAAGGTCAAACTAGGCCCGGCACCGTGGACACAGGCTCGCCGGCTTCAGTTGCGAGTCACTGAAATAAGCCACGCCCTCGTCACAATCGTTACTAGTAAATACTAACAGGTTAAGCGGAACCCGCATTGTGATTTTAAGCGGAACCCGCATAGCGAATATGGAAGGTTTATTCTACTTTTCTCATGAAAAATTACGTCCAAGGGATGCCGGAAAATTAATTTTTCTCTAAAATGTATTTTTTCGAAAAATACTTACCGATGACATGACTGTCAGGAAATAGTCTACATGCTTACCAATTTCAGCCTAAGACCCAAAGTGTCCCACCCAGGAGGCTCTCAGGGATCCCTAACAGGGACGAGAGTAGCCTCCCTTGCCCATCCGGTCACGTGCCAGGTGGAGCCTCCTTTAGCCAGTTGTCTACGGAGTTACCAGCGGCAAGCGGGGAGGGGGGAGGGACCTCCGAGTCATGTCATCGGTAAGTATTTTTAGAAAAAATACATTTTAGAGAAAAATTAATTTGTTTCCTCAAAACACGTTACCGATGACATGACTGTCAGGAAGAATGGCAAAGAGGAGGAGGGTGCCGCAGAATCCCTTTCAGAAACCTCTTTAGGGACGAGGACGGCCCGTCGCTCCTGATCACACACTCCCGACAACTTCAGCGAAGTGCATACCTAAGGCGCCGGGGGCGCCCGGAGGGAGTGTTGTGCCGCAGAGATGTCGCCCACGAGTGAGAGGTTGTCGCGCTGGATCGTCAGGTCGCGGAGGTAGAAACGGGCAAAGGTGGTTTCGGCCCGCCACCCCACTGCAGCCACAATGTCCTTAACCGCGCAGTGCAGTCAAAGGCAAGACTTGCGGCCATGGCGCGAACTTCATGGGCTCGTATCCTGAGGGCCTCTGCTCCCTGTGGGGAGAGGTTGCAATAGGCGGACCGAATAACCCAGCGGAGTCAGGAGGAGATCGTTTGGGCAGAGATGTCAGTTCTGCTGGCGGTCAGAGGCAAAAAGAGGCGAGTCCGTCCCCTCCGTACGGACTTGGAGCGACGCAGGTAGATACGGAGTGCACGCACCGGATCTTGCTGCCGAGTCTCCCGAGGAAGGTCGGGTCCTTTAAGCGGCCGAATAGCGATGACCTGAGGGGCCGTCAAGGGAGATCTAGTCTTAGCGAGGAAGGAAGGATCCGGGAGAAGCTGAACGGAGCCATCCACTCGGAACTGCAGGCAGGAAGGGCGAGCCGAGAGCGTGTGGAGCTCACTGACGCGGGCTGCCGTGGCGAGGGCCACCAGGAAGCAGGTCTTCCGAGTGACGTCCGCAAGGCTGGCCAGATGGAGCGGTTCAAAACGGTCCGAATTCAGCCAGTGAGGACCCAGGGGAGGTCCCAGCGTGGAACGAGGGAGCGGGAAACCGGACGCTGCAAGCCGAAATGCGCCATAAGGTCAGCCAGGTCCTTGCAGGTCCCCGGGTCGGGACGGCCGAGGTGACGGTAGGTGTCGGCAATCATGGAGAGATAGATAGCCACGGATGGTGATGGGAGTCAAACCTTGGTCTTGAAAGAGCCAGAGGAAGAAGTCCGCGAGCTGAGGGGTCGTCAGGTCGACGGGGGAGAGACGACGGTCAGAGCACCAGGCACGAAGCACTCGCCACTTTCCCTCGTAGACACGTCTGGTGGAAGGTCTGCGGGCTGAAGCAATAGCGTCCACTGCCGCACTCGAGAAGCCTCTAGCGGAGAGGGCGTGCCGCACAATCGCCAGGCGTGTAGGAGAAGTCGCTCAGGGCAGGGGTGGAAGAGCGGCTGGCGGGGCTGCTTGAGCATCGTGCGAGGGGTGGGAAGTGGGAGGGGCGGTTCCGTGGCGAGACTGAGCAGGTCGGTGGTCCACGATCTGTCCCAGGAGAACAGGGCCACCAGGAGAAGGACCGCGTTGCACCCCCAGAGCTTGAGCAGGACTTGGGGACCAGGACCGTCGGAGGGTAGGCGTAGGCAACTAGTCCGTCCCAAGGGATCGAAAGCGCATCGACCGCCCATGCCAGCGGGTCGGGAATCGGGGAGACAAAGAGGGGAAGCTGGTGGTTCCACCTGGTGGCGAAGAGGTCGACAAGGGGAGTCTCCCAACGCTCGCAGATCAGGTGAAAGATGTCCCGGCGCAGGGTCCATTCTGTGTGAAGAAGCTGGCCCCGCCGAGAGAGGGAGTCTGCCAGAACGTTCAGGTGACCTGGAATGTGACGGGCTCGGAGGGAAATGCCGCGGTCCTCGCACCAGCGAAGGAGTCGGTAGAGGAGGATGCAGAGGTCGGGCAAGCGGGTCCCTCCCTGCTTCTGTATGTAAGCGACGACCGTGGAGTTGTCGGAGAGGACAAGGAGGTCCTGTGTCCGAAGATCGGGTTCCCAAGCGCGGAGGGCCTGCCAAACTGCATTCAGCTCCAGCCAGTTGATGTGCCGCGAAGCTAGGTCCTCGTTCCAGCGGCCGGCCGCATAGCGAAAACTCGGGAGAAGGTGAGCGCCCCACCCGGCGAGACTGGCATCGACGCAGAGAGAGAGACGGGGCAGAGGTGAGGTCAGGGGAATCCCGGAGCCGAGCCAAGAAACGTCCGTCCAGCGAAGCAGATGGGGCCGCAGCATAGGAGGTATCAGCACCAGGGTGGAGAGATCGCCGGTCTCCAGTGGAGGAGAAGATGCAATTGAAGAGGACTAGAGTACAGACGACCGAGGGGAAGGAGATCTGCCGCGGCACTCATCAGGCCGAGGAGCTGGAGCCACACCCTGGCGGGGACCGCCGCTTCCTGCGCTACCAAAAGGGCGAGGTCGGCGAGTTTCCGGATCCGAGGCTCGGGAAGACGCACTTGGTTGCGGTCGGTCAAGAACTCCATCCCCAGGTGTACGAAGTGGCGAGAGGGCGAGAGGTCGGACTTGCCAGCGTTGACCAGGAAGCCCAGGCGGGATAACAGGAGGAGAAGAGAATCCCTGTCCAGGAGGAGAGAGGCCACCGACTGGTTCCGCAGAAGGAGGTCATCCAAGTAGTTGGAGATCGGGCTGGAAGAAGAACGGCGAGCTCTGGCTACCACGGCGTTCATGATCCGCGTGAAGACCCATGGGCTGAGGTTGAGACCGAAGGGGAGGGCCCGAAACTGGAAGACAGTCCCGTCGATGGCAAAGCGGAGGTACCCGCGTGAGGCTGGATGGATCGGGACGTGCAGATAGGCATCGGACAGGTCCAGGCTGACAGCGAAGTCCAAGAGCTGAACGGAGGCGCGAAGGGACCGGGTTGTCTCCATCCGGAAGGACGGGGCGGCGATGAACCGGTTCAGGGCAGACAAATCGATGATCGGCCTCCACTTGCCTCCAGGCTTGGGGACTACGAACAGTCGGCTGTAGAAGGCGGGAGTGTCGGGGAGAGCGACGACCTCTGTAGCAGCTTTCCCGAGAAGTGCAGCGACTTCTCCGCGAAGGGCAGCGGCTTTGGGCGGATCTGCAGGGATCTCGGTCCACAGGGGAGAGCGCCGAAGCGGGGGCGGGGAACGGAAGGAGATGAGAAGACCGTCGGAGACCAAGGAGAGGATCCACGGGTCGTCCGGGAACAGGGAGCGCCAGACGTCTCCGTGCAAGGCGAGCCTCCCGCCGACAGGGGACCCTGAAGCGGACGGCGGGGGCGGCGGCGGGCAGTAGTCAGGGGGCCCTCCCACGCCCAGGGCGGCGGGCGGGCTTGGGCCAGGCCGGGACGGCTGGGCGGGCAGAACGGGCGGGGCGGGCACGGCCAGGACCGGGCGCACGAGGGGAGGGGCGAGAACGGGAGGCCGAGGCGGAGGCTGGGGCCGTAGAGGAGGGTCTGACGAACCGCAGGGCTCGACCCAAGGCCTTGCGGGCTGGCGGAAAGCGAGACGAGGGAGCGCTGGGCCAACAGTCCTTGTTGGCTTCCTTCAGGGCCTGCCAGAAAGGGCCGAAGAGGAGGGGAGCGCCGACTGGAGCCCGGCGGAGCTGTGATCTCACATCAGGGGGAAGACCCGGGCAGGACAGGAGCACCGCATCACGCCGCACCAGATCGCAGTTGGCGGCCGCTGTCATGGCGTTGACGGAAGAGTGGTAGGCCGCTCGATTGGCCGCAACTGCCAGGGAGTGAAGGTCCGACAGCAGTGGAGGAGCGGAAGGAAGCCAGGCCGCCTCGATACGGTTGATGAAGGCTTGCGTTAGCAGCTCCAAGAAACCGGAACAAGCGAGAGCGTTGCGGACGAGGGAGGCAGTATGCTCCAATCCTCGAGGCAGGACACGCTTGAGCTGGGAAGCGCCGCCGGCGAGCACTAGGGCAGGCGGATCCACGGGAGGCAGAGGGCATGAGAAGGACTGCGAGTGCCCAGCGTACCAGGCCTGCCGAAAGGCGATGTCAACTCCGGAAGGCCAGCGACGGTCGGTGAAGAAGTCAGAGACCGGCGCAGCGTCTTGCTGGAGATGCGCAGAAAGGGCGTCTGAAAGGTCGCGGAAGGAAGGCGGCTGGGGAAGCGACTTGAATCTCTTCACCTGACGCGCAGCGTCCACAAAGGCGGCCGCTTTCCTCTTCAGTGGCGGGGAAGAAGGGCACGAATCCGCGGGCAGGCAGGCCGATATGAGCCGGGTGGCGTCGTCCAAGGCTCGGAGAGTCTCGCCACGAGGGGTGGACAAGGTAGCTGGAGACGCCGGGTCCTCCACGAGCGAGGGGGGAATGACTGCCGGACCCAAGGAAGGCCGAAACAGAGTCCTCCGGCAGCAGGCTTAAGGTCTCTCCATCGATGGCAGGAGGTGGCTGGGGAGAAGCCCGAAGCACAGGTGGCAGACCGGCGCGCACAGGGGGCGGAGGAAGAGCTGAGGGGCTAGGCTGCCGACGCCGAGGGGAAGTGCAAGGCGAAGGATGCTTAGAACGAAGCGAGCGCCGGTCCCGATGGGATCGACTACGCCGAGAACGAGGCGGAGTCCTGACGTCTCTATGACTCCTACGAGGGGAGCGCGGAGAGCGGCGCCGAGAGGACCAGGGTTGCGGCGAACGACTGCGCCAACGGGAAGCATAGGAAGAAGCCGAGCATGACGACGAAGAATGCCGGGGGCTACGAATCCTATCGACGCGACGGGGGCTAAGCCGACGGTCCCTAGAGCGGCGCCTGGAAGAACGGGAACGGTCTGTCCGGTCACGCGCAGGCGGACGAGGAGACGAATGTCGCGGTGCCCGGGGCTCAAGGAGGTGGGCACGTAACAGGCTATGCGACTGGTCATAGAAGTCTGCGGGCTTAGAAGGGGGGGCCTTAAGGCCCACACGTCTAGAACCAGGCGACAGGGGTCGCAGTGCTCGGGGCTCCTTCTCCAGGAGCGGGGCACGACTAGACGGAGAGGCCGAAAGGCCGACGCGTCTGCGAACAGGCGACAGCGGTCGCAGTGCTCGGGGCTCCTTCTCAAGAAGCGGGGCACGAATAGACGAAGGGGCCGAAAGGCCAACGCGTGTACTCACAGGCGACAGCGGTCGCAGTGCACGGGGCTCCTTCTCAAGGAGCGGGGCACGACTGGATGGAGAGGCCAAAAGGCCGACGCGTCTACTCACAGGCGACAGTGGTCGCAGTGCTCGGGGCTCCTTCTAAAGGAGCGGGGCACAATTAGACGAAGAGGCCGAAGGACCAACGTGTGTACTCACAGGCGACAGCGGTCGCAGTGCTCGGGGCTCCTTCTCAAGGAGCGGGGCACCATTAGACGGAGAGGCCGCAAGGCCGATGCGTCTGCTAACAGGCGACAGAGGTCGCAGTGCCCGGGGCTCATGGAGGGGGGCACTAAGCCGGCTAGGCGACTCGCCGGAGGAGTCAGCGGGCAAGGGCGGTGCGGACACCGTAGCAGCAATAGTCTTACCGAGAAGACGAGGCGTGCGTATCTCCACGTCCAAGGGGGGGAGCTGGACTGGGTCCCGGCGAGCTGTGACAGGTCGGTCGCGCCGGTAGAACCTCCAAAGCTCCGACCAACGAACCTCCGGCCACGAAGAGCAGACAGTGCAGGGGAGGTCCGAGGAGCAGCCGGAACACGGAAGACAGAATTTATGCCGGTCACTGGGCCACTGAAAGTCGCCGCACAGGGGACAGGTGCGTACTTGATAACTGCAACACAAACCGAAAGGTGAGAGGCGACCGGTGGCGGGAAACTAACCCGCCAAAATAAGTTCCGAACGAGAAAACGAGTGAAGCTCAAGCCGAAACGCGGGAAGAAACAAAACAGGTCGAGACAAGACCGACGTCCGGCCCAGCCGGGCGAGACGAAGGAAACGGCCGAGACGTTACCTTTCCCTGGCGGCGCCAAAGCGCAAACCACCGTGAGCGACGAGAAGACGCAGCAAGGCCACAGGCCCAGCAGCAGCACGAGGCGCAGACGAGGGCTGGTAGAGAAGGAAGGCCACGCCAGAAGTGAAAGACGAGAGGCTAGGCGAAGGCAGAGCGGAAAGGCCGGTCTGAAGCGTACAAGTCTACGAAGGGTCAGAGGCTGTGGAAACGCGTGCGAACGCTAACAGCGAAGTAGACAACTGGCTAAAGGAGGCTCCACCTGGCACGTGACCGGATGGGCAAGGGAGGCTACTCTCGTCCCTGTTAGGGATTCCCGAGAGCCTCCTGGGTGGGACCCTTTGGGTCTTAGGCTGAAATTGGTAAGCATGTAGACTATTTCCTGACAGTCATGTCATCAGTAATGTGTTTTGAGGAAACAAACATCAGTACACATGTACACTGACACATGTGACCTCGTGACCTGCAGTATTGTAATGCACAGATAGTCGGCTGGGTTCTGCCTTGTGATGTAGGCTCATAAATATGCATATTAATTCAAAACAAGGCCGATGCAGACGATAAATCCGTGACTTGGGTACAAAAAACAATACACCCTCAAAACGATAAATTTTGACATTTGGCATTGTACTTATACCATAAAGCTCTAAGATAGTACACAAAGGACCCATACACATACTGTCAGCAGTTTCTGTTGCAGACATTTTTCTGACTGTGTTGAGATGCTTGATCCTGGGGAAAATAACTTTAAGGTTATGGAAGTCTTTGCGCTGGAAATTTTCTCACTTCCATCTTGCCATTGACCAACCTTTACGCATGAACAATATATTATGAAAATGGAATGCTCACACACCTTCAAAGCTCTGAAGTAGATAGGGTTGATGTCTGTCAGACCGAGTCTTAACGGCACTATTAACAACAGCGGTTTCCAGTCACCCCTACTACTCAGTCCTGTGTCCCCCTGCGACTGGTTCCCTTGTGGAGGGCTCACTGATCCTTCACCTGGCGTCCACGCATCGTTAACAAAGCGTGAAAATCGCTGTTCATCCATCGTGCTTCCTGATACCTCACAGCCATCGCCATTCACAGCTGCCGCAGATGACGACGGTTGTCTAGCGCAACTGCGACATTCTTCCCCTGCAAAATTCAGACAAAAAAACATGACCACCAAGTGTACAAAATGCACAGAAATAACCAACAAAGGAGAAGAAAATATGCTGTTGGTAGCGGTTTTTGTCACGATGATTCCTGCACTGCCATATGCAAGCTACATTATAGTACTGACAGATAAGGATATAGACCAATGGCTTTAGTTCAAGGGTGGTGCCAGAATAGCTTGGCACCTAGAGGCGCCAAGCTATATTTCTGGCACTACCCATGAACTATTTTAGACAAACTTATTTCACACACTGGTGTATTCTGAATGATACGGGTTAAACAAAGAAAACTGTTTAACCCCCTTGTGCATGCAGCCACCCGTACTGTCAACTGTATCGGTGGCTGCATGCATAAGGCGGATAGTGAAAAAAAATCATTTTGCAATAACAAGGTCTGTTTTCATCGTTTCTTTGTTCGTTTTTTCCTCCTATGAGACAACAAAGTCAAGAAACGAGGATTCAGCCATATGCAACATGTGTGTTCATTATGGTCTTCCTAATCACTCTTCCAGTGTTGAATGGGGTATTTCAACCTCCATCATTCATGATTTTATGGATTATAATAAGATCTCAAGGAGCCTCGCTTATTTTGCGTTTCATGTCACAGCAGGCCATGAATCCAAGAGAGATGTCGCATTTTGGATAGAAAAAGAACAAATTGGAAAGAATGACGTAAAAATAATGTTGTAGGTCGCAGTGACGCAAACAATGAGGTGAAGGTCTCAAGAACATATGAACCAGCCTTTACAGTTCAGCAGTAGTGCCAGATTAGCTTGGTGCCTGAGACAGCACCAAGCTGATCACAGTTGACACTACCCTTAGACCATCATACCTTATCCATTCATCCATCCCTCAATGTGGTGATTTTAACCATTTGCATGTCAGTAGCAGTTTTTGTCATGATGATTCTTTAGGAATCATCATGACAAGAACCACTACCGACACATAAAGTGTCAAATGTGTTAAATGTGTCTAAAAATAGCTATACATAATTTACAATGCTTACTGATGTCATCCTCTATCACAGAATTGTCGAGAGCCACATGGATCGTGAGATTACTCCATTCGTCATACCCCGCTATCCGCCTGCAGACAGACCAATCATCAACACAGAATAAGCACTGGTGAAGATTGACAACTGTGATTACGCAGATGGGCAGGTCCATGGACCACCTAAACACCTGCACTGTACTTAATTTTTTTGTATTTTTCATTTTCAAAACACATTTCTGGAGAGAAGAACCCAATGGAGAAAGAAACACGCTTAGAAAAGACAGTTACAACACAGTTGTGTTGCAACTGTCTTTTCTATAAGCGTATTTCATTCTCCGCTGGGTTTTTCTCTGCATTTTTCACACTTGGCAGTCACCTTTTGGGTCTGGATTAAACATATTTCTGGATTTTCCTATAATCCTGACACAAAATTTCTACTTTTCTAAAAGTCTAAAAAAAAATGTATATCTGACGTGGTAACACTTGCATAATAAGGCCAGTAAACTCAATAGCCTTTCATTATATCAGGCTTTCTGCGTATTTGATGTCCAAATTTTGACAGGAACGGTAAAAAAAACAGAAGGCCATCCATCCCGGGACGGATAAATGTTGAGGAAAAAGAAACTTATTCCTGCCGTGTTTCATGTATGCGACGGACTGTAGCGAACCTGGGATGGATTTTTTTGTCATGCTGTCTGTCCCGGGACAGATAAATACTGAGGAAAAAACGAGCTAATTCCTGCCGTGTTTCAAGTACGTGACAGACTGTAGAGAGCCTGGGATGGATATTTTTGTCATGCTGTCCATCCCAATGATGAACAATTTTCACTCCTAGCGGAAAGCCTGGATATGGGTCTTTTTTCACCCTATTTTGAAACATATATGAAATGTATTTTGCTCTAAATACTAACCGATGGCATTATTATTAGGAATGGTACACTTAGCTTACCGATTTCAGCCTAAGTTCCCTTGTGTATACCTACACAACAAGGGAAGCAACTCCTAGAAAGGAGTAACCAAGTGCTTGAGTATCCTCCCTTCCTCCATATAAGCCACGTGAGCAGTGGTGCCACTCCAGTCTTACTCTTAGCGTACTGGTGGCAAGCGAGGCAGGCGGGAGGGTCCTCTGAGTAATGCCATCGGAAAGTATTTCTCGAAAAAATTTATTTTAGAGAAAAATACATCTGTTTCCTCAAAACCCTTATGAATGGCATTACTATTAGGAAGAAAAGCAAAAAGGAGGAGGGTGCCGCCCAAAAGCCTTCCTGGTCACATCCACGAGTCGCGCCAAGGGTAGCGGCTCAAAACGGGTCGAGTTCACCCAAGTCAGCACCCACGGGAGGTCCCAGCACAGAATCAGTGAGCGGGGGACAGGTCGCTGGCAATCCAGTGCGCCATCAGGTCGGAGAGGTCTTTGCACGCTCCCGGATCAGTTCGAACCAAGTCAAGTCAAGTCAAGTCAAGAGTTTTTATTGATGTTGGCACTTCGGCCATTTTCACATGGAGAGCGTATACATATCAGTTCAATACCACAAGAATATAACCTGGGGTATATTGACATTTAAAGTTGAAATGACAGTTCTCATAAAAGACATTATCACGTGACACAGAAATAAGCAATCAATCATTGGAACATATCGTTGTTTCTCTTTTTCGTCTCTCGAAACATTTAAAAAGGAACCATGCGAACTGTCTCGTTCTAGATGCATTTTCACAGGATAACAACTGAGTGAGTAAAACACTTTCACGGTTGTTATCTACGGTTGCCCAAAAATCCGGGCGCAAGTCTATATACTTCTGACAGTAAAACACAACGTGAGCTTCGTCTTCGATAGTTTGTGGGCAAAAGGGACAGTCGTTCATTCCATCGGTAACGCTTCGAATAAAACGATTCCTGTGTGTCTGGATATCACTTACTCCGAGCCTAAAGCGCACCAGGGTATCTCTGAAACATTTTATTCGAATATCTTTAAAATATGATTCACATTCCAGAGTAAACTTATACGTTCTGTACAGCCGAAAACGTTGACTGTCCCTGAGGCCGGCGAACCACTCTTGACGAACAACATCGACAAGTCTCTGCTTAAACTCAGACACAAAGCACCTTTCATTCCCTACTCCTTGGTTCATCCAAACAAAGTTAAATCCTGTATTCTCTAAAGTGGCTTGTACTTTTGATACCCAATTTAGCTTTCCGTTGTTATCTAAATTTGACAGCAACATATATGCTTGCTTTGGTATACGATCGGTAAATCCATCTTAATAATCTTAAGCCAAAAACGTATAGTTTTCATACAACAATTCACAAACAGTGGGTACCTTCCAAGCTCGCCGTATACCATGTCAGTGGGAGTTCGGACAGGAACAGAAAGAAACCTTTTACAGGCGTACAAGTGTACTTTCTCAGTGGGACTATCGTCGTGAAGGAGGGCCCATATTTCAGAAGCATACAAGTGTTGGTTGTACGACTGAATCAAAGAGTTTGAAAAAGGTTTCTTTTGTCATACCATCAATGCGGCGAAGGGCTCTGATAATATCGGCGGTCGCTCTCTTTCCCTTAACGGCTAGCTGTTTTGCGCTCTGGAAGGTACTCATTGTGGTTGTGAAAGTAAAACCTAAATAAACGTAACTGTTTACTACTTCAAGTTGTTCGCTTCCGATAAACCATTTTTCACATTTGCTCAGGAAACCACCTTTCCTGAAAACCATGACTTTAGTTTTGTCACAGTTGATTTGCAGCCCTAGTTTACAACAAGTACTAACTAGACAATTAATCTGATTTTGCAGACCAGATGGTGAACATGAAAGTAACACTAAATCGTCAGCAAAAAGTAAAACGAACAGTTCCGCTAGTCCTGACCACAATTGAATGCCATGTTTTCCATCCATAGATAATTGTTCAGCTAGCTCGTTGATAACGAGCGAGAAAAATGTCGTACTGGCCACGCAGCCTTGTCTTAAACCCTGGGGACAGTCAAAACAGTCAGTAAGACCATCTCGTACAGTGTCTGCGATCATGGTGAGGTAGCCTCAGATGGTAATAGGGGCCAAGTTCTGTTCCCTGAAAAGCCACAGGAAGAACTCTGCCAGTTGAGGCATCGTCAGTGCCGTGGGGGACAGGTGCTCAGACTCGCATCAGGACTGCAGGACCCTCCACTTCCCCTCATATACCTTGCGGGTGGATGGTCTGTGAGCCGCGGCGATAGCCTCCACTGCCATATGTGAGAAATCTCTTGCAGCGATGGTCTGCCGCACAACCTCCAGGTCTCTCCTGGCAAGGATGTAAGAGATCCCACCCAGGCTGTTTCAGCATCATGCGAGGGGGAAGGGTCCGTGGCGAGGCTCAAGAGGTAAGCTGTCCAGCTCCTGTTCGAACTGAACGGGGCCACGAGGAGCGGGACCGTGTTGCATCCCTTGAGCTTCAGCAGAACCTTGGGCACCAGCACCATGGGAAGGTAAGCGTAGACCACGAGGCCCTCTCAGGAGACGGACAGCATCCACGGCCCAAGCTAGGGGGTCTGGGATGGGCAAGATGAAGAACGGGAGCTGCCTGTTCCATCTCGTCGCGAAAAGATCCATCACGGGTGTCTCCCAGGGTGTACAGACCAACCTGAAGATGTCCGGGCGGAGGGACCACTCTGTGTGGAGGAGCTGACCCAGCCGAGAGAGGGAGTCCCTGAGCACATCCAATGATCCGGTATGTGTCACGATTTCTGCACCATAGCAGACCAAAGCCGCAAGATCGTCTGAAGACGGCCGCCAATGGAGCAGGATGCAGCTGGAGCAGGCGTGAGTAGAGCTTGCCAAGGGGTAAGAGGTCCGCCGCTGCGCTCATGAGACCCAGAAGCTGTAGCCAGATCCTGGCCGGGACCGCTTCCGCGAGGGACACTAGGTGGGCTAGCCTTCTGGATGCGCGTCTCCGGTAATCTCACCCTGTTCAGGTCGGTCAAGAATTGCATGCTGAGGTGGACGAACCTGCGAGACTGAGCGTGGTCCGACTTCCCCATGTTGACCCGAAAACCGAGCTTTCGTAGAAGCGCCAGCAGCGAGTCCCTGTCTTGCTCTAGCGAGGCAGCATCCTAGTTCGTGAGGAGCAGGTCGTCCAGATAGTTGGAGGTAGGGCTAAAAGAAGCCTGTCTGGCCTTGGCCACTACCGCATCCATGATTTTCATAAACACCCAGGGGCTGCGGTGGAGGCAGAAGGGGCGGCGCCACCCTTCACCAGAGCGTCGGCTCGGGAGAGCGGGTCACAGCTCCGAGAGGCGGAGTGACGTCGAAAGGGAGAGTCCCGCAATCCTAAGGGGGGCCTGGATACCCGCAAGGGATGGCACTGGCAGCGGTCCAACGAGGAAGCCACGGGGAGTCGAGAGACTGTCGTCGGCCTAGGAGATGGAATACTTGATGGGCGAGACTGGCCGTAGGCCGTAGCTCTGTATCTGCGCCGTCCTGAGCGATCTTCTGCCCGAAGAAAACTCTGCCATGCGCTGGCCCCCACCACCAGGTGACTAGATGCAGCTGGGGTGAGACTCATGAGAGGCCGGAGGCAGGTATCCACATCGTCCTGAACGTACCTCTGTCTGATGATGCCTCCGCCGTGCGCTGGCCCCGTCCACCAGGTGACTAAATGCAGCTGGGAAGAGTGGGCCTTGAGAGAGTGTCAACCCTGGAGATTCACTACTCGAGGGGTGAGACTCATGAGAGGCAGGAGGCAGGTATCCGCGTCGTCCTGAGCGTGCCTCTGTCTGATGATGCCTCTGCCGTGCGCTGGCCCCGTCCACCAGGTGACTAGATGCAGCTGGGAAGAGGGGGCCTTGAGAGAGCTTCAACCCTGGAGATTCACTATTCGAGGGATGAGACTCGTGAGAGGCCGGAGGGAGGTATCCATGTCATCCTGAGCATGCCTCTGCCTGATGATGCCTCCGCCGTGCGCTGGCCCCAGTTACCAGGTGACTAGATACAGCTGGGAAGAGGGGGTGCTGAGAGAGCGTCAACCCTGGAGATTCAATACTCGAGGGGTGAGACTCTGGGGAGGCGAAAGCAGGTATCTGCGTCATCCTGCGCGTGCTTCTGCCTGATGATGCCTCCACCGTACGCCGGGAGGGGTCCCAGCCACCAGGTGCCTAGATGCAGCTGGGGGAGGTGGGGGGGGGGGGCCTGAGAGAGTGTCAACCGCCCTGGAGATTCATTACTCGAGGGTTAAGGCTCAGGGGAGGCCGGAGGCAGGTATCCATATCGTCCCGCGTATACTTCTGCCTGATGATGCCTCTGCCGTGCGTCTATGAAACCCTGGGGGGCTGGGAGGAGCGGGGACGGGAGAGGGGATGAACACCGACTGGTCCCGTGTCGAGAGCATGGGTGGTTCCAGGGAAGCTCGCACCGGTAGAATTCCCATAAGCTGGACCCACATCTGCTCCTTCCAGGAGGCGCACTTCTCGCACGTATGGGCAGAGCAGAGAAG
Organism: Semisulcospira habei; assembly: GCA_036245525.1. Classification (NCBI taxonomy): domain Eukaryota; kingdom Metazoa; phylum Mollusca; class Gastropoda; family Semisulcospiridae; genus Semisulcospira; species Semisulcospira habei. The sequence goes on along the minus strand of BTPG01000007.1, from coordinate 15,288,013 downwards.
ACACAGTGTGGGGGTCACTGGGCAACTGAAAGCCTTTACATCTACGACAGATAGGTCACCTACCATGCTTCCACACGACAGGGCCAGGGATGGTCGTCCGGGCCCGGCGAGAGTACAGCCTCAATGTCGGATATCGCCCATCCGGTCATGCCTCCGTCTCACGCTGGGAGAGGTACCCTCGCCCCTATTGCTACTACGAGCGGGGAGGGACACCACAAGACTCCGCCTACCACACTTTTTATCCGAGCGGGAGGGGAAGTCATGCGAGAGGACAGCCCCAAATGTCGGACATCATACATCTGCGTCTAAGGGGGACCAGGTGGCGTGGGGCAGGTAGAAGTTCCGCCACCAATCGACCATATTCAGCTCACGCAGGCGGGTTCCGGGTGGCAACCAGTCGCTCTGGAAACCCCAGTAGAAACCCCATAGCTGTGACCACCGCTGCTCCCTCCAGGTAGCACGTGCCGCAAGATCAAGTCCGAGACTCGAGGGATGGCCGAAAGTGGCTAGAGTGTCGCCTGTTGCTCGCTGCCGTCTGGTTGCGTCTCCGCTCTGAGCTGGGAGAGGAACCTACACTCTTATGGCCACCTCTAGTGGAGGGAGGATGGGGGGGGGGGGGACGGCACCATGCTTTCCTCGTCTAAGCGGGTGGGGAGAGACATGTGTGCCATGCCCAGGCCTGCCAAGGCCTGCGAGCGGAAGGCCACGAAGGCAGTACGCCGTTCCGTCTGGTCATCCCTGAGCATGCTCCTTTCCGACTGTGCTATAGCGGTATTCGCGACAGCAGTCTGGGGGCTGAACAGTGGGGACACGGCAGGCACAGAAATGTGGCGCTGAGTTATCGTAAGCCCGAACCCCTCCAACAGGTGCGAACTCGCGTATGGCAAGAGGGGGGGGGGGGGGTGGTAGAATAAACCGGGCGGCCCGACACTCCACAACTTCGGTATCCATTTCAGCCCTCTTTCAAAATTCAAATATAAATGATCCGAATTCCCACTGTGGGAGCGCGCTTGAGCCCGCGCTTAGTACGACTCGAATGTTTCGTTTTCAAGTACAGTGTGTGAGTAACGTGCGGGATCCACGTGAGTGTACCTGCTGGGCTCAGCGCATGGCGGCACTGCAAGCCGGTCTGCAACGGGACAAAGCGCCCAATTCTCAAAAGGGATCCGGTCAACCTTTTATGATTTGATGAACAGAAAACTTTGCCTGTCCGACATGCCTGTAAGCCGCTGTGACTGGACAAAGCGTCCATTTAATGCGCTGATTTATTTATTTATGCTGCACATGGCCTCTAACAAACCGGGGAACAGAGAACGAACTCACGGGTGCACCCGTGTGTCGCCAAACGGTCCCAGGCGCCTTAGCGCATGTGCCCGCTGGGCGACAACATGCACACTTTCGTTGTGCATGTCCATCTGTGTGTTATCTATTGTACTGTTGCTTATATATATATATATATATATATATATATATATATATATATATATATATATATATATATATATATATATATATATATATATATATATATATATATATATATATATATATATATAGCCGTGCAGGCACATCCCGCAGCGGGACACTCATCATTAGCAATATACTACCAACCAACCAACCCAAAAGCAAGCTGCAAAAATATTGTAGTAGCCGCGGGTAGTGCCAAGGCCTGGCAGTAGGGGAGGCAGAGGTCCAAGGCAGTACCCGAGACCTTACCGTGTCAGCAACGAAGAGGCTAGGAAAAAGGAAGCCAAGCCACCAGAGCACTGCTCCTCCCCTGTGGCACATTCTCTCTGTCAGCGCCCACGTCACTTAGTTCCCAGACATTTACCCATCCAAAGAGTAACCGAGCCCGATGGAGTCTAACGCCGGTAAGCCCGAGAACTGGCAAAGACCAGGCAAGGTCGCAAAAGCCGTAGAAAAGAAGGCCAAAAACCAGTAGTACATCCATTCACTAGGAATCTAAGTGTAAGACTGGAGTGGCACCACTGCTCACATGGCTTATATGGAGGAAGGTAGGATACTCAAGCACTTGGTTACTCCTTTCTAGGAGTTGCTTCCTTTGTTGTGTAGGTATACACAAGGGAATTAGGCTGAAATCAGTAAGCTAAGTGTACCATTCCTAATAGTAATGCCATCGGTAAGGGTTTTGAGGAGACAAACTGTTCAATTTTGTAGTCTTCATGCATTCGATAGAAATTCATGCATCATATCAGCTTTAACCCGTAGGCTGTCAGTAGCGGGTGTTTGTCACGATGACTCCTAAAGGTAATCCCCATTCGTTCTCTCTCTCTCTCTCTCTTTCTGGCCTCACACGCACACATTCACTTTTGCTTGCTCCTGCGCGCGCTTACACACACTCTTGTCTCTCATGTTCAGTTTCTCTCTGAGTCTCTCTGACAGGCAAAGTTTTCTGTAAAAGAAAAATGAATTTTTTTTCTAAAATGTATTTTTTTGAAAAATACTTACCGATGGCATTACTATCTGGGAATACACTCTATTGCCTATAGATTTCAGCAAAATTGTGTGTAGCACACAACTGGGGAGGAGACACCGGGGATCCAAGCACTATGACCCCGGGTGGCCTCCCCTTACTACCCTATCCCGGCGAGCACAGGGCGACCTCGTCAGTTTCACACATAGCCACAAGAGGCAAGCGGGGCAGGCGGGAGGGCCATTCGAGTAATGCCATCGGTAAGTATTTTTCAAAAAAATACATTTTAGAAAAAAAATTCATTTGTTTTTTCAAAATACATTACCGATGGCATTACTATCTGGGAGAATGGCGAACAGGCGGAGGGTGCCGTATCTAACCACAACCCAACCACTCCGCCGGCCCCCTCGAGAGAGAACTCCCGACGATTTCAGCTATGATGTGCCTAAGACGCCAGCAGCGCTCGGAGGGAGTGCTGGGCCGCGGAGATGTCGCCCACCCGTGCCAGGGAGTCACGTCAGCCGGATAGGTCTCTTAAGGTAGAAGCGTGCGAAAGTGGAGTCTGAGCGCCGGCCACCCGCTGCCAAAATATCTTTGACCGAGCAGTTGCGGTCCAGGGCTAGACTGGTGGCTACTGCTCTCACTTCATGCGCCCGGATTTGTAAAGGCTCAGCGCCGCGTGGGGAGAGGTCTAGGTAGTCTGACCTAATCACCCACCGCAGCCAGGATGACACGATCTGGGCCGAGATGTGGCGTCTGCCCGCGGACAAGGTAAGAAGAGGCGCGAGCGCCCCCGGCGCTGCGGCTGAGAGCGGCGCAGGTAAATCTTGAGCGCCCGCACTGGGTCCTGTTGCCGCGATCCAGGGGAGAGGTCCGCTCCACAGAGGGGCCGTATCGTTAGCACCTGAGGAGCCGCCGCGGGCGGCGGTTCTTGGCCAGGAAGGACGGATCGGAGAGCCTCTGCGCAGAGCCGTCGGAACGAACCGCAAACAGGCTGGGAGCATCGAGAGCGCGTGAAGCTCGCTGACTCGGGACGCTGTAACGAGAGCCAGAAGGAAACAGGTTTTCCGGGTCAAGTCTGAGAACCGAGCCAAGGGGAGGGGCTCAACCGGTCCGTATTCAACCACGTCAGTACCCAGGCAAGATCCCACCGGGGTACTAGGGAACGTGAAACCGGACGTCGGAGTTCAAAGTGAGCCAGAAATTCGACAGATCCTTGCAGGCGCCTGGGTCCGGAAGACACCGGTGACGGTAGATGTCCGCGAACGTAGCGCGGTAGCCCTTGATGGCGACCGGGGCTAAGCCCCGGTCGTCGAAGAGCCACAGGAAGAACTCCGCCAGTTGGTGGGAGGCTAGGTTAGTGGGAGGGTGCCCATGGGAGGTGCACCAGGTCTGAAAGACCCTCCACTTGCCTTCGTACACCTTCCTTGTAGAGAGTCTGCGGGCTGCTGCAATTGCCGCCACTGCTGCATCCGAGAACCTCTAGCGGCGCGGGCGTGCCGGACAACCTCCAAGCGTGTAGGCGGAGGCGTACGGGGCACGGATGGAAAAGCCGCTGACGGGGCTGCTTGAGCATCGTGGAAGGGGTAGGAAGCTCCAGAGGAGGGTCCGTCGCAAGCGCGAGGAGGTCCGTGGTCCAGCTCTTGGTCCAGTTGAAGGGGGCCACCAGCAGGAGGACCGCCGAGCATCCTAGAAGCTTCCGCAGTACCTTCGGAACGAGGACTGCCGGGGGGTAGGCGTAAGCAATCCGGCCGACCCAAGGAATGGGGAGCGCGTCCACTGCCCAAGCGAGTGGATCCAGGACTGGCGAGACGTAGACCGGGAGCTGGCTGCTTCATCTGGTGGCAAACAGATCCACTAGCGGCGTTTCCCAGTGAGAGCAGAGCAGGCGAAAAATATCCGGGCGTAGGGACCGCTCCGTGTGGAGCAATTGTCCGCGACGAGACAGGGCGTCCGCCTTCACGTTGAGGTGGCCAGGGATGTGGCGGGCTCGTAGGGCAATGCCTCGATCCCTGCACCAGAGGCGAAGGTGGCACCGAAGAACGCAAAGGGAGGGCGAGTGAGTGCCACCCTGATTCTGTATGTAAGCCACCACCGTCGAGTTGTCGGAGAGCACGAGGACGTCCTGATTGGCCAAGGTCTCCTGCCAACGTCGAATGCCAATCCAACTGCCTTCAGCTCCAGCCAGTTGACGTGATTCCCGAACAGCTCCCGAAGCCAACGCCCGAGGCCGAGAGAAATCCGGTAACAGGTGCGCGCCCCAGCCGGCCTGGCTCGCCTCTGTACAGAGAGACCACCGAGGCGGCGGGGAGTGTAGGGCACCCCCGAAGCCAGCCAAGCGAGGTCCGCCCACCTCTCGAGGTGAGGACGAGCCCGAGGCGTGACAGGTACTAGATCCAACAGAGCGCCCGAGGGTCGCCAGTGAAGAAGGAGACATAGCTGGAGAGGCCGAGCATAAAGTCTGCCCAAGGGAAGCAGGTCCGCAGCCGCCCTGAGGAGGCCCAGGAGTTGAAGCCAGACCCTGGCGGTGAAGGAGGATCCCATCCCCATCGAAGTCGCTAAGTCGACTATCTTCTGTCGCCTGGCCAGAGGCAGGCGGGCAAGGTTGAGGTCGGTCAGGAATTCCATCCCCCGATGTAGAAACCGTCGAGAGGGAGAAGAACGGATTTCCCCAATGAGTAGGAAACCTAGACGACGCAGAAGGGAAAGCAGGGCATCCCTGTCCGTCTGGAGGGCTGCGGAGACCAAGTTGCGCAGTAGAAGGTCGTCCAAGCAATTGGAGGCCGGGCTCAAGGAGCGCTGACGGAAATTGGCTATCACGGCGTCGAGCAGTCTTGTAAACACCCACGGACTGATGTTGAGGCCGAAAGGAAGGGCGCAGAACTGGTAGACGATCCCCCCAAGTCAAACCGAAGGTAACGGCGAAACGACGGATGAATCGGGACGTGCAGATAGGCGTCTGACAGATCGAGGCGGATCGCAAAGTCCATCGGCCGGAGGGCCGCACGGAGTGTCCTGGCCGTCTCCATCCTGAATCGAGGGGCCAAGCATCCTGAATCGAGGCCAAGCTGATAAGCATCCTGAATCGAGGCCAAGCCTGAATCGAGGCCAAGCTGATATGAATCGAGGCCAAGCTGATAAGTCGATAACTGGCCTGGTTTGGGAGCTAGAAGAGTCGGCTGTAGAACGCCGTAGAGTCCTGCCGCAAAACCACCTCTGTCGCCGCTTTGGTGAGGAGGGTCGCCACTTCCCCGCGCAGAGCGTCCGCCTGTGTGCCGTCGAGCGGTTCCTGGGTCCACAAGGGTGCTCAGCGAAGAGGCGGAGGCGACAGGAACGAAGTTGCAGGCCTGCGGTAACGGTGGAAAGAATCCAGGGGTCGTCCGGGAACAGCGATCTCCAAGATCGCTGAAGAGCGACAGCCGCCCGCCGACGGGAGGCCCGATTAATGAGGCGGGGGCGGAGGCGGGGGCGAGTCAAAGAGCCCGACCGCGGCCCGATCTACGGGCACCGCGGGGCCAAGAAGGGCGAGGGGCGGGGCCGGCCTGAGTAGCCTGGAATGGACGGGCCCGACCTCGTGAAGATCCGACTGTAGAGAAGGAGGGCCTGAAAGACCGCTGGGCACGACCCCCGCCGTGCGGGGGGCGCGAAAGCGGGTCGAGGCTGGGTTAGATGCAGGCTTGGGCCACAAGTCCTTGGAAGATTCCTTAAAGGTGTGCCAAGTGTCGCCGAACAGCTGAGGACCCCCTAAGGGGGCGTGACGGAGCTGGGTCTTCACTGACAAGGGAAGGTCCGAGCAGAGGCGCAAAAGGGTATCCCTCCTCCAGAGGTCGCATTTGGCAGCCGCTGCCCTGGCGGTGGCGGAAGAATGGTAGGCGGACCGGTTGGCCGCTATCAGGATGGACCGCACGTCACGAAGCGGGGACTGAGCCTCCAGGTCCCACGTATCCTGTAGGCACTGCAGTGCTGCCTGGGTAGCCAGTTCCAAACCCGAGCACGCCAGCGAGATCCGCGCTAAGGAGGCGATCCTGTCGAGAGGCCGAGGCCACGAGTTCTGGACGAGCCTGCGGCCGCCCGCCTGTAGTAAGGCCGCCACATCCACCGCTGGAAAAGGTAAGGCGAAGGCTTGGGAGTGTCCAGCGTACTAGGCCTGGCGGAAGCTTAAGTTGATTCCCACCGGCGACCGAGCGGCGGTAAAGTATCCCGTGTCGCCGAAAGCGTCGTTACGCAGCTGGGCGGAGAAGCATCGGTGAGGTCCCGGAAGCCGGCTTGCGGGAGGGACTTGCGGCGCTGGACTTGCCTCTGCGCGTCGACCATGGCCGAAGCCTGTCTCTTCGGAGGAGGCGAAGGCGGACAGACGTCGGGCGGTAGGGACTTGGCGATAAGCCTTGAAGCCTCACCCATAGCGTGGACCGACTGTGATCCGAGCGAAGGGCCGGCAACGTCTGACGAGGCGGAGGCCGACGCGACAGCGGAAAAAGGCGGGAAGGAGAACCCGCCGCCGAGTCCTGCAAGAAGATCGCCGAGGCCGAGTCCGACGGATGAAGGCTGAGGACGTCCGTTCCAAACTGATCTTCTCGCGGCAAAGACGAAAGGGGCGAGCGGCTACGAGAGTGCCGCACCGCCGCGCGCGAGGTAGACGCAGCCGCCCGCGACGCACGCAAAGAGGCGCGCCGCGGCGACGGAGGGACCGTGGCAAAGCGACGGTCCACCTCGAAGTCGGGATCCGCACGCGGCAGCCGACGTGAGCGACAAACCGCGATCGGAATACCGAGGAAGTGGCCTGGTCACCCCTGGCCCGCCCGGGAGAACCGGTGCGAGGGGGGGGGGGGGGGACCGCCAATAGTCTCCCCTAGCCCGCTCAGGAAAGGCGGAGCGGGGAGGGGACAAATACCGGGCACGCGGCCCCCCGTCCGATGTGTCGGACCGTGGAGGACGCGCGATGTCACACCGGGCCCGCCTGGTCGATACGAGGCGGGGGGGGGGACAGTCTAGGGTCACGCCAAGCCCGCTCAGGAAAGGCGGAGCGGGGAGGGGACGATTTATGAGCCCGCTGCCCCAGCTCCGAAGCCTCGGAGCGAGGGGGGGGGGGGGGGCGAGGGTCCAAGTCACACCGGGCCCGTCCGGTCGATACGAGACGGGGGGGGGACAGTCTACGGTCACGCCAAGCCCGCTCAGGCGAAGCGAAGCGGGGAGGGGACCATTATGTGCACGCGACCCCCGCTCCGACTCCTCGGAGCGTGGGGGGCGAGAGTCAACCACACCCCGGGCCCGCCCAGGCGAGACGGGGCGGGCGGGGGGGGGAAGAAAGCAAAGCATGCCTTGCCCGTTCGGAAAATACAGAGCGGGGAGGCAGCATTACTAACGGTCTCGAGTCACGTTCCGAAGCCTCGGTGCGTGAGCGAGAGCATTTCTTATCACGTTTACTCTCTTTCTTATGCTTGCGTTCCGTCACCCGTCCCCGCTCCGGAGACCTAGAGCCGGGGGTGGCCGACGAACGCTCATCTCTCCCAGACCGCTCGCCCGAAGCAGAGCGGGGGGTGGGAACCAAAATGGGCTCAAGCCACGCGCTAACGAAGCAGAGCGTGGGGAGCGTGACTCCGAAACTCGCCTACCCTGCTCCGAAGACTCGGAGAGGGGAGGGAGAACCTGCGAGGTAACGGTACAAGAAGGGGACTTACCTGTGGGCCGGAAAGCCCGATGCGCCGAGGGAAGTACGTCCACCCGTGGAGGATCCCGTGGAGACCGAAGCGGGCGAGGGGACCGGTCACGCCTGAAGAAGTCCCACCTGCGCGAACACCGGTCTTCCGTCCAAGCGGCGCCACCATCACACGTTCCGTCCGAAGCACAGCCCGAACACGGCAAGCAAGAGTCGAGTGCATCAACCGGCCACTGGAAGTCCCCGCACGGCGGCAAGTCTTCGACACAGAAGAAGCCATAAGGCCCTAAACCAGCTACGCCGGCGAAGAAGTCCACCTTGCACAAACCAGCCGGGCACAAGTCACGTGCGTCGTCGAACCCCAAGGCCAAGCCAAGGGTGAACTCACAAGTCAGAGCCGGTAAAACCGGTCGGCGCACAGGTCACAATGAGTCCAATTGTCAAAGGAAAAACCACGAATGTAGTGAGTCCAGGGCTGAATCGAAGACTCCAATTCAAGCCCACAGTCAAAACCCACTGAAACCCGTAGAACGGAGAAAGGCAAAAACTCGACCGTCCCCGGTCGAGCTATGAGTGAAACTGACGAGGTCGCCCTGTGCTCGCCGGGATAGGGTAGTAAGGGGAGGCCACCCGGGGTCATAGTGCTTGGATCCCCGGTGTCTCCTCCCCAGTTGTGTGCTACACACAATTTTGCTGAAATCTATAGGCAATAGAGTGTATTCCCAGATAGTAATGCCATCGGTAATGTATTTTGAAAAAACAAATGACGTCAACGAAAAACTCATAAGAGAGAGACTCAGAGAGAAACTGAACATGAGAAACAAGAGTGTGTGTAAGCGCGCGCAGGAGCAAGCAAAAGTGAATGCGTGTGTGTGAGGCCAGAAAGAGAGAGAGAGAACGAACGGGGATTACCTTTAGGAGTCATCGTGACAAACACCTGCTATGAGTTTTTCGTTGACGTCATTTTTCTTTTACTTTTTACGCACTTTTGTTCTTCCTTTTATTTCATTTTACGTCACCTCCTTTGGTTGCCACATTCTTTCTGCGAATGAAGATAAGTAGCGACTGATCTCTCTGTTTGTCTATTTTGACAAAATGTATTTACCCAAAATATTAATAAATTGTGCTGTAAATATTAATAAATTGTGTTGTAACCATCTTTTCTAAGCGTGTTTCATTCTCCGTTGGGCACTTCTTTGCATTTCACACACTTGGCAGTCACCTTTTTGGTCTGGATTTCCTAAAGGAATCATTGCGACAAAACCGCTACCAACAGCCAAAAGGCTATTAACCTGTTGGGACAAAAGATTACCCAAAAAACCCGAACAACTCACTTCAAAACTTGTGCGATTGTGTTTGGTCCAAACCAGTGTCCCACAGCCTTTCCCTCGGATTCACCCATAGAAGCTGCAACAAGAGAAGAAGAAAAGAAAGCATTCATCATGAACCCCTTGACTGCTGAGAAAAAGCGAACGTGATCCATTCTCAAGAGACATAGATCCTCATGAGCCCCCGCTTTGCGGGGGCTCATGAGGATCTATGTCTCTTGCTGAGAACAGTTTGGGTCCACGCTTCTTGAATGGCTGGGGCTTGGGCTCATTAAAAGGAACCGAGATTTCACAAAGTATGCATGCAGTGACAGGAAAGGGGTTAAACATAACTTGGGTGTCTTTTGTCCCAGACTATTGTGATTCCAAAGACTGGACACCAAACAGTGTCCAGGGATGTAACTAGGCATCAGACATCGGTCACAGTCCGATTGCAGGGTAAAAATGTCCATTTGACGTAGATGCCAATAAGTCAAATGTCCGATTATAACTGCCTCGAAGCTGCCTATGACCGATCACTTTTCTGTTGTCTAGGACTTTGTATTTTACATTGTACATTAGCATTCTAAGTCTGCAGTGACCACTCCCAAAACACTATCTTATGTGTACCTGCTATGCTGATGAGCAAAGAAATGCGACATCATTCAGAGTCATCGGAAACACTGAAGTGTTCCCGATGACTCGAATGATGCCGCATTTCATTTGCTTGTCAGTATACAATTTCTGTATGGTGGAAACATGTCCTATTCATGCTGGCAACCCAGGACATTTGACCCATCTGCAGAAATCCCTGAGTTCCTGAACTAAGTTTGAACCTAGCTGGATATGAACTCGCAAACTTTCGGAAAAAAAGTCGAATACTCTACAAAAAGATCTCCTTAATGAAACCAGAACAAAAAATGTAAGTGGTATGTAATTTTAGACAGTACAGTCTAGGGCCATGAGGTAACAATTACAGACCAGAACTGACATAAACAGCTGGCATAAACATTTTGTTGTGGTTGTCATCTTTATTTGCAACAAACTAAGATTAAGAATCACTTGTGAACTGATCTGTGATTTTGGACCTCATGACTGCAGGCTGTAAGCCCAAAATCACAGAACAGTACATTTTAATCTGCTCCCCTCCAACTGGGGGCAAACTGCTGTGAACAAGAGACACAAATGTTAGCCTCTTGTAAATACAAATTGTGTACTTAAGAGCTCATAAAGCTCTGCGTGGCTTAGATGCTACAACATTAAAAGCAAATACAAAAATAAAATACTAATTAACTCATAAACTCCCAGAACTAAATGGAAGTCATTTAGTTCTGGGAGTTTATGAGTTAAGCGACACTTCTCGCCTCAGAAAGATCAGTAGTGCGTTGTAATCTTCTCTGTATGTCAATTTCAAAAAAATCAATAAGAATCAACTGTTTTGTACTTGTTCTTTCTGAGCATGTTTCTCTCTTTGCTGAACTGTGTTCATTGTAAATGCATATTGTTATTTTTATTGGACAATGGATTTAACCCATTTCATACTGAGGCTAAAAGCTTCAAATTTGTACAATGCCATATATGCAAGCTACATTGTTTTCATCCCTATGTCACACGACCAGTTGCTTTAGCGCAAACCGTACCATGTGACCGTGATACAAAAACCCTTGTAGCGACAAATGGCGGACTTCTTGTAGCCCTCTTTGTGACGCATCTTGGATGCCAGTTTTGTTCTATAAAAGATACCCAAAATGTTCTAAAGTAAAAAATGACTTAGTGATGTTTGAAACAACAGGCACACTCAGTACTGCAGATGGCAATGTCATGAAATATTTTAAATTACATCATATTATAAGTCTGTTATAAGCAAATATATATTCCTTTGACGTCAGTCATGTCTGGCGTGATCCAGGTTGGAAGATGTCTTGATTAAGAATATTACGAAAATAATGTAGGAATGAAAACAAATACGTTATTGGTAGCAGGGGCTTGCTGCACAGGCCTTATAGGCCTCAGGGAGGTCAAAGGAACCACTGTACCTCTCAGGCCTTCGGCCTTCAGGGTACAATGGTTCCTTTGACCTCCCTCAGGCCTACAAGGGTCCGTGTAGAAAACCCCTGTGACCAATAACTTATATTATAGTACTTACAGACAAGGATATAGACCAATGGCTTTAGTTCAAGGGTGGTGCCAGAATAGCTTGGCGCCTAGAGGCGCCAAGCTATTCTGGCACTAACCTTGAACTATTTTAGTCAAACTTTTTTCACACACTGGTGTATTCTGAATGATAAGGGTTAAACCAAACTGACCAATCTGATGAATGGAATAGATGCACGCCTTCTTGTCTTCAAACATGCGAAGAAGCTTCATGTACTTCTCATCCCACTGCGTTGGCTTCCACCTCCAGTCTGGACCAGAAAAACAACAGTCAGCACTGTTAGAAAACAGCATCCAAGCAAACACAAACATACAATCAAGTGACCATCTGTATAAGGAAACCACCTGTCTGAACAGACCAGCCATTTCTGGCCCAACGCTCTCCTATTTTACTTGTGCAGGAAGATCTGCTGTCTAAGGTGGGCTCACATATTATTAATTAGTATTATCCCTTCATTCATTACCACGAAAAAAGTGAATAAGACCAAATTCCTGTCAATTCAACAGCAAAGCCTCTGCAGTTGTGGGGGCTCATGGGGATCTACGCCGCTTGCTGACACCACATTGCATCCATGCTTCTTGGATCTCAGACACTCTTTGCTAGTAAACCGACAAGAATTTCCGAAACGCAATCGGCAAGCACTGGCAGTGAAGGGGTTACCAGGACATGTCAATCAGGCAAGTATGACAAGGCGTGCAACCAAGGGATCAACGCAAGGACGCTGCGCACGATCGATCCACTCACACTAGATGCACAGCTATTTTGGCACCACCCTTGAACTAGCCTGGTCGATCAGTCTCCTGAACTTGTATGACGGCTTCTGAGGACAACTCACAAATCACACTGGTTGTCTCCCTTCATTTGCTGTGCGATGCAAATCAAGGGAGACAACCTGTGTGAACCCAAGTCTAGGAATTTCCACCACAGGGATTAATGTGTTTGAATGACTCACCACGTCCAAGATGTCGAATACAAAGTGCCTGAGCCAGCATCATCTGCCCGCAACGCAACATGCACCCCCACCCTGTGTCTGTTGTGAGACTGCTACTACCTGCAAGATTAATTAACAGAAAATGAATTTTTCAATTAAAATGCATTTTTTTTTTAAATACTTACCGATGGTATTACACTTAGGAAAATGGCTCTTAGCTAGCCTAATTTTAGCCAAATTTTGGTTGTGTCCGTATAAGGGGGGTGTTGGCAGGAGTGGGACGCCATAGACCATGCCAAACCCGAATAGCCTCCCCTTACTCACATCCGGTACAAGATTACCCAGCATACCCCAGTTTAGTTCTTAGCGAACTGCGGCAAGCGGGGCCGGAGGGAGGGACCTTCGAGTAATACCATTGGTAAGTATTTTTCAAAAAAATGCATTTTAATTGAAAAATTCATTTGTTTTCTCAAAACACATTACCGATGGTATTACACTTAGGAAGAATCCCAAAGAGGAGGTGGGTGCCGCCATAGCGCCCCTACTGCCAACAACATTGCCCACAAACTCGCCCTCCTGCAGCACACTCCCGATAATTTTAGCTAAGATACCTGCGGCGCCTAGGGCGCCGGGAGGGAGTGTTGCGCTGCTGCGGTGTCTCCCACCAGCGAGAGGTTCTGTCGCTGGGAGGAGAGGTCCCTCAGGTAGAAGCGGGCGAAAGTGGACTCTGCTCGCCATCTCATAGCCGCCACAAGTCTTTGACTGCACCGGTGCTGTCGCAGCGGGACTTGCGGCCATGGCTCTGACCTCGTGCGCCTCGATGTTCAACATGTGGCATCAACAGGTCAACGTCCTGGAAGGCCGGGCGGATAACTCCCCGGAACCAGGAGGAGCAGGTCTGGGCTGAGATATCACGTCTACCTGTGGACAGAGGGAGAAAACAGGTGTGTGCGTCCCCTGCGCCAGCTTGGTCCGGCGCAGGTACACACGTAAGGCTCTCACCGGTTCCTATTGTCTGGTCTACTGAGTGGAATCTGACACTCGTACGGGCGGACAGTCATCGACTGTAGGGCAGCCAAGGCGACCACGACTGTAACTGCCAGCAATCTGTGTGTGTGTGACAACAGCGCGTACGTATACTGACCCTGGAAGAGGTAAGGCTGTCACCGGGTTCTGAAGTCTGTTCTCCCGGGTGGCGTCCAACACGCGCAGGGCGAAACAACTGTCGCCGTCATGTAGGCCGCGTCTCGTCCAGGCAGATATTACAGGTAGCTGTAGCATGAACCGGTCGACGGGCACTGCCAGCCACGCCGGGTGTGTGGACAGCGTGCATAGTACTGAGCCTGGAGGTTGAGTCAAGGACTGCCCTGAAGCTCTCCTCCTTGAAACATCCGTCAGGCGCGTCATGTGCCGGGTTCCAACGGACGAGGTTGAGATCCCGTAAGCCCCCAAGGTAGAACTTGGTCCCTGCGCAGCACAGCTGGGCATTCCAAAGCGAAGGGAGCCTCTGAAAGTGAGGTTTTGCAGCTACCCGGGTCTGATGAGCGCAATCGCCTGTAGGAGTCGGCGATCATGGTTAGATAGTCCTGAACGGTGAAAGGGGGGCCGTCCTTAGGAGATGAAAAACCCCGAGGAAGCACTCTGCCAGCTGGGGCTTCGTCAAGTTCGGGAGGAAGAAGGCTGTCGTCATTCCCGTCACACAGCGCTCGTCATCTACCCTCGCAACTCGACTGGTTGAGGGTCTGCGGGTTGTCTCGGTAGCACCCATGGCCGCCGTAGGAAGCCTCTGTGGAAGAGGGCTTGCTGCCCAATCTCCGGGTGCGCACCTACATCCACCAACCTGCAACACAAGTAATGGCGGACAACCAAGCGTATAACTCGGTATTCAATCTCGATGGCGAGCAGTGAAGTTGGAAGATCTGGCCACAGCGACGCCTCCCCGCGCGGCAGGCCTCCAGCGCACTAGCCTCTCCCAATTACGCCCTCCTGCTCCAAGCAGAAGAGGTGTCAGGTTGAACGGTGATCCCCTAGCAAGTCATCCGTCCTAAGAGAGCTGAAGAAGGTACTGAGAGTCACTCCTACACTGCCCTGCTCCCGTCTACTGGGAGTCCCACTCGAACAGGACGACCACGCACTCCACCCTCGACGGAATCCCCGCAAAGAAAACACGTAGTACCTGTCCCGTAGCGTAGGCCCTCTAGTCGACAGTGAAGTGGGCATGATCCCAGCCTACCGCCTGGCTTGCCAACTGGTAACGACTTCGAAAACTCGAGTTGTCCCAGGTCCTGGAGACGCACCGCTGCTCTCAGGTCTTTGTCTGGCATCTGCCAAGATGACGAGGCACTTGTGTTGAGTCGAAGGACGAAGATCGTGCTCCAATCTACCGTCTAGTGTAAGAGCTGCGTCGACCATACTGCCACAGGCCCGAGCGCAACGACCTCTCAGGAACTAATTCCTGCCAAATTGTCCCGTCTAACTCCCGGTACTTGCGCCCCCGGCCGCAGGATCCACAGCGCCGAATGGGTAACTTCACAAAGGCGCTACCGAGGGCAAGTCCATCCGCTCCGGTCCGGCGCCGCAGCCTGCCGGAACTCCAAGTCGCCTCCACCCAGGGAAGCGAACGCTTCCGCTAGGTCCCGAAGCTGTCGTCTAAGGAGGCGACAAGAGTGATTGGTCACCGCTGACTACGGCCAGGCCCAAGTGAAGAGTAGCACCCCGTCGTGAGAATGATGCGACTAGCTGCAACTCATCTCAGCCGGAGCTAAACTGAACTGTGTGCATACCCCCGATGAAGACGGCACCCGCCGTGAAGTCTGTCAGACCAGTCCTCCACCCGCGCTGACCTCTATCCCTCGCTCGCCTGGAGTATGCTGCCACTGACGTTCACAGGACTGTGCCGTTGGCGTCACAACGTCGCCTCCGTCTCTCGGATGTAAGTCACCCAATCCGGAGCAGCAGACGAACCGCGCCTCCGCGGAAGAGGGGTCCCTGCCAATCCCGTCTGACGGTCCACAGTGTTCTAAGAAGACTGCTACATCCGGCGGTGCAAGCAGCATGAATCAGCTGAGCAACAGTCCTTGTAAGCCTCCTTGTCGGTCTGCCCAGGGGGCCAAGAAGTTCTCCACTGCACGGTGCCCTGCGTGGCCGACTCTCCCACTCGGTCGCGCGTAATCGTTTAGGACGGACGCAGCAACCGTTGGCAGCGGAAGAAAAGTAGGATCAAGCTGAAGCCACCAGCGCCTCCCCCGGCGCCCTGAAGCGGAGACAGAAGCCGACCAGGAGGGGAAGGGACTTGAAATGCTTGGACACGATGAGGGGACCTGCTTCGTCCCAGGCCCGAGTAGACTCTCCTGTAATCCCTGCAGTAGACGGTGATCGCAAGACCTCTCGGAACTGCGAGCGTAGCGACGTAGAGAAGCTATCCTCGTCCAGCCACAGCGAATGACGTCCTCTGGCGTCCAGCGGGAACCGTCTGTCCCGCACGCAGGAAGTCCGGGGAACTCCGGCCAGCGGCGATCCAACGAAGGCGGACCCCGCATTTGGAAGGAACAACGTAGTCTCAGGGGGCCGCTCCCCCGAACGGTGGCGATAATTTGGAGCGCCTGTCTTCCCTTGCGTAGCGCGCCCTGGAACTGGGACGGCGTCTCCTGTTCCTCTCGTACCCCTGGTTTCTGTGAGGTGAGCACCTGCTTCCGAAGGGGAACTGAAGAACGTGAGCGAATGCCGGAACCCGGATCCCATCGTGAGGTCGTCTCTTCTGCACTGCATCTAGAGCGGCTCTCGTCTGCATGGTCGGGGCGAGGCGTGGCCCAACATCACTGAGCCGGGATCTTGTAGTGCGAAGTGTAGCGGTCCTGTAGCCCTTGCGGTCGCCACAAGCCATAGAAAGCCGGTGAATAGCCCGGGCGAGGGCGCCCAACATACTAATAACAAAAAATAAATTAATCAATGCTTAATGCATGAATACTATTTGATTGTAATTGCCCTTAAGGGATAATCAAGTTATTTAATTAAATTAAAATATGAGAGACAGAATACCCCTCTGTTTTCTCATCTCCATTTCCGAACTAAAGTAATCGGTTTAGAGGTTCCAGGAATCTAACCTTCTAAGGATAAGAGGTGTTGCGTCCCAGCGGCCTGGCGAACCGCTTAGCCGCTGGGAAAGCAGCCTTTTAACCCCTGTGTCGCACCACGATAAACGTACATACTCAAACGTGTTCGCTACCGCACCAACATGCTCTCACAGACACTAGTCACTGTCCTGAGAAGCCGAGCAGTTGCTTCTGCATGTCCTGTTTATGAATTGTCGTCTGGCCCGGGACTGGAAGCGTCGTAGGTTCGGTAGCCGATGCCAGCCCTCCGCAGTCAGCGACTAGAAGCTTACTGGGCCGGGACGCCTAGGTCACTGCCGTTGACATGGGTCCCACCTTGTTGCTCTGTCCACCTGTTGCTTGTCCACTCTGGCCTGCGGAAGGACAGTGGAGCGGGCAACTCTCGAGGCCGGGTCCCGTGAGAGTACGGGTACAGGGCCGGTGGAAGAATCATTGGTTTAGCCATTCAAGTAGAGGTTGTCAGTTACCTCTCCTGCTGACAAGAGCCCAGAACAAGGTATCTTGTGCTTTACTGGTCCGGGACAACTTGGGTCCCACCTTATTACTCTTGGGCGTCTCTGTCCGGCGATCTCTGATAGACGTCATACTCTCTCTGTGGGACAGCAAGTCACCGCTTCTGACTTGGGTCCCCTTTGTTACTCTTGGGCGTCTCTGTCAGGCGAGCTCTGATAGACGCCGAACGCTCTCTGAGTGACAACTTGCCGACCTGTTTACCCCCTGGGTGCAGTCAGTGTACTTTCAATTGACTAATGTGTACTTTGGACTCACATGTGTATTTATTCACAAGCCAGTGAGTTGTCAGTTTCTCCAAAATGTGTATTTTGTGTATAAACGTGTACATGTATGTGTACCCCAAAGCAAAATTGTGTCCTTCAATACGCCGAATGTGTATGGTAAACAGGTCTGAACAACCAAGCCACTAAGGTAGCAACCCAATTTAGTAATATTTCAGGTAAATACCCCTTGTCAATAGACAAACAGAGAATCAGCCACTACTTATCTCTTTCGTAGAAGGGATGTGGCAACCAAGCCACTGCTTCCGTGTCCACGATCTCCGATAGGCGTCGCACGCTCTCTGTGGGACAGCAAGGCCACTGCTTGTGCCTTGGGTCCCACCTTGTAACTGTCAGGCGTCTCTGCCCGGTATCTGATAGGCGTGGTACGCTCTCTGTGGGGCAACAAAGCCACTGCTCTGACTTGGGTCCCACCTTGTCACTGCCAGGTGTCACTGCCCGGCGATCTGATAGGCGTGGTACGCTCTCTGTGGGACAACGAAGTCCCTGCGTCTGACTTGGGTCCCACCTTGTTAGCTTGGACATCAGTGCCCGGCGATCTCTGATAGACGTCGTACGCACTGTGTGGGACAACGAAGTCCCTGCTTCTGACTTGGGTCCCACCTTGTTAATCTCGGACATCAATGCCCGGCGATCTCTGATAGGCGTCGTACGCTCTCTGTGGGACAACGAAGTCCCTGCTTCTGACTTGGGTCCCACCTTGTTAGCTCGGACATCAGTGCCCGGCGATCTCTGATAGGCATCGTACGCTCTCTGTGGGACAACGAAGTCCCTGCTTCTGACTTGGGTACCACCTTGTTAATCTCGGACATCAATGCCCGGCGATCTCTGATAGGCGTCGTACGCTCTCTGTGGGACAACGAAGTCCCTGCTTCTGACTTGGGTCCCTCCTTGTTAATCTTGGGCATCTCTGTCGGCCGACCTCTGATAGAGTAGGACGCAAACGGCGGTAAAGCCCCCCAGCTTTAACCATCTCTCTTCCAGTCATGTGGCGGACACATCACCAGTGCGGGTCGACTCGCATCCTGCTCAGGGAAGGCCCTCCGCATGCTCGTCCGAGGGGCCCTGAAAGGCGCCACACATCGTGCAGATACGAACCTAGTTACTGCAACAAGAGGGTACAAGATGAAAGAGCGAGCGTGGCCTCTTACTCTAAGGTCACGCAATAACAACGCGCGCGCGCTGGAGAATCGGACATAATTCAATATGTAGTCGAATCAAACGAGTGTACAGCGCGTGCCGACGCTCGGCGCTCCTTCCCACCCAAGGGCGCCGGTCGAGGGCATTCACCGAGATATTACCTGGCCATGGCGGAAAAAGGAGCAAACCCACGAATCACCATATTGTAACAGCACGCCGCAAGGCACGACCGGGTAGGAACGCAGGCCGAAGCAGCGTCCGGAAGCCGCAAGTCACAGTCCCCATGGGACAACCAGTCGGCCCGTAGAACCCACAGGTCGACGAGGTATCACAGGCGTGAGCACTACCAACCCCAGTCACGCCACAATCTCCACAGTTCAAGTTCCAACGAACTAACAGTCAAGGTCGAATACGACAGGCCAAGAACCAAAGCGGAGCTCGAACAGACACAACCTACTTCTGCCAGCTAAGAACTAAAACTGGGGTATGCTGGGTAATCTTGTACCGGATGTGAGTAAGGGGAGGCTATTCGGGTTTGGCATGGTCTATGGCGCCCCACTCCTGCCAACACCCCTCTTATACGGACACAACCAAAATTTGGCTAAAATTAGGCTAGCTAAGAGCCATTTTCCTAAGTGTAATACCATCGGTAATGTGTTTTGAGAAAACAAACAATAAACTGAAAGCATCTTTCTTTTTTTAAATAAATAAATACCTCATACAGTCAACAAATAAGAAATAAACAAATCAAATAATAAAAACAAATGCATCAGTAACATGAAAAAAGTCAATACACCCACCTCCATCACACCAAGAATGTATTACGTTGATCAGAAACACTGTTTTAACCCTTTGGGTGTCAATAGTGGTTATAGTCACAATGATTCCTGCAAAAATCATTGCAACTAAAACCGCTACTAAAACCGCTACCGACACCGACATCATCTGCCCGTATCGCAACATGCACCCCCACCCTGTGTCTGTTGTGAGACTGCTACTACATGCAAGATTAATTAACAGAAAACAATAAGCTGAAAGCATCTTTCTTTTCTTTTTTTAAATAAATAAATACCTCACACAGTCAAGAAATAAACAAATCAAAAATCATTGCAACTAAAGCCACTACTGACACCGACTGGGTGTCAGTAGCAGTTTTAGTCACGATGATTCCTGCAGGAATCATTGCGACTAAAACCACTACCGACGCCCAAAGGGTTAAAGAACAACAGAAATCACTAGATACAATTCAGCTTACCAATGGATGGGAAGTTCTTTCTGTATGTGAACCATATCCTTGACAAGATGTCATCCTTGAGCTCGTCCATTTCTAAGAAGCAAAAGTTCCAACGCATGATTGTCAAATTTGCATCAGTTCACCTACCCACGCATGCAAAGATTGACTCAAACAATTTATGAAAATTGTATCATTTTCTTCAAGCCAACCATCCTCATGTTAACCCTTTTAATCCCAGGACGCTGCAACAGGAGATGGATTGATCATGATAATTCAAGGGTAGTACCAGATGAGCTTGGCACCTGAAGGCGCCAAGCTCATCTGGCTCCACCCTTGAATTATCATGATCAATCCATCTCCTAGATGTACAACTGG
This sequence comes from Semisulcospira habei, assembly GCA_036245525.1. Classification (NCBI taxonomy): domain Eukaryota; kingdom Metazoa; phylum Mollusca; class Gastropoda; family Semisulcospiridae; genus Semisulcospira; species Semisulcospira habei. The sequence goes on along the minus strand of BTPG01000007.1, from coordinate 15,267,875 downwards.
TACAGTCATTAGGCGACACCTCCAAAATTAGAGAAATGGGACCTTGGGGCCAAAAGGGTTAAACAAAATAAAATGAGCAAGTGGTCTCTCAAGCAGAAATTAATTTTTCTCTAAAATGTATTTTTTCGAAAAATACTTACCGATGACATGACTGTCACTACTGTCAGGAAATAGTCTACTTGCTTACCAATTTTAGCCTAAGACCCAAAGGGTCCCCCCAGGAGGCTCTCGGGGATCCCTAACAGGGGCGAGAGTAGCCTCCCCTGCCCATCCGGTCACGTGCCCGGTGGTGTCTCCTTTAGCCAGTTGTCTAGCGGGGAGGAGGGAGGGACCTCCGAGTCATGTCATCGGTAAGTATTTTTCGAAAAAATACATTTTAGAGAAAAATTAATTTGTTTCCTCAAAACACATTACCGATGACATGACTGTCAGGAAGAATGCCAAAAAGGAGGAGGGTGCCGCACAATCCCATTAAGAAACCTCTTCAGGGACGAAGACGGCCCGTCACTCCTGATCACACAATCCCGACAATTTTAGCGAAGTGCCACTTAAAGCGCCGAGGGCGCCTGGAGGGAGTGTTGCGCCGCAGAAGTTGCCCACCAGCGTAAGGTTGTCGCGCTGGACTGTCAGGGCGCGGAAGTAGAAGCAGGCGATGGTAGATTCGTCCTGCCACCCCACCGCAGCCACAATGTCCTTGACCACACAGGCGCGGCGAAGGCGAGACGTGCGGCCCTAGCGCGCACTCCATGGGCGCGGTTCCTCAGTGCCTCGGCTCCCTGTGGGGAGAGGTCGCAATAGGCGGACCATAATACCCAGCGGAGCGAGGAGGAGAACGTTTGGGCTGAGAAGCCGGGTCTGCCGGCGGTCGGCGCCAAGAGACGAGTCCGTCCCCCCCGCATGGATTTGGAGCGACGCAGGTAGAGGCAAAGAGCCTGCACCGGATCTTGCTGCGGAGTCCCCCGAGGAAGCCGGGTCGTGTAAGCGGCCGAGTGGCGATGACCGGAGGCGCTGTCAAGGGAGACCTAGGCTGAGCGAGAAGGAAGGATCCGGGAGTAGCCGAACGGAGCCATCCACTCGAAACTGCAGGCCGGCGGGGCGAGACGAGAGCGTGTGGAGCTCGCTGACGCGGGCGCCGTGGCGAGGGCCATCAGGAAGCAGGTCTCCGAGTCACGTCAGCGAAGCGGGCCAGATGGAGCGGTTCAAAGGTCCGAAGTCCGCCAGGGGAGGACCAGGGAGGACCCAGAACGGGACAAGGGAGCGGGAGACCGGACGCTGCACGCCGAAACGCGCCATAAGGTCGGGCAGGACCTTGCAGGCGCTGGGTCGGGACGGCCGAGGTGACGGTAGGCGTCGGCGATCAAGAGGGATAGCTGCTGCACCAGAGGGGAGCCAACCTTGGTCTTGGACGAGCCAGCGAAGAAGTCCGCGAGCTGAGGAGTCGTCAGGCCGACGGTGGAGAGGCGGCGGTCAGAGCACCAGGCACGAAGCACGCCACTTTTCCTCGTAGACACGTCTGGTAGAAGGTCTGCGGGCTGAAGCGATAGCGTCCGCAGTCGCACTCGAGAAGCCTCAGCAGAGAGAGCTTGCCGCACAATCGCCAGGCGTGTAGGAGAAGTCGCTCGGGGCAGGGGTGGAAGAGCGGCTGTCGGCGCTGCTCGAGCATCGTGCGGGGGTGGGAAGAGGGAGGGTGAGCCCGTGGCGAGACTAGGAAGGTCGGAAGTCCACGATCCGGTCCGGGAGAACGGCCACCAGGAGAAGGACTGCGTTGCATCCCCAGAGGCTGAACAGGACATGAGGACCAGGACCGCCAGAGGGTAGGTGTAAGCGACCAGACTGTCCCAAGGGATCGAAGTGCATCGACTGCCCATGCCAGGGGTCAGGAAACGGGGAGAGGGGAAGCCGGAGGCTCCACATCGTGGCGAAGAGAACAAGGGGGGGGGGGGGTCTTCCAACGAGCGCAGAACCAGCGAAGGATGTCCCAGCATAGGGCGCAATCCGTGTGAAGAAGCTGCCCCCGTCGCAAGAGGTAGGCTGCCAGGACGAACAGGTGACCCGGAGTGTGACGGGCTGGGAGGGAGAAGTCGCTGTCCTCGCACCAGCGAAGGGGGCGATAGAGGAGGAAGCAGAGGTCGGGAGAGCGGGTTCCTCCTGCGTCTAAGACAAGCCACGAATGAGGGGTTGTCGGAAGGACGAGGAGGACCTGAGTCCGAAGATCGTATAGCCAAGCGCCGAGGGCCTGCAGACTGCAACCAGTCCCAGCGGGTTGACGTGCCGCGAAGCCAGGTTCGTGGGCCAGCGGCCGGCCGACGAGCAAAAATTCGGAAGAAGGAGAGCGCCCCAACCGTCGAGACCGGCAACGATGCAGCGAGAGACGGGCAGTGGCGGGGTCAGGGGGAATCCGGGAGCCGAGCCAAGAATGTCCGTCCAGCGAAGCCGATGGGCTGCAGCAAGGAGAGATCGGCACCAGGGTAGAGAGAACGCCGGAGGACGGCTCCAGAGGCGGAGTACAGAAGACCGAGGGAAGGAGATCAGCCGCCGCACTCATCAGGAGGAGGAGCTGGAGCCGCAGTCAGGAGGGGACCGCCGCGTCTGCAGCTACCCGCGGGCTAGAAGGCACGAACTGGATCCGAGGCTCGTGAAGACGCATCAAGGTGCGGTCGGTCACCAATCCATCTCCAAGTGAACAAGAGGCGAGAGGCGAGAGGTCGGACTGTTGGCGCTGACCAGGGCGACCAGGCGAGCAAACCGGAGGAGGAGAGCATCCCTGCCCTACGAAGCGGGACCACTGACTGATACCGCAGAAGCAGGTCGACCAAGGAGGAGAACGGCTGGCGGAAGATCGAAGGTCTCGGGCAACCAAGGCATCCACAATCCACGCAAGGACCCAGGGCTGAGGGGGAGACCACACCGGAGAGGCCAAGCTGGAAACGGTCCCGTCGACGGCAAGCGAAGACAACGGCGGGGGCGGGAGGCAGGGGACGCATAGAAGCAACGGGTAGGTCCAGGCTGGCGGCGACGACCAAGGGCTGAAGGCGACGTGAAGGGTCCGAAGCGGGGGAGCTGTCCGAGCGACGAGCAGCATCGCAACTTCCCAAGGAAGAGCGGAGACCTGCGCGCAAAGGGCGAGGGCCTTGGTCCGAAGGGGCGGGAACTCAATCCACAAGGGTGGCGCTGGGCCCACAGGCCTAGAAGGGTTCCTTCAGAGACTGCCAGGCAGGGCCGAAGACGCGGGTACCCACCGGAGCACGGTAGAGCTGTGACGTCGCATCAGGGGAGATGGTCAGGAAGGAGCCAGGCTGCCGCGAACAAAGGAAGGCAAGGGGCGGAGGGTTCGAAGCCACGCGGAAGATCCACTAGAGCTGGGAAGGGTTGCCGCAAGCACGAGCGCCGGCGGAACCACCGGAGGCAGCGAGCACGAAGGGGAGCGAGTGGCCAGCGAACCGGGGAGCCGAAGGCTAGGACGCCAGCAGGCCAGCGGCGAACGCAGGACGCCGAGTCAACCACCGGAGAGGGTCGGGGAGACGCTGGAGGCGAAGGGAGCAGGGAGCGGGGAAGAGGATGTCCCGAGGAGAACGACAGCGCCGAGCACAAGGCGAAGGTCAACAGGGACACCGGAGTGAGTCGAGCGGGCGGGCGACGAACGTCGGGCGCCTCAACTATCCAGGCAACGAGGGCGAAGACGTCGATCCCCACTGCACTGGGCGTACCCCAAGGGGCACCCATCCAAGCGCTAACAGAGCGCGACGTAGCTTCACTTCGGTGAACAGACGAGAACCGGTGAAAACGTGGAAAGGCCGTAGGCACCAGGGGAAACGGCCCGAAGTCCCGAGGTACGTGAAGGACGAACCAGACGCAGAGCGCGAGGCCCAAGGAGGGGGCACGTAGCTGGCTGGGGGACTCGACGGAGGAGTCAGCAGGTTGGAAGGAGGGCCAAAGGCCGACTAGGATACCAACAGGCAATAAGGGTCGCGGTGCCCAGGGCTCAAGGAGGGGGGGCACGTAACAGGCTATGCGACTGGTCGTAGAAGTCTGCGGGCTTAGAAGGGGGGGCCTTAAGGCCCACACGCCTAGAACCAGGCGACAGGGGTCGCAGTGCTCGGGGCTCCTTCTCCAGGAGTGGGGCACAACTAGACGGAGAGACCGAAAGGCCGATGCGTCTGCGAACAGGCGACAGCAGTCGCAGTGCTCGGGGCTCCTTCTCAAGGAGCGGGGCACGAATAGACGAAGGGGCCGAAAGGCCAACGCGTGTACTCACAGGCGACAGCGGTCGCAGTGCACGGGGCTCCTTCTCAAGGAGCGGGGCACGACTGGATGGAGAGGCCAAAAGGCCGACGCGTCTACTCACAGGCGACAGTGGTCGCAGTGCTCGGGGCTCCTTCTCAAGGAGCGGGGCACAATTAGACGAAGAGGCCGAAGGACCAACGTGTGTACTCACAGGCGACAGCGGTCGCAGTGTTCGGGGCTCCTTCTCAAGGAGCGGGGCACCATTAGACGGAGAGGCCGCAAGGCCGACGTGTCTGCTAACAGGCGACAGAGGTCGCAGTGCCCGGGGCTCATGGAGGGGGGCACTAAGCCGGCTAGGCGACTCGCCGGAGGAGTCAGCGGGCTCAGGAGGGGCCGCGAGGCCAAGCGTCAACTTCTTTTTTTCTTTTTTTTCTTTTGTATGTAACGGGCAACAAGGTCGCGGTGCCCGGGGCTCAAAGAGGGGGGCACGTAGCCGGCTAGGTGACTCGCCGGAGGAGTCAGCGGGCTTAGAAGAAGGGCCGAAGGCCGACGCTTAACGAATTAGCGACAAGGGTCGCGGTGCCCGGGGCTCAAGGAGGGGGGCACGTAGCTGGCTTGGCGACTCGCCGGAGGAGTCAGCGGGCTTAAGGTCTGGCCGAAGGCCGACGCGTGAACTAAAGGCGACAAGGTCGCGGTGCCCGGGGCTCCTGTTTTAAGGAGGGGGGCACGTAGCCGGCTTGGCGACTCGCCGGAGGAGTCAGCGGGCTTAACGCGTCTACAAATAAGCTACAAACTTACCAGGGACGTGAGGTGTGGGTATCCCAAGTCCGAGGGGAGCTTGAACAATCCCACCGTGCCGCGGGAGGTCCCCAGGAAGGCAGAAAGTCGCGGGTCGCTCGGAGGTGGAACCAGAGTAGAGACTGAGAACCTCCAGTCAAGAGGGGCAGCCAGCGCAGCCGATGACAGAGGAGCAGGCGGCACCCGGTCGACAGACTGTGTGGCAGACACCAGGCCACGAAGTCGCCGTCCTGGGCAGAAGCGCACTTGGTACTGCAACACATATCCATACATGAAAGGTGACGGGCGGCGGGCAACTAACACCGCCAGGTAAAGCTCCGAAGTAAGTAATGAGCGAAACTCACCGTGAAACGCGGAGAGAAAACAGAAGTCCGAGCCAAGCACGACGTCCGGCCCCGCAGGGCGAGACGTAGGGAGCGGCCGAGACGTTACCTTTTCATGGCGGAACGACAGAGTGGCGAAGCACAGGCACCGGACACTAGGTCACTGGAAGTCGCCGTACTGGGGAGAGACGCACTTGGTAACTGCAACCCAAACCCAAACATGAAAGGCGACCGGTGGCGGGTAACAACGCCGCCATTTAAAGCTTCCAAATTTAAGAACACACGAAACTGACAGTGAAATGCAATGAGAAAACAACAGTAGCTCGAGCGAAGCCCGACGTCCGGCCCAGCCAGGCGAGACGTAGGAAGCGGCCGAGACTTTACCTTTCCATGGCGGAACGGCTGAGTGACGAAGCACAAAGTACCAGACAGTAGGTCACTAGAAGTCGCCGTACTGGGGAGAGGCGCACTTGGTAACTGCAACCCATACCCAAACATGAAAGGCGACCGGCGGCGGGTAACGAACCCCGCCATTTAAAGCTTCGAAATCAAGAAACACTCGAAACTCCCCGTGAAACGCGGAGAGAAAACAACAGTAGCTCGAGCGAAGCCTGACGTCCGGCCCAGCCAGGCGAGACGTAGGAAACGGCCGAGACTTTACCTGTCCATGGCGGAATGGCAGGGTGACGAAGCACAAGCCCGCGCGACGGAAGCCTAGAAGGTTCCAGGGCCAGCCAAGTGCACGAGGCACAGACGAGGGCTAACAGCGAAGACGGAGGCCACGCCAGAAGCAGTAGACGAGAGGCTAGGCGAAGGCAGGCCGGTAAGGGACGGTCGAACCGTACAGTCTATCCAAGGGTCAGAGGCTCAGGTAAAAGCGTCCGAACGCTAACAGCGAAGTAGACAACTGGCTAAAGGAGACACCACCGGGCACGTGACCGGATGGGCAGGGGAGGCTACTCTCGCCCCTGTTAGGGATCCCCGAGAGCCTCCTGGGGGGACCCTTTGGGTCTTAGGCTAAAATTGGTAAGCAAGTAGACTATTTCCTGACAGTCATGTCATCGGTAATGTGTTTTGAGGAAACAAATGATGGTCTTTTATGACAGGTACTCTCTCACAAGGGTGGTCACACAAACAGGTTCCAGGGTTCGCGCTAGGAATTTTCAAAACCAGTCCCCCCATCTTCCACCCCTCCTGTTTCTTTTCCAGTTCAGGTCAAAACCGGTCTCCAAGAAATGCTTTTCAGTAGTCATGGATTTTTTTTCACCGGCACAATTCTAACCCATCCAGCCAAAATAAAACCAGTCCCTAGGACCGGCAGCATACAAAATTTCCAGTATTCTCTGTTCACAAACAGTAAAATACCGATAATTACCAGTTATCGCGAACCCTCAGGTTCATAACCAACACTCTTTACCAGTTCTAAGCAATAACGACGAACAAATAAAAAAGAAATGAGATCTTTCATGCTGTTAACTGCTGGTTTTAAAATTATGTCTAACTCAAGCAATGGAGCAACTTGCTCACCATGTAATGTGCTGTACGTCCTCCCCAAAATGTGGACTGGCTCGGCCGTGCGTGGGAAGTCATCGTGCGGGTGGGGTCCACTCTCATAGGTCAACGTACTGACACTGACTGCGCAAGGAAGAAAGTTTTCTGTAAGTACAGTACAGCTTCAATTAGCGAGAATTTCAGTAACGCTTTCGGCTCCCCTCTGCTTCTCGTCAGTCATTCGTCCTCACAGATCTTTTTTCAGAAGCCCTCTGCTACTGTAGTGTTGACTGAAGAAAAACCATCTGCAAGAGGTATCTATAGATTCTCATGAGGCCCTGGATGCTGCATGGGCTCATGAGAATCTATGCTTCTTGAAGGCAGACCAGATCAATCTACATCTTCAGACTGAGGGAAATCATCAGGTGTAGGTCTGCAGTACTAAATCCAGCATTTGACTTGTGAGGAAAATCATTTCACTCTTGGCGGTGCCCTTTTCCAACTTCCAAATCTAAATACTTTCTCACCATCTAATTCTAAAACCACTCATCTTGTTCCTGATGAGTCTTTCTGAGCTACACTGTGCACGTAGATCTTGCAAATTATGTGTATTAGCCCATTACATCTCAGGCTTTCCGTCAACGGAAAATTCTCAATATCTGATAGACAAGTTTTGACAGGAACGTAAAACTTGGAAGGCTATCCGTCCTGGGGACAGACAAATACCGAGAAAAAAAAAGAACTATCCCTGCTTAGTTTCAAGTACACCACAGACTGTGGTTTAGTGCTGAGCGCCTGGGACGGATTTTGCGTCATGCTGGCCATCCCCATGATGGGCAATTTTTAATTCTAGCAGAAAGCCTGCATCTGTAGGCTGATTTTGTTTAAAATCTGCTTATTCTGTTGTTGTCCTATGCAGCCAACATTACAGATTAGGAGACAGATCAACCATTTTAGTTCAAGGGTGGTGCCAGAATAGCTTGGTGCCTCAGGCGCCAAGCTATTCTGGCACCATCCTTGAACTATCACAGTAAAATTAATTTCAAGCAGTAGTGTATCGGGATGAAAAGGGTTAAATGGGGTGCCTATATTCATCTGCACAATTCAAGATAGTTCTTCTTTGCCTTGTTGCTTCCATAACAAAATGTTCCTTCAGAAATACCTCCTCCTGCATCTACATGCCAGGAAACGTAAATTACAATGAAGGTGAACATGCAAAGACAAAAAGAAACAGAACCTGCTTTTGGTGTGATGTTTTTCCATGTTCGCGCTCGCAATGGCATCTTATTATAGCTTCTAAAAGCAGTAGCTTGGATGCAATACACATGTCCCAAGTCCATGTTGCGGTTGGGATGCTAAGCAGAGTAAAATCAATCTATCTTGTCACACATCTGGTACATGACAGTACAAGTCAACATGCTTCTAGTAAATACTTCCCTATGTGTCAACAGCTTTCCTTGACAATAAAGAGTTTCAATGATAAATAAGGATATACACATATGAGTCATCAACGCCATCAACTCTGATAAGGGATGATTAATAACAGTGTCACTGGTAAAACTACTTAACCCTTTCACTGCCCAGAAAAGCTGAATATTTTGAGGATCTATGTCTCCTGCAGACACCTCCTTGCATCCATATTCTTAGAATGGGTTGACCTCATTGGCATTGTATTCACAAAGATTTCAGGACACAAAGCTGCGACTGCTGGCAGTGAAGCGGTAGTAGTTATTCTTAGCACAGTGCCACTTAGCAACTGTGTCAACTGATGACAGCAGTCACATCTTCAAACTAATGTTTCTAGGCTTTGTTCTTTATTTTACTGTTTAATGTGCAGTATATTTTGGATAAAGTGTTGGAGGAAAGTTTTTAAACTTGCGAGAATGTAATGTTTGCTTTGTATGTGACATAAGCACAGTCATGTGATGAAATCACACCTTTGTCGTCGAAAGTAGACATGCAACTGTTGCGCTTACATTATCCAAAATGTGCCCTTTATCGCTTCACTTGACTGAATTATTACGTCGCCTACGGGATGACGAGTTAGGATACGGTTTCTGCTCTTGTCAAAAGTCCATCAAAGTACAGGGAACTTCTACAAAAACAAACAAAATTGTAACGGACAGACTTACCATCGAAATCCATTTCCGTAAAAACCATAACATAATCTGTACGCATGTCAGAAGATAGCAAACGTTTGACATGAAAGGCGCTTTGGTTGGTGATATTGCCAGCCGGAAGTAAAATAGAGCCAATCAAAATACTCGACTAATATGTTAAGTGAACGTGAGGGAATCCCATGAATAACCTTGACCTCTCATAGGGAAACCCCTGAGGTCAGTGATTTCTCGAGTGCTCTGTCGTATAGTAAACACGTCCGTGTCTCTATTATAAGAAGGTGCACGATGATTTTCTGTATTTAATGTGATATTTCTTGACAATGTATGTGTGTCATGTATGTATTTTCATGGTATATGCTTTGTTGCAGAACCGCCCAATTTGAAGCTCACCAGAAAGTGCAAGTGAACTAGCCACGCAATGAGTCAAGGTATGATAATTATTATATTTGGCATTGTACTGCCTATAACTTCAGGTAACATGGCATGACATTTTAAGGGACCCTGCATTAAATACAGCGTCCCTCGAAGTGCCATTCTATGCTACCCATGAAAAGTAATGAGCATTGATTTTTTTTTGGTAAAACAGATGATACAAACAAAGTGTAAGGTTTTAAATTTGTACAAATGCTTGGCCCCAGGCAGTTACATTTACTTGAAATACTTACTTACTTACGCCTGTCACCCCTCCCCGGGTATAGACCGTCGACGAGAGACCTCCAGCGAATCCTGTCCTGTGCTTCTCCTTCGATTTTACTCCAGGTGGTTCCCAGTCTCTTGATGTCTGCTTGGAGGTCTCGACACCAGGTGTTTCTCGGCCTGCCTCTTTATTTTTTTCCCTGGGGGTTCCATGACAATGCCTGCCTAGTGATATTGGAAGCTGGCTTTCTCAGACTGTGACCAATCCATCCCCATCTTCTTTGCCCAATTTCATTCTCTGCTGTTATCTGCTCTGTTCTCTCCCAGAGTCTGACGTTGCTGATCTTCTCTGGCCAGTGGATTTTCAAAATTCTTCTAAGGCAACTGTTTATGAAGATCTGTACTCTGTTGACTGTGGTTTTTGTCAATCTCCAAGTCTCTGCTCCATATAGGAGAACTGCTTTTACGTTTGAGTTGAAAATCCGGACTTTGGTGTGTTGTGACAGCTCTCTGGAACTCCACACTTTTTTCAAGTGGAGAAAGGCTGCTCTGGCTTTACCGATTCGTGCTCTGACATCTGCATCAGTGCCGCCTTTTTTGTCTATGATGCTCCCGAGATAGGTGAAGGACTCCACCTCCTCCAACGAGGTGCCAGCAAGCAAGACTGGTTCTTCCCTGCTTGCGTTCAGCCTCATTGTCTTTGTTTTCTGTTTGTGGATGGTGAGGCCCACTTGGGACGAGATGTCAGCAAGCCTCGTGGTCTTGTCCTGCATTTGTTGATGAGTGTGGGACAGTAAAGCCAAGTCATCCGCAAAATCGAGGTCGTCAAGCTGTGTCCACAGTGTCCACTGTATTCCACTTCGTCTGTGCTCTGTGGTCCTCTTCATGACCCAGTCTATGGCCAGTAGGAAGAGGAACGGAGACAGCAAACACCCCTGCCTGACACGGGTTCTGAACTGGAGCTCCCTGGTGAACTGCCCTTCGTGGATCACGCGACATGTCATGCCATCGTAGCTGCTCTTAATCAGGCGGACGAGCTTTGTGGGTACACCGTAGTGTCGTAAGAGTTTCCACAGAGTCTCTTGGTCCACGCTGTCAAATGCTTTCTCGTAATCCACAAAGTTGACGTACAGCGGGGAGCTCCACTCCAGAGACTGTTCCACGATGATGCGGAGAGTGGCGATCTGGTCTGTACATGATCGGTTTTTCCTGAATCCTGCTTGCTGGTCTCTCAGCTGGGGGTCAATGGAGCCCTTCATTCTCTCCAGGATGATCCTGTTGAAGACCTTTCCAGGTACTGACAGCAGGGTGATTCCTCTGTAGTTGGAACACTTGCTAAGGTCGCCTTTCTTGGGAAGCTTGATTAGGTACCCATCCTTCCAGTCAGCCGGCATCACCTCCTCTTCCCAGATCTTTCCAAACAGTGGGTACAGCATCTCTACTGTTGTCTCTAGGTCTGCTTTCAGAGACTCCGTTGGGATGCCATCTGGCCCTGCTGCTTTGCCGTTCTTCAAAAATGCCACTGCTCTACTGATCTCTTCCTGGCTGGGTCTGTCACAGCTGATGGGTAGGTCGGTCTCTGCTGGCTGGATGTCTGGGGGGTCGGGTGGGCTGGGTCTGTTCAGTAACTCTTCAAAATATTCGGCCCATCTGTCGAGTTGGTCTGCTCTGTCTGCAATAGGCTTGCCTTCTTTGTCTTTTACTGGTCTTTCTGTATGGCCATACTTGCCCGACAATCTTCTGGTAATGTCGTAGAGCTGTTTCATGTTGCCGCTGCCTGCTGCCTTTTCTGCCTCTGCTGCCAGGCTGTCTGTGTAGGCCCTCTTGTCTGCCCTGATACTCCCCTTCACCTCGCGGTTGGCTTCCGAGTATTCCTCCTGTGCCCTTGCTTTGGCTGCTCTCGTGCGACTATTGTTGACAACTGCTTTCTTCTGCTTCCTCACTTCTATTTTCTTCAAGGTCTGTGCCGACAGCCAGTCCTTGTGATGGTGTTTCCTGAACCCTACAGCGTCTTTGCATGTTGAGTTCAGCGCCTCTCTAACTGCCTTCCACTGCTGCTCTGTGGTGACCGCCTCCTCTTCATTTACTAGCTCCTGTAGTGCTTGAAACCAGTTGGACAGCATCAGTTTGAACTCTTCTCTCACTCCAGTCTCTCTCAGGAGGCCTACATTATAGCGCTGTCTTCTTGTTGTCTCTGTGCGGCTTTTCTTTAACTTGAGCTTTAATCTTAAGGTAAGCAGATGGTGGTCTGAGGCGACATCTGCTCCCCTCCTCACTCGAACATCTTGAAGGGATCTTCTAAATTTCTTGCTAATGCAGATATGGTCTATGTGGTTCTCTGTAGTATGGTCATGTGAGACCCAAGTTGCTTTGTGTATTCTTCTGTGTGAGAAGATGCTGCCTCCAATGACAAGTCTGTTTAGAGCACAAAAGTCTACAAACCTCTCCCCGTTCTCACTCATCTCCCCTAGTCCCTGTCTCCCCATCACCTCTTCGTATCCGGTGTTGTCCTCCCCTATTTTGGCATTAAAATCGCCCATGACGATGATGATGTCTAGCTCCGCACATTTGTCCACAGCACTCTGGAGTAGGTCGTAGAACTCTTGTTTCTCTTCCTCATCACTGTCATTAGTGGGCGCATAACACTGGATGACGTTCAGCTTGATCTTTTTCTTGATTCTAAAGGCTGCTGTGATAATTCTTGGCCCAAGAGGTTCCCAGCCCATCAGTGCTCTCTGTGCCACTGGTGACAGCATGAATGCTACTCCTTCTGTATGGGGGGCATTCTCCTCTTCCTGACCTGAATACAGAATCATCTCCCCACTTAACAGCCTTTTCTGGCCAGACTGCGTCCATCTGGCTTCACTGATACCTAGCAGGGAAAGGTTGTACTTTTGCATTTCCGCTGCTATCTGGGCGGCCTTGCCGCTCTGCTACATGGTCTTGACATTCCATGTGCCCATGGTTGTGTCCCTGGATAGAGAGAGGCGTCTCGGTCCTGTGGCTTCCGAAGACTTCCGGCTTTCACCACAGGACGTCATAAATCTTCTGGTAGAAGAACCTTCCTCCTCCAGGAAAGGAATTACTGTTTGTCCGTTTTCTTTGGCGTTTTTGTAGTTATTTCCTTTTTTGCAGGGTGGGGAAGCTACCCCCATGCCCAACCCCCTTACTAGGAGGACCAGGGGTTTTCTGTCGGGGTCACCTTCCCTTAGACCATGTTGGTTCACGGCACCTTATTTCATCCGGTGCACCCCTCTCACGAGGGACCCCCTATCCACCACCCAGGGGACGTGCCTCAACGCCATATGGTCCCAGCGCGAGGATTTACTTGAAATGCTCAGTGAAAAATCTCAGATTCTTTCCAGTTTTATCAAAGAGTTATGTTTTGTTTCAACCAGAATTTTAGCCCCAAGGTCTCATTTCTCAAATTTGGGAGGTGTTGCCTAATGACTGTACCAGTTGCAGGAGATAGATTGACCATGATAATTCAAGGGTAGTGCCAGATTAGCTTGGCACCTGAAGGTGCCAAACTAATCTGGCACTGCCCTTGAATTAGCATGGTCAATCCATCTCCTGCTGTAGGGACTCAGGGCAAAATGGGTTAAGGTTGGTCAGCTGGTAGTTGTAAATCATATATTTTTAATGTACTGGAACATTGAGTCATTTGTCATTTTGTCTATTACGAAACGACACATGATATAAAGTTGTTACAAATCTATATACATTGTTTTAACATAGGTTACAAAGTAAAGTAAATTATAGCACTGTCAGGGGAGAGAAATGTGCATGATCGACCAGTGATCATAGATCTACTGTGGCCAAAGCACAAAAAAAAGAGATAGGAAAGAGAGGGGGCGCTAAAAAAAGTGACTGAAAGCAATGCATATGGAAGCCCCCCCGAAGGGGGGCGTATCACATATCCCACTGTTCCAGCCACTCAGTGCATGGAAATTTAAATCTAGGTCCCCCCGAGGGGGGTCCAGATATTTAGCCGGTGTGGACAGCTGTTTCGGTCTTGGCGACCTCTTCAGCACACCATCGGCGATACTGGAGGAGGCAGGAATTTCTGCCTACCTGCAAAGACAACCACATTTTACTGTGGGGTCTGCAAGGGCATACATTCCTTCGGGGGGGGGCTTCCATATGCATTGCTTTCAGTCACTTTTTTAGCGCCCCCCCCTCTCTTTCCTATCTCTTTTTTTTTGTGCTTTGGCCACAGTAGATCTATGATCACTGGTCGATCTGACAGTGCTATAATCTACTTTACTTTGTAACCTTCCTAAAATATTAGCACTGGCAGTCTCCCCTTTTCTTTTCATTTACTACTACAATATCAACTGCAACCCCTTTCCCCCCTTTTGGTAGGTTCTCTTTTAGGGTGCATGGAAATTTGGCTCTAGGTGGTGGCATGGAATGTATGCCCTTGCAGACACCACAGTAAAATGTGGTTGTCTTTGCAGGTAGGCAGAAATTCCTGCCTCCTCCAGTATCGCCGATGGTGTGCTGAAGAGGTCGCCAAGACCGAAACAGCTGTCCACACCGGCTAAATATCTGGACCCCCCTCGGGGGGACCTAGATTTAAATTTCCATGCACTGAGTGGCTGCGGGAACAGTGGGATATGTGATACGCCCCCCTTCGGGGGGGGGCTTCCATATGCATTGCTTTCAGTCACTTTTTTAGCGCCCCCTCTCTTTCCTATCTCTTTTTTTTTTGTGCTTTGGCCACAGTAGATCTATGATCACTGGTCGATCATGCACATTTCTCTCCCCTGACAGTGCTATAATCTACTTTACTTTGTAACCTTCCTAAAATATTAGCACTGGCAGTCTCCCCTTTTCTTTTCATTGTTTTAACATTTTAACATAGTTTGGACCTAATGAGAGCTCGACCCTAGTGCTGTATGGTCCAAAATCACAGATTAGTGGTAGCGTGTTTTTATCCTATGTTCCCTGCTGAGATAAAAATTGCACATAAACATGTTTTAACAAAAACAGTTGATTTAAAGCCCCTCAAAAAAAAAAACATGCAAGATGGCATGTTTGTACAGGCTTTTAATCCACTGTTTGTGTCAAAAGAGTTATTGATCTACCAGTACTTCTGCTAATCTACATAAATCATCAGTTTAAATTACTTTTTTGTGTGCAGCTCCAGTACACGATATGATCAAGCCCTTGGCTTGGTTGCTTGGAAAATGGCGTGCGGACGAAGGAGGGAAGGCTCACTACCCTACCATGACCACCATGGAATATGGGGAAGAGGTGGAATTTTTTCACGTCGGCCAACCTAACATTCAATACAGGTGACTTTGATCAGATGAGTAGATCAGCATTTTTGCTCATTCATCCCTGAACACCAGCGCTGTACTGTAGCGACAGATCCCCAGGTTCATCTTTGACCGTTGTTTTTTACGTTGCCTAGATCAGAGATCATTTCCCTATCGACGGTATTTTCTTTCTGTTGTTAACTTGTATTTTCATGGGCCTTCAGGACGTCTCCAGTTCCTAGTCTGTATGCCGAGGCAGGGGAGCCTTCTCTCAAGCTCCGCCGCATCCGCCTCATGCTCAGCTACGTTCTGAAACTGAAGGCCCATCCAGACAATCCTGCCTATGATTGTGTTTTTAAACCATCGTTTGCAGAGATTTACGATACCCATCCGGGAGCTGTCCGTCCACTTTCTTTCCGTGTCCGACCTCATCTGCAGGCGGCCGGATTGGACCTGGACAGAGTTTCAGAATCCCTGCAACACCAGTTCCTGAGATCTTGCTGGACTTGACTGCCCACAAGAAAGACTCTACTCCACCAGCCATATACCAACAGAGCCTCAATGAACTGCTTTCAATTTTTCCTGGCTATTGTCGTATCTATACCGATGGGTCAAAGTCTGAGGATGGGAGAGTTGCTGCGGCCGCAGTGTCCTCTCGCCATCCTAGACGCCCATTTAAGCACCGCCTCCCAGACCACTCATCTGTATTTAGTGCGGAACTGCAGGCGGTTCTGCTGGCACTCAGGCATGCTTATCGATCTAGAGAAAGAAACTTCCTGATTCTGTCTGACTCTCTTTCTGCTCTGCAGGCCCTTCAGGGCACAGGAAATGACCACCCACTGCTGGTGCAGATCAGAGAGCTCCACGCGGACTTGATGAAGGAATATTATGACATCATTTTTATTTGCGTGCCAGGGCATGTGGGCATCGAAGGCAACAGGATCGCAGATTCTGCTGCCAACGATGCCCGCAATGACCCTGTCCCTGACACACAGACTGTTTATAGTGATTTTAGACATGTGGCTAGTGCGTACATAGCCCGTGAGTGGCAGTCCGAGTGGGAAAAAGAGGAAGCTAACAAGCTGCATGAAGCCCTTCCTAAGTTGTCCGACGGTCTACCTTATCGCTGCGGCAGCCGCCGTGAGGAGACTGTCCTGGCTCAGCTCCACATCGGCCATACGTATGTTACGCACTCTTATTTACTTAAACAGGAGGAGCGTCCATGGTGTTATGCCTGCGACGAGCAGTACTCTGTTCAACACTTTTTGTTGTCTTGTGCTGATCTAATCGACACAAGGTATAAACATTTCATGGCAGACTCCTTGAAGGTTTTGTTCCGGGATGTGCCCCCGGACAAGATCTTCAGTTTTCTGAGGGAGTGCCATATTTTTAATAAGATTTGAGCGTTTATAGATTATGATTTTTCTATTATTTTGACCTTTTTGAGAGTCTTTCGACGTTTTTCTTTAAAGACTTGTGCAACATTTTAGCCTGACATATTTTTAAGGTATATTTACATCATGTCTTAAGACCTATCTTTTAGTCTGGCTGACCAGATTTTTACCCTTCCCGCCGTGAGATGGCCTTAGCTGCCTGCTCGGCGTTAAACCCAAATAACTAACTAACTGTATTTTCATGTACTAGCTTTGGTCAAGTAGGAACTTAACAAAAGTACATATAATAGTTGGTTCAGGAGACATAGAGCTGTCTTGGCATTCTGTTTTTGTCAGAGAGGTTCGGGTCGCGATGAGGCCACTGGCGCCGGCCATTAGATGTCTTGGCGAGGGGCTTCACCTGTCCCAAGTCATTGTCCATTTTGTAGCTCTGTTATTGTAATTTGTGGAATGAGTGAGTGAGTGAATGTGAGCAGCACCTGAGGTGGCAAGACAAATTTTGCTATAGCAACAATAAAGTCATCTTGAATCTTGAATCCCTGACACACTACAAGAAGAGATGGGTGAAATATGGTAGTTTAAGGCTGGAGCCAAAATAGCATGGCACCCATTTAGCTCTGACACACTGCAGGAAGATATTGACCAGCCATGACAGTTGAACTGTGGTACCAGAATAGCTTGGCGCTCTAGGCGCCAAGCTATTCTGGCACCACCCTTCAACTATCATTGTTGATTCATATTGGTGCTTGCAGTCCCAAGCTATTCTGCCATCACCTTTGAACTGTCCTCAATTTAAACAAGTCTAACCCCAATGCAACGCTGGTGGCCAACAGCAACATGATGGCATTTTGTGCGCTGGGTATTTGTGAATATGACCTTCATGCTCAGTGTGTATGGTGAAGCTCATGGCTGCATGATTATGTTGACGGTGTCATGAGGAGTGTAATCAAGACTCGAGATATAAAAAATACAGGTTATTCTGAAATCAGGGGGGGGGGGGGGGGGGGAGGGTGGTGGTGGTGGTGGGGGGGGGGGGGGGGGGGCATAGGCAGGTTTATTGTGCCCCATCTAGTCAAGAATACCAGACAAGAGATTTTACGTTTTTGCAGAATTCATCTCGGTATCTCTCCCCCTCCCTCTTTGCTGTCAAAAGGCGCACCTCCTGATGAGTTTTCCTCAGTTCTGTCAGGCATTCAAACATGCATAGACGATGCTTTAGTAATTCCTGTTGGTGCTCCCTCCCAGTTCCGACTGGTAAACAATGTTTCTGTCAACATTGCTGGCAGCAACATTCCCTTCAAAACGTCAGTTAGGTATCTTGGTGTCAAGATAGACCAGACACTGTCCATGCACAAGCAAATCAGCAGTGTTTGTCAAGGTTATTTCTGGAGCTGAGATGCATTGCATCTATCCAGCCATATCTTACTGAATGCGCTTTGGTTAGACTAATCACTGCACTGGTAACTTCCCATCTTGACTACTGTAATTCTGTCTATTCAGGTCTGCCCATAGAACAGGTATGTCAGTTGCAAAGGGTTCAGAACAGTGCTGCACAGCTTGTTCTGAAGAAACATAAACGTGACCTTGCTTAGGGAACTCCACTGGCTGCTGGTGAAGTTTCAATGCCAGTACAAGATGGCAACTCTGGCATACCGTCACTTTGACGGGTCTCTCCAGGCTTACTTTTCTCCTTTTTATGCGGTCGAAAAGAAAAACAAAAAAAGAAACTTACTCTCGGTACGTGGAACGTATGAACCCTGTTTGACAGAGATCAGATGAAGAGACCACACAGAAGAACAGCCCTCATAGTCAGGGAGCTGGCGAGATATAAAATCGACATTGCGGCTCTTAGCGAAACCAGATTTGCTGACGAAGGCTCGATCTGTCAACCTGAGGGTGGGTACACCTTTTTCTGGAAGGGCAAAGCTGAGAACTAAGACAGGATACATGGAGTTGGCTTCGCCAGCCGCACTACGCTCCTCCGACAGCTGCCTTCTCTTCCCACTGGCATCAGCGAACGATTGATGAAGCTTCGTTGCCCATCTCCCACACCTGACATGTCACTATCATCAGTGCCTATGCTCCAACACTAACCAACGCCGATGACGACAAGGAGGCGTTCTATGAGAGCCTTGACTCCCTCCTGAAGTCCACTCCTGCAAGTGACAAACTCATCGTGCTTGGTGACTTCAATGCTCGAGTTGGGCGCGAATGTGAATGCTGGGAAGGAGTGATGGGCCCACACAGGCTGGGTAAGATGAACAGCAATGGCCTGCTGCTGCTGACATTGTGCGCTGAGAATGGATTCGCCATCACCAACACCCTCTTCAGGCTGGCTAGTAAGTACAAGACAACATGGATGCATCCCAGGTCCAAGGAGTGGCATCTCATAGACTATGTCATTGTCCGCCAGCGGGATACTTGTGATGTCAGAATCACCAGAGCCATGAGAGGAGCCGAGTGCTGGACCGACCATCGGCTGGTGCAGTCTGTCCTCAACCTGCACATTGCACCAGCACACAGGAAGAGGCCGAAGCTCACCCGACCTTCATTTAACCTGGCCAAGCTGAAGTGCCCGGACGTCAAGGAAAACTTCCAGTCCCACCTTGATGACCTGCTAACTGCCCATAGACCGTTGACTGGCAACCCAACTAAAATGTGGAACCAGTTCAAGGGGATGGTGACGGAGTCTGCCAAAGACGTGCTTGGATCCAAGCAGAGAGTACACCAGGATTGGTTTGATGAGAACAATGAAGCGATCAACAAGCTACTGGAGCAAAGCGCAGTACCTTCATTGAGTGGCAGAACGACATAAACTTTTTGTCCAAGAAAGACCGCTTCAAACACCTCCAGAGAAAAGCCCAGAGAGAGCTCCGCAACATGCAGGACACCTGGTGGGACGGCAAAGCAAAAGAACTTGAACACTTCGCTGAATCCAGCAACTCCAAGGAGTTTTTCAGCGCTATGAAAGCTGTCTATGGCCCTGCCAGACCCAGCACAACCCCTCTCTTTTCCACCGACGGCTTCACCTTGCTAAAGGGCAAAGGCAGCATCACTGAGCGCTGGAGAGAACACTTCTCAAATCTGCTGAACCTGCCTTCCACTGTCGATCCCGCGGCCGTGGACATGATTCCCCAGAAGCCGACACTGGATGACCTTGACCTCCCACCAACCCTGGACGAGGTCAAGAAAGCGATCAACCAGACTAGCTCCGGCAAGGCTGCAGGCATGGACGGCATCCCCGCAGAGCTCTTCAAGGCAGCTGGACCTGAGACCCTTGATGCCTTCCTCAACATTCTGACATGCATCTGGGCAGAGGAGAACATGCCACAGGAATTTAGAGATGCTACAATCGTCTCCCTGTTCAAGAACAAGGGCAGCAAAGCAGACTGTGCCAATTACCGAGGGATCTCACTCTCGTCCATTGCTGGCAAGATCCTTGCGAGAGTCATCCTCAACCACCTGATCAGCTCTGTATCTGAGGAACCACTCCCAGAGGCTCAATGTGGCTTCAAACCCAGCTACAGCACAGTCGACATGGTCTTCTCTGCGAGACAGGTCCAGGAGAAATGCATTGAGCAGCACATGGACCTCAACGCTGTCTTCATAGATCTGACCAAAGCATTCGACACCGTAAACAGAGAAGCGCTTTGGGTCATCCTCGCAAAGCTCGGCTGCCCCAGGAAGTTCACCAACATCATCCGCCTCTTCCAAGATGGAATGGTAGGAGTTGTCCAGTCAAACGGCGACACATCCGCACCCTTCGACATTTCCAACGGTGTGAATCAAGGTTGTGTTCTTGCCCCCGTGATGTTCAACCTGTTCTTCACGTGTGTCCTGACCCATGCAGTACGCGACCTTGAGAAGGGAGTGTACCTGAAGTACAGACTAGACGGCTCTCTCTTCAACCTCTGTCGATTGAACGCCAGGACCAAGACCATCAAGAGACTGATCCTTGAGGCGCTGTTTGCCGATGACTGTGCGCTGATGGCGCACACGGAGTCTGACCTCCAGACCATCGTCAACAGGTTCTCGGAAGCCTCTCGACTGTTTGGCCTCACCATCAGTCTCAGCAAGACCAAGGTCCTGCACCAACCGGCCCCAGGCACAAGAGCCCCCCCACCCAAAGTGTACATTGAAGGCACCGAGCTGAAGACTGTCGACCAGTTCAGGTACCTTAGGAGCATCATCTCTTTTGACGATACTATCAACAAGGAAATCGCAGCTCGCATCAGCAAAGCCAGCAAAGCCCTGGGTTGCCTGCGCACTCGTGGGTTGAATAACAACAACGTCAAGCTTTCCACCAAGATCAAAGTCTACAATTCAGTAGTTCTATGGTACTCTACGGCTGCGAGTCATGGACGCTGTACAAAAAGCACCTCAAGCAGCTTGAACATTTCCACATGAGATCCCTGCGCTCACTCATGGGCATCAAATGGCAAGACAAGGTGACAAACCTGGAAGTCCTGGACAATGCTGGCTTAGTGAGTGTTGAAGCCTTGATCTTAAAGTCACAACTCCGCTGGACAGGTCATGTCATACCCATGGATGATTCTCGCATGCCACGCCACTCCTGTATGGTGCACTTTTAAAAGGCCACAGGAAGCAAGGACGGCCAAAGAAACGCTTCAAAGACTGCATAAGAGACAGCCTCAAGCACTGCATCTTCCCGGTAAAGGAACTTGAAGAACAAGCACAAGATAGATCCGGCTGGCGTGCTGCCACCAGGAAAGCCTGCAAGCTCTTTGAACACAATCAGTGCGAACGGATCACCAGTGCCAGAGCTCGCAGAAAGACAGCGTCAACTCTCCCCACAGCTACGTTCCAGTGCCCCCATTGCCCTCGCAGGTGTGGCTCCAGGATTGGCTTGGCCAGCCACACCCGCACCCACAAATAGAAGTCATGCACAATGACGACATCATCGGTTTCGATGGTCTACCCATTGCAGTGAGAAACGTTTGAAGGCTCCTAAACGTAACTTGAAAACTGTTGGTGTATTCTCATTCAGCTTCATTGCACCTTAAGGCTGAGTTGAAAACTCACTTCTTCCAGCTTGCTTTTCCTCAGTCGTAGATCCGTGGTCCTGTTGTATTTATTTGTAATGTTTCACATCGTCTATGTCATGTTTGAATGTGTCTGTTGGCGCAATGAGTTTTTGTCACAAAAAGATTTTACGCTATACAAGAACCATTTATTATTATTATTATTATTATTGTTGTTGTTTTTAGGTTGCACTCTGTGCCCCTGTGATTGTTGATTTTGAAAGCACCAAAACACTTTCTTTATCTGTGTCTGCATTTGTGCTGGTTTGTGATTTTGGACCTTACGTAAGGTCCAAAACTACAGACCAGCACACTTTACTCTTTATGCCTGAACACTTTTTGGCACCATTCGCATGTTCTCAGTTTTTTTTTATGATGTACAGCTTCTACTCTTGGGATGCCGAGATAAAGAAGAACCTTCACAGAGAGACGGGCTTCATTCGAGTCCAGCCAGGCACCAACAAACTGGCCTTCATTTCTGCACATAATGTTGGTAAGTATGTCTGTAGAACTGCTCTGTGAATCCAGAAGACAGCATGTCTATTTTTGTGAAAAGCGAGATTTTCATTGTAATACAATGAAAATCTCACTTTCACAAAAATTGGACACATTATTTTGTCTTCACCGAGTAGAAAAACCCTTACTGAATGATCCTTGTTCCTAAGCACACTGTTAGCGTTACAAGGATAGGGCAGGGGCCGGTTGCATGAGCAAGCTTAGTCCTGCACCAGCCACTAAGCAAGGTGTGCCGCTATAGCGGCGCACCTTGCTTAGTGGCTGGTGCAGGACTAAGCTCGCTCATGCAACTGGCCCCAGGGGTATAATGTGAGCGAACCAGGCTGCAGTGGGTGACCACTGGCATCCAGCTTGGCACAAATAAACTGACCTTCGTTTCCGCACCTAATGTTGGTAAGTTTTGGAACACCCATATCTTCTGGTTATAATAATTCTTGCACTTTGAGTACACCAGAACATTATAGGAGTGGGCTGGGGGTAAGAGCGGGGGAGGGAGGGATTGTAGGTACACTTAAGTATCATAGCCAGTCTATCTCCCACTGTGGTAAATTAAGATGAATGTGTTTTTAACCCCTTCACTGCCGGGAACAAAAATGCAAACACCACCCAGCTGCAAGAGGTGAAGAACCTTATGAGCCCCTGCAGATGGGGAAGGGAGGGGGGGGGGGAGGGGGCTCATGAGGGGTTTTTCTTCCTGCTGACCCTGTTTATATCTGTTTGTTAGGTTGATCAAATTAAGCGGCGTTGAATGCGCCCTGATTTCAAAGACACGGATGTGCATCCACTGACCATCAAGGCATTAACACATCACTGGATTCAAACGCTGTAATGCTGTTTTTACAGGAGTTGCGGAAGTGCAGGAAGGTGAATTCAAAGAGAACGAACTGATGGTGGAAACCACAGGGTTGGCACGACTCAGTTTTGGAAAAGAACCAGCCACGAAAAAGGTTAGTGTGACATGCGAGAGACTTGAGTGTGAGTGTCTGAGCAGGTGCTCTCTCAGCAGGAGATGGATTGACCATGATAATTCAAGGGTAGTGCCAATCCATCTCTTGCAACTGGTACATAGTTGTTAGGCAACACTTCCAAAATTTGAGAAATGGGACTTTGGGGCTAAAAGGGTTAAGCAGCTGCCAGCTAAACAGTTTCTCACCACAACCTTCTCTTTCCCCGAATGAAGGAAAATACAGCAGAACCTGTTATGAGTAACCACCTTTTAGCAAGACAAAAAGTGGTCTTAACAGACAGGTTCTCTCTCAAGAGAAGTCTTGAAGGGGAAAAAAATTTACATGTCACTGTAGACCATCATTTAGGTGGCTACAGCCACCTAAATGATGATCTTCAGTGACAGCATCAGATATTTGTCCTCCAATGTGACCATTTATTTAGGCGGACTGTAAGGGCTTCTGTCTCCAGTTGCTCCGACCTTTCCTCCCTCACCACCACTTTGGTACCAATTTCACATCATCCAAGTTCTAAGACAAACGATCCAAAATGTCCAAACCATGAGCATTAGGTAAAGTGCTTATCTGATGTGAATTTATTTGTTTATTTATTTATTCTGGTTCATTTTTTTTCAGTTGCTAAGGGTGATTCGGCGCCAAGGAGACCAGCTTGAACAAGTGATGTCGCTGGAAACAACGAAGACTCCAATGACAGAGCATCTTCGGATCTCGTACAAGAAAGTGGAGTGAATGCCCCAATTGAAGGACAGTCATCAGTGTGACTGGAAAACCTCATATCTGACACACAAATGTGTGTCAGATACGAGGTTTCCCAGTCACACCAGTGAGGAGACATGTCGACCATAAAGGCTCAAGGGCAGTGAAGTGCAGTGAATGACATGAGTGCGGAAGATGGAGTGACCATGATAATGTAAGGGCTGTGTCTGATTAGCTCTGCACCTGAAGAGCTAATCAGGCACTACACTTGAGCTGTCACTGACACATAACGTGTAAAAGACCTTAACCATTTTAGCCCCGGGACCCTGCAGCAGGAGATGGATTGATCATGATAATTCAAGGTTAGTGCCAGATAAGCTTGGCGCCTTCAGGCGCCAAGCTCATCTGGCAATACCCTTGAATTACCATGATCAATCCATCTCCTGCAACTGGTACATATTCGTTAGGCAACACCTCCAAAATTTGAGAAATGGGACCTTGGGGCTAAGAGGGTTAACATCTTCATTGTTCAGAAAAAATGAACATGATTCATCTGCAAGGGACATGGATCATCATGAGCCCCAGCAGACGCAGGGGCTCATGAGGATCTATGCCTCTTGCTGGCACCACTTTGTTCCCATGTTCCGTGGACGGCCGGGACTCATTTTACGTTGATTTAACCCATTCAGCCCAGAGCCCCTGCAGCAGGAGATGGCTTGACCATGATAATTCAAGGGTAGTGCCAGATTAGCTTGGCGCCTGAAGGCGCCAAGCTAATCTGGCACTACCCTTGAATTATCATGGTCAAGCCATCTTCTGCAACTGGTACATCGTTGTTAGGCAACACCTCCAAAATGTGAGATATGGGACCTTGGTGGTGAAAGGGTTAACACAGATTTCAGAAACGCAGTCTGCGTCGACTGGCAGCGAGGGGGTTAAGAATCACAGCGGATTGGCTTGGCGACTAAGGAGGCAGCAAGCTCATCAGACACTGTCCCACTGTCATGGTCAATCCATCTCCCATGACTCGTAAGAGCTTTTGAGATGCGAGTCATTTTGCAATGGGATGTAAGCAACACGAGCTCAGAATAAGGTTATCTGTAAATGAGAATTAGGTCAGACGCAGGAGGACTTGACCGCCTGCTAATGCACTGCAGTCTGGGGTGTGATCAAGCAAAAATGAAAAAAACAAAGCGCACAAAATGCTTACATTGCAGCCAGTACTCGCTGAACACAGTTAGTTGATCTCTACATGGGTGGGACTTATCCGGCTACAGCCGGATTTCTGGAATTTTTTTTATTATCGTTTTTTTGTGTTTTTTTTTCACTTTAAAAGTGCCCCCAGAACCCCGTGTCAGGATTCAACTTATTTTCAGGATTCAACTTTTTTTCTGTCCCACCCATGCATATGGATTCTCATGAGTCCCTGCATCTGCAGGGGCCCATGAGACTATGTCTCTTCCAGATGGACGAATCGAAATGAGATGAGCGACCTTTGTGTGGCTTTATTTCTTTGAACAGATTCTTTTGATGTAGGAGTAACCTTTTTTTTTCTTTTTTACTCATACAGCAATGACAAGAAACGACATGATGTGGATCGACCATGTTAGTTCTCTTGAACTATCATGGTTGATCAGTCTCCAGAACTGTGACATTGACCTGAAAGGAATTATTTTTAATTGAAAATATATATCCTCATGATGTAATGAGTTAACCCATTTAGCCCTAAGTCCCTACAGCAGGAGATTGATTGACCATGATAATTCAAGGGTAGTGCCAGATCAGCCTTCAGGCGCCAAGCCAAGCTAATCTGGCACTACCCTTGAATTATCATGGTCAATCCACCTCTTGCAACTGGTACATAGTCGTTAAGTAACTCTTTCAAAATTTGGGAAATGCACCCGTGAGGCTAAAAGGGTTAATGACTGAAGCATTCCTCAAAGTATTGCCACTATAGATGGTGCCATAACATCAGCATTGTGCGGGTATATAAAGAGTAGCATTTTGGTTGTGCCTTAGCTTGTGCTATGCAGATTGTGTACTGTATTAACATGGCAGCATTGAATCATTACTCCAGAGTGATCGATATTACTTTTTTTTTTTGTAGTGTGTGGATAACATTTTCAATCCTATCTATCAGACCGTACTGTCTGATTTTTGTTACATGTAGTTGTTTTCTTTTCATTGTTTTATATTTGAGTTTTATCTGGGTTTTGGGGTTGTTTGGTGCTTTTTTTCTTTTCTTTCTTTGTTTGGGACAAAACAAGTTTTTCTTAGCAAATTTCTTCATGATATCTTAGCTTTTTAAGTCTTTAAATTTAAGATGAACTTAAATTGGTATTGTTTTTCTTATCTTTTTCCCCCCATATTTCAATTTCCGGGACTTCCATGGACTGGCATAGAATTTTTTTGTCAATTTCAGTTCAGCTGTTTCTTCCTCCCCCCCCCCCCCCCCCCCCCCCCCACACTTCCATACTGTTCTTTTACTACTTTATCTGCACCATAGATAGTTTACATAGACTTATGCTTTGTACAATGTGTTTGTCAGTCTGTGTGGTATAGCTTGAATAAATGCATTGATAAGTGTGGTGCATGTGTGCGTGTGTGTGTGTGTGTGTGTGTGTGTGCATTTGAAACTTCACATGAAACAGCAACAGCCAAGTTTATTTGAAGTTTATCAGTCATATCTTCTTACACTGTAACAGATAAGCACACACACACACTGAAACATGCATTGGCAAACTGCATTAGTGACTCAACATTTGTTCTATGATTGCTTCTTTGACAAAAGTACCGTTATTGTGCTAACGTCATGCACCGAATTATGGTGCATTTGCACCGAGAGTGGGGTATCTCTGTACTGACCTTGGCCCATCTGTCTGCCAGGATACTGACCTCAATATTGCCGCAGTGACGTGGCCTAAATACCTGATACACCTTTTGTCAAACAGCAGGCTGACAATAGATCTTATCTGCAGGCAAAATGTTCTCGGGCCGACGTCAGTATCAGTTGGCCCGCGCACAGCTGTGCGCGGGTCAACTGAAGCTAGCGTCAGCCCGAGGACCTTTTGCTCATTATGGGTCAGCTGGTCGCTCTCAGAAAGAACTGAGTGCATTAGAGGTGCACCGTCACATCTCTGCAGCCTTCATTGTGTGAAACTGAACATTCAACAACTTGACAGCATTTAGGTGATACGAGAATTTGGTCATCATGAGCAGAGGTAATGCGCTTATTATTATTATTATTCATTAAGTGAAAATGTATATATAAACCAATTAGCGAATATATATTATAAGTATCAAATGTGGGGTGAGAAGGAACGGGGTGGGGGATGTTTGGTAGAGGTAGTTATGTGGGCATCCACCGGCTCTCATAGGAAATCGACTACCGGTAGCAGTCGCTATAAAGACCATCATTTAACCCTTATCATTCGGAATACACCAGTGTGTAAAATAAGTTTGACTAAAACAGTTCAAGGGTAGTGCCAGAATAGCTTGGCGCCTCTAGGCGCCAAGCTATTCTGGTACCACCCTTGAACTAAAGCCATTGGTCTATGTCCTCATCCATAAGTTCTATAATGTAGCTTGCGTATGGCAGTGTACAAATGTGAAGCTTTTAGCCTCAGCATGATATGGGTTAAGTGGCTAAAGCAGGTGACGCTTTTTGCCCATCAAAACTCGCGAGAGTGCACCTGTCTTGTATGACCATTTTTTTTTCTGGCAAGTTGGTTGCGCAAAACAGGTACTAATGTAAAAGTCCTTCATACTGGCCGTGTCTCCCTAGTCCTTAGGACAGATGGTAAGTTATGACCCAATACGCAAAAAGGTCATCGGCCTGATGTCAGCCGCTGTTGCCCGCGCACGTTCGTCAGTGTGCGAGCCAACGGCTGTTGATGTCGGCCCGATGACCTTGTGCTCATTGGTAAACAGTGTCCCCCTAAACAAAAATATTTTTGGGATTTGTTTGAATAACGTACTACTGCAAAAATGAATACAATCATCCTTGCTATGCCACAGTGATAGGTCAGTGACAAGCTCATCTGGCTTAGCTCACGTAGCTTAGTGGATAAGACACTGCACTGACAGTCGTAAGATCCCTGGTTCGAATCCCCTGGTGGGTAGGAATGGGATGTGGACTTTTCCTCATTCCCATTGAGTCCCATTTACGTACAGACTCAGCTTATGGTTGCCTGTCTCGCTTTCGTGTGCACAGCACACATAATCATCAAGTGCGCACATTAAAAATCCCATTATCACTAATCGAAAAGAGAAGGCCGGGTAGGGCCGGTGAAATGGAAACAGAAATATTTCACATGCACCGAAGTTAATAGCGGGGTGGAGGTTTGCACATAAAGTAGCGCTTAGTAGCAGCAGGTTTTCAAAGCTCCAGCTTCCATCCCTTCCCATGACCCTTGACTTTGTAACCGGACTCAGTGACTGGGTGTAGGCGACTTAAATAGTTTATCAGATAGACAAAAACTGCCCATCTAATACAGTACTCAAGTGCCTACAGAGTTTAAGTCCGAATTCCTTTTGTGGTCTAGGGAAGGACTGGAGATTGCAGTGGAGAGTAGATAAATCTACTCTAGTCTCGCATGCGCACAACTGAAATCCGTCAGTGTTTACTCTTGCCTCGCGTTGTGTTCAAAAAGCCAAAGTTGCTTGCGCAATGGACCGACCACAGTATCCAGAAAAACCCTATTTTGACTGGACTTGTTGTTATCGTTCCTACTGAGCTGCTAGTAACGTGCGCTCGCACGATCAGTCACACCGTCACACATGCACGGACGTACACACACACAAACCTCTCGCACGTACACACGCACAGTCTCAGTCTCGCTCTCACTCTAGCCGCTGAGCATCATAAGATAGAAGTAAGGTTCCAAGATTTATTTGTACCAGAAAAGCATTCATAATAAAACAAACAACATAATCAAAATTAGTCGAACCAGTGCAAGTGCCAATAACCTTAAAACACCTTAGGCCTAACACCTATACCTTCCGACACGATACCTAGCAAACCTATCTCCTATGCCTGACACCTACAACGATGAATACGATTCCTAGCGAACCTAGCTCCTAGGCCTAACACCTATACGCACTTACCAATAAAACCTACGCGCTGTCCTAACGCATCCTAAACCCTATTTGGGTGAACTAAACCGAAACACTACTGTCCCTATAGGATAGGGCCGGGGTGGTTCGAGATGATCATTATTCACAACCCTCTCGTGGGGTAGGGTCGGGGTGGCTCGAGGTGATCATTATTCACAACCTCCTCGTGGGGTAGGGTCGGGGTGGCTCGAGGTGATCATTATTCACAACCGCCTCGTGGGGTAGGGCCGGGAAGTGTGAGAGATCATTATTCACAACCGCTCACGGGGGAAAGGGACTGGAGTGTGAGAGATCATTATTCACAACCGCTCACGGGGGGAAAGGGACTGGAGTGTGAGAGATCATTATTCACAACCGCTCACAGGGGGAAAGGGGAGGGTGATCATTATGCACAACCACCGACGAGACTATCTATCTATCTATCTCTTTCCTTTTTTACGTCCCGCTGGCACATATGTGATCGGGGACCAACCGACGAGACTGAGAATCGGCCGCTTTATATAGGACAGTCTCACTTCTCATCAAGTACGGGTTATCTTTCGCTGCTCTTTAGCGTAGGAGAACGCTCACTGAGTTCCGGCTGCTGTTTCGACAATGGCGTCAGCATTAAAGGCTAGATCGGCAAAAGTATGTGGAGGTTGTTGGGTCCCAAGCCCAACAAAGAACGGATATGACGTAAACACACATCATGGCGTCTATAATATCCGGTCCAAATAAGAATTACCTTCACCATTTTGTGTCGGGTCCCAAGCCCAACAAAGAACGGATATGACGTTACACATCATGGCGTCTATAATAGCCGGTCCAAATAAGAATTACCTTCACCGTTTGCGCGAGTGGAACACGTTGAGCCGAAGCCCAACTTAGGCCGGACAAATCAGTGTAGCATTGTCAGTCTTGTTAGTACCTAACTTCGGATGCCGAAGCTGCCTGTGCGCCTTTTGTTTCCATCCTTGAGAAATAAAGTTATGTTATATATATATATATATATATATATATATATATATATATATATATATATATATATATATATATATATATATATATATATATATATATATATATATATATAATTATTATTCACTGTTATTGATATGTGTGCGCATTATTTGCATATTTGTATTGTGTTTTTGTGGGTTTTTCAGTTTATTTCAGTCTTCTTGTTTCGATTTATTGTGTGAATTGTGTCATTCCGCTTACTTTTTGCTGTTAGGGTTTCTTTTCTAACAGGACAGTTCAAGTTGTAAGAGAGGCGTTTCGCCTAAAACTGTATCCTGTCAATAAAACGTTTCATCATCATCATCAGTCATCATCATCATCTCTCTCTCTCAGTGTCTCTCTTTCTCTCTCTCTCTACTTTATCCTGTCAATAAAACGTTTCATCATCTCTCCCTACGATTCTGCGGGTCGAACCCTTGCGTTCATGCGTGTGTCGCGCTTTTGCTTTTGATTAGAATTATTGATTTCATTTTTTATTCATGTACATCAGTATTAACTTTTTACTCCGGTGTGTGTATGTCAGTGTGCGTGTTTATTCCTCATATTGATTAACTTTTACTCCGATGTGTGTGCGTGTGTGTGTGTGTGTGGCCGGTGCCGAGTGTGTGCATGTGTGTGTGTGTGTGTGTGTGTGTGATGGTGTTTGTGTGATTGATTGATTGTACATTGCTTAACGTCCCGACAGCAACAAGGCTTTCTCAGGACGTGCCTGCACTGCTTGTGAAAAAAAAAAAAAATAAACAGAACATTGAATATGTCGCCAGCCGGTCAGTGAATACATTAAATAAACCTAACACATGGGGCCTAAATAAAGCTAAGACCATTTAGCAACACACATCCAATATCAAGAGCTACAGGCAGTGCAGACAGTAGGGAGAGTTTTAAAAAGGCAAATACAGGTGAATGGACCTCGGGTAGACAGAAACACATGCCCCAGAATAGAGAGAAAAACCCACCCTGTGGGGCTGACCAGGGTGACCCTGGGAACTAAAAAATACCTAACCCCACCCAAGTCCCCCAGGGCAGACCCGGGTGGGGTTGTTTGTGTGAGCAAGGACATGATTGAAAACAGGTCGATAGCCTAATCACTGATTTATCTTTGGAAACTGTTTCGTCTCTCTCTCTCTCTCTGAATACTTTCATGTACCACATGCATTTATGTATTGTATGTGTGTGTGTGGTAAGATGAATGTTGAGTGTTACTATTATATAATTTTTTTAATGTTATTATTTGTTTTGTTTTTTTCTTCTTTAAAAAAAATATTGGTGCATGAAATAATGTGTGTAAATATAATGTTATTATTATTATTTTCTTTAACCTATTTTATGATGTAGATGTTAGCAACGGCAAGTTTGTAAAACTGATGACGATTTGTTTCTGTCAAAACTTTTTCAAGTTGATAAATAAAGTTTCATCATCATCATCTCTCTCTCTCACACACACACATGTATACACACACACACTGACATACACGCGCACGCATACACTGATAAACACGCCCGCACACACAGAAACACACAATTTTGTTTAATGACAACCGCGTACCGCATCACCATTTGCATGTTGAGTTTTTTTTTTATAAAGCTAACGTACGTCTGCACTCTTTTCCCCATGTCATTAAAAGTTCCTGATAAACCAAACTGGCACAGTTGCAGTGCGCCTGAATTTATCAGTGTTCAGGTTGGACTCCATAGGTAATAGCCCGCCCTGTCCAGCATAACCCTCCTGTCAGGGTCGTCCTTTAGTCATTCCTGTGCCGTGGACGTTAAACCCCGAACTAACCTACCCACCCCCCACCCCCCCCCCCCCCCCCCCCCCCCCCACGTCAATAAAACTGAAGGGAACAACTTCGATTTACTTAGACGAAAATTTACTCAGCGCCGGTCAATCCACCCAGGTGTGAAATATATGTAAAATGAAGACAGGGTGGATTATAATGTGTAAATTCAGTCTGACTTCAAGTTGTGTGATTTCATCCGAGTCGAAACAAAGCAAAGCAATTTTGAAGTGGGTATATTAACACCTCGGGTTATGTAAATTGATTAGATTCACACTGGGTATATTTTCACTTTTTCTCGTGTCGATGTGATGCTTATTTAAAGAGGCCAGCGATATGCAGCTCATCATTACTGGTCCATAACTGTCCATCCGCAGTTGCGTTTTGCTGTCTGCGGCTGGGATCCTTAAACTATGCCCACAATGTCCCTTGCTAAAACTATATTTTTCCACATACATAGTCTTTCACACAGCAAAACCGTCCGCATTACTATAGGATGCATGACGGTAATTCAATGTCTGCACTTCTGATGACCTCGAGTGCTCAGTGACGGGCAAGGAAATCGTTTGTGCACATAACTGTTATTTAGTTTTTACTGAGTAGTCACAAACCATTCACAAAACAAGATGGGGCCCCAGCCTAAAGTTGTTCCTACTCAGTTTCAAGCTTATCCGCCTTCTGATCCATCTCAGTCCTACTTTAATTCATTCTATTCTCCAACTCATTCACCCTTTAAAGCCTAACAACTTCAGCAAACAATGATATTTCAAGGGTAGTGCCTGGGAATCTTACCATCTCCTGCCACCAAGATATTCAGGCATCTCCTTTGAACTGTCATATATTGGACTGGTAATGATTTCAGGACACCTCTGAAAAGATCAGTGTTAGGACTCAATTAAAAAAAAAAAAAAAAAAAGAATATAAGATTTGACTGGAAATATGTTTGAACAGCTTCCCATTGTATTCATGTGTATACTTCTCATATACATGAATTTATAACAACGAACAAATCAAACACAACACACATGCAAGAAAAGTTTTGTAACCCAACAGACCGATTTACACCAACTTTAATCTATTTTTTTATCACCAGAATATATTACATGTTATGTGAACAAACTCAATTTCAACACAAATGACCTCATTCAGTCCAGTTAGTATACAACAGTTGTCTCACTGTCATTCATGTCTGTTGTGCATAGTGGTCACCCGAGTACAATTTAAATTTTTTTTACAATTTTTGTTTACATCTTACGAGACCATGCCCTACATTCTGTGATGGTCTATGGAACCCTACAATTCACAACAGGGCAACATTAGACATACATTCTGGCACAGCATTGCAACTGAACGTACATGCACACAGTTGATGTGATGGTAAACTCAATACAGAATTGTTGATGACACAGCTGCAGCACTTCATGTTACGGAGGCACAACATAGGCTATTATAACATGATGCAATAATCAAGCCCAAAGCCAATACCAAGCCGGTCAATAAATGAATTAATCATCAATCAAGAAAATTGAAGAGGTACAAAACTGGCTAAACAACTCATCCAAAGCCTATTCAGAATGAAGCTAAATCTAAACTTTCAAGCGAATATGACAAAAATTATGCACTCTAATGCGGGGTCAATGTGACAATTTCTGTGCAATAAGCACTCCCACTTCGAGGCTCTCTTCGCAGTTCTAGATTGAGAGAACTTCCAAAAGTTTCAAGCCCCCAAGAACAGAAACAGTGGAACATATTTAGTGACACATACACACACCACTTGGTACCAAAAGACACAACTGTTTATATGTGACATAACTTTTACCTTGTTGCTTTACTGCCATAATTTACATCAAGTGCTCGCTACTGAAAGCGCTCCACTGCGCCCCATTTCAAAGTTGTTCATATTATTTTTAAAAAATTGTGGAAAAAAAACCCCAAACAACAAACACACCAACCAAAATGCTTGGGTAAGCTCTATCAAGTCAATCCAACCGTGAAACCAGCATGATACAACAAAGGGATCATCCGACAGTGGGATTAATGTTACACCATGGCCACTGCTGATTTACGTGCCTTGACTTCCTTTTGTTGCACAGTTCTAGCTACTCAGCTCGTTAATCATCAGCAATCATGGTTTAATATATACATATAAGTTAAACCATGAGCGATGGTGATTTACAAGCCAAGACCTGCTTATGACACAAAAGTTCTGGATATAATAAAGTTCTGCTGAGAAGCCATAACTATGCCCAAAGTGTCATACCTGTTTCGCTGTTGAATTGACCTGATACAGTCTACACACAAGCGTTACAAGGCCTCCATATCATTGATAATCAAGCCTCAAGAGCTATGATGTAAAAACTTCTTCAGTGTCTTGCAATAAATACATGACAGAACCTGCATCCAAGCAACCCCGAGTGTACAGTTCCACGTACAATATTGGTGAAAGCTGGCACATATATCTGGTAGAAGAAAATAAGTTCTCCTGGTCATTTACAGATCACAAGTCCAGCTAAATGGTGCCAAGCTACTGCAAAGTCTGTTTTTCACATTTTCAAATTTAATAAATCCAAAATTAAACAATAAATATTCACATAGCATGCTGCATCCGTTAGCAGTAGTTATGATCTCAAAGTTAAAGCAAAATTATTCTTTTGATCTCAAAGTTACAGCAAGAATTATTCTTCTACGGTATTTGGTTATTTTGCTGTACATGCTTGATTCATGTACATGTACATTATAAGTTAGTGGCAGCAGGGTTTGCTGCACGGACCCTTGTAGCCCTGAGGGAGGTCAAAGAAACCATTGTACCCTAAAAGGCCTGATAATATATTTGTTTTCATTCCTCCACTGTTATTATAAAAGAAATCACGCTGAAGTCGTCTGACCTGGATCACGCCAGACATGACCAACGTCATCAGTATTTACATGTATAGAGAATAGACGTATGACAAAATATAACATCTTTCTTGGCGTTTCCACCTGCATGACCAGCAAAATTGTCAGAGTAATGCAATAGAAAAGATTTTCAAATTTTTCTCTTTCTGTCGTCTGTTACACACTATTGCTGTATACGTGTGCTGAAAAGAACTCCAGTAGTGTGGCTATTGTTTCCAATAACACAAGTAACTTTGTACTTTAGAACGTTTTGGTGATCTTTCAAAACTGGCATCCAAGACGCATCATAAAGAGGGCTACAAGACGCCCACCATTAGTCGCTATAAGGGTTTGTGTACCGAGGTCACATGGTACAGTTTGTGTTAAAAATTGGTCGTGTGACGTAGGAATAAAAACAAATTATTTTGATTAATATAAACCACACAGTATGTTGGTGATAGTGGATCATCCTAGACTATGTTAACTATTCAATAACAGCATCCACTATGCAAACTTTAATTTCCTCAACCAAAAACATGGCATTCATACACACACATACTTGCAAATGCTGAACAACTATTAAATAGTGATAATAAAAATTTGGTGTAAATAACATGCACCGATCATTTTGGCTCCATCAAACAACATACGAGGTGAACAATTTTTGTGTTTATAATTCAAGAGAACATGATTGCCTACACATTTATGCCATGTGCCTCCTTCTGCATATAGTTTTCTTCATTGTGAAATGCGACTGAAAACATCCTTCAAAGTTGTCATTGTGACCAGTTTTACGCCCGACACCTGACATATGGTTCCAATGTCAGAAAATCTGATAATGATGTATTATCTAATGATAATCTGCCCATGGCCATGCCACATAATAGACTGACCGACTTTATCAGAGTGAATATTTAGAATCTGCCCCTTTAGTCATTTACGGCAAACTTTGGTACAAGCATTCATATAGCATTACGGAAAACGGTGCGAGTGTAGACTGCTAGTATATTCAAGTACCTTATTCGACAGATGCTCATTGTTGAGGTTTTCATTGAAAACGCTTTTACGATGACAAATCTTGTAAAGTAAATCATTATAGGAGCTGTAAACAAATCAGTACAAACTAGTAATTGGGTTTAATCAGTATTGCGAGTGGGGATATTGTCAGTCTAGTCTAGAGATCATGTTGTGCGTTACTCGAAACTTGCCATTTTATTAAATGCGGAAAATCATCTAATTTTGAAATGTGATTAAACTATAAAGGATAAACCTTTCAAATTTTGCATGGCTACACACTGTTGTGCTCTCTGGTAATATCAGTTTTTATGTGTTCACAATCTGAAATTATCTGCTATCCAACCTCCAGGTGGGCATAAGTAGCCTCTAAAAGAAATTTTTGTGCTTGCAATCATCAGTGCACTTTTCTGTGTGGACAACAACCACTCTTAGCATTTCCGTCTGTCAGAAAACCTATTTTCCCCAGGCTGAGAACTGCTGCTGGAATACGGAAAAGCAGAAATGTTACTTGACCCATTTCATCCTGTGGCTGATCTTGTTTACTTGCTCATTGTCCTATGAAGGCTACATTACAGATTAGGTGATAGATCAACCATTTTAGTTCAAGGGTGGTGCCAGAATAGCATGGTGCCTCAGATGCCAAGCTATTCTGGCACCACCTTTGAACTATCATAGTCAAATTAATTGCAAGAAGAAGTGTATCAGGATGAAAAGGGTTAAGAGCATAAGCAGTAATGTCTTGTGATTCTCTCACAGATGTTGATCATGTTGCCTACCGTAAGCTTTAATACACTCTTTCATGTCAACCAGTCATGAGAAAGGTTTAGGAATAGTATAACAGCACAAATGAATATCGTTCAGGCTGTCAGGAATATGACTTACATTGCCCATAACAACAGTGCTTTTCAGGCATCTCCAGTACTGCCGAAATTGGCTAAAAGAACAGAAATTACTGATGCCGTTTTATGTATGAAAGCAACAAATTGGCTGTTTTTACAGTACCTGCCACATCTTGGCCCAAACCGCTTGGTGCCCGATTACAATACATGTGCTGACTGGCCCTGGGGCTCTAACGCGCCCAGTACGATTGATATTTCTGACAAAGTGGATTGCGAATTAATCTCACCTTTGTGACTTTGACATTTCCGACAGGTCAATGAAATCAGCAGTTGATCAAGTGTCCAAACATAGGTAAAAGGTTTGCTTTTATACCTTCAAAATCCATGTTCTCTCTAAATGTTAGCATTGGCACACTTGTCAACATCCCATGACCCTTGACCAATGCCAGGGGGTATGCACAGAAAGGCCTTTTCATCAGCTACCTTAATTTGTACCAAACTTGATTAAAAACTGTAAAAGCACTGATAGAAAAAAAAAATTATACCACTTGCATGGCATATTTGAGGGTGGACTAACAATGTGTGATTTAATAAAAACTCTAGCTCCATCAGCTGATGATCTCAATTTGCAGCAATTCACCAACAAGAGCAGAAGCTAAAGTGATGAAATAAGTCTCCTAACATTCTTTATGGAAATGACACACATGTGCAGCTGGAAAGTGCGCTGCTTTCAACTTTAAAGTATTAGGGTGTGATGCAATTTGTAGTACCGGCATCATGCGAAAGTACAGAAATTTGGGCAAGTACCCACAATGATTTCAAACAAGATATGTGGTAGACACAGCCTAGAGGATGGTTTTCTATTTTTTTGTTCTGATTGGTATAAAACAGAATAATCACATTTTCTGGCATCAAAAGGACACCTGCTAGCTTAGATATGTCAAACATGTCGCGTAGTCAACTTATAATACTTTTTCTGATCATACTTTAAACTTCCAAAATGGTAAACTTCCAAAATGGTAAGTGGAAAGAAGACGAGGATTTCATCCCAAAGTCTAACATTATTTTCAGCTCACACGCATTTTCCAATATCACCTAATCAGTTAGCCAAGTGAGTGTTATCAAAGCTAGCACGCTGTTAAAATAAAAAGGTTGAAAATAAGGCAGACTTTGAAAATGGGGTGTCCAAAGCGCGTTCAATAGCTAGTACGCATTAACATAGATGGGCAAGGGCCAAACAGCAACAGGGTAGTAAAAGGATAACAACAAAGGCAAAGCTCTTATAGCTCATGTATGACAGATTTACATGTGTGACCTTTGTGACAGTAAGTAAAGAGTTGGCTTCTGCAACAGCAAAATCCATGATTTCTCAAAATAAAAGCTATTTCACACACCTGTCAACCCCCCCCCCCTTCCTCCCTCCTTCCAGTGACCTTTAATCTTGTGATGATTCCACTAAATTAGTATGCATAGGAAGGTCCTATCATCAGCTACCTTTGTAACAAATTTAATTCAAAAGTTTGCAAAAATGTTGATAAAAATAAAATCTATCAGAAACTGGCATTTCACACACATTTGCCAACCTCTTGTAACCTACAAAGGTCTTACCATCAGGTATCTTTGCACAAAGTTTGGGTTTGAAAATAGTATTTGAGAAAAAACTTTTTTTTTTCACAATATGTTTCACCTATTTCTAGATCACATGTGACCATTGAGCTTTCCGGTGGGTCAACCAAATCAGTATGAATAGAAGGTCTTACCATCAGGTATCTTTGTACCAAGTTTATGTTTCAAAATAGTCTGTAATTTTTCATATTCTTATAAGATATTTTGCATATAGCTAAATTAAATAAGACAAAGAATGAGTTCACTAGCCAGGATTGTACATCTTCAACGTGTTAAATTGTATTTTAATCATTTTGGCAAACACATTTCAATCCAACCAGTCATCCCTGGACACAGTTGGCACGCTTCGAATGCTTTTTATTCTGACAGCGTGGTAATACCTAGCAGCTTCGGAAACACTCGGCTCCCTAATTAGGTGAGACTGGAAAACACGTGAGCTCAAAACAGTATGGTAGACTTTGGAATAAAATCCTCATCTTGTTTGTTGTTGAGTCACCTACCATTTCATTTCAGCTTGACCAACAGTTTGTTTATATGAAACATATATATACCAAGAGCACAAACACTGCTGCTCATCAAGTCTGTTGGAGATCACCGAGTCTCTGCCTTTTTTCACAATACTCACACTTCACAGAACATTGTCGTACAGCCACTTTCTTGTAGAAGAAATTTGTACGCAAGTTAAATAAAGAAAAACTTCACATCGCCCTAGCACCATTAACACCTTCTGCTGTCCTCTCCACTGACGCAGCTGTCTTACCCACTGCAGCAAGTCGTGTTACATGGAACATGTCTGCTCGTTGTTCAGCACAACCTTGAATGGCAAGTCGTCCAGCCAGCCAGCTGATGTACTGAAAAAACAGGTACACCAGATGAAGATGGTACCGAGATCTGGAATACACACAAAAACAACTGACTGTACAATAAAGTTTCAAGTCGAACGGTTGACAATTGTCTACATTACAACAAGATCGGATGAATCATAACCCACAAAATCCCTTTTATAAATGAAAGCTGCCCTCACTGTCAAGGGTCTCTAATTTTTGTCGTTGACCTGATTCTGATGTTGAAATGTCTTCTATTATTTAAAAAGCCTTGCAGATGTGCCAATGCACCTGTAAGCAATATAAGGGGTGCAGTGCATACGCATCATCGGTTTGTGAAACAAAAGTGAATCACTTCATGGTGTCAGTGGAATGCAAAGCAGACGACATCAATAGAAAAACAGGCTCTAGTTATCAGTGTGCTTCTGAAAGGTTAAGGACATCATATCAGTTTGGAGATCTTTTGCAATATGAAGACCATCATATTATTACGGAGATCATATGATATGGTGTTTTGTTAACCCGCAACCTTCATTCTTTGGGCTCATGTGACGTCACGAATGAATCAAGACAATTTGATTTGTATGATTCTTTTGTTCTTAACATTTTGGTTCACTGCTAATATCAATAATATACCTAATAGCCCTGCCATAAGGCTTCAGGAGTAAACCTCGTGTAAAAATCCAGAGTCAGAGCCCTTAAGGCAGTCTGTCAATGCTTTCAACTTCGTTCTGGCACCTCCTGCGACGGTGCCGGTCCCAAACTGTAATGGACCTGCTGTTCCTTTGGATCCATCAGTATTGTGGAGAGGGACGACATGCTGGATGGGCAACAGCATATCCTCCATATCACAATGCCCAGGCTTGCATCCGAACAGCAACTAAGATGCATTACCTATAGTCAGTTCACCGACAGAGGCCCATACATACTTAATAGCCCAGCTGTGCCGGTACACATCACCTATACAGGTTTACTGTATCCACACAGTGTCAACATTTCTTTTCAGGTATAGTGGTGCAGCTCTACAAAATAAAAATTGCTGACAGTGAGGTAAACAAAAAAATTCTGATGTTTTACCAACACTGGTGCTGTGACCACAACAGACTTGCTCCACTTGTCACTGGCTGGCACAGTAAGTGCTTCATGGTGCACTGTTGATGCATAAAACACCCCCAAAACTGTAACAAAACAAAACATTAACGTCACTCTTTTACTTTAGTCATGGTACAAGTCACGTTACAACTCATTTTACCTAATAATTCTATTGTAATCAATGTACCATGAACTTGCGACAACATGTATTCAAAGTTGGTCACGCACAATGGTGATACTGAAGTACCCTGCATGCGTGTGTCTGGGCACTTTTTCGCCTCAAAACAGCGATCACGTGTAACCACTGGGTATGCACATGCCGCAGTTTAAGTCTTTCCTCCTGCACCTCATGCTAGCATAATAGACCAGCTGACAGAATCCCATATTTACACACCATGCATACGAAATGTCAGGCTAAGTTCATGTGCGGAACTCACAAAGACATTTTAATTAGAACTGACTGCGTATTTAAATGCCAACAATAGTGATTTTCTGTACAGTTATAATATGTGTATCTATACATAATAGTAAGGTATATAACATATAATACATACATATATGACAATTACTTCTGCTCCATACATTTCGTTGTATCCAAGGTTGGCACCCAAGAGTTGCTACGGTTCGCGTCTTCAAAATGTCACAAATGTCTTATACTCAAAGTGCACAAGAGAATGAGCACTACATCACCTGACGCATGGATTTATTGTGTACCTGTCACTGATTAGTTGGGACCCGACAGCTGTGCAGGTATACAGCATCTGTACAGGCTTACTGTGTCACATCTTTTCTTTTGAGGTAAACTGGTGCAACTCTATAAAAACAAAAACTTGCTGAAAGTGACAGTGAGGTAGAAAGGAAAAATTCAGATGTTTTACCAACACTGGTGCTGTGACCACAACAGACTTGCTGAACTTGTCAGTGGCTGGCACAGTAAGTGCTTCATGATGCACGGCTGATGCATTAAACACCACCAAAACTGTAACAAAAAAAACAAAACACACACACTCCCATTAACGTCATTCAGTTACTTTAGTCATGATACAAGTCATGTTACAACTCCTCCTACCTCATAATTATATTGTAATCAATGTACCAGCTTATGACAAAATGTATTCAAGGTTGGTCACGCACAATGATACTGAAGTACCCTGCATGTGTGTGCCTGGGCACTTTTTTCACCTCAAAACTGGGGTCGCGATATCACAATGCGTAACCACTGACTATGCACATGCTGCAGTTTCAGTCTTTCCTCCTGCACCTCATGCTTGAATGATAATAGACCAGCCTGACCAGTCCCATGTTTTCTCTCGGCCCGTACAAAATGTCAGGCTAAGTTCATGTGCAAAACTCAAAAGACTTTTAATGAGCATTGGCTGCGTAGTAAAATGCAAACAATAGTGCCTTTCTGCACAGTTACTATAATATATATGACAATTACTTCTGCTCCATACATTTTGTTGTATCTGCCAAGGTTAGGACCCAAGAGATGCTCTGTTTCACATCTTCAAAATGTCACAAAAGTCTTATAATCAAAGTACACAATAGTATGAGCACTACATCACCCGACGCG
This sequence comes from Semisulcospira habei, assembly GCA_036245525.1. Taxonomy (NCBI): domain Eukaryota; kingdom Metazoa; phylum Mollusca; class Gastropoda; family Semisulcospiridae; genus Semisulcospira; species Semisulcospira habei. Next base: position 15,226,669 of record BTPG01000007.1, on the reverse strand, counting down.
GGGATTTAATGTGTAATATGTCACTTATTCCGATACTGGGTTGTGGCGTTAGTTGGGACTCGAAAGCTGAGCAGGTAAACAGCACCTGTACTGGTAGATTAACTGTATCCGCACAGTGTCACACATTTTCTTTTCAGGTATACTCGTGAAACTCTATAAAACAAAAACTCGCTGACAGTGAGGTAAAAAAGGAATATTAAGATGTTTTACCGACACTGGTTCTGTGACCACAACAGACTTGCTCCACTTGTCACTGGCTTCATGGTGCACTGTTGATGCACAAACACCCCCAAAACTGTAACAAAAGAAAACATTAATGTCACTCCGTTCCATTAGTCATGGTACATGTCGTGTTACAACTCCTCCTACCTCATAATTCTATTGTAATCAATGTACCATGGGCTTACGGCGACATGTATTTCAAGGTTGATCACACACAATAATGACACTGAAGTACCCTGCATGCGTGTCTGGGCACTTTTCGCCTCAAAACTGCGATCGCGAAATCACAATGCGTAACCACCGACTATGCACACGCCACAGTTTAAGTCTTTTCTCCTGCGCCTCATGCTAGAATGATACTAGTAGACCAGCCTGACACTTGTGATAGGGTCCCATCTTTACACACCGTGTCAGTGTACGAATTGTCAGGCTAAGTTCATGTGCGAAACTCAGACATTTTAATGAGCACTGGCTGCTTAGTAAAATGCAAACAATAGTAACTTTTTGCACAGTTATGCATATCTGTATCTATGCATAATATTAAGTTATGTTACATAATAATATATACATATACATCAATTACTTCCGCTCCATACATTTGTTGTATCAAAGGTTGGGACCCAAGAGTTCACGTCTTCAAAATGTCACAAAAGTCTTATACTCAAAGTGCACAATAGTATGTGTAGTACGCAATCTGACGCGGGGATTTCATGTGTACTATGTCACCGATTCCGATGTTGGGACGCTGCGTTAGTTGGGACCCAACAGAGGTGGTGTTGGGTCCCAAGCCCAACAAAGAACGGATATGACGTAAACACACATCATGGCGTCTATAATATCCGGTCCAAATAAGAATTACCTTCACCATTTTGTGTCGGGTCCCAAGCCCAACAAAGAACGGATATGACGTTACACATCATGGCGTCTATAATAGCCGGTCCAAATAAGAATTACCTTCACCGTTTGCGCGAGTGGAACACGTTGAGCCGAAGCCCAACTTAGGCCGGACAAATCAGTGTAGCATTGTCAGTCTTGTTAGTACCTAACTTCGGATGCCGAAGCTGCCTGTGCGCCTTTTGTTTCCATCCTTGAGAAATAAAGTTATGTTATATTATTATTCACTGTTATTGATATGTGTGCGCATTATTTGCATATTTGTATTGTGTTTTTGTGGGTTTTTCAGTTTATTTCAGTCTTCATGTTTCGATTTATTGTGTGAATTGTGTCATTCCGCTTACTTTTTGCTGTTAGGGTTTCTTTTCTAACAGGACAGTTTGTAAGAGAGGCGTTTCGCCTAAAACTGTATCCTGTCAATAAAACGTTTCATCATCATCATCAGTCATCATCATCATCTCTCTCTCTCTCTCTCTCAGTCTCTCTCTCTCTCTCCCTACGATTCTGCGGGTCGAACCCTTGCGTTCATGCGTGTGTCGCGCTTCGGCTTTTGATTAGAATTATTGATTTCATTTTTTATTCATGTACATCAGTATTAACTTTTTACTGTGTGTGTATGTCAGTGTGCGTGTTTATTCCTCATACTGATTAACTTTTACTCCGATGTGTGTGTGGCCGTTGTGTGTGTGTGTGTGGCCGGTGCCGAGTGTGTGAGTGTGTGCGTGTGTTTGTGTTGTGTGTGTGTGTGTGTGTGATGGTGTTTGTGTGAGCAAGGACATGATTGAAAACAGGTCGATAGCCTAATCACTGATTTATATTTGGAAACTGTTTCGTCTCTCTCTCTCTCTGAATACTTTCGTGTACCACATGCATTTATGTATGGTGTGTGTGTGTGTGTGTGTGTGGTAAGATGAATGTTGAGTGTTACTATTATATAATTTTTTTTAATGTTATTATTTGTTTTGTTTTTTTCTTCTTTAAAAAAAAATATTGGTGCATGAAATAATGTGTGTAAATATAATGTTATTATTATTATTTTCTTTAACCTATTTTATGATGTAGATGTTAGCAACGGCAAGTTTGTAAAACTGATGACGATTTGTTTCTTTTTCAAGTTGATAAATAAAGTTTCATCATCATCATCTCTCTCTCTCACACACACACATGTATACACACACACACTGACATACACGCCCGCACACACAGAAACACACAATTTTGTTTAATGACAACCGCGTACCGCATCACCATTTGCATGTTGAGTTTTTTTTTATAAAGCTAACGTACGTCTGCACTCTTTTCCCCACGTCATTAAAAGTTCCTGATAAACCAAACTGCCACAGTTGCAGTGCGCCTGAATTTATCAGTGTTCAGGTTGGACTCCATAGGTAATAGCCCGCCCTGTCCAGCATAACCCTCCTGTCAGGGTCGTCCTTTAGTCATTCCTGTGCCGTGGACGTTAAACCCCGAACCAACCTACCCCCCACCCTACCCCCCCCTCCCGCGTCAATAAAACTGAAGGGATCAACTTCGATTTACTTAGACGAAAATTTACTCAGCGCCGGTCAATCCACCCAGGCGTGAAATATATGTAAAATGAAGACAGGGTGGATTATAATGTGTAAATTCAGTCTGACTTCAAGTTGTGTGATTTCATCCGAGTCGAAACAAAGCAAAGCAATTTTGAAGTGGGTATATATGTAAATTGATTAGATTCACACTGGGTATATTTTCACTTTTTCTCGTGTCGATGTGATGCTTATTTAAAGAGGCCAGCGATATGCAGCTCATCATTACTGGTCCATAACTGTCCATCCGCAGTTGCGTTTTGCTGTCTGCGGATGGGATCCTTAAACTATGCCCACAACGTCCCTTGCTAAAACTATATTTTTCCACATATAGTCTTTCACACAGCAAAACCGTCCGCATTACTATAGGATGCATGACGGTAATTCAATGTCTGCACTTCTGATGACCTCGAGTGCTCAGTGACGGGCAAGGAAATCGTTTGTGTACATAACTGTTATTTAGTTTTTACCGAGTAGTCACAAACCATTTACAAAACAAGATGGAGCCCCAGCCTAAAGTTGTTCCTACTCAGTTTCAAGCTTATCCGCCTTCTGATCCATCTCGGTCCTACTTTAATTCATTCTCCAACTCATTCACCCTTTAAAGCCTAACAACTTCAGCAAACAATGATATTTCAAGGGTAGTGCCTGGGAATCTTACCACCTCCTGCCACCAAGATATTCAGGCATCTCCTTTGAACTGTCATATATTGGACTGGTAATGATTTCAGGACACCTCTGAAAAGATCAGTGTTAGGACTCAATAAAAAAAAATAAAAATAAAAGAAAATATAAGATTTGACTGGAAATATGTTTGAACAGCTTCCCATTGTATTCATGTGTATACTTCTCATATACATGAATTTATAACAACGAACAAATCAAACACAACACACATGCAAGAAAAGTTTTGTAACCCAACAGACCGATTTACACCAACTTTAATCTATTTTTTTATCACCAGAATATATTACATGTTATGTGAACAAACTCAATTTCAACACAAATGACCTCATTCAGTCCAGTTAGTATACAACAGTTGTCTCACTGTCATTCATGTCTGTTGTGCATAGTGGTCACCCGAGTACAATTTAAATTTTTTTTACAATTTTTGTTTACATCTTACGAGACCATGCCTTACATTCTGTGATGGTCTATGGAACCCTACAATTCACAACAGGGCAACATTAGACATACATTCTGGCACAGCATTGCAACTGAACGTACATGCACACAGTTGATGTGATGGTAAACTCAATACAGAATTGTTGATGACACAGCTGCAGCACTTCATGTTACGGAGGCACAACATAGGCTATTATAACATGATGCAATAATCAAGCCCAAAGCCAATACCAAGCCGGTCAATAAATGAATTAATCATCAATCAAGAAAATTGAAGAGGTACAAAACTGGCTAAACAACTCATCCAAAGCCTATTCAGAATGAAGCTAAATCTAAACTTTCAAGCGAATATGACAAAAATTATGCACTCTAATGCGGGGTCAATGTGACAATTTCTGTGCAATAAGCACTCCCACTTCGAGGCTCTCTTCGCAGTTCTAGATTGAGAGAACTTCCAAAAGTTTCAAGCCCCCAAGAACAGAAACAGTGGAACATACACACACCACTTGGTACCAAAAGACACAACTGTTTATATGTGACATAACTTTTACCTTGTTGCTTTACTGCCATAATTTACATCAAGTGCTCGCTACTGAAAGCGCTCCACTGCGCCCCATTTCAAAGTTGTTCATATTATTTTTTTAAAAATTGTGGAAAAAAAAACCCAAACAACAAACACACCAACCAAAATGCTTGGGTAAGCTCTATCAAGTCAATCCAACCGTGAAACCAGCATGATACAACAAAGGGATCATCCGACAGTGGGATTAATGTTACACCATGGCCACTGCTGATTTACGTGCCTCGACTTCCTTTTGTTGCACAGTTCTAGCTACTCAGCTCGTTAATCATCAGCAATCATGGTTTAATATATACATATAAGTTAAACCATGAGCGATGGTGATTTACAAGCCAAGACCTGCTTATGACACAAAAGTTCTGGATATAATAAAGTTCTGCTGAGAAGCCATAACTATGCCCAAAGTGTCATACCTGTTTCGCTGTTGAATTGACCTGATACAGTCTACACACAAGCGTTACAAGGCCTCCATATCATTGATAATCAAGCCTCAAGAGCTATGATGTAAAAACTTCTTCAGTGTCTTGCAATAAATACATGACAGAACCTGCATCCAAGCAACCCCGAGTGTACAGTTCCACGGACAATATTGGTGAAAGCTGGCACATATATCTGGTAGAAGAAAATAAGTTCTCCTTTCAAAACTGGCATCCAAGACGCATCATAAAGAGGGCTACAAGACGCCCACCATTAGTCGCTGTAAGGGTTTGTGTACCGAGGTCACATGGTACAGTTTGTGTTAAAAATTGGTCGTGTGACGTAGGAATAAAAACAAATTATTTTGATTAATATAAACCACACAGTATGTTGGTGATAGTGGATCATCCTAGACTATGTAAACTATTCAATAACAGCATCCACTATGCAAACTTTAATTTCCTCAACCAAAAACATGGCATTCATACACACACATACTTGCAAATGCTGAACAACTATTAAATAGTGATAATAAAAATTTGGTGTAAATAACATGCACCGATCATTTTGGCTCCATCAAACAACATACGAGGTGAACAATTTTTGTGTTTATAATTCAAGAGAACATGATTGCCTACACATTTATGCCATGTGCCTCCTTCTGCATATAGTTTTCTTCATTGTGAAATGCGACTGAAAACATCCTTCAAAGTTGTCATTGTGACCAGTTGTACGCCCGACACCTGACATATGGTTCCAATGTCAGAAAATCTGATAATGATGTATTATCTAATGATAATCTGCCCATGGCCATGCCACATAATAGACTGACCGACTTTATCAGAGTGAATATTTAGAATCTGCCCCTTTAGTCATGTACGGCAAACTTTGGTACAAGCATTCATATAGCATTACGGAAAGACTGCTAGTATATTCAAGTACCTTATTCGACAGATGCTCATTGTTGAGGTTTTCATTGAAAACGCTTTTACGATGACAAATCTTGTAAAGTAAATCATTATAGGAGCTGTAAACAAATCAGTACAAACTAGTAATTGGGTTTAATCAGTATTGTGAGTGGGGATATTGTCAGTCTAGTCTAGAGATCATGTTGTGCGTTACTCAAAACTTGCCATTTTATTAAACGCGGAAATCATCTAATTTTGAAATGTGATTAAACTATAAAGGATAAACCTTTCAAATTTTGCATGGCTACACATTGTTGTGCTCTCTGGTAATATCAGTTTTTATGTGTTTACAATCTGAAATTATCTGCTATCCAACCTCCAGGTGGGCATACGTAGCCTCTAAAAGAAATTTTTGTGCTCGCAATCATCAGTGCACTTTTCTGTGTGGACAACAACCACTCTTAGCATTTCCGTCTGTCAGAAAACCTATTTTCCCCAGGCTGAGAACTGCTGCTGGAATATGGAAAAGCAGAAATGTTACTTGACCCATTTCATCCTGTGGCTGATCTTGTTTACTTGCTCATTGTTCTATGAGGGCTACATTACAGATTAGGTGATAGATCAACCATTTTAGTTCAAGGGTGGTGCCAGAATAGCATGGTGCCTCAGACGCCAAGCTATTCTGGCACCACCTTTGAACTATCATAGTCAAATTAATTGCAAGAAGAAGTGTATCAGGATGAAAAGGGTTAAGAGCATAAGCAGTAATGTCTTGTGATTCTCTCAGAGATGTTGATCATGTTGCCTACCGTAAGCTTTAATACACTCTTTCATGTCAACCAGTCATGAGAAAGGTTTAGGAATAACAGCACAAATGAATATCGTTCAGGCTGTCAGGAAAATGACTTACATTGCCCATAACAACAGTGCTTTTCAGGCATCTCCAGTACTGCCGAAATTGGCTAAAAGAACAGAAATTACTGATGCCGTTTTATGTATGAAAGCAACAAATTGGCTGTTTTTACAGTACCTGCCACATCTTGGCCCAAACCGCTTGGTGCCCGATTACAATACATGTGCTGACAGGCCCCGGGGCTCTAACGCGCCCAGTACGATTGATATTTCTGACAAAGTGGATTGCGAATTAATCTCACCTTTGTGACTTTGACATTTCCGACAGGTCAATGAAATCAGCAGTTGATCAAGTGTCCAAACATAGGTAAAAGGTTTGCTTTTATACCTTCAAAATCCATGTTCTCTCTAAATGTTAGCATTGGCACACTTGTCAACATCCCATGACCCTTGACCAATGCCAGGGGGTATGCACAGAAAGGCCTTTTCATCAGCTACCTTAATTTGTACCAAACTTGATTAAAAACTGTAAAAGCACTGATAGAAAAAAAAAAATTATACCACTTGCATGGCATATTTGAGGGTGGACTAACAATGTGTGATTTAATAAAAACTCTAGCTCCATCAACCGACGATCTCAATTTGCAGCAATTCACCAACAAGAGCAGAAGCTAAAGTGATGAAATAAGTCTCCTAACATTCTTTATGGAAATGACACACATGTGCAGCTGGGAAGTGCGCTGCTTTCAACTTTAAAGTATTAGGGTGTGATGCAATTTGTAGTACCGGCATCATGCAAAAGTACAGAAATTTGGGCAAGTACCCACAATGATTTCAAACAAGATATGTGGTAGACACAGCCTAGAGGATGGTTTTCTATTTTTTTTTTCTGATTGGTATAAAACAGAATAATCACATTTTCTGGCATCAAAAGGACACCTGCTACCTTAGATATGTCAAACATGTCGCGTAGTCAACTTATAATACTTTTTCTGATCATACTTTAAACTTCCAAAATGGTAAGTGGAAAGAAGACGAGGATTTCATCCCAAAGTCTAACATTATTTTCAGCTCACACGCATTTTCCAATATCACCTAATCAGTTAGCCAAGTGAGTGTTATCAAAGCTAGTCAAAGTGGGGTGTCCAAAGCGCGTTCAATAGCTAGTACGCATTAACATAGATGGGCAAGGGCCAAACAGCAACAGTGTAGTAAAAGGATAACAACAAAGGCAAAGCTCTTATAGCTCATGTATGACAGATTTACATGTGTGACCTTTGTGACAGTAAGAGTTGGCTTCTGCAACAGCAAAATCCATGATTTCTCAAAATAAAAGCTATTTCACACACCTGTCAACCCCCCCCCCCCCCCCTCCTCCCAGTGACCTTTAATCTTGTGATGATTCCACTAAATTAGTATGCATAGGAAGGTCCTATCATCAGCTACCTTTGTAACAAATTTAATTCAAAAGTTTGCAAAAATGTTGATAAAAATAAAATCTATCAGAAACTGGCATTTCACACACATTTGCCAACCTCTTGTAACCTTCAAAGGTCTTACCATCAGGTATCTTTGCACAAAGTTTGGGTTTGAAAATAGTATTTGAGAAAAAACTTTTTTTTTTACAATATGTTTCACCTATTTCTAGATTACATGTGACCATTGAGCTTTCCGGTGGGTCAACCAAATCAGTATGAATAGAAGGTCTTACCATCAGGTATCTTTGTACCAAGTTTATGTTTCAAAATAGTCTGTAATTTTTCATATTCTTATAAGATATTTTGCATATAGATAAATTAAATAAGACAAAGAATGAGTTCACTAGCCAGGATTGTATATCTTCAACGTGTTAAATTGTATTTTAATCATTTTGGCAAACACATTTCAATCCAACCAGTCATCCCTGGACCCAGTTGGCACGCTTCGAATGCTTTTTATTCTGACAGCGTGGTAATACCTAGCAGCTTCGGAAACACTCAGCTCCCTAATTAGGTGAGACTGGAAAACACGTGAGCTCAAAACAGTATGATAGACTTTGGAATAAAATCCTCATCTTGTTTGTTGTTGCGTCACCTACCATTTCATTTCAGCTTGACCAACAGTTTGTTTATATGAAACATATATATACCAAGAGCACAAACACTGCTGCTCATCAAGTCTGTTGGAGATCACCGAGTCTCTGCCTTTTTTCACAATACTCACACTTCACAGAACATTGTCGTACAGCCACTTTCTTGTAGAAGAAATTTGTACGCAAGTTAAATAAAGAAAAACTTCACATCGCCCTAGCACCATTAACACCTTCTGCTGTCCTCTCCACTGACGCAGCTGTCTTATCCACTGCAGCAAGTCGTGTTACATGGAACATGTCTGCTCGTTGTTCAGCACAACCTTGAATGGCAAGTCGTCCAGCCAGCCAGCTGATGTACTGAAAAAACAGGTACACCAGATGAAGATGGTACCGAGATCTGGAATACACACAAAAACAACTGACTGTACAATAAAGTTTCAAGTCGAACGGTTGACAATTGTCTACATTACAACAAGATGGGATGAATCATAACCCACAAAATCCCTTTTATAAATGAAAGCTGCCCTCACTGTCAAGGGTCTCTAATTTTTGTCGTTGACCTGATTCTGATGTTGAAATGTCTTCTATTATTTAAAAAGCCTTGCAGATGTGCCAATGCACCTGTAAGCTGTATAAGGGGTGCAGTGCATACGCATCATCGGTTTGTGAAACAAAAGTGAATCACTTCATGGTGTCAGTGGAATGCAAAGCAGACGACATCAATAGAAAAACAGGCTCTAGTTATCAGTGTGCTTCTGAAAGGTTAAGGACGTCATATCAGTTTGGAGATCTTTTGCAATATGAAGACCATCATATTATTACGGAGATCATATGATATGGTGTTTTGTTAACCCGCAACCTTCATTCTTTGGGCTCATGTGACGTCACGAATGAATCAAGACAATTTGATTTGTATGCTTCTTTTGTTCTTAACATTTTGGTTCACTGCTAATATCAATAATATACCTAATAGCCCTGCCATAAGGCTTCAGGAGTAAACCTCGTGCAAACATCCAGAGTCAGAGCCCCTAAGGCAGTCCGTCAACGCTTTCAACTTCGTTCTGGCACCTCCTGTGATGGCGCCGGTCCCAAACTGTAATGGATCTGCTGTTCCTTTGGATCCATCAGTATTGTGGAGAGGGACGACATGCTGGATGGGCAACAGCATATCCTCCATATCACAATGCCCAGGCTTGCATCCGAACAGCAACTAAGATGCATTACCTATAGTCAGTTCACCGACAGAGGCCCATACATATGTATATATACTTAATAGCCCAGCTGTGCCGGTACACATCACCTATACAGGTTTACTGTATCCACACAGTGTCAACATTTCTTTTCAGGTATAGTGGTGCAGCTCTACAAAATAAAAATTGCTGACAGTGAGGTAAACAAAAAAATTCTGATGTTTTACCAACACTGGTGCTGTGACCACAACAGACTTGCTCCACTTGTCACTGGCTGGCACAGTAAGTGCTTCATGGTGCACTGTTGATGCATAAAACACCCCCAAAACTGTAACAAAACAAAACATTAACGTCACTCTTTTACTTTAGTCGTGGTACAAGTCACGTTACAACTCGTTTTACCTAATAATTCTATTGTAATCAATGTACCATGAACTTGCGACAACATGTATTCAAAGTTGGTCACGCACAATGGTGATACTGAAGTACCCTGCATGCATGTGTCTGGGCACTTTTTCGCCTCAAAACAGCGATCACGTGTAACCACTGGGTATGCACATGCCGCAGTTTAAGTCTTTCCTCCTGCACCTCATGCTAGCATAATAGACCAGCTGACAGTCCCATATTTACACACCATGCATACGAAATGTCAGGCTAAGTTCATGTGCGGAACTCACAAAGACATTTTAATTAGAACTGACTGCGTATTTAAATACCAACAATAGTGATTTTCTGTACAGTTATAATATGTGTATCTATACATAATAGTAAGGTATATAACATATAATACATACATATATGACAATTACTTCTGCTCCATATACATTTCGTTGTATCCAAGGTTGGCACCCAAGAGTTGCTACAGTTCGCGTCTTCGAAATGTCACAAATGTCTTATACTCAAAGTGCACAAGAGAATGAGCACTACATCACCTGACGCATGGATTTATTGTGTACCATGTCACTGATTAGTTGGGACCCGACAGCTGTGCAGGTATACAGCATCTGTACAGGCTTACTGTGTCACATCTTTTCTTTTGAGGTAAACTGGTGCAACTCTATAAAAACAAAAACTTGCTGAAAGTGACAGTGAGGTAGAAAGGAAAAATTCAGATGTTTTACCAACACTGGTGCTGTGACCACAACAGGCTTGCTGAACTTGTCAGTGGTTGGCACAGTAAGTGCTTCATGATGCACTGCTGATGCATAAAACACCACCAAAACTGTAAAAACAAAATAAAACACACACACACACTCCCATTAACGTCATTCATTTACTTTAGTCATGATACAAGTCATGTTACAACTCCTCCTACCTCATAATTATATTGTAATCAATGTACCAGCTTATGACAAAATGTATTCAATTTCAAGGTTGGTCACGCACAATGATACTGAAGTACCCTGCATGTGTGTGCCTGGGCACTTTTTTCACCTCAAAACTGGGGTCACGATATCACAATGCGTAACCACTGACTATGCACATGCTGCAGTTTCAGTCTTTCCTCCTGCACCTCATGCTTGAATGATAATAGACCAGCCTGACCAGTCCCATGTTTTCTCTCGGCCCGTACGAAATGTCAGGCTAAGTTCATGTGCGAAACTCAAAAGACTTTTAATGAGCATTGGCTGCATAGTAAAATGCAAGCAATAGTGCCTTTCTGCACAGTTATGCATATGTATAATATATATGACAATTACTTCTATCCATACATTTTGTTGTATCTGCCAAGGTTAGGACCCAAGAGATGCTCTGTTTCACATCTTCAAAATGTCACAAAAGTCTTATAATCAAAGTACACAATAGTATGAGCACTACATCACCCGACGCGGGGATTTAATGTGTAATATGTCACTTATTCCGATACTGGGTTGTGGCGTTAGTTGGGACTTGAAAGCTGAGCAGGTAAACAGCACCTGTACTGGTAGATTAACTGTATCCGCACAGTGTCACACATTTTCTTTTCAGGTATACTCGTGCAACTCTATAAAACAAAAACTCGCTGACAGTGAGGTAAAAAAGGAATATTAAGATGTTTTACCGACACTGGTTCTGTGACCACAACAGACTTGCTCCACTTGTCACTGGCTGGCACAGTGCTTCGTGGTGCACTGTTGATGCACAAACACCCCCAAAACTGTAACAAAAGAAAACATTAATGTCACTCCGTTCCATTAGTCATGGTACATGTCGTGTTACAACTCCTCCTACCTCATAATTCTATTGTAATCAATGTACCATGGGCTTACGGCGACATGTATTTCAAGGTTGATCACACACAATAATGACACTGAAGTACCCTGCATGCGTGTCTGGGCACTTTTCGCCTCAAAACTGCGATCGCGAAATCACAATGCGTAACCACTGACTATGCACACGCCGCAGTTTAAGTCTTTCCTCCTGCGCCTCATGCTAGAATGATACTCGTAGACCAGCCTGACACTTGTGATAGGGTCCCATCTTTACACACCGTGTCAGTGTACGAATTGTCAGACTAAGTTCATGTGCGAAACTCAGACATTTTAATGAGCACTGGCTGCTTAGTAAAATGCAAACAATAGTAACTTTTTGCACAGTTATGCATAATATTAAGTTATGTTACATAATAATATATACATATACATCAATTACTTCCGCTCCATACATTCGTTGTATCCAAGGTTGGGACCCAAGAGTTCACGTCTTCAAAATGTCACAAAAGTCTTATACTCAAAGTGCACAATAGTATGTGTAGTACGCAATCTGACGCGGGGATTTCATGTGTACTATGTCACCGATTCCGATGTTGGGACGCTGCGTTAGTTGGGACCCAACATGTGGAAAACATTACTGTGTTATTTGCGATAACCACCGAGGAAAAATTATTGACGGAAGAGTTGTCAAGCTACATAGCTGTCCAGCAAACAAGCAACTTAAAAGAGCTTGGGAGCAGCGCTTACGTTTGATCCGACAAGATTATAACACGGTCAAATATCCACTTGTTTGCTCGGAACATTTTGTTGGAAAACGTGGACCTGTATTTGGTGATGATGTCCCATCTGTTTTCCCGAATCGAACTTTTAAACTCTCTACGGTTAGTAAATTATTTGAATTATTACTTGTGTTTTTATTTACTGAAGCTTTATTTAGTCTTCTTTAATGAAGCTTTATTTATTAATCACACTTTGAGATTTCCTCTAGTCTATAGTATTAGTATTAGTAGTACTAGTACTGTAGTAGTCCAGCAATGCCATCGCCCCGATGCAACAGGACAAAGAAGGTGTCACCCACACCACCACTTCATTTTCAAGATAAATAGTGGCCAATCCGTAAAATAAGCAAAAATACTGTATGAATGAAATTTGACAGTAAATGTTTTAAACAACACATCTGTGGTGTTATTACTAATAATAATGACACTCAGTTGTAATTTTAGAAGTCTTATAACAAATAAATAATTAGTAATATTATATATATAATATTGATTATGTTGGTATCTATTTTACAGCCTGCATTAGTTTAATTTGAATATGCGATTTAAAAAAATGCAACAACTACTAGAAACCTCTACTTGTTGCCTATAGCTCTCTCTAAAGTAGTAAAGTAAACATACACAAATCTATCCATACTTCACTGATTTGATAAGCAGTGAATAAAAACAAGATTGCTTGTCTCCTCTCTCTAGTCTAAGTTCTTTTTTTTTTGTTTTTTGTTTATAATATTATAATAATAACACTTGTAATAATAACAGATGTAGTATTAAAAGATGTATCTTAGTCTACAGCATACATTAGTTTTGTGAATACATGGATATTGTTTAAATCATTTTTTTAAATCATATCATCTCATGTTACATCATTTTTAACTTCATACTCATTATTTGAAAGGAACTCTGACTATGACAATGAAATAGATGCTAGTAGTTAGCACTCAGCATTTTGTAAAAAAAAAAAAAATTAAATTAAATAATAATAAAGGGGACTGCTCGAAGTACGTTTGATAGCGCTACAAAAATGCATAGGTACTCAAGTAAACAGACATTGATTTTTCTTTATAAAGTTTATGAATTTTTTTTAATATTAACAATTTCATGTACTATGCCATGTAGAATACTTTATTTATATAAGAAATCAGGGATAATTGATTTTACTTATATATTTTACTTATATTACAAAACTACTAACTCGCAGATCAAATTTTACACACACACACACATATGACAATAATGTAATTTATAAACAGAGTCCAAAGCACAAGAAGCACATGCTGACAAATATGAAATATTTATAATATATCATATGGCAGTGGTCAGTGGAGTCAACTGTTTACTGACCTGCATCATTTCTTTCCACAGCATCATCGACAGCATCCTCAACATCTTTTCGCAGCAGAAATGTGCCTCTTGCTCTGCGCACTAATTCTTCTTTTTTTCCACTGAAAAGTTGTCCATGTTTTCGAAGAAAATCTTTTAATTGTTTCACGTTCATGCGTTCTATGTCTGCTTCCATCTTGCCGGAACTCGGTGTAGCAAAGGGAGGATACTCGTGCTTAACTTCCTTATTACAAATGGGAAAGGGCTATAGGCTCCCAGCCTCTGGGTCCGGAAACTACGTCACAGCTTCGCGCGTGTAGTCCGCTACACACTAACTAGCTAAGTCAGCAAAATTCTCGCTCACAGTGCGCCCAGCGTGCACTAAACCACTGAACTCTGACTCGCTGGTAGTAACTAGCGATAGCCTTAGCAGAGGGCTCCTCTGCTACAACTTTTATGAGGGATCAGCCAGCTTAGAATGCATAGGAAGGTCATATCATCAGCTACCTTCATGCCAAATTTGGTGGAAAAGTTTGCAAAAATAAATAACAAATAAATCTAAAAGGTGATGAAATCTACCAAAATTAGTCATTTTCCACACATTTTGCCGATCTCGTCACTCTTGACCTTTCCAAGGGTCATCCAAAGTAGTACATGTGTATGCATAGAAAGTCTTACCATCAGGTATCTCTTCACCAAGTGTGGGTTTGAAATTATGAAAAGTAAATAAGAAGAAAAAAAATTGCCAAAATATGGCTATTTGTTATATATTTCCTGATTCCTATGACCTTGACCTTTGAGAGGGATGAAATTGGTACGTTCAGAGAGGTTTGGCCACAAAGTATCCTTGGATGGGCCATGTTTTAGGTTAGTGGCTTGAATTGTCTCCAAGGAAATGCCAATGTTTAGGTTACCATGGACAATGGGCAGATGATTTACAGTCCAGCACATCTATACTTACTTTTGTTATCACATGTGAACCCTTTAAGGTTAATCTGAGCATCTGTAAGCCTGATGGCCATTCCAAAGTTCATTTTTAGTCGTGTGTGCATTTGTGAGTGTGTGTGTGTGTGCATTTGTGTGTGTATGTGCATTTGTGTGTGTGTGTGTGTGTGTGTGTGTGTGTGGAGAGATGAGGTGGGGGGGGGGGGGGAGGAGGTTTGAACATCAATAAACAAGACTACAAACACTAACTTTGACTTTTCTCTTCCACAACTGATGGCAGTGGTGATGAATGAAGCGATCAAACCATTGTCATGGCTGCTGGGCCGATGGCGGGCTGAAAGTGGTGGCAAAGGTATATATCCAACAATCACCAGTTTTGAGTATGGAGAGGAGCTGAATTTCTTTCACGTAGGGCAACCCAGCATTCAATTCAGGCAAGCATTGTTTATCCCCCTCGTGCATGCAGCCATCGGTACTGTTTACAGGCAAGCACACTTTGAACTCTTTCGAGACGTGCTGCATCTGGATTCTCGGCTTTACGCTACGAATCGGGATGCGGTACGTCTCGAAAGAGATAAATCCCCTTTGCACGTGCTGCAAACGGTACTGTAAAAAGGTGGCTGTGTGCGCAAGGTGCTAGGGATCCACACATGATACATTATAAATGTACTGACTTTTGCAAGATTAGGACCCGGTCCTTTACGAACGAAGATTCTATAGGGGTTGCCCACAACGTCCTCAGGCATGCTCGTGGCTGCAGAGGCCAATCCGGGGCAGGCAGGTTCGACCACAGTGGCTGCAGGGGGAGGTCTGGCCAGGGTTCTGAGTTGAGACATCTCTGTTTTTTCTCCTGAGCCGCTTGTCCCTAAGGCTAGCTCTGTGAGAATCCTCAAAGGAGATGTCTGCCTTGTAAATGGTGGAGCGCTACTGAGAAGAAAAAGTACACACATCCCAACTACATCGGGTATAAATCCTCATGAGCTCCGGCAATTGTGGGGGCTCACAAGGATCAATGCCTTTTTCTTGTACGTTCTTTGGATGGTTGGGGATCTTTGACCATAATTTTATTTCTTAACTTAATCCAAACCAAAAAGGTGACTCGAGTGTGTAAAATGCAGAGAATGACCCAAGAAAGACAGAAACATAGTTGGAAAAGACAATTACAACGCAAGTTGTTAATAGTTTGGGTCTCCCCTTGTTATAAATGTATACAATTAGCCACCTAACCCATATCATACTGAGGCTAAAAGCTTCAAATTTGTATACTGCCATTATTATGCAAGCTACATTATAGTAATTACAGATAAGGATATAGACCAATGGCTATAGTTCAAGGGTGGTGCCAGAATAGCTTGGCGCCTAGTGGCACCAAGCTATTCTGGCACCACCCTTGAACTATTTTAGTCAAACTTATTTCACACACTGGTGTATTCCGAATGATAAGGGTAAATCTCTTGTCAGCGTGAAAACGCTAAGTGTCCACTTGACTTCTTCTCTGACAAGTAAGTGCATGTAGCGAATTGTATTCTTGTTTATATGTCTGTTCTGAAAATTAAAATTAAATTGTTTTAGCTGTCTTTTCTAAGCACGTTACTTTCTTCGTTACATTATCTTTTACATTGAATGTGCAATGATTTTTGAAACACCATCTGTGTCCACTGAGAGGGAAGAGGTTCGATCTTGCAGAAAGTGCACCACTAGTGGAACACCTTGCGCAGTGGTTGGTGCAGGATTTAAAAGCTCGCTTAGCGGTAACTGAGATTCTCAGTCAGGACCTCATAATTATTTCAAAATACACGATTAACCCTTTTAGCCCCACAGTCCCATTTCTCAAATTTTGGAGGTGTTGCCAGTTGCAGGAGATGGCTTGACCCTGATAATTCCAGGGTAGTGCCAGATTAGCTTGGCACCTTCATATACACGATTAACCCTTTTAGCCACAAATTTTTAGGTGCCAAGCTAATCTGGCACTACCTTTGAATTATCATGGTCAAGCCATCTCCTGCTGTAGGGATCCCAAGCTGAAAGGGTTAAATTCATCTTATCTTTACTGGCAGTTTCTACTCTTGGTATGCGGAGAGTAAGGAGCCACTACACAGAGAAACAGGTTTCCTGCGTTTGCAGCCCGCTACCAACAGAGTTGCCTTGATGGGAGCTCACAACATTGGTATGTCAAGATGTGTTCTGGTGTGTTTGTGTGTGCTCACAGTCCTAGACCAGCTGCATGTACACATTTTCTAATTAACCCTTTTAGCCCCAAGGTTCCATTTCTCAAATTTTGGAGGTATTGCCTAATGACTATCTACCAGTTGCAGGAGATGGACTGACCATGATAATTCAAGGGTAGTGCCAAATTAGCTTTGCGCCTTCAGGCGCCAATCTAATCTGGCACTACCCTTGAATCATCATGGTCAATCCACCTCCTGCTGTAGGGACTCAGGGCTAAATGGGTTAAGCCTTTACATCCTGAGGCTGATTTAGTAAAATTTATTTTTTGTCATATGAAGGCTGCATTACAGATTAGGAGAGACAGATCAACTGTTTTAGTTCAAGGGTGGTGCCAGAATAACTTGGTGCCTCAGGCGCCAAGCTATTCTGCCACCACTCTTGAACTATCAGTCAAATTTATTTCAAGCAATAGGTGTATCAGGATGAAAAAGGGTTTATGGCAAGGTGAAAGAGGGTGGTTTTGAGGCACACCATGCATAGTCCAATACAACAGCGACTTTTGTAGTCTTGCATTTTGCTTATTTTATTTATCCCTTGACGCGTCAGTCTGTTTTTAGATCAGGGTTTTTGCAAACCCCTTGCCCATTGCTGTCAGCATTTTTTGTCGAGGTGATTCCTGCAGGAATCACCTCGACAAAAAATGCTGACAGGGAAAGGGTTAACATTGTTCATGGACAACAGCAGAGTTCTTGTTAAATTAACCCATATCATACTGAGGCTAAAAGCTTTAAATTTGTACACTGCCATATACATGCAAGTTACATTATAATATTTACAGATTAGGATATAGACCAAAGGCTTTAGTTCAAAGGTGGTGCCAGAATAGCTTGGCGCCTCTAGGCGCCAAGCTATTCTGGCACCACCCTTGAACTATTTATGTCAAACTTATTTCACACACTGGTGTATTCCGAATGATAAGGGTTAAAAGGTATTCAGATGACAAGCCAGAATAGAATCTCGTGTTTAAATGTGCTGGTATAGTCCATTTGAGCAAAGCTTGCCTCATGTTTTTTTTCCCAATTAACTTTTGAACAAGACATTTCTGGACAACACTAGGAACAAAAAGTGATCACCAAACGTGGTCCTAATTTAATAATAATAAAAAAAAATTAGCTGGCTTTAAAAATAAAAAATTTAGTTGGGTTAGCCACTACCCTCGGGAGGACATGGAGCTGACCTACTTAAAAGTTAAAAAATATCCACAGTTCAGGCCTCGGTGACCACTGACCTGCATCATTGATGCTGAAACTATGACAAGCTATACATGGATAAGACGCCTTGCAAGACCAAGGCATTGAACATTTAACATGGAGAGTGTGAAGTTTACAGGAGCAAATATGTGTCATCGTCTCCGAGTGGGGTTCGTTTTGGATATATTTAAGCAGGTTTAAATAAATGTGTCATTTTACAAATTTCCCGACGACAGCAGCTAAACCATAGTTGATATGACTTAAGGAAACTTAAAATAAATGAGGACCAAGGCTGGTGATCATCTATTCTTCTTAGAGTAGTCTTGAACTCATCTGTGTTCAAAAGTTATTTGCAAAAAACAAGAAGCAAGCTTTGCTCAAACGGACTATACATGTATGTGATGAAACTTCATACCATGTATCAAATGTTTGCCTTTGAACAGTTAATGACAATGGGCCTTTAACCCACTCACTGCCAAGAAATGGTGAAGGCTGTCCAAATGTAAGAGACACAGATCCTCATGAGTCTGCGCAGTTGCAGGGCCTCATGAGGATTTATGAATGTTTCTGACACCACTTTGTATCCCTGTCCCTTTGACTGATGAGGCTCTGGCACTGAATTAACAGATTGCAGGGAGGCAATCTGCATCAACTGGTATTGAAGGGGTTAACAATGATCTTATGTTCTTCTGTGTGTTTTTTAGCCCCAACACCCTGCAGCAGGAGATGGATTGACCATGATAATTGAAGGGTGGTGCCAGATTCGCTTGGCGCCTTCAGGCGCCAAGCTAATCTGGCACTACCCTTGAATTATCATGGTCAATCCACCTCCTGCAACTGGTACATAGTCGTTAAGTAACACTTCCAAAATTTGGGAAATGCAACACTTGGGGCTAAAAGGGTTGTTACAGATTTTTGTTTCATTTGACACAGGATATTCTGAAATACAGGAGGGCGTGGTGTCAGAGAATGAACTGAAGTTGGAAACCGTTCGCGTATTCCGAATGACTTTTGGCAAAGATCCCGCAGCCACAAAGGTGTGTTATGCCAATGTTCAAAGGTAGTTCCTCATCAGCTGCCATGGGGCAAGTACACGTAATCAAGCACTACCCCTGCCCTTTCGCATGCGTAACTAGCTGGTTAACAAGAAATTCAATGACATTGATAGTTGTCGTACGAAAAGCACTAAAATGGAAAGAAAAAGAGAAAATACAAGAACGGCAAAGCTCTTTAAGGCCCACATGCATGACTGATCAACATACGTAATCTAACCTTTGTGGCTTTGACCTTTCGGACAGGTCACGTTTTATCAGATTTTACGCATTTTTTACTCGTCAACCTCCCATGACCCTTGACCTTTGTGAGTAGTGAACCAAATTAGCATGCATAAAAAGCTCTTATCATCAGCTACGTTTCTTCTACATTTAAGGGGAGACATGGTAGTCAAATAATGAATTTTTTTGTTTCAGAAACTGTTGGTTGTTTGTTGTCATTTTATGATGTAAAATAACTGCTGGATTATATATAGACTTTGAAAAATGTCAAAAAAAATATTTTTGTGACTTTAATGCATCAAAAACTGGGAAAAACCTTGCAAAATTAGCTAATTTCAAAATGTTCTTGTGTCTGAACTAATGCTTATATTCTCTCACTTCTTTTTGTTTTTTAAATCTATTTATGTGCTAAATAGACCTGTGCATGGAAATTGCATTCAGTACATCAGTAATTTTATAATGAGCACTAGAAATAATCATTATAAATTGCAGTCATCAAGAGACCGAAAACAGCAATTCACATGGTCACCAAACACAAACAAATACACTAAACTCATATTCCATGCACAGAAATATTGCAACACATGTTACAAATATCATATCCAAATATGAAATGGATCGGTCAAGCCATTCAAAAGATACAACCTTTTATTTGGTCGAAAAATCACATTTTGAGAAAACGGTCCCCAAAGATTGGACAAGCAAAACGGAGTACTGTGCCATAACAAACACCTATGGGATAAAAAAAAACAAACAAAAAAACAACAAAAAAATGGAATAGCCACATATAGAAACATATTTCTCATGAGAAAATGAAAAGCAAAAGGTTTCTCAGTCTTGGATATATGCACACGTTGAAAATGCGCGATCTGAATGAGCGATTCTCGTATTTTGATCGAGTTGTACGCCATGCGTAATGGTGCATTGTGGGACAGTCGGAAAGACCCGAAGCCGTTCGGAGCCTGGTCGGAAAAACCCGAAGTCATCCAGAACACTCGGCGCGCTCTGCTCATTGGTCGGTTTCCGAAAATAGTATTATCTCATTAGCATAACGTTCGTATAAGGAAATCTCCGGTCATTCGTGACGTCGGTTTTGCGCCAATAGCTATTTATAGAGCCTTTGTAACCTTTAGCTGGTTGGTGAATGGGAAAGTAGAGACGGAACCGGTTCGAATGAACCCAAACATGGCGGCATTCGTCGCTCGCAAAGCGGTGTTGTCAGGGTCCAAACATTGGATGTTTTCGAGCAAAAGACGTCGCAAATGCTTGAAACATTGAGCAGGTGCTTCACTTTATTTATTTTTTTACAGTAAATAAAAGGTATTTTGTGATATTTTATGGTTGTGGCCGGGTTCTAGGGGGTTCAAACAACCCAAAAATCCAGTCAACCCAAAAACACTTCGGACACCAAAATTGACGTTTTTGCGGTACCGTGTCTCCCCTTAATGAAGGAAAAGTTTGCAGAAATCCTGAAAAGAATTAAAATGTTACAACAAAAAAAGAAACATCATTTGCTGATCTCTTGTGACCTTTGACCTTTCCAAAGGGTCGTCTAAATTAGCATCTATAGGAAGGTCTTACTATCAGGTATCTCTGTACCAGGTTTGAGATGGTAGTTGTAAATAGTATTTGAGAAAAAAAAAATTTTGTTTAAAAAAAAGAGGCTATTGACTTTTCCGAGGGGTTATCCAAATTAGTATGCATAGGAAGGTGTATCTGTACCAAGTTTGGGTTTGAAGTTGTGAATATTATTTGAGAAAAAAAAAATCTTTTGTCAAAATATGGCTATTTTTTTTTTTGTAACCTATTTCCTGATCTCTTGTGACCCTTGACCTTTCTGTAGGGTCAAACAAATTAGTATGCATATTAAGGTCTTACCACCAGGTATCTTTGTACCAAGTTTGGGTTTGAAGTTTTGATAGTATATGAGAAAACATAAATTTTATATAATATGGCTATTTTTGACATTTCCTGATCCCCTGTGACCTTGACCTTTGAGAGAGGTCACTAAAAATTGGTATGTTTAAATAGGTCTTGCCACAAAGTACCCTTGGGCCAAGTTTGAAGCCTGTGGCTTGATTAGTCTCAGAGAAAATGCCAATGTTAAAGTTTACCACGTCTGACAGACGATGGCGGATGAACAATGGTGGACGGTGGTCAGACGGTGGCCAACAGATTGACGACCACTGGCCCTGAATATAGACACACTTTTTGCTTCGCACTTGAGCCCCAAAAATCAGAAAAACAGGGAAAAAAGAGTTTTAAAAAATTGACAACCAAAGGTAGAGCAAACTGTTTCATCCTCATTTTGTTGGTTATTTCCTTGCATTTTACATGCTTGGCAGTAACCTTTCTATTGTTTTATTGCCAATTTCAGCTTCAGAGGGTGATCAGGCGTGATGGCGATAGCATGGAACAAGTTGTGCACATGGAGACTACAAAAACGCCCATGACAGAACATCTTCGAATAAAATACAGAAAAGTGGAGTGAATGCTGGACTCCACAGTAGAGGACATTCTGAGTGTATGAAACTGTGCCATTTATTATTTTATCCAGACAAAACGGTGACGGGCAAGAAAGTACAGTGTAAAGAAATGCCCAGAAAGAACATGCTTAGAAATGACAACTGCAACACATTTATTGTGTTCTACTCATCTTTTCTGAGCCTATTTCTTTCTTGGGTATTTCTTTGAATTGTGTTGTACTTGTCCTTTGTAAGCCTGTTTCATTCTCTTTTGAACATCTCTCTGAATTGTCTTGCACTAGCCCACATCATACCGAGGCCAAAAGCGTCAAAATTGTACACTGCCATATGCAAGCTACATTATAGTACTTACAGATAAGGATATGGACCAATGGCTTTAGTTCAAGGGTGGGCCAGAATAGCTTGGCGCCTAGAGGCGCCAAGCTATTCTGGCACCACCCTTGAACTATTTTAGTCCAATGTTTTTCACACACTGGTGTATTCCGAATGATAAGCGCTAGTCCTTTCCAAGTGTGTCTCTTTCTTTTGGGTTCATTCTTTGGTGTTTATTACTTAGCTTTGCAGCCATTTTGTTATTGACAAATCGAGTCCTAGCCGTTTGCGTGTCGGCAACGGTTTGTCGTGACGATTTCTACAGGAATCATCGCGACGAAAACTGTTGCCGACACGCAAGTGGATCATCGTGATAAAAAACGCTACCGACACGCAAAGGTCTGGGGTTGAAATTCACATATTCAAGAGTTGTCCCATGAAAACAACACATCAGTTAATTAAGGAGAAAGATTGACCACAATAGTTCAAGAATGGTACCAGAATAGTTTGGTGCCTAGAGGCACTGAACTATTTTGGCCTTCACCAAAATGAACTATTATGGTTATTATATTTTGTGTCAGTTTTGTACAAGTCAGTGTTACTAATCCCTTACTTATAAATTAGTTATTTTTTGTGTGTGCATAATGTTGCATATTTGTTCATATACACAAGAGAGCAGCTCTATTTCCAGTGAGAATTTTGTATGTTACATGTATTAAATTATTTTAAAAAATGTCAATGTGTTTGCGCAAGTTTGTGTGCTGCATTGTGTGACTCTTAGCTGCTTACATCATAAACTCGGTTTTTCACCATTGTGCGAGATGCAATATACCTATACTGATCAACAACAAAAATGCGAAAATTTCAAACTTTGTTTCCCATATTAAAACATCTTAACTGTAAAGAGTGAACTTGTGCGACAGTTATCCGAGTACTGCCAACCGGTTAAAATTGGTCTGCATGGTGTGCAAGTTAACTCTTTACAGTTCATCATCATCATCATCATCATCAGTCCCTTGCCCGAACTGGGCGTTGGGGGGACTGAAAGGCAGCAGCAACAGACAGTGCTCTCCACTGAGTTCTATTTTGGGCGGTGGCAAGCAAGTCTGACATCTCGAGTTCGGTCCATTCTTTTATGTTTGCGACCCAACTCTTTCTCTGACGACCTCGCCGACGACTTCCTTCGAGAGTGCCTTGGAGGATAGTCTTGGACAAGGTGGTGTGTCGGGTCACGTGGCCAAACCAAGCAAGCTTGCGCCGTTTCACGGTTGCCAGAAGGGGTTCATGTGGGCCCACCAGGGAAGTGACGATGCTCCGTACATATTCGTTGGTCTTGTGCTCGCGGTACGAGATGCGGAGCAACTTCCTCAGGCACTTGTTCTCAAAGGCCTGGATTTTCTTTTCTGAGTCTGCAAGCAGTGTCCAAGTCTCACAGCCGTAGAGTAGAATAGACACTATGAGGGACTTGTAAAGCCTGTACTTGATGGTGAAGCTGATGGAGTTACTTCGCCATATCCTGTCCAGCCTGGCCATTGCGGATGTTGCTGTACCTATCCTGATACGGATCTCTGCTATGCAACTACCGTGTGGCTCCCAAGTACTTGAAGCTATTGACCTCTTCTAGCTTTTGGCCATTCATGTGAATGTTGCTGCTGCTGTCGCTTGTGGTGTTGATCATCACTTTGCTTTTATCCGTACTGATCTCCATGCCATAAGACCCTGCGCTACTTGAAAGTTTGTCTGTCAGGTTTTGGAGCTCACTATTGCTGCCTGCCATGAGGTCAATGTCGTCTGCGAATCGAAGATTGCACAGGGATCTGCCACCAATAGAGATTGAAGTATGGTGGTCGTGGAGGGTTTCCTGCATGATCTTCTCCAGGAACATGTTGAAAAGGACAGGAGAGAGCAGGCATCCTTGACGGACACCGATCGTCGTCCTGAAGAACTCGCCTGACTGATTGTTAAGTAGAACCGCGCTGCAGGCGTTCTTGTAAAGCGCTTCTATCATTTGGATCAGTCCCTCCTCTATGTTGAACGATCTCATGACTTGCTTTACAGTTAAGATGTTTTAATATGGGAAACAAAGTTTGAAATTTTCGCGTTTCTTTTGTTGATCAGTATATATGCAGCAAATGAAGTCAGAAACATGACACATACAAATGAAGTTAGCGTCCGTGACAAGTTTCTTATTACATGTCTTCAATGCTAACATTATTTTATTTTAGATATGCAGCATGTTTTGAGTACAAACTTCATGTTTGATATGCATACCTGTCTCAAAATGCATTTGCAGCGTGTATCTGCATGTGGCATGTCTCAAATGTGTGCACTAGTTCAAAATGTCCTGCATGCAGACACGCAATTATAAAGTTGCGCCCGAGTAATTGTGTGCATCTGTACGCGGCAGTCTTTTGATGAATTAACCCCTTGACTGCTGAGAAAGACCGAACAGAATCCAAGTGCAGTTGTGGGGGCTCATGAGGATCAATGGCTCTTGCTGACACCACTTTGGCCCATCTTACTTGGATGACTGCGACTCATCGGCCTTGAATTGACAGATTTCAGAAACACAATCCGCTTCCACTGGCAGTGAAAAGGTTAACCCTTTTAGCCCCATGGCACCCTGCAGCATGAGATGGATTGATCATGATAATTCAAGGGTAGTGCATGTCGGGGCGCTGTGGGATGATTGCAGTGTAGCAATAGGTTGTGTGTGAGCCTGCGTTTGCAGGCTTGTGTGTGTGTGAGGTGTGCGCAAAGGCTAAGTATCTACACACAGACACGACAAAAGAAATCTATAATCAAACCAACTGTTGCTCCAACTTTTATTTTGTATAACTTATTACAATAATTTTACATCACAGACATGTGGATACAAATTTACATATTTGCATAATTTACATACTTTGTTTAGAAACACCTATATTGTGACAAAACAATCACATACACGTATTGCAGCAAACATGAACAATGACCGTGGAAATGAAAGGTTGATTCCAGGCAAAAATATAACAAAAATAATAGCAAACCACTGTATATGCCTTGCCCCCGCCAATTTAAAAAGACATTTGTCTCAGCTCACATTAACTATACGAACATGAACACATCCATGCCGGATTCCTCAACTGAGCTACGCTTTGTTCTTGATAAGAAACCATGCCGTTTTTTAAAGCTGAAGATGAGATCGCCTTCACACTGGATCGAGAGGCAGGTCACAAAAACAGGCGACGGTGGAACTGGCTTAATGAAGAAATACAAGAATGGCATTCCGCATTCACTCTAGTCTCGAAAGCTGGGCTTTTCTACTGCATCATGTGCAACAGTGTGCCGAGGTACAGGTCAATAGGCAACAGAGGTTGCTTGACCATGGCTTAGTCATGCTTTGCTTTCTTTGAAAGCAAAGCATGGCTAAGCCATGGTCAAGCATCCTCCATTAACAATTCTTAGCTTTGCTCTTGGTTTGTGTACAATTCTGCCAGCGCTAGCCTCACCTATCTGGTTTGTGAGTTAGCTTTGCTTTCTTAAAATACTAGTATCCAGCAGACTGGACTGAAAAGGTGTTTATGGGCTTTTCCATTATTTTCACACTGCCATTCTCTAAATATCTACATTTTGTTTTAACCCTTATCATTCGGAATACACCAGTGTGTGAAATAAGTTTGACTAAATTAGATCAAGGGTAGTGCCAGAATAGCTTCTAGGCGCCAAGCTATTCTGGCACCACCCTTGAACTAAAGCCATTGCTCTATATCCGTATCTGCAAGTACTATAATGTAGCTTGCAAGGCAGTGTACAGATTTGAAGCTTTTAGCCTCAGGATAATATGGGTTAAAGGACACACTTTGCCAAGAAATGTGGGGCAAGAGATTGTGTGATTACCATTTGCCACATAGATACAAATGTTGTCTGCACCAAGTGCCAGAATACCTTTTCTTTAAAAATGCCATCAGTAAAGCCATCGACGTGAACATCAACGTTCAACAAGTGTAACAGAGCTAAACAACTAAAAGAAGTCCCCAAGAAAATTGATGATTGATTGATTGTACATTGCTTAACGTCCCGACAGCAACAAGGCTTTCTCAGGACGTGCCTGCACTGCTTGTGAAAAAAAAACTAAACAGAAAATTGAATGTATGTCGCCAGCCGGTCAAATACATTAAATAAACCTACAACATGGGGCATAAATAAAGCTAAGACCATTTAGCAACACACATCCAATATCAAGAGCTACAGGCAGTGCAGACAGTAGGGAGAGTTTTAAAAAGGCAAATACAGGTGAATGGACAAAGGGTAGACAGAAACACATGCCCCAGAATAGAGAGAAAAACCCACCCTGTGGGGCTGACCAGGGTGACCCTGGGAACTAAAAAATACCTAACCCCACCCAAGTCCCCCAGGGCAGACCCGGGTGGGGCCCCAAGAAAAGAAAATCTGATTGCCATCAAAGAATAATAATAATAATAATGAGTATTTATATAGCGCTTAATCTTACTCAAAAAGCTCTAAGCACTTTACAATCTGTACACAAAAATAAAAATACAATGACATATGCACATAACAAACAAAGCACAATGCCCGAACACACCACTTTTACAATAAACTAAACAACAATACATACATAATAATTTATATTCTAATTAACATTCAGTCTAAACAAGGAGGATTGCAGAACTACAACTAAGGCATCAAACACTGGCAGTTATTCAAAGTAAAGCTTGAAGAGGTGAGTTTTCAACGACCTCTTGAAGTCAGAGACAGACTCACTGTTTCTGACCTCAAGAGGAAGTGTATTCCATAACACTGGGGCTTGATAAACAAAAGTGCGCTGACCAAATGTTTTAGTTTGGACAGAAGGTACACACAACTTCCGTTTATCAGAAGAGGATCGGAGCTCACGAGAGGGTGTATACACATGCAGCAAAGAGGACAAGTATTCTGGGCTGGTGCCGGAAAGGCAGTTAAAACAGATTGACATAACTTTATATTGAATACGTGAGGACACAGGTAGCCAGTGAAGGGACTTCAAGATGGGTGTGACATGCTCAGTCCTACGGACTCTCACAACAAGCCGGGCTGCATTGTTCTGAATTTTTTGGAGGCGATCAATGAGATACTGAGGGCAGCCACAAAGCAAAGAGTTACAATAATCTAGCTTGGACAGCACAAATGCACAAACTAGTGTTTTAGTGGCTTCCTCGGTCAGCAGGTGACGAACTGAACTAATACGACGAAGTTCCAGATAAGCGGATCTACACACTGCACTGACATGCTGTGACATAGATAACTCGCTGTCAAGTGTAAGAAAAAGCAGATAAAGCCGCAAGTCATGCAGAAGCTAAAGAGAAAAGAAAGCAGCGTCACGAGGGGACCTGTCGCAGCATAAATGGGACAGCCGTTGTGCTACGCTGGACTCTTCAGAAGAGACATTGGAGCTTTCCCAGCAAGGTTGGGCTTGTACACCCACCTCCCAAGCCAGGGCCGTCCATAGATATGCCCCAAAACTACCCTCACGACGTAACAGTACATTTCTGACGGGGGCGACGCCTCAACCAGTTGCAATCAGTCACACAGATGCTCTTGGCGCTGAAAGGAGGCCGGCCCCTAGTACTAGCGATGGAGGAGACAGAGCACCGCCACAACGCTGATGATGTGGCAGATGGCTCCCAGGAACTCCCGATCCTCCACATCCCGAGGGTGCTGCCCTCTTCTACGGATGGCCAAAACAACAACTAAGTCATTAGTACATGTAGTAATTAATAATACATGTATTATCCCAACCAATCAGAGTTCACAAATCAACCCAGTGACCGACATAGTACATGTAATAAGTCAATGTACCAGCCAATCAAACAGCGTAGTTTTAGAACATGTAATAAGTCACTTTTTACATGTGCTATTATGAACAGCCAATCAGATTCTATTATGAACAGCCAATCAGATAAGCGCTTACAAATAACCGCAGGGGTTACACGATCATCAAGCATATTCCGCGCGACATTCGGCATTGTAATTTCTATGTGCATCGTAATTTCTGTTAACAACTTCTCGGCATCGTAATTTCTGTGAACAATTTCAGCAGCGTTCGCAAATGGCTGACCAGGCCAGGATTGAGCAAATTCTGGCCACAGCAAGAGGTATCGTGGCTCTGGCAGCGCCGGACAATGACGTTTTTGAAGAGCGTGATGTGGCGCTGTTTGCAAGGTAGGCAGCATTTTGTTTTGTGTGAATAGTCAAGCTACGTTTCCTTCGGCACATGTTTTTACTGCTCTTCTTTATTGATTCAAAGTGCCATTCAAATTCAATCATAAATTAGGCCTAGATGCTCAGGAGATCAAATATTTTGCAAAAAGCCAAGTCTAGCGTAGTAAATACCAGCAAAACCGTCTAGGTGTTATTTGCCAGCCAAGGTGGTGGTCCTACAGATTCATTTGTAACCATTCTGTGCATGAATAGGCGATAATTGAACGTGGAATCAGAAAAGTTGTAGGACTGCTCTCTATCTAGATAAGAAAATAAGAAGAAGGTAACAATCTCAGTTGAGGGCACGCACATACAGTTGCACCAAGTACTTTCCTCAAATTTCAAACTGAACAGTTGATCTTTTTGGTCTTGATTTTGAACATGTCCATGTAGAAATTATTATACATGTCATTGTCTTTCACTTTGTTAGTTTTCATTATTGATGGTTGCTGTGGAACAGCTTTCTAGACTGTTGAGTACATACATTATGATGCGGCAGCTTTTATTTAGAATGTAGAGGAATAACCCACTGTGCGCATGCAAGGGGTATGAAAATGATACATGGCTAAAGGTGATGAGTACTATGGTAGAAAACGTGTTAAAATCTGGTCTCTGTTGGGGTGGGGAGGGGGGTGCAGTTTGGTCTCACCCAACCTTCAGCAATGTGCTTGAAGGTGGGGAGGGAGTCGGTGGAGGTGGCTTTTGGTGGCAGCTTGGCACAAGAGTAAATTTTTCTCAGTAAAAAAATATTTCCCACTTTCCTGACTTCATGTCAGTTATTTGTTATGTATTGGACACAAAGATTGTGACCTGTACCTTTGATGTTGTATGAGCTTTTACATAGCACAAAGACCTGCTAATATATTCACAGTATGTGTTTGTTTTAAGTCGTGCTTACAAGAAGAAGTCGAATATACACAATGCGTTTTTGCAGATTCCAGGCATTTGATCAAATGCCAGGCGAGAGGGCCCTCCGCGCCAGCCGACTCAGGTTGACCATGGCACACATAAAAATAATTGGTGTGCCACATGGTGTGGCTAAAGCAAGTGGGTACCTCGTTGCGGGATGGAGGGTCCATTTTGGACTAGGTAGGGAACATTAACTATCTGTATCATGAGCTTCTTTCAATGTAGCTGTCTAACAAAGGTCACTAGAGGAAAATACTAAATGTTGCCACTATCACAATCTGTACTAATTCTCCTTTTGCGCATTCCTATCTGCGAATGAAAGGATGCTTGTGATTGGACAGCAAACTGTACCAAAAGTTATTGTTCTTGAAAATTCCGGAAGCGGGGGGAAGAGAAAATGGAGTGGTTTGCGAAAGTAATCGACGGAAAATGGACTAAGTCTTTGGTGGAATTCCCAGTTATTTGTGAAGACCAGATATTACTACAATTGTCAAGAGGAGCGTCATCAGTGAAGAAAACAGTGGATGAAGTAAAAGCTCTAAAGTCGGCGAGATCGATTTCATTTTTCAAAGACGGACACGTACGTGTAATCGGGATTTGTGGCACAGAGGACGACAGTGTGGAAACTCCGACAATGATAGTAAAAGCTGTCGTGCGAGCATCAATGAAGCAACAGTTATACACAAACAATTTAGCTGTAGACAAGTACACAGGAGAAGTACGTCGGGCTTGTTGTGACTGCCCTGCTGGGTAAGTAAAATACGTGTATTTTAAAGGTTTTTTTTTTTTTTTTTAATTGATTGATTGTACATTGCGTTATGTCCTGACAGCAACAAGGCTTTCTCAGGACGTGCCTGCACTGCTTGTGAAAAAAAAACCTAAACAGAACATTGAATGTATGTCGCCAGCCGGTCAAATACGTTAAATAAACCTAACACGTGGGGCCTAAATAAAGCTAAGACCATTTAGCAACACACATCCAATATCAAGAGCTACAGGCAGTGCAGACAGTAGGGAGAGTTTTAAAAAGGCAAATACAGGTGAATGGACAAAGGGTAGACAGAAACACATGCCCCAGAATAGAGAGGAAAACCCACCCTGTGGGACTGACAAGGGTGACCCTGGGAACTAAAAAATACCTAACCCCACCTAAGTCCCCCCGGGTGGTTTTTTTTTTTTTTTTTTTTTTTTAATTGATAAGGACAATTTGCAGAGTATTGTAAGATAATAGTTTTCAGTTTGAAATCAAATACATTGTGTATGCACCAAGGAAAGAGGTGAGAATAGTTGAAATTATTGAACGGACTTTATTGTTCAAATTGAAGTGACCATTTTCAACTTGACCGCATGGAAAGGTTAAAAAAATCCAATATGTAAAAGAGATAATTGGTGTACACTTTATCACATGAAAAATGTTTATTCTTTCAGTACTCAGATAAACAGTGAAGTACAATTTATAATGTTTGTGCGCGAAATAAAGCGTTCATTGAAGCCACTGTATTCATGTTTCAGAAAAGGTGGTGGATGTAACCATATTGCAGCAGTGTTGTTTGCCCTTGAAGATTTCAAGGCCAGTGGGCTTGACGTCATTCCTGATGCTCCGACAAATGACATGCACTGAGCAGCCTTGTTGTTGGAAAGAACCAGGGGGGAAACGGACAGCTCCAGCATCATGGGATGAAATAAACATTGTGAAGTAAGTTATTTATTAATTAATATATAAGGTGTTGAAATCTCTGGTAATTAAAATAATACATTATGCTGTCAAATAAGAGTAATAACAGTACAAAACACAACAGTATATACTGGTTCAGTGGTTATACTGGTTCAGTGGTTATGTAGTTTGTCATCTAAGTGTATGTTGTTTTTGTTTATTGGATTCAGTCGACATTACTAATACTATCATATCATGATTACAGCTTGTGTGAAAGAGGACTCACTCCCCATCCTCATAAAGGATTGCCAAAAAACAATCCCAATGGTAACATTGAATGCATTCCACCAGCCAGTCGCCTTACAATAAAAGCATCCCACCCATGGGACGTTGTCCTTAATACTCTTAATTTATCAAACCCCCGTTTACAAAATAAAAATGTAAACATCATGTCAAAATATTAACAAAACGCATACCTAAAAAAATGTCTAAATTGCTAAATAATAAAATCATAGCAAGCTCTAGCTGATTAAACATACAAATGAGGAGTTTTGCAAGAAAAAAGGAGATGACTGATCTAGTGAAGAAGAGAGATAACCCCAGTATCCCCACAGAAGGGGGTTGGAGGGGGGGGGGTTGAAATCTATGTGTATGTGAGGTTACAATTCTTTTTATATATTTCTTGTATATAATTGTGTTCATATATAATTGTTAATGAACACCTATTGTAGTGCAGGTAAAAATTTTAGTCAGACAGGTTAGTTAATCACTAAATCAGTGTTTGTAGAGTCACGCAGACTACAATCAGCCGAATCAAGTCTGTAGTCATGCGGACAAGTTGATAAATGAAGATATGATGTTTGTGTTCATGTTATGGTTTTAATGTTTAGTTATTGAAGATCTATGTGGATCTGATGATATAAATAATATATCTCTGTTTGAAATGGCTAAATAATCTCCTCACACACTTCTGTACCCCTTAAACAGTGACAAAACTCTGCAAAAAGTGCTAATTAACTTAAATTGGTTTGCAGGCATGAGATGGGACAAGTAAAAACACCAAGAAGGACCATGAACTACATCAACTTTGATCCTCGGCACCCTGACGATCAGAATGTCAACCCTGGAAAAACAAGTCAGTTGGCACAGGCACTAAAAGAAATTGATCCCACGCTTCCGTTTTGCAGGTTTGTACTAAAACAAGTAATTGAAATATATACACATATTTTAAGATTTAAAATATACTGTTTGTTAACAACTTTGGCAAGCTTTTGCTATATTTTATAGTACACTTTTTCAGACACAGTTGTGAACATAAAAGTAAATATTTATGTAGTATGCACTTTTAATATTAAATAATAACATTAACAATAATAATAACAATAAATTCATAATACAATTAAAACACTTAAGAGTTAGGAGTACTAATGTATAGCCGTCTTTCACAGGTATGTTGTGCCGCTGTGTCCAGTACCAGATGCTGACCCACAACCAACTGGAGCTGACGAAAACCAACTTGGACCAAGCCCCATCTCACTCAGCACTATTAGAGAAGCATGTGTCACATTTAAATTATCTTTAAATGTAACGGAAGCTCAAGCAAACTCCATTGAAATAGAGACATGTGGTCAATCCATGTCGGCAAAATGGTTTCACTACAGAAAGTTCAGACTAACTGCATCAGTTGTGCATAAAGTTGCAAACATGCGGAAATCCACAAATCCGAAAGTGTTTTTGGCTTCCAAACTTTACTCAAACGCTAGATTTCAAAGTAGGGACATGAAGAATGGACTAGAAAGAGAAGCAGCAGCAGCCCAGAGATACAAACTGTCACGTGAACTGGAGGGAGTAGAACTTGTTCTGTCTGAGTCTGGTCTGTGCATCTCTACTGAGAAGGGATTCATCGGAGCATCCACTGACCGGTTGGCTGTTGAAAAGTCTGGGAGGGTTCGTCTGGTGGAAATAAAGAACCCAGGAAACAGTTGGGAAGAAAGTGACATGTCTGCAGTACTGCAAAAGCAGTCTTGCTTGAGTGCAGACAAGTCAAGCAAAAGTGGGGTTAGTCTGAAGAAGACTCATCAGTATTACAGCCAAATCCAGTGTCAACTGTTTGTGTACAAGGTTGAGGAATGTGACTTTGTTTTCATCGAGGTGAGAGAAAAAAACATTTTCAGACGATTTCTTGTAAAATTTTGGATGTCTGTTAGTGAGCTGCACATCTGTAGAGGATCAAAGGAGTAAAACCGAATAAGTTTTATTTTAATCACTGAAGTGTTGACCGCATTTCTGAGTTAGATCGAAGTGCAACATGTTCCTATGGTGGAATCTACAAGCATTTTCCCCATTGAACTATGAGTTACGTGTATGGTACTTCACCTAGTTACACATATAGTACCAGTGGTACGATACACGTAACACCTGGTACTATTTCCATGACAACCAACTGTCAGTTGTTAATCACTGTGTTAAGTTGTTTATTTGTTTGTTTGATCGTAAATTCATTCATGTCAAAGTATTTATTTTCTCCTCTTTTCTTATTTAAGGAAAAAGCCATCAGCATCCACGTGGACACCAGATGACATGAGCAGATGTCTGTCTGCGATTGATGCAGGGATGGGAGTGAATGCTGCTTCCAGAACATTTGGTATTCCCAAGCCAAGCATCCGACGTCATCGCCTTGGTTTGAACAAATATGCAGTTGGCTCTGTCAAGTTCCGTGGAGGTCCCCGTGTCTTACCCGATGACGTCGAAAATGAGCTGGTGGAACACATAAAGAAACTTGATGAGACTTTCTTTGGCATATCCATTATGGACTTGAGAAAACTTGCATACCAGGTTGCCTGCGCACACGGGATAAAGAAATTCAGTGACACCCACCAAGCTTCCAACAAGACTTGGTACTACAATTTCATGAAGCGTCACCCAGAGCTCTCCTTGCGTTCTCCAGAACCAACATCCATTGGATGACAGAGAGGATTTAACCGACAAGATGTGGGCGACTTCTTTGACAAGTATTGCAAACTTATTGAAGAAAAGGGCTTTGCACCAAGTGCAATATACAACATGGATGAAACTGGACATTCAACAGTTCAAATGCCTACTAGAGTTATCTCAGTCAAAGGGAAACGTCAGGTGGGGGCAACCACCAGTGTGGAGCGTGGTACGAACACCACAGGCGTGTACTGCCATTCAGCCACTGGGCATTTCATCCCTCCCATGCTCATTTTCAAACGGAAACGCATGGCTGATAGCCTGAAAGTGGATACTCCAAATGGAACTGTGTTTGCCTACACGGATTCTGGATGGATTGACACGGACACATTCATACAATGGTTGCGCCATTTCATCCAGAGTGTCAACACAAGTCCAGAAAACAAGGTCCTGCTGCTCTTTGATGGACATACATCGCACAGCAAAAACTTGGACGCCATCAATCTGGCCAGAGAAAATGGGGTGTTCATTCTCTCCTTTCCAGCTCATACAACACATCGGTTGCAGCCGCTTGATGTTGCATTTTTCAAGCCCTTGAAGAACTGGTACAACATCCAAATTGAAAACTTCCTGAAATCAAGCCAAGGGAAAGCTGTTGGAGTGCACCTCGTCAGTCGTTTGGTGGGCAGGGCGTTCATCAAAGCTGCTACCATGGAAACGGCAATCAATGGTTTCCGAAAAACGGGTCTGTGGCCACCCAATCCCCACATCTTTGATGATGAGTTCAGGCAGATGGAGGCAATTGTGGTCAGTCATCCAACAACCACACGTGTTCCAGAGTGGAATCCCCAAGCTACTGACCACCCAAATGAGGCCCATGATGCAACAACTGGGTTGCCACCAGAACCTTCCACAGCATCACATGGAGCAGGAGAAATACCAACAGAATCTCATGAATCAACCGCTGCTGCAGAATCTACATCTCCATCTGAGTCAACTGCTGCTCCTGAATTAACAGGTTTTCAGTCCCTTCCAACCAAAGGAGACGGGCGATGCTTTTTCCGGGCAGTCGTCATTTCCTTGAATCCTGATCTGCAGAAGGGTGAACGCAATCATCTGACAGGAGAGTTATTGGACCCAATGAAATCAATACAAGAAACTGCTCGGGCTGACAACCTCTGGACTACAGTTATTACGCACATGTGTGAACATCTGGACGCGGAACCTGGAGCAGCAGTTTTGAGTGGTGACATGCCTGCACGCATTCAGTTCCATACTGTCGCCGAAAGGATTCTTCACATGTCTGACCCAAAATCAATGGTTGGCGAAGTTGAAATACAGGCCACTGCTAAGGTACTTGATCGGCCAGTCCATGTAGTGATGGTTGGCACAGACCATATTTCCAAGTAAAATGCATCTGATAACTGTACCAATGATCCAGTGATTGTTAAGTACATTCCACATGTAGATGCTGGTCATTATGAGGCAATGGTACGCCTCGCTGCCCCTCGAGTTATTGACCTTTCTCCTCTTCCAAGAGTCGGTGGCAGCAAAAGGAAGACCCCTGAATCTTCAAAGTCCCACCTTTTTACCAGCAGTCCCTACAAAAACAATCTTGAACAAAAGAAGAAATGTGCAAAACCCAGCAGCCGCAAGACGGAACTCAGAACTCAGAACACTTTATTCGGTAGGTCAACGACCCATTCGAATTGGGGTGAGATTACATAACTGGAAAAACCAATGACAACACGAGAAAGGAAACAGACAAGATATGAATAAAAAGAAACAACAATTTCTTCTTGGAATTGGTACTCATAATATAATGATCACACACACACACACACAACACACACACAGTTCAGCTGCTGTGTGGAAACCTACATGATAAACTGGTCTTTAAAGTTGCTATGTATATTTCAGGTTGCCTTAAATTAAGGAATTAGAGGGATTTGCTTTGAACTTTTCTTGTTTTTGTTTATTTATGTGCGCTGATGTAATGCTATATGAGTGTGTTTTACAACCACCTTCCTGTATTTTCTGGTTGTAAATTGTATTTGTGTTCTATGGCCTGATGGCCTGCAAAACTGAAATAAATTTATTATTATTATTATTATTATTATTATTATTATTATTACACACACACACACACACACACACACGCCGCACAGCGCACACAGACGCGCTGCATCAGGGGGTCTACCCCACTTTGAGGCAGACTGAACAGATGTTTTGCGGCCATTGTCCCATAGGTAATGTCCTATTACACAGATAGTTGTTCATTGCGTAATTTAAGTGCATAG
This sequence comes from Semisulcospira habei, assembly GCA_036245525.1. Lineage (NCBI taxonomy): Eukaryota > Metazoa > Mollusca > Gastropoda > Semisulcospiridae > Semisulcospira > Semisulcospira habei. Next base: position 15,190,081 of record BTPG01000007.1, on the reverse strand, counting down.
AATATGAACATTGCAACTTTTCTGATAGAGTCGCAGTCCAGGTTTGCAAGCAACAAACTTATGTCCTCATTCTTAGTGTCAAGCCGCAAGACGGACAAATCCAGCAAGCAGCCAGGAAGGAAGAAGCAGAGGGCAAAGGCAAAGAGAGTGGAACCAAGTGACAGTAGCAGCGATGATGATGACCCGTTTTGCATTGTTTGCTGTGAGAAATTTTCATGCAGCAGAAGCAGAGAGAAATGGATTGCCTGTGTTTCATGCCAAAAATGGGCGCATGTACAGTGCACACCAGATGACGGCCATCCTTATGTTTGCCATCATTGTGATTCTGACGACGACTAACTGTGTTACTGCAATGACTTCAAGCTGTAGGACGTAAAACACTGTCTGGCATTATAAGACCCATCTCTTAGGCACTGACATTTGAGTGATAACTATGTCAAAGTTTGATGTCTTTTGCTCATTTGGGAAAACAATTATCAAATGGCTTTTAGGACTGAACTGTACACATCAAGAATCATTCTAGTCTCATTTTAGTCATTATTCCATTTAGGGAAACAGAATCTTTTGAGCATTTTACAGCTGCACAACATGTTATGCATACAGCACGGTGGTTATTGATATGGTACCCCCGGGTACTTATCAGGTAACCTGGCAGTACCAAAAGAGGAACTGGTCTTGTGAATCGTACCTTTTGTATAGAAACATTCTTTAATTCTCTTCCCTGTGTTTATTTCAAAATGTCAGAAAACCATGCATATATCTGTAGCACCATTGCCACGCAATACCATGAAGCAGTTTGCATGTTTAGAGACGACAGACCTATGATACACAGCTGTTTATCCTTAAGTGGTACTGAACCAGTAACTCTCCCCTATGTCGCCAGCCGGTCCAACACGTTAAATAAACTTACAAAATGGGGCCTAAATAAAGCCAAGACCATTTAGCAACACACATCCAATATCAAGAGCTACAGACAGTGCAGACAGTAGGGAGAGTTTAAAAAAGGAAAATACAGGTGAATGGACCAAGGGTAGACAGAAACACATGCCCCAGAATAGAGGAAAACTCACCCTGTGGGGCTGACCAGGGTGACCCTGGGACTAAAAAGTAATTAACCCCACCCATGTCCCCCAGGGCAGACCCGGATGGGGGCCACAGCAAGCAGAGTGCAGGAGGCAACAGCGTGCAATTACAGTTTTGTGGACAAAATGGACTCGCCATCCCTCGTCGAACAGAAGCTGGAGTGAAGAGGTTGCAAATTTGAAATAGTGTATGAAAACTTTTTTAAATGATGGCCAGTGGGTTATGAAAATCCCATGCTTTCTGGTGACGTTCATCTCCTTCAGAGTGCTGGTTTTGTACGTATGGTTAAAATGTTATTTAAAGCTTCCACTGTCCAATCCTGGTTGAACATGCTGAACTGCATGTTGACTGGTTACATTTTTTTCCCTAAAAGACAGTATAAATTTCACTGTTGTGTGACTAGGAGCACTGAGATGTATTTTCCTAATTTCAAAGAAAGAATTCAATGGCCTGAAGAATTTCCTGGCCTGTGCCACAGGAAGTGACTATATCCCAGCTGGGGGCTTTGATGTCGCCCCAAAGTTGACATTTATGCATCCTGAAGGCAACTCGTTCACCGATGAAGCAAATACAGCTCCTCACTTCAGCACATGCACTTT